>OZ038378.1:48702176-49302176 GCA_964036045.1 Eutreptiella sp. 'Long Island Sound 2002'
TTGCGTTGGTGCGTATGGTGGCTGCTCGCAGGTGGCATCGGCGTGGCAACAGCGGTACTGCGCGGCGTTTTAGCGAAGAGTATGCGGTCGCCTCACCATTGTAACGACCTACCCCTGGGGGGGGCCAGTCCCGTTGGCTAGAGGCAGGGAGAGAGGAGGAGCGGCATGCTGAATGGTCCGGGGGGTGACGCGCAGGCCAATGCTATAAGTAGGCTCGCCACGTCGTCGGTGGGGGCGGAACCTGCGGCCTGGCTGCTGCTGTGGCGGAAGAGGCGCAACCACGGGAGCTGGCCAATCAGTGCAGGTAAGGGTCAAGGTTAGGCGCCAGGGCAATGTATGTGGGCCAGATGAGGTGCACCTGGTTACCACAGCCCGGGGCGAGCCTCTGGTGGGTACCCCTACAGGGGGTCGATAACCAAGCTACGGCACAAACCAGCCCAAAGCCCAGGCAGCGATATGCACGGGTTGCGCCACTGCTGTCGCGTAGCGGCCGGCGTCCCCCCTGTAGACCCTCATGTTATATTATACGTGGGAGAGAGGATGCCTCGAAGCTGATTGGGTACTGGCCCCTGACATGGAGTGCCGGCATGGTATATATCTGGGGTGTGGGTGCAGCTCAGGGCCACGGGGACGTGGAGTTGATACCGTGTTTCTGTAATTTACTAGGGGACTGGTGTGGTGGGTCTGCGGCGTACATTGTGGGGACATGGGGGCGATGAAAGCTGAGGGCCAGGCTAGGCTGGAGCCTCCCAGAAATCCCGGCTGTGCATATACGGGTTATTGCGTGCTGGCAGTGGGATACGTGGAGACAGGGGTGGTGGGCAATTACAAGTACGCAGATGGCAATGGATTCCGTGGGGTCACGGGTGATGGACGTCTCCACGGTGGCGGGGGTACGCGAACGACGGAGGGTCCGCTCTTGCTTCGCCGCATGCGTGCTGCTTTGTTCCTTGGTTGCCGCTTTGCGCCGGACAGAGAAGCTTTTGCTTTCTGCTTGTTGCGATGCTGCTGCGTTGCGGTGCCTTGCCCCCATACCCCCGGCGAACAAACAGGCCAGCGTCCGTCGCCGTTGCTAATGCTAACGCTATGCAGATGCCACTGTTCGCAAAGCCTGGTTGACCGGTATCCCCGGTCCTCTGGGTCCTCCGTCATGCTGTGGGCCACCTCAGGCAGCCCAGGGACCCACGGGATCGAGCGAGGCAGGAACCACCTGTCGGCGCGAGATGCCTGGTAACTCCAGTGGACGGCATGATAAGTGGTTCTGACTATGACTATGACTATATATATATATATATATATATATGTATACATATATAAATATACATACATGCATATATATACATATATGTATAGATAGATATATAAATATACACACCTACATGCATATACATATATATGTATATGTACATATACATACATATATACATAAATATATCAATACATATGTATGTATGTACATGTATAGGTGTATATAGGTATGGCATAAGGTGGGTGCCGCCCCCCCCCCTAGGGACCCATGGGCCGGGGTCCAGTTGGGACAAAGGACCTCCTCCCCCTATTTTCGGTTCCAAAAATTAAAAAAACAATAGGAACTAGAGTGATTGGAGACGGTGGTTGGCCGCTCTGACACTTCAAAGTTGTTAAAAGTAGGTTCTACTTACCGAGTGACATCATTCCCAACAAATTGCCCAGAATCTTAAAAATAGTCCTCTCCGCGTAACAAAAACCACCAATGTCCAAACCATTGCCGTCAATGCGTTCCATGGAATCCATTCACCACCTTTTTGCCTCACTAGGGGCAGGAGAAGGGCCACCCGAACCCAATCATACCATTTGTTGGGCAAACCTTGCATATTCGAAGGGTCATAGCAGCCCACCAAGGTGTTCAATCACGCTAATGCCTATTTGGTTTGAATTTCTCAACCCCAAAATAAGGGGGGGGGTCCTTGATCCCAACTGAACCCCGGCCCATGGTTCCCTAGAGCGGGGGGGAGCACCCACCTTATGCCATATGTATATATGTATATATGTATATATATATATATATACATATGTATGTATGTATATATGTATATGTATATGTATATATATATATATCTATACATATATGCATATGTATATATATATATACATATAGCGGAGTCCCCCCCCGGCGAATCCGAGGTTCTTCCTCGAAGGGGCCCACGAGCCCAGGGGACGCCACCGGGTTTAACGGCCACGCCGGACGGAGCTCCCACCGGCGACCCCCCCCCCAGCATGGGAGGGTGCACACAATAACCGCCAGCCCCCCCCCCCCCTCCGCCCCCCCAAAAAAGGACTCCGGCACGGAGGGTTGGGGATATAGTTTCATGCCGCGCGGCCATGAATCGACATGGCCCTACACCGGGCGATGCACGCCCTCCCCCCCCCTCGCTCAAGAGGGGCCCCCGTCGTCCCCCGGGCAAGGAGCAACCCCCCCCCCCCCTTCAAGGAACGGCCGCCCTCAGGAGCCCTCGCCCAGCCCCCGGGGGCCTCTCGGGGTTCGCCCCCGAGCCCGCCCAGCCATTCCACGCCCCCCCCTCACCAGCCGCAGCCCAGGGGCCCGCCCGGTCTCCCCCACGCCGGCCCACAACCACCAGGGACCCGGGGCCCGGAGCCCTGATGCCCAGCTGCGCCCGCCCCCCCGGTATCCCGGTATCCCGGTATCCCGGTTCCCGGTATATATATACATATATACATATGTATACATATATATACATATATATGTATATATATATATACATATATATACATATGTATGTATATACATATATATACGTATATACATTTTATACATATATATATATATACATATACATATATATACATATATGTATATACATATATGTATACATATACATACATATATATATATATATAGTCATAGTCATAGTCATAACCACTTATCATGCCGTCTACTGGAGTTACCGGGCATCTCGCGCCGACAGGTGGTTCCTGCCTCGCTCGATTCCGTGGGTTCCAGCGCTGCCTGAGGTGGCCCACAGCATGACGGAGGACCCAGAGGACCAGGGATACCGGTCAACCAGGCTTTGGGGGCAGTAGCGACTGCAAAGCGTTAGCATTAGCAACAACGACGGACGCTGGCCTGTATGTTCGCCGGGGATAAGGGGGCAAGGCACAACAATGCAGCTGCATTGCAACAAGGAGAAAGCAAAGGCTTCTCTGTCCGGCCCAAGGCGGCAACCAAGGCACAAAGCAGCACGCATGCGGCGAAGCAAGAGCGGGCTCCCCGTTGTTCGCGTACCCCCGCCACCGTTGAGACATCCAGTACCCGTGACCCCACGTTATCCACTGTCAGTTGCGTACTCGTAAATACCCACCACCTCTGACTCCTCATATCCCACTGCCAGCACGCAATAACCCTTTTATGCACAGCCAGTATTTTCGGGAGGCTCCAGCCTAGCCTGGCCCTCAGCCTTCATCGCCTCCGTGTCCCCACAATGTACGCCGCCGACCCACCGCATCAGTCCCCTAGTATAGTACAGAAACACAGTATCAACTCCACGTCCCCGTGGCCCTGAGCAGCACCCACACCCCAGGCACTCCTTGTCAGGGGCCAGAACCCAATCAGCTTTGAGGCATCCTCTTGCTCACGTATAATACAACCTGAGGGTCTACCGGGGGGGATCGCTGGCCGCTACGCGACGGGAGTGGCGCAACCCGTGAATATCGCTGGCAGGGATTTGGGCTGGTTGGTGCCGTAGCTTGATTGTCGACCCCCTGTAGGGGTACCCACCAGAGGCTTGCCCCGGGCTGTGGTAACCAGGTGCTAAAGAAGGTCCCTACCAGGACCGGCCCCCGCTGTGCCCCTTCCGCCTGTCACCCCTGCTGACTTGCTCCTGATCAATGATTGCATTTATCAAAATCCAGGGTCCAAAACCAAAAATATAGGAAATCCAATCCTCCTTCAACCCTGAACAGCAACCAGATCCCACAAATACAGCAATAACCCAATCCACAATCCAATCCACGATGCGGGCTTCCGTTCAGCACACCGGTCGTCCCACGGTGGCGGGCATGTAGAGAAATTGCACCAAGAGGAAACCCTGAAGTTGGCATATGAACAAAAATAAAGCAAAGTTGGGGAAAGAGGTAAACATACACATTCACGGCCATAAACCCCTCATTCCCTTGACTCATCAACATATTGCCCTGAACCAGGTCAAATGAGATGGCTGAATGCCATGTGTCAAAAGTCACTACATAAACCCCAAAAATGTGTTCACTCCCAAGCCTATATTTCCTAGCCCAATGGGCAAGGTGGTGTGACATGGTCTAGAGTGGCACTCAGGACCATGCCCTACCCTGACATAACCTTGGTTGGACTTGGAGTCAAATGGGCTTGGAGAACTGCCCCATGAAGATGACCTCACAACATGGCAAAATCAGGCAAATCACACCATAGTGCCCAATATTCAATTATATAATCAAAAATGCATACGGCAAATGTTCATATGCTCCATGCATGTGTCAAACCGGAACGTAATATACAAGGGTTATAAAGACCAAAGGTCCATGCCCAAGAATATCACATCATTGGCTCCGAAACCTTTCCGGTTATGTACATGGCATGCTTCACATGTCAACTCATGAATTTGAGACCTAATTTTGTGAGGCCCCGTGTGCCAAGCCAAAGTGACCACGTGATCTGGCATACGGTGAGGTACAACACCGAGGCATATGCCAACATATAAGCAACATACCATAGTGCACTGATCTCTAGGCACTTTACTGTTAGCCGACCAGTTGAGCACATGAAACACAAAAATGAGCATAAATTGAGGTCAAAAACATCAAAATATGTCCAAATACAAAGTTGTCATGATAGTATATCTCTATGCTCACCCATGATATCCGCTCATGGTTCAATACACAAATGATTGGAACCATTTGCGAACAATTCCCCCACTTGGATCCCCAATCAGGCGCATGGAGATACCTTCGCCACCCATATCTACATGCCCCATGAAAATGGGAGTGCACTCATGGATCTCTTTGCCAAAGATACCATGAGCAATACATACGCGGTAGACTTAGTCTAGCGCTTTGAATTCTACAGTTGGGACATGGGCAAAGTTCTTGTCACGTGTGGCTCCCCATCCCTTCCGCCACACGAAGATATATAACATGGACGTGAGCATATCGAAGCACATACCATGCATATAACACATACCGTCAAAAGGTGGCTCCGACCATGGTATGCCATGCCCCTCCATGGTCATAACTTCACCTTAAAAATACGTGGGAACCGAACGAAAGTGTCTATGCAACCCCAACACTCATGCTGTACACTCGAAAGTAGCAATAAAATATTCGGTTGCACGGTCCAAGAGTTATATATCACTTTCTACCCCCTTGACCATTATCCCTTCCTACACCCGGCATGTGTACACACCAAAGGCGTTTGTCGCTTTCGAAATTAAGTTGAGACCGAGGCAGTTCCAACCCGATTCTCGAAATTGATATTCCTCGGCGTGAGCCGGAGATATGATCTTTCAAAGTGGCCTCACGAATCACTTTTGTTTCGAATATATCTCCAAGAAAAATGAGGGAGATAACAAAAGGAAGGTTGATTCGTGATCGTGGAAAAATGTCGGACCACTCGAGATTCGTCATATCAAGTGCGGCGATGTCGAAGTCGAAAATCCGATTCTAAAAGTCTGAAAAAATCGGATTAAGTTTGCCAGTGTATAATATGAAAATTGCGGAAGCAACGAACCCTTTACTGATGAAATCTGACCCTTCATCGGGGTTTCCGCCAAAATATCTGTAACCAACAGCTAACCAATCGGTTACCGCAAAATCGCGAGCCAACTGACAGTCGCCGATACATTGACAATCAGAACGAAAGGCGGAAAAATTACGGAAACATTATGATAAAAAAACCCTGTTGATTCCTGAAATTCTGATATATAAATCTCAGCTGGCGGCGCTCCGGTACTGAATATGGCCGCTCATAGCCGGTATGGCCAAACCTATCACACTATCACATTGGGTTAGGTCAGGTGGATGGGAGAGTATGATATCAGCCAATGGCGGCTTGCCGGCACATAGATACACACCCCAAGTGACCCAATTATTGCCACGGGGGTCCGAACCGGCTTCACCCGCCTTCTCAGAGCGTTGTTACCGCTCAGAAGTCATTGAAGAGAGGACGGGAGGACCCCAATGGGCTCCAACCCCCCCCCCCATGTCCCAAGGACACATGGAGGCCCCACACACGTCGTAGGCGTCCCCCACGCCCCAAGGGAGGGGTGAGGACACTGATAATCGGTGCCCTACGCCATATCCGGTCTCCTCTTGATCTACAACATGGACCAAGGGGATCAAAGATAGAGAAACGTCGTCGGTCGACCTAACAAAGTCTACCACAATGAAATATGTGGAGATCGAGTGAAGGGGGTAGATGGCCAATCAAGGCCCAAAAATCCCCGGATGAACGCCCTCACCCGTCTCCCAAGCACAGAAACAAACAAAATTGCCAAGGGGAATTCATTACGGTGCTACAGCAGCAACCAAATGGACCAACACGTCCTTGACATCCAAAGAAATATTCTTTTTCCTCAGATAGTCCATCCAGACCGTGGTATACCTCGGCACGAAACTGCTCGGAGGCTCCCACGAATCCCTGGATGCAGCGAATCCCTTCCAACGGACTTTATAAAGCCTCCCCCCAGGCGTCCCCGGGTCCGGCTTGTCCGCCAGGATCTTCTCGGCGGTGAAGTCGTCGTCCTCACCCTCGTCGTCCGAGTCCACATCGCCGGCCGTGAACTCGAAGGTGACGGGACGTCCGCTGGGGTCTGGTGCTCGGGGACGAAGCTGGGTATGGTCGCGGTCCAGGATCTTGTTATCCCCCACACGAACCGCATACCTTCCGCACGATTACCCCCGGCACATACCAAGATGCCTGCCGATGCCTGGACAGGACATCCATGTGGTGCCGCTCCACCCACACGGTGTCTTGGAGAGCATACTTCTGGACCTTTCCCTGCTTGAAGTACTTGGCCCTCTTGTCATGCTCGTCCTGAAGTGCCTTGCACACCTTGGCCGCCGTGTCATCCGCCTCAGCCATCATAGCGTTCGCATCCCAGGCCACTTTGCCATGGTTCAACCACGGGAGAGTGCCCAACACTCGATCCTGTAGGAACAGAATACGATGGGGCGACAGTCCAGTGGGTCCCGGAAGGTCGTGATACGCTTGGAGTACTCTCCACAGCGAATTATACCAATTCCGGCCCGGTTCATCGATGTGCAGCTGGCGGAACTTCTCGAACATCTGCCGCCCGGCCACCTCAGCTCGGCCATTCGACCGGCTGTGGTACGCCACGGTCTTGGCGTGCCGAATACCCATGTGCTTGCACATCGTCTTGAACCACGTCCCCACAAACTGACTGCCCATATCGCTGCAGATGACAGCCGGGACATCAAAAATCGTCAGCCAATGCCTGATCATGGCATTAGCGACGGTCTTCGCCTGCGCCCCACTCCATGCTTGTCCTTCTTGTCCTTCTTCTTGGACTTCTTGCCAGGGACCGCCACGACATACCCATTGTGCCTATCCACTGCCAGGATGACACAGTCGTAGGTCTCTCCTTCCACAGTGACCTCAGGCATGGCGAATACATTCATGGCCACGGACCGCATAGGGGCCTCCGGTATAGCTGTGTACACCGGGTTGCCCGCTGTGGAGTGGTTGGGGCTCTTCGTGGCCCGACACACGGCGCAGTCGCTGCAGTACTTGTCCAGGATGGCGTAGTACCCCGGTGGGAACTTGAAGCGCCACTTCAGGTCCTGCTGCATCTTGTCCCGACCAGGATGCATGAGCTCGGCGTTGTGCCAGTGGTCAATGAGCTCCTCCACTCGGTTCTCAGGGACCAGTAGCTTGTCCTTGAGGAACAGTTTGTCCCCATCCTCGGTCAAGCCCTCAGGCCACTCCGTCCGACAGGGCGCTCACGGCATTCCAGAACTTGCTCCAGTGCTCGGATGCCACGTAGTCATCCGACCAGTCCTCTGTGAGCGGAGACCTGACTAGCTCTACAGGGGCCACCATCCATTGCTCGAGGGTTTCCTCTCTGATAGCTTGGACGCGGGCACCCCGGAACTTGGCCAGGTCCGTACGGTTTGCCATCACCACAAAGCACTGGACCCTCTCTTGCTCCATGGCTTTCTCCATCTCGATGATGCGCTTGGCCTCCTCGGTTTCCTCGGCGTTCCCATGGCTGGATATGTCCATCCAAGCCTTGCCCGCGGGGTAGGCCCATCGACTGAGGCAATCTGCCACAGTGTTGTCCTTCCCCGGGACGTATACGACGCTGAGGTCGAACTTGGCGAACATCTCATGCCATCAGGCCCTCCTTGCTGCCGGTCCCGAGGGGGTGTAGACGTGCTCCTTGTGCCAGCTCTGCAAGGACTGATGGTCCGTGCAAACCACCACCGGTTGCAATCCGATGTGGCCAGACCACCTCCTGAGCGCACAAACAATGGCGTACGTCTCCTTCTCAATCGTGGTCCAGGTGCGGCGTTGGCCCTCGGCCAGGATCCGACTCCAAAACGCCACGGGTACGTGTGACCCGTCGTCCCGGCTCTGCTCGAGGACTGCCTCTACAGCATAGTCCGAGGCGTCCGTCCGTAGCACGAATCCCTTGTCCCGGTCCACCAGGAATAACCCCAGCTGCCCCAGGGGTCGCTCCTTCAGGCAGCTGAACGCATCTTCGGCCTCAGGGGTCCAGGCAAGCTTCTTCTTGCTCCCCTTCCGGCCATCGAACTTCCCCACCTGCAGCATCTTGTGCAGCGGCCCTGAGAGTTCTGCATACATCCGGACATAGCCCGAATAGTAATTGCAGAACCCCATGAAGGACCGGAGTTTGCTGATGGTCTGGGGCTTCTCCCAGTGGTGCAGGGACGCCAGCTTCCCAGGCATGGGACGGCATTGCCCGTGACCAACCACGTGACCCGCGAACTCCACTTCCTTCACGAAGAGTGAGGCTTTGGTGGGCTTGCACACCATGTTGTGCTTGTCCACCTCGCTGAGCACTCGGCGCAGATCCTTCTCATGCACGTTGATGAGCTCGTCCTCAGTCATGTTCCCCGTGCCGGACCCGATGATGATGTCATCCACGAAGGGATCGGCTCGGTCCCGGACAGGACCGAGTAGGTCCTCCATCATCCGCTGGAAAGCGGCGTTGCCATTCTTGGCGCCCATAGGCACCACTTTCCCCTGCATGGGCCCCAGCGGCGTCGACGTCGCTGTGCAGGGCCTGGAGTCCGGGTGTAGCGGCATCTGGTGATAACCGTGTTTCAGGTCCAACACCGTGATAATCCGCTTTTTCTGTTGTTTTTGGAGGATGGAGTCGATCAGGAAAAGCGAGTACGAGTCGTGCTCGGTTTGCTCGTTCCAACCCCTGTAATCCACCAGCAACCTCCACTAGCCCTTCTCCTTCTTGGGCACGATGAAGGCTGGGCTGGCCCACTCACTGTCAGAGGGTTCGATCCATCCTCGCTCAATGAACTTGGCCAACAACTTCTTCACGGGCTCGGCCCGATCGCCCTCAAGTTGGTACTCCCGATGACGATAGATCTTGGGGTTTGGCTTCAGCTTGATCCTCGCTGTGCCAAACCTCCCACGATCTGGAGGGTTCTTGTTGGCGACGCCACTGAATAGCCGCGGATAGGCATTGATCAGCCTCTCCTTCAGCTCGGCGACCTTCGGGTTCTCCTGGGCCTCTTCAGCCGCTTGCTTCGGTATCGATACAACCAACCGCACTGCGGTGTAGGCCTCTTCCGGGTCCGAATCCGACTTCTCCTCGTCCGATATGCCGTCTTCATCGTCGTGGGGCATGCTTCCCACCGATATTCTTCGAAAATTTGCGGCAGCGGGCTGGTTCTTGTCGCTCCCGGCACCCATTCTTGGAAAATCCCATGTTGGCGGATCCGACCCAACCGGACCATCATATTGGTCCGCGATGTGATCCATGACCCTCGCCACGAACTCATCCTTCTCGTACTTGCCGGTGACCAACATATTGTCATCCCACCAATGCGGAGATGTGACCATGGCCCGCCCCTTCTTGGCTGCCACACGGTCGTGCATCCCCATCCGCATGTAGTTGACGACGTTGTCGATCTAGCCGTGGGACAGGACGTCCATGCCATCGATTGGCTGCTCCGTCCCCTCCTTGGGCTCCAACATGACCTTCATGGGCACCGCCTCCACCCTACGGATGAATGCTTCATCACCTGTGGGCTGAGCTTGCGCCCCATCGACCAGGAAAGCCTTGGTACCCCACGCTTGACCCGAGGAGGGCATTGATACACCCTTTGCGTCGATGAACAACTCCTTCTCTGGCCTGAACGATATCTCTTTCAGGGTGATGGAGTCCAGCGTCGACTTGAGACCCTCCAGCAGACATGGGGTGGATCCTATGCCGGTTATGACCAGGATCTCCTTCGCCCTATCCGCGACGATCTTCTCCACCGTACGTCTGGTATTGTCCAGGGAGCCATGCCAATACATGGGCCCCCACTCCTTCAAAACCCAATGCCTATGCCAGGCAGATTCCCCTCCATGCCAATGCCTCCTACACTTCCGCAAAAGTGGGGCATCCCGGTAAGCGAAGACGTCCTTCTCGGGCGCTTCGGCTCCCAGCGTCTGGATCATCCTGGCATACACCTACGGCGCCCTTCCATACACCGTGAGCTGAACTCCACGGTCTCCTCTGGACTTGGCACCCACAGCTTGCACCGCGTGGACGATCCGATCCTCCTCCTCAGCATTCCATTGGGATGATCCGCATGCATAGTCCGTGGACAGCCATGTTAGGCATTCATCATCCTCCCAGACCAGCGTTGCACGATGGGGAAGGGCTCCAATGGCGTTGGCCACCATGAAGTCATACCCCAGAATCATATCCCAATCTGTCATGTCGGCCACGTAGAAGTTCCCGGATAGAGTGCTTCTCTTCGCCTGATCAGGGCGGTTCAAGCGCTCATGTTCCCAGAATTCCATACTGATGGTGGCCTCATGGGTGCCGCCACCCATAATCTCTCCGTTGGCGACCTTCAGGCGGACCGGTCTCCGGCTGGGCTGCAGGGATTCCTCCCTGAACAACCCTCTCCGGACCAGGCTCCCCTGGGCACCCGTATCCACCAACACATCCACCACCTTCTCCTCTTGTCCGCACCGTACTCGTACTTTCAAGTGC
The DNA here is from genome assembly GCA_964036045.1 of Eutreptiella sp. 'Long Island Sound 2002'. Taxonomy (NCBI): domain Eukaryota; phylum Euglenozoa; class Euglenophyceae; order Eutreptiales; family Eutreptiaceae; genus Eutreptiella; species Eutreptiella sp. 'Long Island Sound 2002'. Next base: position 48,713,417 of record OZ038378.1, read on the forward strand.
AACTGCCGCTCCTCACCATGAGGTGTATGGATGACTCTCACGGCATGCAACGCTAGCACGTCCGGGTGCATCAGGACTTCAAGGGTATGGTCACGGATGGTGTAGATCTTGGGCTGGTCCTGCCCGTCCACGGGGTTCTCCGTGCTCGCTCCTTCCTTCTTGCCATGTCCCGTACCCACATGTACTTCCCTTGGCAGGGCGCTCCAGGGGTTGGGAGTGGCAAAACTCAGTGGTTTTGGCTCTTCTGGAGCCTTCTTCGGCACCCGATGTGCCTTCGCTTTCTCTGGGATCCCACTGATTTCCGGAGGAGAGACCTCCGAGGTCGCACTCCCGTGGGGGCTCCTCTAGACTTGACTTCCCGCAGCCCCTTCCGGCTGCGATCCGCCAGGACTTTGTCCACCACGTAGCTGGGCTTTGAGTTCCTCCAACGTCCTCAACATGTCCTCAGCAACCTCCTCGATCGACCTCACTCGTCAGTCCTGGCCAGGTCCACCACCATAGCCTCTTCCTCCGCCTTACCCTTGGCCCTTGCCTTGGCCTTTTCCCCCGTCCCCGCCCTTCTCCTTCCAATCGGCAATCCGCTGCTCATTTGGCTTCTTCTCGGGGTGGGCGGCGAAGTAGGCCTTCTTGTCCGCCTCATACACCTTGCACTGACGGTGGTCGTGTGCATGGTTGTTTCCCTTGCCATAACAGACCCAGCACCCGTCGTGCCGAGACCTGTACTCCCGGAACGAGAGCGCTGGGTTCCCGATCTTCCTTGGCTCATTGCCCTTCTTGGGTCCCACCCGGCTCCATCTGGACCGATCCTGGGCAACCTCGTGATCCTCCTGGGACCAGGTCCAGTGGTCTTGGCCACTTCCACTACCATTCTCCGCGGAGTTAGCCGTGTCCTCCCGGACCTCCCGATGATGGCGGTCTTCCCGGTGGCCTCGTTGTCCATGACCATGTCGATCCTGCACGTGGGCCTCGTTCTTCGCCTTGAGCTTCAACTCCACCGTGATGTACTTCACGATCTCGTCCAGGCTCATGCGGGCGAAGATGACATGCATCCTCAGCGGCTCCCCGCGCCTCCACTCCACATTGTTGAGGCGCAGCAACCTTTGCCCCATGGATTCTTCAAATACCTCCACGTACACGGCGTTCTTCAGTCCCAACATCCGGTTGGGCTCGCCCAGGTTCCTCCTGAAGAACTCCATGATACCCGCATGGGTATCCTCTGCCGCCATGATCCTCACCGCCACCCGCTTCTTGGCTCGCTTCTTTTCCTCGTCCTCCACTCGCCTCTTCCAGTGGCCTGGGAGGACGTCCTTCAGCAAGTGACGGATCTCGCTGGACTCGTTCCAGTCCTCAACCAGCTTGAGGCTCCGTCGGTACTTCCGCAGGTACCGGTTTCACTCCCGGACCCGCAACTCACCGCGGTCCAGCTGCAGCGGGATGGACCACAAGTCCTCCAGTATCTGGTTCGGAGCGTCCACCCGCTCCTCATCCTCCAACCACTGGAGGCAGGCCTGCTCCGTATGGATCAGTCCTTCCCGGATCTGATCCCGCAGCTCCTCCTTCAGGTCCTGCGCCAGCCGGTGTGGGAATGTCCGGCATACCCACTTGTCCCGCGGCGCTCCCCGCATCTCGCCGACGACCTCCTCGGCGAAGTCCTCCCAATCCAGGATAAACTCGTCCAGGTTGGAGGGGTTGCCATCATAGTAAGGGATTTTGATTCCCCTGAGGTCGTCAATCCTGATGGCGTCTCCGACGTCCCCGGCTACCACTCCACCGAGACGGATACCACCTGTGGCCGGAGGGTGTGAGTACACTCCCCGTACATCCCTCTCCTCCATGGAGTGCGGTCCAGTTGGGCCTGAACCCATGGGGTTTGGAATGCGGGAAGGATTTGCTCCACCAGCAGTCCATATCCCCGTATTGGGGTCCTTCGCCCACAGATTTCTGCCTGGGTGGCCTCGACCATGTCCGTCGGCGCTTCCCATGGTTCGCCCCTGCATGGTCTGGCTCTGGATCTCCTCTTCCGCATAAACTGCATGGGCAGTCGTAGTGATCGGTAGATCCTGGGCAGCATGGGACATCTGTACCGTCAGGCTCCTCGGGTCCGTGGTCACGTGCCCTTCCCGCATGGACCCAGCCGGTGCCGTGTGTTCCCTGAGCATTGTGGATTCGCTGAACATGGGAACAAACGGCAGCGCACCCGGGTCAACACGCGGAGGCGCGTAGGGTGCCTTTGCCGGGCCGCCCATGGGTTTATCCATGGCGCTCCGGAGGGTCTTAACCCGCTCCACCAGCTCTGCCGCTGCTGGCTTTGCCGGGAGCTCCGGACCCGAAGTGAGGGGCTGTAGCTCCTCTAGGCTTTTCAGGCGTCCTGACATGTCCTCCACCAGATGGAGGAGGCTGTCCACCACTCGCTGCTGCTTCTCCAGGGCCAGCTCCAGTTTCCCCCCGGTACCGGTCCTCTTCCGCTCGCAGCTCCGTCATGTCTCTCTCCGCGGCCGACTGGTCATCCAGGATCCCCGGGACGTCCTCCTCTAGACTGTCCTTCGCGTTGCCGAGGCGGTTGAGGCGATGCACGATGGCGTCCATCCCCATCTTTGGGTACTTGCCCATGAGGAAGGACACGTGCTCACAGTGGCACTCAGCGTGCTTTTCACCTGATCCAGCGCATCCCGCGGTTCCAGGCGCCTCAGACTCATCGCCCATAGGCGTATCGCCTGTGGCGTCCATCTCTGGTCCCGTGTGCCGGGGTACAGGTGCCGCCCTGGCCCTGGCTGGCCTCTCCAAGCCCTCGGCGTCGTGCTTCAGGGCGGGATCGGGGGCCGTATGCGCCCTGGCGGTCGGCGCGGACATCTCTTCCGACTCTGAGGGGAAGCAAATCCGATAGCCATCAGAGTGCCCCTCGGATTCCCACAGCCTGACCGGGCTGGTGTCCGTATCCATAGCCCCGGCGTCCCCTGCCGCAGGCTTGGGTGACCCGCGCTTCCGGTATCGCCGGGCCCGTCCTCCAATGCTGCTTGAATGGCAGGCCTCCTCAGAGTCCTCCATGGCGGAGCGGAGGTTGCATGCCTTTCGGCAGCGACGCTCACACATGGAGACCAGGTCGTCCATGTCAAGTCCTCCTCTTCCCGAACGTCGTACTTCTCTTCGGGCTTCCACTTCCGGCGTGGTCTCCACCGAGTCCACAATCCGCACCCGGGGCGTACTTGGGCAGGGCTCATATGGGCTCAAGTCCCCGAATCGGCGGTAGGTAGGGGCAGCAGGTACGCCTCTGCCACCATAAAGAAGGTCCCTACCAGGACCGGCCCCCGCTGTGCCCCTTCCGCCTTTCCCCCTGCTGACTTGCTCCGGATCAATGATTGCATTTATCAAAATCCAGGGTCCAAAACCAAAAATATAGAAAATCCAATCCTCCTTCAACCCTGAACAGCAACCAGATCCCACAAATACAGCAATAACCCAATCCACAATCCAATCCAAGATGCGGGCTTCCGTTCAGCACACCGGTCGTCCCACGGTGGCGGGCATGTACGAAAATTGCACCAAGAGGAAAGCCCTGAAATTGGCATATGAACACAAATAAAGCCAAGTTGGGGAAAGAGGTAAACATACACATTCACAGCCATAAACCCCTAATCCCCTGGACTCAAGACCTTCCCCTGACTCATCAACATATTGCCCTGAACCAGGTCAAATGAGATGGCTGAATGCCATGTGTCAAAAGTCACTACATAAACCCCAAAAATGTGTTCACCCCAAAGCCTATATTTCCTAGCCCAATAGGGGAGGTGGTGTGTCATGGCCTAGGGTGGCACTGAGGACCATGCCCTACCCTGACATAACCTTGGTTGGACTTCGGGTTGAACGGGCTTGGAGTACTGCCCCATGAAGATGACGTCACAACATGGCAAAATCAGGCAAATCACACCATAGTGCCCAATATTCAATTATATACTCAAAAATGCATACAGCAAATGTTAATATGCTCCATGCATGTGTCAAACCGGAAAGTAATATACAAGGGTTAGATAGACCAAAGGTCCATGCCCAAGAGTATCACATCATTGGCTCCGAAACCCCTCCGGTTATGTACATGACATGCTTCACATCTCAACTCATGAATTTGAGACCTAATTTTGTGAGGCCTCGTGTGCCAAGCCAAAGTGACCACGTGATCCGGCATATGGTGAGGTACAACACTGAAGCATATGCCAACATAAGGGCAACATACCATAGTTCACAGATCTCTAGGCACTTTACTGTTAGCCGACAAGTTGAGCACATAAAACACAAAAATGAGCATAAATTGAGGTCAAAAACATGAAAATATGTCCAAATACAAAGTTGTCATGATAGTATATCTCTATCCTCACCCATGATATCCGCTCATGGTTCAATACACAAATGATTGGAACCATTTGCGAACGAATCCCCCACTTGGATCCCCACTCAGGCGCATTGAGATACCTTCGCCACCCATATCTACATGCCCCATGAAAATGGGAGTGCACTCATGGATCTCTTTGCCAAACATACCATGAGCAATACATAGGCGGTAGACTTAGTCTAGCGCTTTGAATTTCACAATTGGGACATGGGCAAAGCCCTTGTCAGGTGTAGCTCCCCATCTCTCCGGCCACACGAAGATATATAACATGGGCGCGAGCATATCGAAGCACATACCATGCATATAACACATACCCTCAAAAGGTGGCTCCCACGATGGTATGCCATGCCCCTCCATGGTCATAACTTCACGTTAAAAATACGTGGGAACCCAACGAAAGTATCTATGCAACCCCAACACTCATGCTGTACACTCGAAAGTCGCAATAAAATATTCGGCTGCACGGTCCAAGAGTTATATATCACTTTCTACCCTCTTCACCATTATCCCTTGCTACAACGGGCATGTGTACACACCAAATGCATTTGATGCTCACTAAATTAAGTTGAGACCAAGGCAGTTCCAACCCAATTATCGAAATAAGTATTCCTCGCCGTGAGCCGGAGATATGACCTTTCAAAGTGACCTCACGAATCACTTTTGTTTCGAATATATCTCCAAGAAAAATGAGGGAGATAACAAAAGGAAGGTTGATTCGTGATCGTGGAAAAATGTCAGACCACCCGAGATTCGTCATATCAAGTGCGGCGATGTCGAAGTTGAAAATCAGATTCTGAAGGTCTGAAAAAATCGGATTAAGTTTGCGAGTGTATAATATGAAAATTGTGGAAGCAACGAACCCTTTACTGATGAAATCTGACCCTTCATCGGGGTTTCCGCCAAAATATCTGTAAATAACAGTTAACCAATCGGTTACCCCAAAATCGGGAGCCAACTGACAGTCGCCGATACATTGACAATCAGAACGAAAAGGGGAAAAATTACGGAAGCATTATGATAAAAAAACCCTGTTGATTCCTGATATTCTGATATATAAATCTCAGCTGGCGGCGCCTCGGTACTGAATATGGCCGCTCATAGCCGGATTGGCCAAACCTATCACACTATCACATCGGGTTAGGTCAGGTGGATGGGAGAGTATGATATCAGCCAATGGCGGCTTGCCGGCACATAGATACACACCCCAAGTGGCCAAAGGATAGCAACAGGGGTCCGAACCGGCTTCAGTGCACCTCATCTGGCCCACATGCATACTTTGCCCTGGCGCCTACCCTTGACCCTTACCTGCACTGACTGGCCAGCTCCAGTGGTTGCGCCTCTTCCGCCACAGCAGCGGCCAGGCCGCAGGTTCGGCCCGCGCGTCACCCCCCGGCCCACTGAGCATGCTGCTCCTCCCCGCCTCTAGCCGACCGGACTGGCGCCCCCCCGGGGTAGGTCGTTACTAATGGTGAGGCGACCGCATACTCTTCGCTACGACGCCGCGCAGTACCGCTGTTGCCACGCCGATGCCACCTGCGAGCCGCCACCACACGCACCACCGCAACCGCAAGGCGATGGTCAGAGGTTAGACTATGTACATGCCCGCAGGCACGGTCCCTCTAGTTTGTTGACGGGGCCAGGGGATGCCCCTACACGCCCCCTGAGTTGTTAGAGGGGTCAGGGGGACACCCCAGTACCGCCATGCATCCCCGCAGCTCCCCCACTGTACGGTTCCCCAGTACCGCCACGTACCCCCACCGTACAGACGCCAGTACCGCCGCGTATACCCCCAAGACGCCAGTACGCCGTCACCTCGAACTCCGCCTCCCCCTCGTGAGTGCTCCTCCGAGGCTGCCAGGCCGTCTCAAGTACGCCCGCCATACATTCCACCTGACGACCTCGCCGTCACATCCCTCTATGCACACATCACCACTTCGTCGCCGCTCCCGGGGACTGCAGGCTGTCCCTGCAACCCCGTGTAACACTCCCAGGGGGCGCCGCAACGCGTACACCGTAGCGCCGGCAACGATGTCTCCCGCCCCCAGACACCTCTGTGCACCCCCGGTGTATCATGTGCAACCACTCCCAATACTGCCGTAGCCAGGCCGCCAGTAGAGGCCCCGGTGCCATGGGAATACCCTACAGGGTTTGGGCCTTATTACCCTGGTCGGAACGACCCATTACACCTCACTGTTGTATGCAGTGACCCGGGGCAGGCGGGTGAAGCATCTGTGTCCCACCCTCATGCACGGGGGCAGTACGGCTCACCATCAGGCCGGCACATCCTGTCACATCGCGTTCGCCATCATACGCCGCCTGCCAGTACCGCACAATCAGGCCATGAGGGGACTGCTTCTCAGGCGCTACCCCCTCCGCTGCGTCCAGCGTAGGGACGGTAGCAGGTGCACCCACAATTCCTAACCCGATCAATCTGCATCACCCCCAGCCCCCGGCACGCCGTTACCATTTCCTCCGTGATGCCACAACCAGAGTATCCGCGAGTCGCCCCCCTGAGCCGCCCACCATAGCAGCAGGGGCAGGGCTGCCGACGGCGCACCAGGGCACCGTACCCCTTCCACTCGGATGCTCTTCAGGTCACCCTGGATTGTCTTCCAGGCACTTGAGGACATCTGTCCAGAGTGCCGCAGTCCCCACCTCGCCTTAGGCCATCCCCTATCGGCACGCTCCTTACATGTCCCGCATAGTGGGACGGAGGCACATTGATGAAGCCAAACTGACGCTGTTTCCCCGCACCCGTGGCATCGCTGCGGAAGCACAGACCGCGACAGAACGCAGCTACTATCACAACATTGTGACCATAGGTCCTACCATACATCGCAGCACGCGTCCTGGAGTCCGAGCAAAGCACCCGCCAGCGTGCGTGCTGTGGCACAACTGAGTAGGCTGCGCCTAACTTCCTCCCAAGTGGACATCAGGCAGAGTATCGGTCGCCCGTCGGGCATCACCGGCTGGCCCGCAATCAGCCGGGGCCACCGCGCAACTTTGGGGCTGTGTGTGCCATGCGCGAGGAGCTCCCAACCGGAGTCCCGTAAGACCTCCCCGATGACGTCAACCCTGTCCTGCCCCAGGCTCCTGGCGGATGCTAGAACGAAGCGTTGTCCTCCCGCCCCAGCCTCAATGACCGCCGCGAGGCCCAGGGTGTCAAGGGTGTGACGGGCATCGGCAGCCAAGTGGTCGTCCCCCTCTGGCAGAGAGAACATGGCCTCCGTGATGTCGCCTTGCGCGTCGTCGCCCTGTACCCGTACCAGCTGCTTGGAACCCACTAACACTGCCATGGACCGCCGCTCTGTGACCGCTGGTATGGCTCGTCGCAGCTGCCGGTCATACAGCCACAACGTATTCACGTCAAGTACATCAGCCACTGCCAGGATTGGGAGACTGCACAGAGGTTGCTGAAGGACCGGCAGCACCTTGCGAGGCCAGCTAATGACGTTCCCCACAGCTGGATGGTTGGCGTACACCTGGAGCCAGGGATCACTCTGGCCGTCAGGGCTTCTCACCATGGTACCACGCACCAGGGCCCACAATTGCGCCGACACCACGCGGGACCACTCTCTGAATGCCGTGATGTCCCGTGCCACCCATCCACTGGCTGAACGCCTGCGCCAACGCCGCCATCCAGTGAGGGAACAAGGACATGGCCTCTTCGTGCGCGATGCACGACCGTGGCACGAGCAGTGCGTGCAGCGGTGCCCTCTGAAGGGTTGCCCGCAGGTCGCCGGGAAGGCCGGCAAACAGGTTCCACGGGGGACGCAGTTGGATCCTCCCTGCCGGCGGGCAGAAGGGTGTGTCACCTCGCAGGAACGCGTATGCCGCCCTCCTACGATCTTGCATCGGCAGCTGCATGATCTGGGTGAGCCGATGGTTCCTGCGGGCATACACAACTTCCTCACTCTGGACCATGTCCTCCACAAGGAGCCTGGCCTTGGCAGGGCCCCGGGACACCGCCGCTCGCACCGCAGCGAACAGCAGCTTCAGGTCCCCGGGAACGACACCCGCCATCAGGGATCCAGTCCACCTGCAGCCGTGCTCCCTCCATGCCACGAACTCCACCGCCCTGTCTGTCAGGGGTAGCTCCGCCGTGAACTCCTCCACACGCCTGCACAGGAGCCCAGCCACGTCCTCGTCCCGCGCACACAGCAGGCGTATATGGCCAATGTCCTCCTCTGGCGTCCCACAGAAGATTCAGGAGTGGGCCAGTATTGCCATACGCGTGAGCTTCTGTCTCCACCGTCGCATGACCTGCATTGTGGACAAGCGACCGTCACGTGCCCGCATCATATTTCTGTGCGTTGGGCCGTGGTGTAGAGCTCCCAGGGGTACCGCCTCGCAGGCGCCAGCCAGTGGCGTGTGCGCCCTGGTGCGTGCCGCGAGCAAACGCCACTCCATCTCCCGGACTTGCTGAAGGGCTTGCATGGATGGCACACGCGCCTCGAGCTCCCCATTATCTCCTGGCACCAAGAGGATGGCGTGCTCTTTTGGTAGGATGAGATGGACAGGCAGGGCCATTGCATGGGCCGCGGCAGAGTCCGGCGCCTCGAACGGGACCGCCGCCAAGTGCGAGCTCTGCCTCACCACCCAGTAGTGCGGCCCCCCAGCTCGGCGTGGCAGCCGCCGCAGCCCCTGCACTAGCCAGCTCAGTGCATGCTGGTTGACCAGATGTGATGTCGGCCCCTTGATGCCACGGTACAGTGCCTCCTGCGCCCTGCGGAGATGCGCTCCTATGATAGACGCATCCACCACGTGCACCGTGCACGCTGACGGGGGCGTGTGTAACAGGTATGCCGCCGCGCTGATGATCTCTGCCTCCGGGACCGTGCCGTAGATGGCACCCGTCCACGCAGGGATTCCGTGGCTGGCCACCGCCATGTTTGTGGCGTCGTCTCCCTGGGGCGACACGTCAGATGATGTGACTTTAGTCGCCACCGGCACCCAGCAGTACCGGTGGGGTTCCAGCCACGCCACGTCGGAGTGGGGGCTCTGCACCACTCTTCCAAGGGACGCCGTACTTGAGGCAGTGAGCTCCGGACGAGGACTACCTTCAGCCGATACACCGCATGTGGTCTCCAGGCCAGGTCACATCCACAGACTGACTTGATGGTGTCCAGGGCGGTGGTATACTCTGCCCCCAAAACCGTTGCGGAGCAGGAGGGCTTGTACACCACCACAGATCCCTCTTCCACGGCGCTGCCATCACGCAACGACGTGACGGCGACGTGCGGATCATGCGGCACGTTGGACATCCGAACCACTTCCGGGACCGAGTACTCGTTCGGATCCGGGAGAGGGCCTGCTGGTAGCAGAAGGACAATTGCCCACTCGCTGCACCCGTGCACCGCCGCGCATGCCCTGGAAAACGCTGGCCGCCCGTGCACAACCCACAGTGGTGACGGGTTTATGCCGCCCCCGGCGTGTGGAGTGAGTAGGGGAACGGACGCCGGATCGTCTTGCTGCTGGTAACCCTCAAAGACGTCCTTCAACAGAAACAGGAGGGCAGCTAGCGGGACGAACAGCATGGATAGCCCCGGGTCGGCCGGGTCCCATCCTTCCCCCCTGTACCCGCCCACCACATACACGTCCCCCGCAGTGGACTGTCTATTGCGTTTGCTGGCCTTCTGTCGGCGCACCGGGTGAAGTAGCCGGTGAGTCAACGGACTAGGCAGCTGCAGCCGGAAGACGTGGCGGAGCCCTGTGAACCACACGTGGTCCAGCTGATGGGGCCCTACTCCTGCGTGCGAAAGGTGCAGGTGGTCCTCATGACACTCCTGCAGCTGGACAGCCCAGTGCCCAGGCGCAGGACAGGGGAGCCGTGCATGCAGGAGGTCATTTGCGGGATCAGTCAGGGACTGTACCGCCGCATCTGTGCGGGGCCCCGAGAGAACGCAGATGTCTCTACCCTTGAAAGAATAGGATTGGGACACTCACTTCCGTCCCGCCCACTGCACTTGCATCAGATGTGCTTGTACACACGAGTACACTGACGATGGCATGAGAAGTCCTACGCCCAACGTCCCCATCGCCCGGAGTACCCTGTCCACCCACATATACCGCCAGCGTGCGTGGCGAATGACGCAGAGGGCACCATGAACTGCCCGCACACTCCGTACTGCACGTGCATGTCCCGGGTCATGGCCCGCAGCTCATCCCGGAGTGTCGTCGACCTCTGGTGGGTGAGTAGAGCCATGGTCGCCACGACGGAGTCGCGGCAGATAACCTGGACATCCGCCAACCGTAACCCATGACCCGACCGCACCGCTACGTTGGACAGGATCTTTGGGCAGCTTCTCGAATTGCAGGGCTGCAGCCTTGATGGCAGTATTCAGCTTGATCACCGCCTCCGCCGTGTCGGACAGGTAGGGCGCCGCGTACCGCACGATGCCTCCAATGACAGCCGCCATCACCTCATGAGGCACCGACGCCGGCCCCAACGTGTTCTTGCACCAGCCCAGCAGACCTTCACACCGGAGTACATGTTTCTCCTTCATGGTCGCCACCCCCCTGGGATTGAGGCGCAGGCCCAAGTATGGTACCGTGCCCTTGGCACGTAAGCATACCCATGGTGCCGCCGTGTTCCCTGGGCCCAGGCACACCATGATTGAATGGATGCAAGCAGTATTGGCATAGGCGCGTTTGCCGACGTTGAGGGACATGCCCATGTCCGTGAGGTATCGCGCTATCGCCGCTGCATACTCCAGGAATTGCGGCAGGGGGTGCGCTATCAACAGGAGGTCATCACAGTACGCCTGCACCAGGGGTGACACCGCATGGCGAGCATCTCCCCGCGCCTTGCAGGCAAGGCTCCGCAGGAGAGGTTCTAAGAGGAGGAGGCAGAGCACAGCGCTCTCCGCACTGCCCTGCCGCAGGCCCCTGTGCAGCCAAATGCTCGGCGTCGGGCCGTGCGCAGTGACGATGCGCACCAGAGACCCGCAGCTGAGGGTGTGGAAGAGCCTGATGAGCTCTTCCAGGACTCCCATCTGGCGCAGGCGGAGCGCCAGCGCCCCGTGCGGCGCTGTGTCAAAAGCTTTTGACACATCGAAGGCCAGGACGTGGTTTTCCTTCTGCCCACGCTGCAGCCTGCGCTGGGCCAGGAACACCGGGGCAGCCGCCGTAGAGCCTGGCATGGCCCCGAACTGCCAGTCCGCAGCCAGTCCCTTGCGTGCCAGGACAGCTGTGAACCTCCGCATGAGGGGAGTCATGAGCATTCGCATGTCTCGCTGCCCCAGCGCTATCGGCCTATACTCGTCCAGGATGCCTGTGGCTGTGCCCTTGGGCATCAGCCAGATAATGGCCTCATGCCAGGACTCCGGGACGTCCGCACCCCGCAGGATAGCCCTGTACGCGTGCACCAGGAGCCCCTGAACCGGTTCAGGCAGCTCTGCTATGAGGGCAGCCCTGACCCGGTTGGACCCCGGAGCTTTGTCGTCCGCCACGGCCTGCCTCACGGCGTCTTTAAGGTCCTGCAGGGTGTAGTCCTGTACCGACCTCCATTCCTCAGGCACTCCCCTGGGAATGTTTGCCCGAACCAGCCACTCGAAGGCCGGCAGGTTCACTGGCTGCTTGGCGTACAGCGCCTCCCAGTACCTCTGGACCTGGCCAATGATGTCCGAGGCCTCTAAGAGCACCTTCTCCAACTCGCGGACGCGTACCGACCACAGGCCCGACGGGGCATAGTTCACCACGTTGATGGCACCCCGTATCGCCGTCCATCAGAGCTGCAGATCCGGAACCCTGCCCCGCGGATAGTCCTTGATGGACCGGCGCCTGTTGCTCCTGAGGACACCCCGCAGCTCCTCCACGCTTGTCTCTAGCTGGTGGAGCTGTTGGTCTAACGCGGCACGTAGGTCCTCCACCGATTCGGGGGAAAGGTCGGGGTCCACCCGCTCGAGGTGCTGTAGCAAGGCAGTCGCTTTCTGGGAGTGGAGTCCGGCCGCCGCTGCCGCGTCCCGTTGCCACAGCTCATGGGCGCCCCAGGCCAGGGCCTTCTGATCCGAGAGGACCTGGGCCAGTGACGCCTCCGTCTCCGCCTGCCCGTACGGGTACTGCGGGTCCACGCCCGATGGCATGCGCACTCCCGTGACCCTGGACACGTCATCACAGAAGGCGTAGAGCAGGTCAAAGACCGCTTGCACCTCCGACGTGCCCATGGTGGCAGTGTCCTGGTTCGACGAGAGCCACGCCTGCAGCCCCCGATCCCCGCAGGCCTTCTGCAGTACTGCCGCCGCCGCCTCACGAACCCCCGGGGAGTCCGGGCGTATGGCATGCAGCCTGCCTTGGGCGTGCGAGTAGGCCATCCTGGTGACCCTCCCTTTGCCTGCCACCGCCAGCGGAAGGTCCAGGACCACAGGGCCATGATCCGACCCCAGCGAAGCTGGAGACCGCCCCGGCGCCAAGTGCAGCCGCTCACGCGCCGCCCAAGGGACCAGAGGCGAGTTCAGAAGGAAGGAGTCCAGTCGGTGCCCTGCCCTCGTTAGCATCCTGTCCTCCTCCCGTTCCGGGCCTGCCCTGCGGAAACCACACTGTTCCCACAGAGCTTGGAACCTCCTCGTGGTGGGGTGCCACGGGGACTCCAGCCACACGTTGAAGTCCCCTCCGAGGAGCACGGCCTTGGTGCCACCCGCGCTCTTGGCCGCCGCGTACATGGCCACGTCAGCCCAGAAGGACGCCTTAGACGCCCAAGAGTTGCCGCCGCTGCCCGGGCTGTGGAGGTTGATGACCGTGAGGGTGCCACCTGCGGTCACCACATTGAGAGCCATGGCCTTGCCCGGCGCCATGTCCACGACGTCTCGAACTTCCTCCGCGGCGAACATGTCCGCCCGAAAGGCAATCAAGAGCCCGCCGCGCACCGCTGCCGCTGACGCTGCCTGGGCATCCACCCCTGGGTACGCATGATACCCGTAGTGACGCCACTGATTATCCGAGTGCACCACACCCTGGGGGTCCTGCAGGCCGGTCTCCTGGAAGAGGCCCAGGATGGCACCTTCGGCCTTCATGACGCCCGCCGCCACCGCCTAGCCGTCGAGCATACCTGGGGCCACTGGTACGCCGTCTCCCCGCATCGAGCCCTGGACGTTCCAGGACACCGCCGCTGGGGTGTCGGAGGCGGGGCCCCTTCATGGCTGCACGTGCGGTCCGGGGCCCCCCGCCGGATTCGGATCACTGGACGGAGGGGGGCCACCAGCAGGTCCAGGGGGACCACCCGCACCCGGCGCGGGTGGCTGGCGAGGTTTGCAACTTTGAAGGGTCATAGCGTCCCACCAAGGTGTCCAATCACGCTAATGCCTATTTGGTTTGGATTTCTCAACCCAAAAATGAGGGGGGGAGTCCTTGGTCCCAACTGAACCCCGGCCCATGGTTCTCTAGGGGGGGGGAGCACCCACCTTATGCCATATGTATATATGTATATGTGTATATATATATATATGTATGTGTGTATATATGTATATGTATATATATATATATATACATATATACATATGTACACATACATATACATATATATATATATATGTATGTATATACATATATATACATATACATATGTATACATATATGTATATACATATATGTATATATATACATACATATATATATATATATATATAGTCATAGTCATAGTCATTACCACTTATCATGCCGTCTACTGGAGTTACCGGGCATCTCGCGCCGACAGGTGGTTCCTGCCTCGCTCGAACCCGTGGGTCCCAGGGCTGCCTGAGGTGGCCCACAGCATGGCGGAGAACGCAGAGGACCGGGGATACCGGTCAACCAGACTTTGGGGGCAGTGGCGACTGCAAAGCGTTAGCATTAGCAACGGCGACGGACGCTGGCCCATTTGTTCGCCGGGGGTAAGGGGGCAAGGCACAGCAATGCAGCAGCATCGCAACAAGGAGAAAGCAAAGGCTTCTCCGTCCGGCGCAAAGCGGCAACCAAGGCACAAAGCAGCACGCATGCGGCAAAGCAAGAGCGGACTCTCCGTTGTTCGCGTACCCCCGCCACCTTGGAGACGTCCAGTACCCGTGACCCCACGTAATCCACTGTCAGTTGCGTACTCGCCGCCGTCTTGACCCCACCATTTCTGTTTCTCCATGGCGGCGGGTTGTGGTGGTCAAGACATTAAGGATCCATACGGCATTAACCTTCGCTCAGACCCCAGCCCGTGGTGTGGCTCCCGCGCTGCAGGCCCCCAGTGGTGGTCTCGGCGATTACCCCCCGCCGGTTCGCTCAAGCGAAGTATGGCACTCACCACTAGGATCTGCTTCGCCCTGTCAGGAGGACCCCAGCAACTAGGTCACTCAACTCATCACAGCAATGTCCGGCTCCCGGACACCATCGGGAACCATCCCCAACACCGCTGCGGGCCGTCGGATGAGTGCCTGTGCTTGACCGGACCTGCCATCCCCGCAACACATCCAGACACTGCCCAGGCCCGGGAGCTCTTCCCCACGGATTGTGCAGGGGGAGCATAGTTCCGCCTTCTGCGTGGACTGTTCTCCATAGCCGCTGGCACCACGCCCAGTGCCACAGCTATGTCTAGTCCCGCTGCTCCCTTGGCTCGGCTGCTAGTGATACCACAGCACGTGTTGTCCCTCCGTGTGCACGAAGGCCCACGTCACGCGTGGGTGATCCCGCTGTGTGACATAAAGTCCATCTCTGGTTGCTTTACGGTACCCAGGACAGTCACCCGTTTATCCTTCACCGCATGATGCAGTGTCGGTCTTCTCCTTCTTCTCATGAAGGTCCGCCAACGCCACTCGTCTCTCCCCCTGGTTATTCGGTCTGTCCTATGCCCCCCCCATGTCCCCTCGCTGTCTCCTCGCTGTCCTCGCCCCTTTCTTGGGTGGGTCGGGGAGAAGGGGGTGGGGGGATGGGGGGCGTCCTCGCTGTCCGTCCTCTAGCGTAAGCACGTCGCAAGCACGGCGCAAGCACGAGGCGCGGCACTTGTCCCTCTGCAGGGGGGGGGGCTTGCCGTGTGGCTCCTGTCGTCGCCCTTCCTACCCTGCGTTTGCACCCCGGGTCCCCCCCCCCGCTGGACTTGCACGGCGCGTGCTTCCTACGGGCACGGTCGTGTGGTCCGTCCCGCACCCTCATTCCGCTGCCTCCCCACCTTGCCGCTTTGTCCTCGGAGGGGGGGGGCGCTGTCCGCCCCTCCCTACCTTCATCCCCCACCCTTGGGGGGGCGGAGGTGTGTGGGGGGGGGGGGGCAAGCCTTGTAGTCATCCCTTCGTTGCACGCATGTTGCAGGCACGACGCAAGCACGGAGCAGGCACGAGGCGCGGCACCTGTCCCTCTGCAGGCGGGGGGGCATGCCTTGTGGCTGCCGTCGTCGCCCTTCCTACCCTGTGTTCGCACCCCCGGTGGTCCCCCCGCTGCGGCTTGCACGGCGCGTGCTCTCTACGGGCACAGTCGTGTGGTCCGTTCGGCACCCTCTCGCCGCTGCCTCCCCACCCTGCCGCTTTGTCCTCGGGCCGCTTTTCGCCCCCCCCTACCTGCATCCCCCACCCTTGGGGGGGCGGAGGTGTGTGTGGGGGGGAGGGCGCCCTTGTCGTCTTCCCTCCGCAGCACGCACGTCGCAGGCACGACGCAAGCATGGCGCAGGCACGAGGCGCGGCACTTGTCCCTCTGCAGGGGGGGGGCTTGCCGTGTGTTACCCGTTGTTGCCCCTCCTACCCTGCGTGCGCACCCCCGGGGGGGCAGAGGTGTGAGGGGGGAGGGGCGCCCTTGTCGTTGTCCCTTCATTGCACGCATGTCGCAGGCACGACGCAAGCACGACGCAAGCACGGGGTGAGGCACTTCGCTGCAGCGGGGGGGGTGTATTTTCTTTTGGGCCTTCCCGCCCTTCTCCATGATATAGGCTCCGCACCCCAGGATCTCCAGCCGCTGTCGTCCCTTGGCGGTAGTCGCCACGTCTGCGCATGGTGCTCAGTGTACCGTGCCTGCTCCCTCCTGTGCCCATACGTACTGGAGGAGGTACGTACCCGGTCAGAAACGGATGATGAGGAAGTGCGGGCAGCGGGGAGGACTTACCGTACTCCTCGAAGGCTTCTTGCGCCATCAGTCGCCCTGGTCGAGGGGAGGGCCCCTGTTTCGGTACCCAACTGCCCGGGGGGGTGGCGACTGCCCATCCTCTCCCTGGCGCCTGTGTATCCACTTCCGAGCGGCCTGATACCGGTGCCGTGGTATCAGTCCGCTGGAAGTGGCGGCTACAAAGCGGCCAGGCGCTCTCGTCCCCCGGGCCTCTGCCACCCCCGAGCGCGTTGGAGGCCCCTGAGGTCCTATGGCAGAGACGCGGGGAGACGGGCGGGGGATTCATTTGTGGCATCCCCTGGCCACCGGGTTAATCAGCATAATCGCTGCCGCAAGGGGGCCCACCGGATGGCGCTGCTGGTGCCCGTCTCCTCTGCGCCACAATAAGTGCCACAGGCGCAGGGGGTCCAGTGGATGGCGCCACTGGCGCGTGTCTCCTCTGCGCCACAGGTTGGGTAACCGCACGGGAGGCCCTACGGATGGTGCCGCAGGTGCCCGTCCCCCCGTGCCACTTCCTGCCTCCGGCGCCAGGCTTGGTCGACCTGACATGACACATGCATGAATGAGGTCAGTGTCGGTTTCAGGACACGCACGGCGCACGGGGCGACGCATGGCAACTATCCCCTACCCTGCCCCCTCTGCTCCCTCCCTCGCCCTCTGTGCTCGCTTGGTGCTGAGGAAAGCCCGTGTCTCCCTCGTCGCTCCCTCTCTCTGCTCTGGCTGTCCGGCCTTCGCGCACCTCCTAAGTGTCCTACTTCTTTCGCCCTGCCCGTGCCCTCTTCTCTCCTCCTTGCCGGCCCTCGATGCATGACACTACGCAGGCACACAGCACACTGCATCTTTGGGGGCGGGCTGCCTTGTGGCAGCACGCCGCGGCACCCCGCCTTGCCCAGTGCCCCCGCGCGCTGCGGGCAGCTCGCTCGGTTGTGGGGCACCTTGTTGCCCCCTTCTCTGCCCTGCCATCTCTGACCCTCTGCGCTCCGGCTAGCGCGGGCACAGTGCGGGGCAATTCGCGAGGCAGCGCTCCCTCTCTGCCCCCCTCTCCGCCCCGGCCCCCTGGCCCTGTCCTGCTGCCTGTCTGCTCGCCCTCTCTCAACTTGCCCTGCCCCTCGTCCCAGGTTGCAGGGTCTCCGGCCTCCTGTCTCCCTGTCCCCCTCCTCCGTCTATCCCCTCGGCGTGCACCGTGCAGAGCAATGCGCAAGGCAACCCTCCCATTCCCTCTCTCCCTTGCTGCCCCCTGGTGTCCTGAGCTCCTGGTACGTGGCACGCACTTTGTACCGCCCACGATACCTCCGGGGGCAGGCTGCCTAGCGGCTGCGGCACGTCCAGGGCCCCCGCTCGCCGCAGGCGGTCAGCTGGGTCGCGGGGCACCCTCGTCGTTCTTGCCCCTGGTCCGCTCACACTAGCCGTGCAGAAGGTCCGTGTTTAGCATGCTTCTTTTCTCTCGCCTCCTCTTTCTTACCTCTGCCCTCTGGCCAGCGCGAGCACGGTGCGGAGCAATTCGCGAGGCAACCCTCCCTCCCTGCTCCCCCGCTCTGCTCCCGCTCCCTGGCCCAGCCCTGCTCCTCGTGTGCCCGTTCTCCGGCGTCCTCCCTTGCCCCCCTTCCCAGGCCCCTGTGTCCCTGGCCCTCTGTCTCCCTGTCTTCGTCTTCCCTTTACCTCCCCGGCTTACACTTTGCGGAGCAATACGCGTGGCATCCCTCCCTTTCTCCCTTCACCTCTCTGCCCTCTGGTGCCCTGGTCCCCGGGTAAGTGGCACGCACGTCGCACTGCACCCGCCTGGGGCCTTTTTCCCTCTTTGCCCGCCCTTCCCCCCCCTCCCCGCCCTGCCCTTTGCCCCCTCTGTCACTATGCAGGAAACTGTGTAGGCAAGTCGCACGTATGTCGCAGGCAGGCACCTGGCCTCCATCGTCGGCGCTGTCTGGCTGGTTGGCAACACGCTGCGGCCGCCTGCTGCTGCCACAGTCCCCGCAGGAGCCGCCGCTGCGGGCAGCCACTCCAATTGCCGCGGGGGGCGCGGCCCTGGTTGGCCCCCGCTGCCCCCAGGCCAGGGTTCTCTGCCCCAGCTATCCGGCCTGCGCTCGCCTCCTAAGTGTCCTACCTCTTTCGCCCTGTTCATGCCCTCTTCCCTCGTCCTTGCCGGCCCTCGTTGCATGACACTACGCAGGACACTGCACTTTTTGGGGTGGACTGCCTTGTGGCAGCACGCTGCGGCGCCCCGCCTTGTCCAGTGCCTCCGCGCACTGCGGGCGGCTCGCTCAGTTGTGGGGCACCCTTTTGCTCCTGCCCCACATTCGCTCTTTCATGCCGCCGTGGCACGCCCCCTTCCCTGCCCTGCCTTCTCCGTCCCTCTGCCCTACGGCCAGCGCGAGCACGATGCGGAGCAATTCGCGAGGCAGCGCTCCCTCCCTGCCCGCTCTCTCTGCCCCGGCCTCCTGGCCCTGTCCTGCCCCCTGTCTGCTCGCCCTCCCTCGTCCCCCCTTGCCCCCCTTCCCAGGCCCCTTGGTCCCTGGCCCTCTGTCTCCCTGTCCCCGTCCTCCCTTTACCCCCCCGGCATACACTTCGCGGAGCAATACGCGAGGCATCCCTCCCACTCCCTCTTCACCTTGCCGCCCCCTGGTGCCCTGGTCCCTTGGCTTGTGGCACGCACGCCGCACTGCACCCGCCTGCGGCCTTTGTCCCTTTACACCCGCCCTGCCTCCCCCTCCCTCCCCTGCCCCTTTCCCTCTCGGTCACTACGCAGGACACTACGCAGGACACTGTGTAGGCAAGTCGCACGCATGTTGCAGGCAAGCACCTGGCCGCTATCGGCGGCGTCGTCGGGCTGGTTGGCACCACGCTGTGGCCGCCCGCCGCTGCCACAGCCACCGCAGGAGCCGCCGCCGAGGGCAGCCACTCCAAATGCCGCGGGGTGCGCAGCCCTGGTAGGCCCCCGCTGCCCCCTGGCCAGGGTTTCACTGTACCCCCCGCAGCGACTGGTCGCCGGGGGGGATCCATCACAAAATCCTGCAAGACATCTAAAGCAAAAAGACACTCAGAAAGATGTCCACGACGTCTCGAACTTCCTCCGCGGCGAACATGTCCGCCCGAAGGTCAATCAAGAGACCACCGCGCACCGCTGCCGCTGACGCCGCCTGGGCATCCACCCCTGGGTACGCATGATACCCGTGGTGACGCCACTGATTCTCCGAGTGCACCACACCCTGAGGGTCCTGCAGGCCAGTCTCCTGGAAGAGGCCCAGGATGGCACCTTCGGCCTTCATGACGCCCGCCGCCACCGCCTAGCCGTCGAGCATACCTGGTGCCACTGGTACGCCGTCTCCCCGCATCGAGCCCTGGACGTTCCAGGACACCACCGCTCGGGTGTCGGAGGCGGGGCCCCTTCATGGCTGCACGTGTGGACCGGGGCCCCCCGCCGGATCCGGATCACTGGACGGAGAGGGGCCACCAGCAGGTCCAGGGGGACCACCCGCACCCGGCGCGGGTGGCTGGCGAGGTTTGCAGCTTTGAAGGGTCATAGCGGCCCACCAAGGTGTCCAATCACGCTAATGCCTATTTGGTTTGAATTTCTCAACCCAAAAATAAGGACGGGGGTCCTTGGTCCCAACTGAACCCCGGCCCATGGTTCCCTAGGGGGGGGGGAGCACCCACCTTATGCCAAATGTATATATGTATATATGTATATATATATATGTATGTATGTATGTATATATGTATATGTATGTATATATATACATATATACATATGTATACATATATATACATATATATGTATATATATATACATATATATACATATGTATGTATGTATATACATATATATACGTATATACATTTTATACATATATATATATATATATACATTTACATATATATACCTATATGTATATACATATATGCATATATATACATACATATATATATATACATATATATATACATATATATACATATATGCAGACACACACACACACACACATATATATATGTATTTGTAGATTTAAGGGGAGAGGGGTTGTAGGAATACACACACACACACATAGATATATATATATATATATCTATATCTATATATATGTATGTATTATGTATATACATATATATATATATACATATACATATACATACATATATACATATACATACATACATATATATATATATATAGATATATATATACATGTATATGTATATGCATATATGTACGTATACACATACAGATACATATATGTATGTATATATATATGTGTGTATATAGATATGTGTATATATATATATATATATATGTCCGAAAACCTTGGGGGGGGGGGTCATTAGCCCTTTTCGGAGGTTTTGATGGTTTCAGGTCCGGAGCGGTTGGACTTTTTGAGAAATATGGGGTGTTGAGGGTATCTCCCTCCATTCTGAGGGTGCCTGTTTAATTTGTCAATTTTTCAGCTCATGGTTTGACGATTTGTCTGAGAAAATCTCGATTTCGTTGACATTTTGGCCATTTTTGGCTGCTAGTCCCATGCTGGTGACAGGGGCCAAAAATGCAATAACCACGTCACTGGCACTGCTTTTTGTAGGTTTTTGGTGGGTGCGAAATTCATTTTTGAAGGTGTTGGGGTGTGGTCTAATGGTATGTTGCGGCTATTCCCGCGCTTTTTTCTGTTTGTTGCATGTTCTTGGTGCCTAGAGATTGACAGATCCAAACGCGATACAACCCGTGACCGCCCCGGCCCAATTTCTCAAACATATTGTCCCCTACCCCACCCGAACCAATACATCACTGAAACGGCCTTTCCAATATTGTTCTGAAAAGGTACAATACACCACCCTTGCGGAACACCATGCTCCGTAACATCAGCCGACACTGTACGGCGCGCCAAAATAGGGCAGCGCAACCCTGCGTAGACCTGCTGAAAACCCCCGAACCTCGGACAGTCCCAGCAGAATTTCTCGGAAATATTGTCACGTGACTCCCCTCTATTCGGCAGCTTCGACACGCCCATTTCGGGGCAATTTCAAAAAGGTATAACATACCCCCCCCTACTAGACACGTAGCAACGGGAAAAAGGCCAACACCGGCAAAAATCCATCAAAACCTTCAACCACTCCCCCCCAAAGGTTTCAGACATATATATGTGTGTGTGTTTATATATATATATATATGTATATATATATATATATATATATATATATGTACATATATATATATAAATGTATATGGGCGTTTGCACAGGGGGGGGGGGAGTAATTGCGACGCTAAGTGCGAGATTTTTCAGTTCTCGCCGTTTTCCTCAAAAATGTCGTTCCGTAGGGGGAGGTATGTCATACCTTTCTGCAATCTCCCAGAAATGGCCGTCCCGGAAAGGTAGGGTTTGGGGGGGGTCCGTGGCCATATTTTTCCGTACCGGACCCAAATGTTTTGGCGTTTTGGTGTCTGCTCCAATAATCTGATCCTGTCTGGTGTGTTTTGCGTACAGGGTTTCACGGTGCTTGGTCCGGTGCTCCAACATGTCGTTAGTGACAATCGGGCCTATCAGGAGTAAATACTCTGTGCAGGACTGTGCATGTACCTTGCGTGGGGCAGCCACCACTTGCTCTTTATGCACAACCATTTGCCGGTTCTCCACTTGGAGCCTCATCACCGGCGTATGGCCGTATGCATGCCACGCAAATGTGTGGGTTGCAAAGAAGGAGGCCAGACAGATGCAATTGTGCCTGAAGCTTCCAATTTGGCGGAGTTGTTCTTCGTAGGGCAAAACCTATTTATCAGTCCTGTCCCGTGTAGAGAGGCAATGGACCGCCACGAACCGCTCCACGAAGTCCCACTGTTGCTTCTAGGTACGAGGAATGACGCTGGTCAAAGGTGTGCCATCTTTTTCTTGATAGCGGAGGCACGGGATGGTATGTTGCTCCACTTTCAAAATCAAGAGGGAGCGGGCCGCGCGACCGCAACGTGTGTCCGCCACAAAGCAAAAGAACTTGTATAGTGCATTCTCAATGGTGCTTTTCACTTGCGTTTCGTTACGAAGCACCACCCGACCCGCCAGGCGACTGTCATTGCCAAATCCTCTTTTGAACACAACACCGGTGTATTTGCCCGATGAGTAGTCCTTGTAACATCCACGGATCAATGACAATCGGGCATTGTGTTCTTTTGCTTTATGATGGTATGCCGCCTTGACAGAGCGTGCCATCTTGCGGACTTGGGCTGCAGTCTTTTGGTTGTGTGTTTTCCAACACGGTGCAACCGTGCGTGTTGCCAAATTGTTGCTGCTCCGTGCCCTATTCTTACCTGACTCTGTCCCAAGGTGCGCCTTGACCCTTGGCAACCATCTTGCTCGCACACCACCACTCCGCCGTGCCTTTGTTTCACTTTGTTCCTTCTCTGCCATAGCTTTGTAACGACCACAGTAATGGGACTTCTGGGAGCACGCGCACCATCCTTGATTGAGGTTCTTGAATTTCCCGATCTCCTAAACACCGTTTGAGGATAGAACAAAAAAAAGAAGAAGAAAATACTAAGCAACACGACAAAACGCAGACGAAGACAAAAAAACAACTAGAAAGCATGGCATTCTGAGCGTTCAATGTATTGCAAACACAAGAATAAATGTTAGGGCATGTCACATATGCAATTTGTGTTGTGTTGCACGCATTTGGCACAGTGCGCGTCTTGCCAGAAAAGTTGCTTTGCATGATATTTCTGTGCCTGTGCATGGACGCTCTGTGCCACAGTGGGCATAGTACTAGGGTGTGGTAATTGATCAAACTTCCTTCTTTTGCGGGCTGGTGTTTATGCACCATCCCCACGTGTGCGGGCATTGCATCAACAGCCCCCTCCCTAGCCCTGAACACTCTGCATAAAACAAATGCTGGTGATTAGGCGATAAACTATCTATGCAAAGCCCAAACACACGCCATTGACAGCTGGTCACCTGGATCCAATTGTTCCTACATTTACTGCTGCAAACGAATATTTCTGTCTGTTTCTTTGCCGCATTTTGAGTGCATCGAAGCCTTTTGAAACTCTGCCCCCTGGGCTGGATCATCCGAGGACAACCGGCGACCAGACTTCCCGGACTGTATCATCCGGAGCGGATCAAGCAGCAGGAGCAGCCCCCCCCCGGACTGGATCATCCGGGGACGAGTGGCGGCCAGACGCCCCGGCCTGGAGCATCAGAGATCGAACAAGCAGCAGGAGCCGCCGCCCTTCGGACTCCATCATCTGGGGACAAGCGGCGGCCGGAAGCCCCGGACCTCATCATTTGGAGCGGAGCAAGCAGCAAGAGCCGCCGCCCCCGAGACTGGATCATCCAGGGACACGTGGCGGCCCCCACATTCCAGAGGGGCGCGTATACAGGAAAGGGGCGGCCAAAAGCGAAGGAGACATGACGCCGAGGCCAAGGTGGAACAGCGATGGAGACATGTCCGGGAGCAGCACAAAGGAATACGCCATGGCGAAGCAGAGAAACAGTGATGAGAACAAGGCCGAGCAGATGCACTGCAACATAGATCAGGACAGGGCCCTGGTCAAGTAGAGAAGCAGTCCTGAGGATGAGGCCGTGGTGCTGCAGAGATGCAGCCAAGAGGGCAAGGCCCGGGAGATGCAGAGAAGCGGTGTTGCGGACGAGGCCGAGAGGAGGCAATGAGGCAACGATAAGAACGAGGCGGTGGTGATGCAGTGATGCAGACAAGTGGAGTAGGCCGTGGTGATGCAGAGCAGCAGCAAAGTGGACGAGGCCGTGCTGAAGATGTGAAGCCTGCTCTTCCTGTGTTTTTTGTTTGTTTTCTTCGTGCCCCCGCTGTCTCCGGCGTTCTGTTTTTTCCAGCCCGGGGTGCCTTGCGCCTTGGCGTCTTCTCTCCCCCCCCCTTCTGTTCTTTTTTTTTCTGGCCCCCTCCCCGCGTTTTTTTTTGCCTGGTTTTCCTTTGTCAGTCCGCCGCTTGTCCCCAGGTATTCCAGTCGGGGGGGCGGCAGCTCTTGCTGCTTGATCCGTCCCGGTTCATCCAGTCCGTAGCGTCTGGTGGCCACTGGTCCCCTGTTGATCCCGTCTGGGGGGCAGCGGCTCCTGCTGCTTGCTCCACCCCGGGTGCTCCAGTCTGGGGCGTCCGCCCGCCACTTGACCCTAGTTGATCCCGCCCGGGGGGCGGTGGCTCCTGCTGCTTGTTCCGCCCTGGATGTTTCAGTTTGGTGCATCAGCCTGCCCCTTGTCCCTGGATGATCCAGTCCAGGGGGTGGCGGCTCCTGCTGCTTATTCTGTCCCGGACGATCCTGTCCGGGCCGTCGGACCCCGCCTCCGCTTGTCCACGGCCTCGCTGCGCTGCGCTCTGTGCGGGGCGGCGGGGGTGCCCCTTGGTGGGCGCCTCTCGCCGGCTTGTGTGTCTCTTGGCACCACCTCCCGTGGCTTGGTTGTGAGCCTGTGCTGCGCGCTGTCCGGGTTTGCCGCACCCGGCGGGCGTTGTTGCTGTTGGCGTGGCCGGCGGTGTGCTTCTCTGTCATGCCTCTTGGCCCCGCGCTGGTGCGTCGCGCCTCGTCCGGTCTGGTCACTGTGGGTGCTCCGGTCAGCTTTCCCATCACTGTGGTGCGTTCCTCAACGCCAGGGGCTCTCGCGTCCGGATTTACTGGGCGGCTGTGCGGGGCACCCGGAGGCCAAAATCCCGGCTCATGGTGCCTGCCACTGGCAGCTGGCCAAGGCAGAGGCTCTGGGCTCGCTGCGCGTCGTACCTGTTCAGGGCCCGGCCATTGGGTCTTGGGCTGCTTGCGCTGCGGTGGTTTGGTCTGTGTGGACTTTGTCACTCACGCGTTTGGTTTCCCGTACCTTCCGTCTTGCGACGGGGGCCGCGGCAGCTGCACCGGGGCTGTTTTGCGTAGACACCGACATCAGCCCTTTCGGGTCGGAGGACGCCACGCCCGGGTACCGTGGCTGTGTGTGCGTGCTCTTCTTGGTCGAGTCGGGCCGGTCGGCCTCCAAGGCACCTTTTGTTGCACCTCACCCTTTTTTCTGTGGCCGGTCTCGGTGCTCTCTTTGTTTGCTCCGTCCCCTCCGGGCTCGGGTGGCCCTGGTTTTGGTTGTTGCTGTGTGTTCTTGTTTTGGTTTGTTCTTTCGCCCCCTGTGTCTCCGGTGTTCTGTGTTTTGCTGCCCGGGGTGCCTTGGGCCTTGGCGTGTTGTCTTTCCCCATCCCTCCCTGTTTTTATTTTTGCCCCCCCCAGGTTTTTTTTTCTGCCTGCTTTTCCTCTGTTTTTCTTTCTTGCGCCCCAGCTGTCCCCGGCGTTCTGTGTTCTCCGGCCTGGGCGGCCTTGGGCCTTGCGCCTTGGTGTCGTGTCTTTCCCCCGGCCCTACCTGTTTGGTTTTTTTTTTGGCCTCACCCCCCTCCCCCCCCTGGGGTTTTTTTTTGCATGCCCTTCCTGTGTTTTGTTTTTTTTGTTTTGTTTTTTTCCAACCTGCGCTGTCTCCGGCGTTCTGTGTTTTCCGGTCCGGGGTGCCTTGGGCCTTGGTGTCTTCTCCTCCCCCTCCCCTTCTGTTTTTTTTATTTTTCTGGCATCCTCCCCGGGCTTTTTGTTGCATGCTCTTCCTGTGTTTTGTTTTTTTTGTTTTCTTTTTTTTAAACCCGCGCTCTCTCCGGCGTTCTGTGTTTTCCGTTCCGGGGTGCCTTGGGCCTTGGTGTCTTCTCCTTCCCCTCCCCTTCTTTTCTTTTTCCTGGCCCCCTCCCCGGGTTTTTTTTGCCTGGTTTTTTTTTTGTGGTTCGTTCTTTTTTTCGGTGTTGCGCTCTGCCATGTTGTGCTGGTTGTGCGGTACTCGGGTGGTTGGCGTGTCCTGGGCGGTGGGCGGTGTTGGTGCTTGTTGTGCCCCGGCGGGGGCCGGTTTGCGTTTGCGCTGTGCAGTATCGTGTGCCCTGGTTGTGCCTGTTCTCTGTGGTGCATTGTTGCCTGTCGTGTGGCGCCCGTCTGGTGGCGCCTTGCTGGCTGCGTCTCTCTTTCCGTCTTTGCCCCCTTGCGGGTGCTGCCTCTGGTGCCCTGCTTATGTGCGGTGCTCTGGTTGTCATTGCCCTTGGGTGCTGTGCTGGAATTGCCGTGTTGCGCCTGGTCTTGTTATGCTGTCTCGCCTTGCGTTGGTTTCTGTTGTGTTGGTTTCTTTGTTGTGATTTGTCGTGCTTTGCCCGCTGTGGTGCCCCGTGTCGTGCCCCCCCCCCCCCCTCCGGGGTGCTGTGTGCTATTTTTTGTCTTGTTGCGTTGTGGTGTGTTCTGGCCTGGCCTGTGGTGCCGGATGCGTGTTGGTTTCGCCCCCCCCCCCCCCTGATGGTGGTTCCCTCTGCTGTGCCGTGTCATGGGTTATGTCGTGTGGTGCCACGGTCTGTGGTGTGGCCTGTTTTGCGTTTTGCCTGGTGCTGTGTGGCGTGCTTGTGTTGGGCTGGGTTCGTGCGCCGCGCTGTCTGGCGTGGTGTTGTGCAGGGTCTTGTTGTACTGTTTGTGTTGTGGTCCGCTGTCCTGTACTGTGGTCTTCTCTGCTGTGCTTTTTTTTTTCGGCGCTGCTCCTTGCCTTCCCGTGGTGCTCCCGGCTGTTTCTGACTGTCTGGTGCTCTGCCGTGGTGCGTCTTGCTTTTTGGCGTCGCTGTGTCCCATTGTATTCGTCTGCTGGTTTCTGGTGCGCTATGCTTCTTGGTGCTCTGTTGTGCGGTGGTGCGTTTCTTGGTTCTGTGCTGTGCTGTCTTTTTCGTTGCGGTGCTTCTGTCGCGTCTTGCCTCGTCCGCTGCTGTGGGGGGTTGTCGCTGCTTTGGCGGGTTGTCGTGCTTCGTCCTTGGGCATGGTGCTGTGTTGTTCTGCTGTGCTGCCTGTGGATTGGGTGCTGTCGTTCCTTGTGCCGTGTTTCTGGACACCTCTCCTTTTGTGGCGCCTCTTGGACGGTGCTGTGCTGGCGTGCCTGCAGCGTTGCTTTCTGTGCGGTGCGTCCATGGAGGATAGGACATGCACTGTGACTGTGTGCATGAGTGAGCTGCACTATGGGACACATCTGGACTCTTAGCGGTGGTGTATTGTCGTGCTCTGCCGTTTGCTTGCGTTGTTGCCTGTGCCTGTTGTTTTTTTCCTCCTTTAAAACCCCCTGCCAAACCCGTAAAAATGTTTTTCCTTTCCTTTTTTTTCTTTGAAAACAGGAATTATACACCACCCACTGTAAGTGCTGTCCCGGATACATGTAAGAGCCGGAGGGCTGAGGGCCGGCTAGGCCCGGGGTGCAGCCGTGCGGGGATGCGACCTGAATGCTTGTTCTGCTGACCGAGGGGACCATAGGGGAGGAGAGGGCAGCGAGAACACTAGGCAAGTCCATGCTCATATGACCCAGAGGAAAATCCCAGTCTATGAAGAAAATTGATGCGGATGAACATCAATATATCTGAGTGTCTGAATCTGTCTGAAACGATTTATATAAATCCCATTTGGACAAACGTATGGTTCATTATGGTCGCGCACGCGCACCAGCAGCAAATGGCCATTCCGGGTAAATCATCGGAACGCGGCGGATTTACAATGAAAGGTCAGCGGCGCTGAATCCTGCATGTCTGAACTCTATAGTTCAGTCTCTGGGTATGGTCTGGGGGTCGGCGGTAGCGCCGAAGTATGTAAAATGGCCAAAATATAGCCAATCTGAGGCAGATCTGTGAAAGTCTCAGCAGATGGGGGTAAGCAACACTTACACCCCCCCATCCAAAAACACACTGGGGTCTGTCCGTACGTCAACGAAGAACGTAGTGCGGGTAAGTCCCAGAACAAAAATAGAAATGTACTCTCGGTGAGGCCAATCTGCTCGATCTGATTTGATTTGGGCTGAATTGGCAGCAAATTGGGATGGATGAACCTCGAATGAAGCAGAACGAGGAGTGACGAACAGTCCAACGGACAGGGAAACATGCGGTCAAGGGCTAGAGAGCATGTAAACATATCTGTAAATGATATCAGACCATGTTTTGGTTGACAATGATGTAGATTATTGGAAGATTCAATGGGGAGATCCTCAAAATGAAGTGAAATCTCTGGTGCTGTGAGCATCTTTGCTCTCGCGCGCACGCTACGGCGTCCTCAACGAACGCTACATCGTGTTAATCCTGCTTTTCTCGTTCTGAAAGGTACAGCATGTGCTACAGATTTGACGCAGCCGACGGATTTTCACAAGAATCAACAAGGTTGAGTCTCAATTTGCAGTAAGTTGGAAGGAATGAACCAGTTGCAAAGAGAGGAGACAACGACAAACGTAGTCTACAGGTCCTGAGAGAACAGAAAAACATCAGCGTTAACAAGGCTAGGCTAAGCCGTAAACAGATCTTGAAGGAATGAGAGGAGATGGCAAGTAAATTAACCTAGATTTTCCTACAATGAACAAATTTCCGCGGATTAACGCAAGATGATGCGGGACGTCTGGAACCGAAACGACTACTGCCTTCGTTTGGACGTAGGTCAATATATAATGTCGTTCGTTCAGCTCACTTATGCTTTCCGGCACTTGTGTTCGCGAGCATCCAACAGATTCCAGGAGAATGTTGGTCTGATGATGATGCATCATGATGGGACATGATGGCCCTGACTCCCTGGCATATAACGCGCCGAAGGATAGCAAGAGGCGCTTTACTGACAGTATATAACTGAAAGACACAGAAAAGTCCTTTATGTACAGTGGCGGCGGTGTCAATCGACTTGGACCAGGCCAATCGTTCCACTGAGTCCCACAAGACACTTGGATTCACCATTCTTGACCTGAAACTTAGGGATTGCGCTCACATTGGCGTGTGCCAAAAATACACCGAAGCTTACCGACCTCAGAGGAGGCTGTAGGGACAGAGGTCCCTAGAGCCTCTGTCTGAAGGTTGTCTGAACAATTGACGTCGGGGTTTCGTGCAACAATGGCAGAATGAAGGACAAACCTGAAAAATTCAAGGTAAATGTGAGGATCGTGTGCCTGAATCTGAAGCTTGGCTTCAGCATCAAAACAGATGAAGGTAAGATCTGAGTACATGGCGTCGCAACTGGTGCGGGCAGAGCTACAGGGGGTACCTGTAGGGGTGAAAGTTGCTGCGCAGCGTTTTTGTATGTACAATTGCTTCCATCTGCACGAGTAGCCAAATTTCCAAAAGTGCACAGACCAACAGAGACAAGATTACCCCAAATCTGCCTGAATTAAGTCTGAGTTTGGTTTTCTCTGGAGACGACAGCACACTCCGTGGGGTCCGGTAGCGTTTCTATGCCTTGCCTGCCTAACGGAGACCAAAGAAAAGTTGATTGACGTCAAGTTATCAAACATTCTCAATTCTCCACATCAAGTTGTAATCAGCAAGAATGAACCGTGGATTAAGCAGAATGCAATTCAATTCGGCCGAGCACGAATGCATGTGACCACCAACCTGTCTGGTCGGGTACGGGTACGGCTTGGGCGCTGTAAATCAGCAGCAGAACTCGAAGCCCGGTCCTCATGTGGCTTCTGGGCTGGCCTGACCGCAGGAGAAGGGATTGGCGGATCAACCCTGAATTGTGACAAATGAGGGCCATAAAAGGCTGCATCTCGATTTACCACGGGTCTTTCCCTGTCGTCCCCAACCTGTCTGTCTGGTTTGGACAGACAATCCGTCAGGAGTACACCAATTTCGGCATGCTTCTTGAGGAAGTGAATGAACCCGTTAGTGTATCCATGCACAAAAGAATGGGCTGGTTCCCAGTTGTTGTGACTGGAATCAAAGCCCCTCCACTCACACAAAAACTTCCATTCACCTTTTTCGTCACGCTGTGCCTCGAGAATCTTCTTGAGTTTGTACTTCCGGCCTTCGATGACCCGATGCAATGAAAATTTCGAGGTCCAAAAAAGAGGTTTAACTCTCCCTTTGGGGGAAGGAATTTCTCCCTTGAGGCGATCGCTGGAAACTTCAATTTCCCTGTTGACATACTCGCGGATCCTCCACCTGTTTTCTCCTAGACGGGCTGTAACAGCAAATGGCCCCTCCCACAAGGGAAGAAGCTTATCATCTGCGTCCAGAGTGGTTTCGGATTTTCGAAGCCAAACCCGATCGTCCACTTCAAAGTTGTGTGGATTTTTTCGGCCCTGATTCTGGACCCAGAGCCAGTCAGCCTGATGCTTATCAATTAATTTAGAGACATTTTTTTCTGCCCTACGGATTTTATCCATAAAGAGCGAAGCATCCTTACAGGGACGAGGGTTATTCAACGGCATGTTCCACCACCACTTCTTTCCTCCAAAGACAATTTCATTAGGAGAAAGGCCATGGTACAAAGGCGTGTTGTGGTAACGGCGAAGCAAGGCAGAACGAATCTCAAGCAAATGGAAGTCCTTCTCACTGGCGAGTTCCTTACGGAGCATATTTATAAATGGGCGGCCAGCTCTTTCGCCTGGCAGCGCTCGATGTGACTGGATTTCATACCTGAGGTGATGGATTCCAAGGCGGGTACATAATTCTCTGCACCATTCGGAGGTGTACCGCTTACCTCAGTCTGTAATTACCTCGGATGGGACGTCCCAACCTCCCATCCATGTCTGCGCGCACCATTGAGCGGCAGCTTTGCCAGTCATCGACTCGATGATACAAGGCAACACCTGAATGTAGCCGGAATGACGGCACTGAATAAGGAGCACTCCATTGACTTTTTTGTTAGTCCAATGGCACTCTTCGTCATCGAGTGCGCCGAGATAGAAGAAATCACTGGTGACTCTGTTAAAGAGGCGCTCCGGAAAAGGATGTGGCTTCAGATGGCCGTGCTTCTTGCCGCGGGGGGGCGTTGAGACAGCACATTAGATTCGGGCCACCTCGCCCTCCTGTCGCCATCCTGTTGCCTCCCTGTCGCCTCCCTGTCGCTGTTTTGGCACTTTCAGCCCCCTGTCGCTCCCCTGTCGCTTGCCTGTCGCTTCCCTGTCGCTTTCCTGTCGCTTCCCTGTCGCTTTCTTGCCGCCCTCCTGTCGCTATCCTGTCGCTTCCTGTCGATTCCTGTCGTTTCCTGTCGCCATGCTACTTTTTGCCTGGCGCCTTCCTGTCGCTCCTCTGTCGCTCTCCTGTCGTTCCCTCCTGTCGCTCTCCTGTCGCTATTTCCTGTTGCCTCCCTGTCGCCCTCCTGTCGCTTGCCTGTCGTCTTCCTGCCGCCTCCCTGTCGCCTCCCTGTCGCCTCCCTGTCGCCTCCCTGTCGCCCAACGTGGTAACCTGTTGCTCTCCTGTCGCTTGCCTGTCGCTTGCCCGTCGCTTGCCTGTCGTCTTCCTGCCGCCTCCCTGTTGCCTCCCTGTCGTCTCCCTGTCGCCTCCCTGTCGCCCAACGTGGTAACCTGTCGCTCTCCTGTCGCTTGCCTGTCGCTTGCCTGTCGCTTGCCTGTCGCCTTCCTGTCGCCTCCCTGTTGCCTCCCTGTTGCCTCCCTGTCGCCCAATGTGTTACCCTATCGATGGAAAGCCATAGATACATCAAACAGGCAGTTCGATAGTACTAAAAATGTTCTTTGTTCATGCAAAAATGTGAGATCTCACCTTAGCAAACCTCCCCAAACGTGTGCAAAGCAATGATGCAAATCGTAGATCAATGGTTCAATCATTTGCATTGTTTGGCAATCCTAAATTCCTAACACTCTTGGTGATCTACTATGCACATTTGCATGGCCGCTCAGCTGTAGGCTCGCAACCATTTTGCAAATCAAACTGAATCTCACAATTATGTAGTACACACGCCGCCAAGAAGAAGTAGGTCAACTCATTATATTCGTACCATCCACCTCGGCTCTTAACTCGATGAAAAAGGCCAAACTTCTTGATGTTGGAGAATGCGTTTTCAATAGCAATGCGCTCCTGAGGTGCAATGATGAAAGAGCAACGTACTACACGAATCAAACATACATTTATTTGGCTTTTGGCTTTTGCGTACTAGCATAAATACCTTGGACACCATTCGATTGAACCGGCGAACATAAACTTCCGCTACCACTTGTTGTGCATGTTGCCCAGGCCGTCTTCGACCATTGCCCCGACCACCACCACGCTGAGCTTGACCTCTACCACCACCACCTCGACCTCCGCCTCTACCTCGTCCGGCTTGGCGCACAACGGGCTCCGGTCGTGGCCTCGGCAGCCGAGTAACCATGTTGGGACATGTCCGATAATGAAGGTCACCAAGGCGCATATCAGGGCGAGGCCCATCCCACACCCACGGAAGAGCAGCATCCATATCTCTCGTAATGTCTGCGTCGTAGGCCTAAAACAGACAAAAATAGGCAATTTGATGCAAAGGTGGATGGCCATCACCTTTAAACGCGACGATTCGCAGGTGTCCCATACTTTAGGAGGATACCACCACGAACAAGCGATGACTTCACGGCCCGGATTGATAAAAACGTTGAAAATAATGGCATGACCCTTCTTTTCTCCCTTATTGAACCAAAGAAGCCGCCGTAGAACCCGATCTTGCGGTTTGGCGATGAACACATGAGTTGAGTCCACCATTGCAGAGATGTTTCGCATCAATCGGTGTTCGCCGTCTGCATATTCCCAGCGCCGCGCAAATGGCGCGGCAAACAAATTGGTTGTGTCCAAGCGGTCAAACATGGCCTTGATGGCGGAGCGAACGGCCCAACGTGTAATGTCCAACTTAGACGCAACCCTACAAATTTGGTGGTTGATGTAACAACATGCGAACAACAGTGAATTTATGCCGCGACGCGAAGAAGCTCAAAAACGAATCTAGTGAGGCCAAAATGCATACCTTCCCTGCGCTTGGCCATCCCGTAACAATGTTATAAAAATGATAAGTTGATCCAAGTGGATTCCGATGGTGGCCGCTGCGAATCGTAAAAATGAGATGCAGTACCCCGTCGCGGATATGTTCAACATTGGTGTTCTGAGCAAACCCTAGAGAGATTTGTGACAGAACATAGGATCTCATGCGTTGATACTGTTCCAAAAAACTTTCCTCTTATGAACATTGTCTTTGGACTCCAACCCATCCACTTTGCATCATTGCTTCATTGTGCTCATTGACGATAGCAAATGTGCCGGTTCGTGCTCGCATCACACATCAACATGGATTCCTCCATCCCTCCCCTTTGCATTCACACAGTGAAAACATGGAAAATGAATGGTTGCTTGGAAGCACAGCAGTTCGATGAAGAACCACATAGCAACAGAAAACGTGTCGTGGCAGAATACCGTCGGAAAGCTTGCTAAAGATGCCGAGATCGCAACCAGGCAATATGGCTTCATGCCACAATGATACTTGACTTGCGATATTACAACATATATCGGCAAAACGGGTGTCACATTAGTGCAAAAGATGAGGAATAAGAGCATATCAAGTCCATTATAATAACGCTTTTCACCTAAGAAGCGCTCAATGAGCATCCGAAGAGTGCCCCGTACGAATTCGCGTGGTGCTCAGAGATGTGCCATCAGCAAACAACACCTTGAAGGGACCGTTTCCGATCCTCTCTTGCACAACACCTTCGTACCAACCAACGTTGAACTTTACATGAACAACCTGACCTGGCACAAACTCAGTCGGTGGCCTATTGCCAATCCGTTCACAATCAGCCGTCGGCAACGGCTCAGACCTCGGTTCATGGGCCAACAATTGTTGGGTGTTCAGCTCCTGGGACAATGAAGCAGGGTCACCACTGCCACCACCACCTTCGCTTTCACTGACCGTCGATTGAAACCCCAAACGGTCCTCCGCGGCGGCAGCTGCAGCAGCACGCATGGTTTGCGCCTGCCCCTCAACAACACCTTCGTCCGCAGGGAGGGGCAAGGTTTGCCCCTGTGGCGGCGGAAACGAACAAACACTACCTGCGGCGAGGGCCACAAAGGCAATGGTGATTGAAAATTTCCGTCTTTGCTCGGCGAGCCATGCCGCGACCGATTGGGCGGCAAACACATTCCGAAACGACGGATGATGCAGCAGCTCCCGGCACGTGGGACAACGCTTCATTCGCTGTGGTACAATCTCCTCTTCTACCAAATGCTGGCACCGGATACAACGCCAAGCCTGCAGTACTACAGGATTCATTTCCAAATCCATTGGTTCTGCAGGCAAAGCCGTATTGCACTCTGGGACCGGGCAAAGGTTAACAGCCTCCAAAGGGAGACGTCCCTCACATTGCCGGCAGCATGTATGCCCATTGCCACAGCCTAGCATCACTGGACTATGGTCGCCCGTAAACAACTCGAAACATAGTTCACAAAAAAACTGTTGTGGTGGTGTATCAATGCACCACTCAGGTACCCCGCCATCGGGCCGCTGTGCCTCTTGAGGGACGTGTGCAGATGCAACTGGAGCACGTTGAGGTGCTGCTGGCAGGACTGGTGGAATGGCAGCTGCAACATTTTGAGGTGCCGTCGGCACAACTTGTGCAGGTGTAGGGTGGGCTCCAGCATGTTGTGGTCTGGCTGGGGGGGGCTGTGCTGTTTGAGCTGCAGTATGTTGGGAAGGAAGGGGCAGATTTTCTGCTGGAAACTGGCAAACTCCCTGCCCCCCCCCCCCCCACCCCCTTGCAACAGCCCCCCCAAATGCCTGCAGCAGCTTTTCTGCTACCAGTTTGTTGCTGCCCTCCAATTTCCTGTGGTGTACCCTGCACCCTCCAACACAGTTGCAGCTACCAACGCCCTCCCCCTGAATATTTCTGTCACCAAACACAGCCCCCCCGAAATGCCTGCAGCAGATGTTCTGCGGCCAGTTTGTTGCTGCCCTCCAATTTCCTGTGGTACACCCTGCACCCTGTACCCTGCAGCACAGTTGCAGCTGCCCACCCCTGCCCCCTTAATGGTGGTCCCCCCCCCCCCCCCCATTTTCTGCTGCCAGTTCCTTGCTCTGAAATGGCAAACTCCCTGCCCCCCCCCCCCCGCCCCTGCAGCAGACTTTATGCCATCTTTGCTTTCTCCGACCACAGCCCCCCCAAATGCCTGCAGCAGATTTTCTGCTGCCAGTTTGTTGCTGCCCTCCAATTTCTTGTGGTGTACCTTGCACCCCGCAGCACAGTTGCAGCCTGCCCACCCCTGCCCTCTTCATGGCAGTGTCCCCCCCCCCACCCCCCCCCCAAATTTTCGGCTGCAAACCCCCGAAGGAGCATCCAGCAGATTTTCTGCTGCCAGTTCCCTGCTGCTCAGGCCCGCCCATGTTCCCACCCTAAAGACAAGCAGCTCAAAGTTTGTCACTGTTTTGGTGAGCGTTGTGGGGGTTGCTGATGCGCAGGATCAGGGGAAACGTTGCTTGACGCAAAGCCCCGCACCATTTGGCTGTGATTGGCGCGGCGCTGCAGTGTGGCAATTTAGTCCCCTTCCAATTTAATGGAGCGGTGCCATTTTGCAACCGCGGGGATTGCCTGCAGTCCTTTATGCCAACCCCCTGTCCATGTTGCATCAGCAACCCCGCTCCCTACCTCTGCCAGTTTTTTTTTCCCTGGGGGGGGGGGGGGTGTTTGCTGTCCCAAACCCCCCCCCCCAGGTTGCCACAACCAATCAGTCAAGGTTGCCACGACCAATCAGTCAACTGTTCAAAAGGAAGCACAGAGCAAATGTAGGTCCGAACCAATATCAGACTCACAATCATCCAATCTGGCAAATGAAATGTTAGTACTTAACCGGCGGCTGATGGTGAGTCCCAATGATGGTGGTCCCCATGATGGTGAGTCCCAATGATGGTGAGTCCCCACGATGGTGAGTCCCAATGATGGTGAGTCCCAATGATGGTGAGTCCCAATGATGGTGAGTCCCCACGATGGTGAGTCCCAATGATGGTGAGTCCCAATGATGGTGAGTCTCCACGATGGTGAGTCCCAATGATGGTGCGTCCCCACGATGGTGAGTCAGTCAAGGTTGCCACGACCAATCAGTCAACTGTTCAAAAGGAAGCACAGAGCAAATGTAGGTCCGAACCAATATCAGACTCACAATTATCCAATCTGGCAAATGAAATGTTAGTACTTAACCGGCTGCTGATGGTGAGTCCCAATGATGGTGGTCCCCATGATGGTGAGTCCCAATGATGGTGAGTCCCAATGAGTTAGTCCCACTATCGGCGTGCCGCCGCGCTGAAGTGCCGGACCCGTTTCGGCCGAGCCATAGCACCGCCGAAGGCTGTGGCGGGCGATTCCCTTCAACCGCTGTTAATGGCGGCGTGAGGGTCGTAGTGGGTTGCAAACCTGCTGTCAGAAACGATACGGACCAAATCCAGGAAGAAGCTCCCGGGCAGCAGGTTGGAGGTGTAGATGCAAGTACTTTCATGGATTGCATCCCACTCCGCCTTCCCTAAAGTCCATGTCTGTCTGCCGTACAGATCACTCAACTGCATGCAAATGGCCGTACTGCAGATCTTCGCCACGCTGAAGTGCTTCAGCAGCTCAATCTTGTACTTGTCAGAGTCCTCTCTGAACGCGCTGGTGTCGGCTAAAACCTTGTTGCCCAACAGGTCGATCAGGGGCGTGTTGACCTCGGTGCTGTGCACCCGGGCCTCAAAGAGCCACTGCCTCAGGCTCTTGAAGCCATCGTTGGACAAACCCCGAAATGACTTCCTTCTCGCGTGTCCAAGTGCGGCCCATTGCAGCCAGCATGGCCGTCACCACACGCAGCTGGTACGGCACTTCACTGCACAGGTTCCATGTTCTGCCACTCTCAGTTACCAAAAGACAATGAGGATCGAAGGGTTGGTCAGTGCCTGCAAAGTAACAGGTTGCGTGTAGCAGGGTCGGTTACTGTCCAACAGGCGAGCGGTCTGCTCCTTGCCGCGTGTGCCCTCGCTGGTGTGCACAGTTGTGCTGTGCTGTGCCGTGCGGTGCTAAATTGTGCTGTGCTGTGCCATGCGGTGCTGAGTTGTGCTGCGCTGTGCCGTGCGGTGCTGATTGGTGCTGTGCTGTGCCGTGCGGTGCTGAATGGTGCTGAGCTGTGCCGTGCGGTGCTGAATGGTGCTGAGCTGTGCCGTGCGGTGCTGAATGGTGCTGTACTGTGCTAAGTGGTGCTGTGCTGTGCCGTGCGGTGCTAAGTTGTGCTGCTGTGCCGTGCAGTGCTGATTGGTGCTGTGCTGTGCCGTGCGGTGCTCAATTGTGCTGTGCTGTGCCGTGCGGTGCTGAGTTGTGCTGTGCTGTGCCGTGCGGTGCTAAATTGTGCTGTGCTGTGCCGTGTGGTGCTGAGTTGTGCTGCGCTGTGCCGTGCGGTGCTGATTGGTGCTGTGCTGTGCTGTGCGGTGCTGAATGGTGCTGAGCTGTGCCGTGCGGTGCTGAATGGTGCTGTACTGTGCTAAATGGTGCTGTGCTGTACCGTGCGGTGCTAAATTGTGCTGCTGTGCCGTGCGGTGCTGATTGGTGCTGTGTCGTGCCGTGCGGTGCTAAATTGTGCTGTGCTGTGCCGTGCGGTGCTGAGTTGTGCTGTGCTGTGCCGTGCGGTGCTGCATTGTGCTGTGCTGTGCCGTGCGGTGCTGAGTTGTGCTGTGCTGTGCCGTGCGGTGCTGAATGGTGCTGTGCTGTGCTGTGCGGGAGAGCTCAGAGAGAGACCTGGGAAACAGGGCAGAGACGTTGCCTGTTCCTGGGGTCGTGAACGCGTTGTTGCCGGGCTCCTCCGGAATCCTCGGATAGGCGATAGATCAGTGCAAGGAAACCTGTGAGGAAAAATAGGTCCTGATCTTGGGGATAAAAATGGGTCGGCTATCACTGCGGCACACTGATCGAGCAGCTAAGTTGTACACACACAAGGACCTTTTCTTTCTTGCTCTTATTTGTTTCTGACTGTGTTTTTTTTGTCCTCTTCTTGCCACATTTTCTGTTTATTGTTTATAGTGAGTTGTCGTGAGTTCTTGCTGTCGGGACGAGTTCTTGTTTTCGGGATGTCAGGACCAGTCATGATCGGGACAGTTTGCAGTTGAAACTTATCTTTATCTTCATCATTTGGCTTTCAGTTTCAGGTGAAATCTACCTGCTGAATGTAGTGATTCCATAAAAGATTAAAATTCACCAAATGGTAAAAGTTTATCCATGTAACAATGAAATGACATCTTCATAAGAATCCCAATAAATCTAAAACATTGGTTCTCATTTTCTTTACATATATCCACCTATATAAAAAACCATGTACTATTTTGTCTCACTTGTTGTCCTCCACAAGCCTGTCGCTCTCCTGTCGCCTTCCTGTCGCCTTCCTGTCGCCTTCCTGTCGCCTTCCTGTCGCAAAGAAACACCCTGCCGCTCTCCTGTCGCTCTCCTGTCGCTCTCCTGTCGCTCTCCTGTCGCTTTCTCCTGTCGCTTCCCTGTCGCTTCCCTGTCGCCGCTAGCCTTGTTGCCCTCCTGTCGTCTTCCTGTCGCTTTCCTGTCGCTTATCCTGTCGCTATGTCTTGTTTCCTGTCGCTTCCCTGTCGTCTCCCTGTCGCCACCCTGTCGCCGCCCTGTCGCCCTCCTGTCGCCCTCCTGTCGCAGCTCTCCTGTCGCCTTCCTGTCGCCTGCCTGTCGCTTCCTGTCGCTTTCCTGCCGCTTTCCTGCCGCTTTCCTGTCGTCTTCCTGTCGCCACCCTGTCGTCTTCCTGTCGCCACCCTGTCACCTTCCTGTCGCTCCCTGCCGCATTTCACCGTCGCCTGCCTCGCGTGGCCCGAATCTATTGGGCACATCGGGCAGCTAATCTCATGCAATAAGTGTACAGCCTCGAGCCAAATAACCTATGCTTGATCATCGACCATAATCTACGGCCATGTGCGTGCTGAATTAGTGGGGGGTTTCCCATGTGTGCCACCAGTTTAACACTCGAGGGGGCCAGGGCGTCTGGTACGCACAATTTACTCTCCATCGACAGTTTCCTCCCGTCAGAGGAATATTCGGAATAAATTCCATCTTTGTGAGCATCTTTGGATTTTAAGTTATCAAGGACCTCTTTAAACATGGAATCACCCATATAATCGTTGCTCCAGTCACAGATGATGAGAGAATTATTTGGCAGGGGTGGAGATTTGGCCCAATCTCGACGTTTAATGCCCAGAATCAACCGGAATCCACTTACAGGCCGGGTGTACTTTGTCCGTTTCACACTCCCGTAGGAGGGATCCGTGACTTTCTCCACGACTTTCAGTGATTTGGTGTTAATTAATGAGCATGCGTCCGATCTGAGAAGTCCGTTATGTCATGACACGGTAATGCATGCCGTTTAACAGAGCATTGCATGCATTCACGTCGAATGAGCGTTTTTTCTTCGTGATCCCACTCGATTACGACGTTGCGGTCCTGCTCAGTACCATGGCTGTTGGTACGTTGCAGCCCCTCCGAAGCGGTGTAAGCCCATCGGCTCAGAGCATCTGCTAGCGTGTTGTGTTTTCCAGGTAAATAGGACACATGGAGGTCAAACGGACTGAGAAATTCGTGCCATCTGGCCCATCGACCAGCTGGGCCCGAAACCGTATCAATGTGTTCGGTGGCCCAATATTCAAGAAACCGATGATCCGTCAGGATCTCGACTCGATTGGTGCCAACCCACGATTGGTACTTTTTCAGCGCGCAGATTATGGCGTACGTTTCTTGCTCATGCGGCGACCATTGCATTTGGCGTGGGGCTAGCTTCCGAGACCAAAATGCAAGAGGGTAATGATTGCCGGTGGCTTCATCAACCTGTTTAAGGACGGCTCCGATCGCTTACCTGGATGCGTCGTTTCTCATGTAGAAGGGTTTGTCGAATTTCGAGACATGCAACGTGGCGACTTCGCAGAGGGCCGCCTTCAAGTGATGGAAGGCTTCCTCGCATTCATTGGTCCACTTGACACACACCTTCGAACCTGCCTTGCCGGCACCTCTCTATACGTTCAGTAATCCAGTGAGGGGGGCGGCGATTTTGGCATAATTCGGCACAAATGTGTGGTAAAAACTGGAACAACGCAGGAATCCTCTCAATTCTGTAATAGTCTCAGGGCGCTTCCACTTCTGAATACCGACGAGCTTCCCTGGACTGGGTCGGCGTGTACAATTCTCGAGCAGAGAACCACAAAAATCGACAGATTTTAAAAACAATTTTCCCTGCTTCGGCCAACGATTCAGCTGATTGGCATCAAGGATGTCCATTACCTGTTTCAGCTGCTTTTCATGTAGGGCCGGCAGCTCCTCTTCAGTCAGTCCCTCCCCTTCCGTCGCGATGATTATATCATCTATGTACACACTGACAAAGGCACAAAGCTCAGGATGAGCTGTAAAAAGCACGTCCTCCATCATTCTCTGAAAGAATGAGGGCGTCTTCTCCAGTCCCATGGGCATCAGAGTCCACTGGAGCGGGCCATATTCGGTGCACATACAAGTTAGAGGCGGCTGTCCTTCCTCAACGGCATTTGGTGAAAGCCACGCCGGAGATCCAGCACACGAAACAAGCGACCTCTTGCCCTCTTGGCGATTTCTTCCTCAATGAGGGGAAGGGGGTGTGAATCCGCCTTCGTTTCAGCGTTAAGATTGCGAAAATCAAGCTCCATTCGCCAACCATCTATGGTGTTTTGGTGTGCAGGTGGCGGTTGCGGGACTGTAAATGGTGCAAAACACCACTCGCTGGTCATACAACCCTCAAGCCAACCAAACTCCCTGAGATTTCTTTCGATTATTTTTCTGAGAATCTCATGTTTTTGTCCGTGGTTCTCATAGGGGCGCTGTTTCTTCGCCTTGTACCCCTCACGAAGCTCGATGAGGGCTTCACCGAACTGCCCACGGACAGGGGGATTCTTGACTAACTTGCCGGAAAGGGTTGTGTTCTTACGTTCCTCAAAAAACTTTTCTCTTTTCTTGGAACACAACTCAGTGTCCACCTGATCGCCAGGAATTACTGTCATAAAAACTGTCGCAATCTCTTCCGCCTTAGCAGGAAGAATCTTCTTACGGACGTCTCGAAAAAGGTCCATATCAACTGCCTGTTGAAGGTAGGTGGGTCGAGTGCCGGCATTCCAGAGATCATCTTTGTGATTTAGCTCCTCCAAAAGATCATTGAAAGCTTCCACACGACTTTTTTTGTAAAAAAAACTCTGAATTTGCGGCGCGACTTAGAATTTTCCTTTGCCCGTGCACTGAAGATTATTTTCGATGTCGATCGTATTGGGGAAGACAGAGACGAGGCGGATCAATTTGACGACGGATCACCTTCGGCATCTGCCGGAGAAAAATCGGAAGTAGAGCATTCATCATCAGTACCACGCTCAACCTCAGATTCCGACCCAACACAAGAATGAGTTCCAGAATCAGCAGAATCAGAGTCATAAGCCCTCCATCCACCAGGAATGCGAGCAAACTCCAGGAGCGCTGTCGTAGGGGACCCGGGTCGTCCCTGGCGTACAGCTTAATCTTCCTCGGAAGTTGGATGTAATCTACACAAATGTCCTGCAATTCCTGAAACCACCGCTTGTCGTCCCACAAGGGTACAACTAAAATCGAGCCGGTTTTATCTTGTTTGATTTTGTGGATGACCTGCTGGATTAAGTGAAGCGGTGGATTAATCCATAACTTCTTGTCCCATTTTTGGGTCCAAGCGTTCCGAAAGTAATTATCAAACCGTTTGTTCTCATGATTAGCAAAAGAGTCATACTGTGGGGCAAAGGAATGGTGCTCATAGAAATATTCACAAATAGCATCGCGCCATTCATCGACAACTCTGTAGGATGTAGAGTCCCAGCGCGAAAGGCGTCGTCGCTGAGAGTCCCTACGAAGACATTCCAGCTCCCGGGAGTACTCAACACTCCCATTCACCTCGGCAATAGTGACATCTTCTCCAAATTTTGGAGTAACCTTTTGCTTCAAAAATTGTTCTGCACTTTTACACCCGGCGTGCAAAAAGCGGAATTCAGGACGCTCCAAGAGACCTGACTCCAGCAAAAAACAACGCCTATGACCTAGGGGCGCCACGTTATTCTTGCAAAGCCAAGGATGGCCAAAGTAAAGGTCATACTTTATTTCGGCACGATAGAAGTAGTCATCCTTAGGGACAACTTCCTCAACCTTGCCGGCATCCCAAAGGTCCTGAGCGACCAAATGGGTTGATATATGACAACTGCGTTGTCCACCTGAGAGACAGTATCCAGAAACTCCCTCCGGGGTAACGGGATGTGGCGAATCAAACACGCAGTCGTCAGGTAAGAAAGAATTTGAATTGGAGATTTACCTCCGACCCATTTTCACACAAGCAAGTGGCGAGGTAAAAATTGCCTTTGCAATCAGAAACCCACAGCTTTGTGACGAACTGGCGGGCCCTGTGCTTGGACTGTACACCCACCTTGTCCACTGCAGCAGAAGGATCCTTTGCCCGAGCCAGGAGAAAGGAGACAAGCAACCCTACATCAAGCAAGGGTCGAGAAGGAATCGGGGGGTCATGCCTGAAATTGCCTGGGGAGGGGCGATTTTTGTGGCTTCCCTAGGCGTTCTGACCTCCAGCGTCCGCATCTACCTGGGGAAGCAGCCAGATTCATCAATCCACTCCGCCAGGCCGACCCCCCCGTACGCCGTCATGTGCGAGGCGTTCCCCAGGAAGCCCACCTGGTTCCCCGCCCTCCCGCCGGCGACGCACGCGCCCCGCGGCTGGGCCAACCCAGACCTCTCCCCCCCCCCCTCCAAGACCAGCAGTGCCCACCACAGGGGGCAGGTCCTCTGGCAAGAACGCCCGGGCACCCCCCTGCTCCTCCTCGTCGTCGCGACCCGCGGGGACCCGGAGCGGGTCCTGGGGATCACCCCCACCCAACTCTACGGGGCAGCGTCCGTACCCCGCCCCCCCCTCCCGGCGCCCGCGGCGCGGGACGGGGTACACACCCCCCTGCGAACACAGGGTGGGACTGCCGTTATGGGGGTCCACCTAGTGCGGCTCCCCCCGGCACCACCCGACGACCCCCGGGGGCCCAGGGCCCTGAGCCCCGCCCAAGACTGGGAGCTGTGGCGCGACGCGTGGGCCGCGTGGCTCCCCCGCCTCCCCTCCCAATGCCGATCGATGGCCACCGGCCCCCGCCCGTACGGGGCTGACGCCGCCGCCGGCCCCCCACCCCCTCCCCCCCTCCCCCCCGCGGAGCACTGCACAGCACTGCCCATGGCACGACACAGATGCACCGGGAGGTAGCCGGAAGGGCGCACCTGCCACCACGCATGCCTACCAGGATAACAGTGATGCCGGACTCCGATGGCTCCCCCCAGCGGGATGACCGCCACCACCGCCGGTCCCGCTCCCGCTCCCCCGTCTCCCCGGACTGGGCGGGGGAGACCCCAGCGGAGCGCGAGAAGCGGAGGCTGGCGGAGGCGGGGGTGCCGGTCGGGCCGCCAGCTGGGCAGCCCCGGGCGGCCTCCGCCGAAAGCCGGCCAAGAAGACCGCCCCAGCCGCCCAAGCAGCAAGCCCTGCCGCCCCGCCCCGGGAGGGGGCCCCAGGCGCACAAGGGGCTGAGACCGCAGCAGCCAGCAAGCCGCGCCGCGGCCCTGACCGCGGCCCCCGGCGCGCCGCTGGCAAGGGGGGTAGCCCCGGCCCAGGACCCGGGCGCATCGCCAGGGGCTGCCGCGGCCGCAGAAGGGGGCGGGGAGGGTGCACGAAGGGTTGAGACCGCGGCCCTGGAGAGCCACGCCACCGCCTCGGCTGCCCACGCCGCGGCCCCCGGCACGCCGCAAACGCGAGGGACGGACCCCGCACGGACCCCGGGCGCCTCGCCAGGGGCCGCCGCAGCGGCAGCAGTGGGCAGGGAGGGCGCGAAGTACCGCGCCCACACCAACCCCACCCACACCCGCACCAGCCCCCCCAAGCCGTTCCCCCCCAAGCCCTTCCCCCCGGGGCGGACGCGGCACGTCCGCCC
Source organism: Eutreptiella sp. 'Long Island Sound 2002' (assembly GCA_964036045.1). Classification (NCBI taxonomy): domain Eukaryota; phylum Euglenozoa; class Euglenophyceae; order Eutreptiales; family Eutreptiaceae; genus Eutreptiella; species Eutreptiella sp. 'Long Island Sound 2002'. The sequence continues at coordinate 48,757,600 of OZ038378.1, forward strand.
CCCGGCGCCCCAGCGTTCGCCGCCGGGCGCCACGCTGCCGCAGCTGCAGAGGCAGCGGAACGTTCGGCGCGTGATCCAGGAAGGGGGGGACGGCGCGCAGGCAGGGCAGAGTGCCAGCCACAAGAGCGCGGAGCGGGGGACAGAAGGCGACAGGGGGAGTGCCCAGGAGCACGCGCAGGGGGCGGGCCAGGGCACACGCGGCAAGGAGCAAGGGCGCAAACACGGGCGAGGCGCCGAGGCCAGCAGCAGCATAGGGGGACAGAGCGCGGGCAGCGGACGGCGCGACAAGGGGCAGGGGGCCGAGAAGGGGCCAGGGCACGGGAAGGGCGCGCAGGGACGCGGGCAGGGCGCCCGAGCGGGCGGCCACGGAGCGCATGGAGCGGAGCGGGGGACAGTGGGCGAGCCCAGGCGCAGCCAAGGGCATGGGCACGGGCACGGGACGGGCATGGGCGCCGGCGGTGCAGGCCAGGGCGCGGGTGACAGGGGGCGGGACCCGCGGCAAGGACAGGGGGACAGAGGCGTGGGGACCGGAAGGGGACCCAAGGGCAAGAACAAGGGCGCCATGGGCCCCCGGGGACAGACAGGACGGGGCATGGGAGCCCGGGGGGGAGGGCGGGGCGAAGGGGGAGGGGCAGGGGGCGGGGCGCCCCCGCAGCCGGACGTGCAGCCCCTGCGGTGCATCCCCCCCGGCATCCAACAAATGCCGGCGAACCACACCCACCACCACCACCACCACCACGCCCACCTCTACAACATCAACCCTGACGCTGGAGAACTCATCCCCCCCCAGCCCCCACGACCCCAGCAACAGCCAGCCCCCCCCCGCGCCGAGGGCGGAGCTGGCGCGGATGGCCTTGGCGAAGGGGGGGCGGGGCGCGGCGCCGGCGCCGCAGGCACAGGAGCCGCAGGGGGAGCCGGCGCGAGGGGCAGGGGAGACCAGGCCCTGGGACCGGGCCTGGGGCACGGTCCCGGACCCTCTGGGGGATGAGGCCCTCCCCCTGGTGGTGGAGGTGTACGGGTGGTTGGGCTGGGCCAGCTCAGGGACCACCAGGGGGATGAGGAACCGGTCCTTCGATGCCGTACTCCTCCGAAGGGACGGAGGGAACCGGGAGGTACCCCCGGGGGGGTGGGCAGCCCCAGAGGACCACGAGAGGGTCCTCCGGTCAGTGATCTGGGCGGCGTGGCCCGACAGGGAGCCGACGTGGCCGGCTTTCGTGGAGGGGGGGGCGGTGCTCCGCATCACGGATGCGGACGCCAACAACTGGCTGCCCCAGGCCCTGCGCAACGCCCTCACCCACTGGCGCTACCGCCGGCGAAACCCGTCGCGACGCAGGTGACAGCCCAGACGACGGGCGCGTGAGAGTGGGGGGCAGACGGTGCCGCGGGACGCCCCCCCCCCGGCGGAGCCTGGCCCCCCAACCCACGCCCCCCCCAGGAGACGGCGCGACGGAGAGGCGCGCGCCACGTCCTGTGGGAGGGAGGGCGGGGACAGCGAGCGCGAGGGGGAGCCCACTGCCCCGCAGCCCACTAACCGCTGACCGCTGACCCTCACGGCCGCCCCCAGCCAGCCGGCGCCGCGCGACCACAGCAGGGGGAAGAGGGGGCCCAAGCGAGGGCCTGCACGAGGGTCCGGCTCGCACAGGGTAGAGGGGGGCGGGAGAAGACTGCGCCCCCCCAGCCGACGGCTGGCCCCCCGGGGCCGGAACCGCCAGGCCGCCTCCCCGCGGCCGACGGGGGGTGGCGTCAGCGGACCAGAGTGCCCCCCCCTCTCTCCCCCCCCCCCGGGCCCAAGAGCGGACGGAGGCCGACCGGAGAGACAGCGGCTCCGCAACCCCACGGGGAGGCCGCTGCACCCAGGGGGGGGGACACCACGGCCGCGGCAAGCGCAGCCGCGCGCCAAGCGCCCCCGGTGAACCGCCCGCACGCTCCCGCGTTACCCGCTACCAGCCGACCACGGAACGGCGGCGCCCAGGACAGCGCGAACAGAGCAGCACACTCAGAAGCAGGCCGGGGGAAGGCGGGGGCGCAAACGAGGGCGAGGATATCACTCCCCCCTTCTGTCCCCCCCCCGCCGCACTGACCCACTGGCGGCCGGCCGGGGGGCACCTGGCGCCCACGGCCGCCCGACAACCCCCACAGCACAAGTATACCCAGGTGGGGCAGGCCGAAGACAAAGGATGGCAGGCCGACACCCGACGGGGCAGGGGGGCGGGGAGCGGCGGAGCGGCCCCCCCTCCCCCCCCCCCCCGCTCCCCCCCCGGCCTGCGGGCCGCAGCAGCGCCCCACCCCCGCCCCCGCGCAGCCGAGGGGACGCCCGTCCTCCTTCGTAAGGAACCGCGACGCGGGGGGGGTGCCCGCAGCTGGACCCGCACGCCCCGCGCCCCAGCGCCCCCCGCCGCCTGCTCCCGCCTGCTCCCGCGGGGGTTGCCGCCGACGGGCGAGCCCGCGCCAGCGCGCCGGAGCGGCGCGCAGACCACGCCCCGGGGCAGCACGCGGCGACGAACCAGAGCAGTATGGGGGCCGCGCCCCCCATGGCCAAAGCATCGCCGGTGACACCCGCAACGTTGCCCACTCAGGGAGGGCGGAGGGAGGGCTTGGGTCAGACGGGGCTCCCGGGGAGGCGGTTCACGGGCCGCCCCTCCCCCCCCCCCCCGCCAGGCAGGCCGCACCTGGTGCACGGGGGGCCCCGCAACCCCGACCGAAGGCGCACGCTGGGGGGGAAAGGGCCGACGAAGAGAGGTGGGGCAGGGTAGGGAACCGCGGGCCGCCCCCCAGAGGGAGAGCACGGGGGCCGCGGCGCGACCCCGCCCCCCCCACCCCCCTCGCCGGCCCGCAAACCGCGGGGGCGCCGGCCCCCACCCCCCCGAGGCAGAGGGGATGGTTCCCCCTCCCCCCGGCGGGACCGCGGCGCCCGAGAAGGGGGCCGGAGCAAGGCCCCCCCCCCCGCCCCAGCCGCCTGCTCCCACAGGAACGGCGGGGAACAAGCGAACCCGCACCAACACGCCAGGGCGCCACATGGGCCGCGCCCAGACGGCAAGTGACCACGAACCGGAGCGGTATGGGGGCCATGCCCTCCATGATCGGAACGACGCCAGTGACACCCGCTTTGTTGCCTGCCCAGGGAAGACAGAGGGACGGAACGAGGCAGAGCGACCCCCCGCCCCACTGGCCCCCCCGGCCGCACAAACGGGGGGCGCGGCGCACAGCCCGCCCCACCCCCCCACCCCACCCCACCCCCCGGCGCGGGAACGCCCCGGACGCGCAGACCCACCCGACGGGGGGCACGCAACCCCAAGCCAGGTAGGGGGGAAACGGGACCGGGCCGCCCCCCCCCCCAGGTACGCCAGACGGAGCAAGGGACCGGGGCAGGACACGCGGAGGGGCACGGACGGCGTGGAACGACCCTACCGGCGCCCGGCGCCGGGACCGCGCGAGGTGCGCGCGCCACACCACCCAGGGGAGGCGAGGGGGGGAAGCGGACGCCGCGGGAGCGCGAGCGCACACACACACAAAGGGCACGCGGGAAATACCAGAAGGGCGACCGGACCGAGCTCGCGGAACGCACAGACCGCGTGGAATGGCGTACCAGCGAGCGAGGATAAGGGGTACCCGGACGGGACAGCCCGCCACACACAGCGCGGGACACGCGGGGCGGGAAGGGGGAAACCGGGGGGACACAACACCAGGTACCGGCCCGGGCCCCCCAAACCGGCCGGGAGCGCCGCGCACACACGGACGGGGCACTGCTCCCGCCAAAGCAGTAGTGGCGCACTGCGCCACGCCCCAACGCCTAGGCTAGGCAGCCACCGCGCCAGCCCAAGGGGGTCCCACTGGCGACAAGCCAGTAGCACGGGCCCGGCAGCGCCGGCGCCCCGGGCGACCACGCATTAGGGGGGCCACGCGGTGGGTAAGTGCCTGCAGCCACGGCTGCGAATTGATGCACTGACCGGGGAGTGGCGAAAAGGGGAAGCCGGGGAGGGACGGGGCTCCGAGCCCCGTGAACCCGGGGGACTCCGCCACCAGGCAGGAGGGGCGTCTTCCAGGGCCCCCCACTAGGACCTGGTGGGGAGGATATCACCTGGCCCGACCAGGTGCCCTCCCGGGGCCGAAAGGCGTCTAGTACCCGCAAAATCAAACCTCAAACCTCAAATCTCCTCAATCCACTCCTCATGAAGCAGATCATCTGCTGGATTCAAGGCATTTTCGACGTAGTCCCGATCTGCATCTGACACCTGATCTGCACCGGACACCTGATCCACACGATGATTGGCCCTTCCACGACCACGGCCGCCGGATGAGGGACCTCCACCGCCGCCACGCCCCTTGCCCTTGCCTGATGAAGAGGCCCCATACGGGTTTTTTTTTACCCTTTCCCTGGGATCCTTGGGCATTTCCTTTGTTTCCGCCGGATTTTGGGGGTTTGGCCTGAATTTCGATTTCCGCCAACAGGGGTGATATTTGTATTTTTCTGACCACCGGGCTGCCCACCTGAACCAGATGGAGTCCGATTTCCTGTACCTTGAGAACCGCTTGGGCCCCCAAGATTTTTGGTTCGACCAGAGGGGGTCTGATTTCCCTTTTCAGCCTTCCCTCCATGCACCTGTCGGGCGTTTCTGTCTGAATTCTGAGGGGGACTACTGACATTTTCCCCAAAAATGTTGTGATCATGAGCTGACCACCGGTGATTCTTAGTAGAATGTGACTTCGCTCAGTTCGTAGACCCGAGCAAGAGGCAGATGCCACACTCCTGCTAGACACCTTTTTTTGTCTTTTACCTTTGTGCTCCTATTGGCGCGGCCTTGGGTGTTTTGCTGGGAATTGTTACCACCCCCAATGCCCTCATGGTAGTTTTGGTTGGCGGCATCAGCGAGCCGCTCAACCTCTTCCCAGAGTTCCTTCGGGGTGTACAAAAACACCCAGTTCCTTGCCTTAAGGCGCTGCCCATGGAAGCTTACTCCCCTGTTGAGTACTTGGACAAACAAGTCCCGATCCTCCTGTTCATGAGACTTGATTTTCCACGTGTCTTCACTGAATTTCACCTTCGAAAACGACGTCGGGGAACACTGTTGAAGTGCTTCCCGAACTGAAAATTTATCGGCGGAGGCATCGAAGCCATCGACCTCAGCCCACCAGGTCTTGACCTTTTCTTCGGACTGTTTGTTCCGAAGGGTGCCGGCAGTTTCAGAGGGGATATTATCAGAAATTAAAATTTTCAACTCAGCATTGGAGAACTTTTCACCTGAATGATCAGCTTCCTCGACCTAATTCCAGAAGCGCTGCTTCTTATCCTGAACCTCATGGAGGATGAATCACGAAATTGAGGGGAAATTCTCGAGCATCTGGTGGTAATGATCCTCCGGCAGTCGGGATCCGCGTACCTCCATCTGTTCCCACACCTCATCAAAGGTAAGGGGGGAGCTTGTCTCTTCGCGATCACTCCACGTCCGAAGCCAGGTGTTAGCCGGCGGTCCCTCAAGACAGTCGAAGAGGGCCGTCAGGTACTGATTCTCGTGGAGCTTTTGGGTTTTAACCGACAGCTAGAACTCTCGTTGGAACTGAGGCCAACGTCTTGGGTTCCCATTGTGCTTCAGTTGCTTGGCAATCTGACGAAATCTCAACGAGGTAGGGTTTAGAAGAGATTCCAGCCCAATGCCGGCGGTAATTGCGGACATCTTTGCGGCATCATTAGCCAAACCAGCGCTGGCGAGGGTCTGGGCGAGTAAGAGCTGGGCGGGGGCGTTGGAATCAGCACCAGCGGGGGTAGTACAGAAGGCAGTTTGCTTGGCATTCTGTACCTTTTCCCGGGCCTTCTCCGTCCTACTCTCAGAACGAGTGATTTTCACCCTTTTTTTAAGTTTACTTCTGCTGATCCGGGCATCGGTGGTCTTAGAGTCCACCGAAGGAGCAATGGAAAAAATCTCTGTGGCTTCCTCCGATGGCTCCGTTCCTTTTCATACCGATGAGGCGCCCTCGGACCGCATGTGTGTCTTAAAAATATTTTTTATACCCAATGTATGTACAATTAATTGCATTTGATCCTTGAGCTCCTGAAGCTCAGAATCTCGCTGGGTACAACAGGGGCAGTCGACAGGGCAGTACATTTCGTGCCCTGCAGGTGCTGGACAGACTGCAGGGCCGCATAGGTCTGTTGATTGTAACCAGGAGTCCACCTGCGGTGCTCCTTTGGCCCTGATCTCTAAATTGGCCTGTTTCGCAGCTTCCAAACTACTCTCCTTGACTGCTGCGGCCCATTCAGCCGCAGCATCTCGGCCAGGATTGGAACAATGAGGGGCGGAGGGCCCGGGAACAGCCTCCCGGCTCTTCTCCTTCGGGAAGGGCAGCGCATTCCATACCTGATGGAACGCATTCCTGAGCTGATTTTTGCTCCCACGACTGGTAAGTCCGGTCGTAGATTTCATCTCGAATTGAATAAAAATACTCGAGTAAAAAATCAAGGTAGGTAGGTAGGTATCTTCGGGAGCTCGGGATGCCTCCTTTGACCATGCAGGAAGAAGGTCTTACAAAGGGGACGTCCTGTCCCTCCCACTGCCCTATGTCAGGTGCCTCTTGAGCCGCTCCCGCATGTGCTTGGGAAGGCATTGTCGCGGCGACCCGGTCTATGTGTCCCAGGTTGGAGGGTGTCCCCACATGTGTCCATGGGTAGGGCCACATGCCCCCTCCTTTGGGCGGCAGCTCTGGGGGCTGCCCAGCCGTGTGGAGTATCTCTCACCACAAGGGGTATTGCTCCCGCTAGTATACGGTACGACCGCCTCACCCTTGTGGCTTGAGTTGCGGGGCCACTCTGCTTGGCAGGCGACCCCCTCCTGGACTGTGTACCGGCTCGCCTGTCACCGGTTGCTCCCATGGCTCCGGGTGACGTTTGCCATGGTCCCCGATGCAGCCTGGCCGGGCCCGGACCAGTGGCCTTGGAGTACCGCTCCTGCCACTGGCCCGGTGGGTCCGCTAGGTCGCCCCAGTGCGTCCGACCCATGGGGTGTTGGTTCTTTCCTGTCCCTCGGCCGCCCTATGTGTACGCAGTGTCCTTGGCCACTTGGCTCCTGTTCACCGCTGTGCCCGCGTGGTTTGTTGTGTTGCGTCCGCGCTGTCCTGGGCCACTTGGCTCCTGTTCACCGGTGTGCCCACTCCGTGTGTTGTGTTGTGCGTGCGGCGTCCTGGGCCACTTGGCCCCCGTTCACCGGTGTGCCCGCCGGGTGTGTTGTGTTGCATGTGCGGTGTCCTGGGCCACCTGGCTCCTGTTCACCGGTGCGCACGCTCGCTGTGTTGCTTTGCGTGTGCGGTGTCCTTGGCCACTTGGCTCCTGTTCACCAGTGTGCCCGCTCGGTGGGTTGTGTTGTGTGTGCGGTGTCCTGGGCCACCTGGCTCCTGTTCACCGGTGCGCCCGCTGGGTGTGTTGCTTTGCGTGTGCGGTGTCCTGGGCCACTTGGCTCCTGTTCACCGGTGCGTCCGCGTGGTTTGTTGTGTTGAGTGTGCGGTGTCCTGGGCCGCTCGGCTCCCGTTCCCCAGTGTGCCCGCTCGGTGGGTTGTGTTGTGTGTGCCGTGTCCTGGGCCACTTTGCTCCTGTTCACCGGTGCGCCCGCTCGCTGTGTTGTGTTGTGTGTACGGTGTCCTGGGCCACTTGGCTCCCGTTCACCGGTGTGCCCGCTCGGTGTGTTGTATTGTGTGTGCGGTGTGTTCCTGGGCCACGTGTCTCCTGTTCACCGGTGCGCCCGCACGGTGTGTTGCTTTGCGTGTGCGGTGCCCTGGGCCCTGATCTCTAAATTGGCCTGTTTCGCAGCTTCCAAAATACTCTCCTCGACTGCTGCGGCCAATTCAGCCGCAGCATCTCGGCCGGGACTGGAACAATGAGGGGCGGAGGGCCCGGGAACAGCCTCCCGGCTCTTCTCCTTCGGAAGGGGCAGCGCATTCCATACCTGATGGAACGCATTCCTGAGCTGATTTTCCTCCCGAGACCGGTAAGTCCGGTCGTAGATTTCATCTCGAATTAAATAAAAATACTCGAGTAAAAAATCAATATCTTTTCCTTCCTCGCGTTGAAGACATTCCTGCATCAGCCAACAGCCGGTTTCAGAATTGTGGGCGACCTCCGGGGGTAATCTGGGTTCCCAAGGAGCCCATTGTTCAGGGCGTGTTGGGTTAGGCACCTCACCTGATCCACCGACCTCGAAGTCCATGAGATTGACCTCGAATCTCTCCAACGGCGTCATGGATGGTGGGATGTTGGTGGGGTCCAGCTCGTAAAGAGCTCCGCCGTCGACAGGGACTGGTTGATTCCAGCCATCCGGCACCTTATTTCGACTGGGATCCTCACATTGTTGACCTCCTTGACAGCCGATTGTGGCTCTCCTGGGACACTGAAGACTGCTGCAGGGGAATACTCGTAGCGCTTCGGTTGCGCAGCACAGAGGGAGCGAGATGGTCACTTCCGGTGTTCCTACAGCTTCCATTATGGTGCCCAGAGGGCATAGCGAAGGAGTGCATCCCGCGGGAACAACATTCAGGTAGCCTCTGCTACCATGTAAGTGCTGTTCCGGGTGAATGAGAGGGCCGGAGGGCTCAGGGCCGGCTAGGCCCGGCGTGCAGGCGTGCGGGGATGCGACCTGAATGCTTGTTCCGGTGACCGAGGGGACCCTATGGGAGGAGAGGGCAGCGAGAACACTAGGCAAGTCCATGCTCATATGACCGAGAGGAAAAACGCAGTCTATGAAGAAAATTGATGCGGATGAACATAAATTCATCTGAGTGTCTGAATCTGTCTGAAACGATTTATATAAATCCCATTTGGAAAAAGCGTATGGCCCATTTGGGTCGCGCACGCGCACCAGCGGCAAATGGCCATTCTGGGTAAATCATCTGAACGCGGCAGATTTACAGTGAATGGACAGCGGCGCTGAATCCGGCACGTCAGAATCATATAGTTCAGTCCCTGGGAATGGTCTGGGGGTCGGCAGTAGCGCCGAAGTATGTAAAATGGCCAAAATGTAGCCAATCTGGGGCAGATCTGTGAAACTCTGAGCAGATGGGGGTTAGCCGCACTTACACCCACATACACCGCGCCGCAAGACCATGTATCCACTCTGCAACTTACATACTACCCGCCGTTGGCCACACTCTGCAATTGTTGTCGGCGACGGTGATGGTGTCCATGTTGTTGGTGCTGTTGCAGGTGCTGTCCTTGAAGTTGCTAGGGGTTAACAGCATTTCCCCCAGGGCCGCTCGACTAAGCTGACGGAAGGGAGGAGAGGTGGGGCAACAGGGAACGGAAGGGGGGTACACGAAAAAAGAAAGAAAAGAGGGACCGAGGTGTCGGGACGTAGCGACTTGGAAAAAACTTTCCAGTTTTACCCGCTGCTCGCGACGGGTTTTTCTTTGCGTTGACCGCTTATTTTACGACGAGGGGCACGTCGTGATACTCCTACGTTCGTTACGGTGCTTACGGCGTTAACTATTGACCTATTTAAGGTCAAAAAAGTTTCGGTCACGTTTAACGCGCTTAACGCGTTCTCATTGAAACCGGTTTGGGATGTGGTCCGCCTATGGCATAGTCAAATATTTGGTTCTTTTGATCCTTGCCGTGTGGTTGACCAGGCGCCCACCTTTCCCTAATAATCGAGGTCAGGTCTCTAACTTAGGTTAACTTGGGACCCTCCTTGTCCATGTGTTGTACAAGGCAATCGGCTCTCCTCCCAATTGCCTAGGGACACTCTCCTCTCCTCTTGGGATAGAGACACTCTCCTCTTGGGACAGGAACACTCTTCTCTCCTGTTTGGATAGGGACACTCTCATCTTGGGATAGGGACATTCTCTTCTCCGCATCGAATAGTGACTCTCTTCTCGTTCTGGGTAAGGGAGATTCTCCTCTACCCATCAGATAGGGATTCTCTTCTCTCTCCCGGAAAGGGACTGCAAATGCATGTTTGCACGGATTGGTCATGGTTAGGCAAAATCTTCTCTCCATACACATGCTCTCCTGGATTGGGTTATGGGGAGGTCCAGCTCTGCCAGGGCATGGCTTGGTGAAGGTCTCTCCTAGGGCAATGGGGAAACCTTCTCTATATTTGTGCTCTGTTTAAAGCGGGACTCCATCTCTCCGGGATACGACAATCTCCCCACGGATATACTCTCACGGGTATTTGAGTATACCCTCTCTTGGGATTTGGTTGGAGAATGGATGTGCCATCGGATGAGGTTCGGAGGTCTTGGGGAACTAGGTCCATGTGGGACTTGGGAGGAAGCCCCGGAAGATCTCTTGGTCGTTGATCCATTGTTTTGGGATGCTTTGGCAGGATCAAGTACAATCTTTTCTCTCCCCGTCAATCCACTTAGCACGGGAGATTCCAGGTCTCCCGAGGGTATGAGGTCAATTGATATATTGAGGTCATGTTCTCCATGGTTGCATGTGCAAGCTCACCGGTGAGTGCATCCCATGTCTCGCTATCGCTTTGCCATTGACCTCAACCGCTGTTGAGGTTCCAGGTTTGAGATTTCAGGTTTCGTGTAGTAGACGCCTTTCGTCTCCAGGGGACCACCTGGTCGGGCCAGGTGATATCCTCCCGACTGGAACCTAGTGGCAGGCCCTTCATGACAAACCTCCTGCCTGGTGGCGGAGTCCCCTGGGTTAACGGGGCTCCGAGCCCTGTCCCTCCCCGGCTTCCCCATTTCGCCACTCCCCGGTCACTGTGTTACTTAGCAACTAGGTTGCAGGCGCTTACCCAATACGTCGCCCCCCTAATGCATGGTTGCCCGGGGTGCTGGCGCGGCCGGGCCCGTGCTACTGGCTTGTCGCTAGTGGGACCCCCATGGGCTGGTGCCGAGGCTGCCTAGCCGCAGGGTTGGAGCTGGGCGCTGTGCACCACTACTGCCTTGGCGGGTGCAGTGCCCTGTTTGTGTTTGCGCGGCGCTCACGGCAGATCGGGGGGGACGGGGTCGGTGCAGGTTCTCGTTCCCCCCCCCCTGATTCCCCCTTTTCTCGCGCCCCTCGCGGTGCGTGCCGCGGGTTGCTCTGTCTGGGCGGCCCATGCCCTCACCCTCTGGGACGCAATTCCACGCGGTCTGTGCGTTCTTAAAACTCGGTCTGGTTGCCCTTATGCTGCGCGCCGCGTGCCTGTTGTGTGTGTGTCTGAGTGTGCACGCCCCCCCCCCCTTGTCGGCGTGACGCGCGCACTTCGCGCGGTTTCCTTGCAGGGCGCTTGTAGGGCCAGGGCCCCGCTGCCATCTTTTTCTCGGGCGCGGGGGGTGCGGGCTGTGGGGCCCATCACCAACCCGGCAGTGCACGCTCTTGTGAGCTGGCTTTGCGCGCTCTGGGGGCAGCACCAGGGCTCCCCTAGGGCGGGCGCCTCATGCCTCCGTGAGGGGTGTCCGAGGTTGGGAACTCTCCCTCCCCCGACCCCCCGTCCTTGGCGCCGGCGACCGGGGCCTGCTGCCCGTCCTCCCTGGGCGCGGAGGGTGCGAGCGCTGGGAGACGTCACCAATCTTACAGCGCACGCTCCTGCGAGGTGACTTTGCGGGCTCCCGGGACGGCCCAAGGGCGCCCAGAGGGGGGCGCCTCCGGCCTCCATGTGGGGTGTCCGGGGTTGGGCACTCGCCCTTTTCCAACCGCCCGTCCTTGAGGCGTGCGGCCGGGGCCCGCTGCCCGTTTGCCGTGGGCCTGGGGACACGTCACGAGCCCCACAGCGCACGCTCTTGCATGCTGGCGTTGCGCGCTGTGGGGACGGCAAGAGGTTGTCCGGAATGGGGCGCCTCCGGCCTCCATGTGGGGTGTCCGGAGTTGGGCACTCTCCCCCCCCCATCCGCCTGTCCTTGAAGCTGTCGGCTGGGGCCCGCTGCCGGTTTTCCGTTGGCACGGGTGGTGTGGGCGTGGGGACCCGTCACCGACCCCACAGCACACACTTTGTTGAGCTGGCTTTGTGGCCTGTGGGGGCGGCACTAGGGTATCTGGGGGGGGGGGGGGTGCCTCGTGCCTGCGTGAGGGGCGTCCGGGGTCGGGCATTCACCCTCCGACGACCGCCCGTCCTTGGGGCGTGCGGCCGGGGCCCGCTACCCACTGGCTTTGGGTGCTGTGTGCGGGCGTGGGGGCCTGCTCTCCCCACTGGTCGCGCGTTCTTGCGGCCGGTACGCTCCTTTGGGGGGCTCGGTCTTCCTTTGCACCTTCTCCCGTGCCATGGTTCCGTGCTTGTTGTGCGCGCCTCCCCGGTTTGCGGCACCCTGTGGCCGTTGTTACTTGGCACCTGTCCGTGCGCCTTGGTTGTGGCCGGCGGCGTGCCTCTGTGGTGTGCCTCCTGGCCCCGCGTTGGTGCACCGGGCCTCGTCTGGTCCGGTCGCTCTCGGTGCTCCGGTCGGCTTTCCTGTCGGCGTGGTGCCTTCTCCTACCGGGGGCTTTCGCCCCGGGATTTACTGGGCGGCTGCGCGGGGCACATGGGGGCCAGCCAAGAACCGGGCTCATGGTGCCGGCCGCTGGCCCCTGCGGAGGCAGGGGCACTGGGCGCGAGCCGCGTTGTACCCGCTCGGGGTCCCGCGATGGGGCTGTTTCTGGCGGGTCCCTCTGGCTGCGGCCTTTGGGTGCGTGCGCTGCGGTGGTTTGGCGTGTGTGGACCCGGGCACTCACGCGTCTGGTTTCCCGTACCCTCCGTGTCTTGACGGGAGACTCGGCCGGTGCACCGGGGCTGTTTCGTGTGTTTTGGGTGCCGCGCGTGTGCGCGCATGCGTGCTCTTCTTGGCCGGGTCGGGCCGGCAGGCCTCCCCGGCCTGTTTTGGTGCGCCTCACCCTTCCTCTGGGCGTTTTGTCTTCTTTCTTTGTTCGCCCCCCTCCGGGCTGGGGTTGCCCTTTGCTTGTTTTTTTTTTCAATTTTGTTTCGCTGCCCTGTTTCTTGCGCCCCCGTGTCTCCGACTTTCTGTGCATTCCGGTCCCAGGTGCCTTTGGCCTTGGCGCTCTGCGTTTTCTTCTGCCCGCCCGAGCCCCTTTATTTTCTTCTTGCGCTCCTTGCGCCCCGCTGTTCTGGCTCTGGAGTTCTCTTGTTTCCGGCCTTTGGTGCCTTCGGCCTTGGCGCTATGCGGTTTCCTTCCCCCCCCCTTTTTTTTCCTCCCTGCCCTCCCTCCCCGGGCATGTGTGTTGTGCCTTGTGCTGGTTGTTGTTGCCGTGTTCTGCGTGTCCCGCTGTGGTGGCCCGCCTTGTGCTGTTGTGGGCTGCTGCGCTCTGTGCGGTGTTCTTCGGGGCGGCTTTTTGTGTGTTGTGCTGTGCTGTGACGTGCTGTTGGTTGCTGCTGTGTGTTGTGCCGCGTCTCTGGCCGTGTTGTTCCGCTGCGTTGTTCGCGTTGTGGCTGGGTGTCTCGCCTTGGTTTGCGTTGCTGTGTGCTGTGCTGTGTCCCAGGTCGCTGTGCTGCGCCGCGTTGCTTTGGGTCCTGCTGTGCTGTTGTGCGCTCGGTTGTTTCCTGTGATCCTCTTTGGTGCCGCCGCTTGCTGTGTCGTGTCCTCGGGGGACGCTGTGTTTTGCCGTGTTTTACGGCACTGCGTGCTCTGCGCGGTGTGTGGTTTGCCGTGGTGTGTTGGTGCGTGCTGTTGTTCGCCGCTGTGCTTTGTGCTGTGTGTGTCCTCGGGTGTGGTGCTGTGTGTTCTCTCTCCTCTCCGCTTTGTCTGGTGCTGTGCTGTGCTGTGCTGGCGCACTTGGGTCGTGCTGTTCATTTGGTCTGTGCTCTTTTGGGCGCCTGGTGCCGTGGTGCGTTGCTATGTGCTGTGCTGTTTCCTTTGGTGTCCTGCGGTGCGGTGTTGCGATGCGCTGCGGGGTGCGTGGTGTGCTGTGCTGCTGTGCGCTGTGCCATGTTCTCTTGCGTCCCGTCGTGTTGTGCCGTGACGCCTCTTGTGCGGTGGTGTGTTGTGCTGTGCTGGCGCGCCTGCGTCGTGCCGCTGTGTTGTCCTCTGGTGCTTCTGCTGCGCTGGGCGGTGTCTTGTTGTGCTGTCTGTGGTTTCTATTTTTTCGTCGCATGGCCTCGTTGCCGGTTGTAGTTTCCTGGCGGCGGCTTCTGGCATTGTTGTCCCTGGCTGCTCTGGTTGGTGCCCTGTTGGTGGTCGTGGTTTGTCATTGTGCCCTGCTCCCCTGCGCCCTGTCCTCTGGTGTTGCCCCTTTGTGTGGTGCTGTGCTGTTGTGCCCTGCGGTCTTTTTCTCTGTGCTGTTCGTGTTTGCATGCTCTGGCCTCCTGTAAAAACCACTGCAAAACCCGGTTTTAAAAAAAAACAAATGTTTTGGTTTTTTCTTTGTTTTTTGTGTAAAATGCATAAAATAAAATTATACACAACGCAACTCACGCAGGAGGAGCAAGACCATGTATGCGAACCAACTTACGTGTTGCCGGCCTTTTACGGTAGTCTGCAGTCGTTGTTGGTGGCGGAGTTGGGTCGTCGTTGCGCACGTTGCTTGCAAGGGATTGGCCAATTTTCCCCCAGGGCGAGCCGGCTGAACAGATGAAAAGGGGTGAGGGGGAGCACGAGGGAGGAGTTTAGGTGCATGGAGAAGGAGAGAAAGTGAAAAGGAGGCGGGGTGAAGGGACACGGCGGCTTAGAAAATATTTTCGAATTTTACGCGCTGCTCGTGACACGTTTTTCTTTGTCTATACGCGACTATATGGCACAAGCAACCTCAACCGCCGTTGAATCGTGTGAGGTTCTCCATTGCGAGGTTCCATGATCATGACTGTGACCTTTCTGAGAGATTGGGACTCTTTCTTTTAGCTAATTATCTGTGACTGTTTTGTATGTTATTGGATTGTGGTGTAGATACTTTTGTCTTCTTTTATGTTCGGCGGCAAAGGTTGTACGTTTGCTTGTGTATTGCTCACAAGCAGTCAAGAGGTGGAATCTGAATCCGTGTTGATTGTGAATGCTCTGATTTTGTGCAGCCGCGTACCTAGGGAAGGACCACCCCTAGGACCCGCGTCACGAATGCCGGAAGCTACCAGCGCCAAGCAATGACTTCATGGGTTTTTGGAATAGAAGAAATTGAAGAAAGAAACGTTTGGAAATCATTGTTTGGTAAATGTTAACCCGCCATTACTGAAGGATTTCATCAATAAACTAATTGATTCTTTCCTGTTCTTTCAACCACGAGGCGGTGCATGAAGCCGGTTCGGACCCCCGTGGCCATCTTGGGGTCACTTGGGGTGTGTATCTATGTGCCGGCAAGCCGCCATTGGCTGATATCATACTCTCCCATCCACCTGAACTAACCCGATGGGATAGTGTGATAGGTTTGGCCATTCCGGCTATGAGCGGCCATATTCAGTACCGAGGCGCCGCCAGCGGAGATTTATATATCAGAATATCAGGAATCATTAGGGTTTTATTATCATGATGTTTCCGTAATTTTTCAGCCTTTCGTTCTGATGGTCAATGTATCGGCGACCGTCAGTTGGCTCGCGAATTTGCGTTAACCGATTGGTTAACTGTTATTTCCAGATATTTTGGCGGATACTCTGTTGAAGGGTCAGATTTCATCAGCAAAGGGTTCGTTGCTTCCGCAATTTTCTAAATAAGCACTCGAAATTTAAATCTGAATTTTTCGCGATGTCGAAATCGGATTTTCGACTTCGACATCGCCGCACTTGATTTGGACTTCTTCGAGTGGTCATACTCCTTTCCCTATACCCGAATCAGGTTTCCCTTATACTTGCCACCCATTTGACTTGGAGATATAAGGGAAACAAAAGTGAATCGTGGGACCACTTTGAAGGATCATATCTACGCGCGAGTGTGAGGAAAGAGAATAAGGAAGGTTGGGTTGCAAGCGCCTTTGTCTCAACTTGATTTAGGAAGCATCAAACGCCTTTGGTGTGTACATATGCCCGGTGTAGCAAGGGATAATGGTCAATAGGGTATAAAGTGATATATAACTCTTGGACCGTGCAACCGAATATTTTAATGCGACTTTCGAGTGTACCGCATGAGTGTTGGGGTTGCATAGATACTTTCCTTGGGTTCCTACGCATTTTTAACGTGAAGTTATGTCCATGGAGGGACATGGCATGTCATGGTGGGAGCCACTTTTGAGGGTATGTTTTATATGCATGGTATATGTCTTGATATGCTCACGCCCATGTTATATATCTTCGTGTGGCCGAAGAGATGGGGAGCCATACGTGACAAGGGTTTTGTTCATGTCTCAATTGTGGAATTCAAAGCGCTAGACCAAGTCTACCGCATATGTATTGCTCATGGTATGTTAGGCAAAGAGATCCATGAGTGCACTCCCATTTTCATGGGGCATGTAGATATGAGTGACGAAGGTATCTCCATGCGCCCGATTGGGGATCCAAGTGGGGGAATTGTTCGCAAATGGTTCCAATCATTTGTGTATTGAACCGTGCGCGGATATCATGGGTGAGCATAGAGATATACTATCATGACAACTTTGTACTTGGTCATATTTTCATGTTTTTGACCTCAATTTTTGCTCATTTTTGCGTTTTGTGTACTTACCTGGTCGGCAAACAGCAAGAAGCCTATGGAGAGTCGAACCATAGTATGTTGTTCATATGTTGGCATATGCTTTGGAGTTGAACACCACCATATGCCGGATCGCGTACTCCATTTGGCTTGGCGCAAGAAGGATCACTAGAATTGGTCTCAAGATCATGGGCTGACTTGGGCAGTGCGTGGCGCCCATATCCGAAGGGGTTTCGAGGGTAAAGTGGGGATGTACATGGGCATTGACCTTTGGTCTATATCCTCCATGAATATTAGACTTCGATTCCATGCATGCTTTGAGCCTTCGGATAAGTGGTAACTTCAGTTTTGAGCACATATGTGATATATGGCCAATATGGTGTGAGTTGGCAGTTTTTTGGCATGTTATGAGTTCAAACTCATAGGTCATTTCTCTAAGCCCATACGCCTTCAAGTCCAACCAAAGTTATGTCAGGGTAGGGCATGGTCCTGAGTGCCACTCTAGGCCATGACACGCCACCTCCCCTATTGGGCTAGCATTTGGAGGCTTGGGGGTGAACACATTTTTGGGGTTTATGTAGTAACTTTTGATACATGGCATTTAACCATCCGATTGGACTGGGTTCAGGGCATCATGTTGGTGAGTCAAGGGAAGGTCTTGAGTCCAGGGAATGAGGGGTCTATGGCTGTGATTGTGTAAGTTTCCATCTTTCCCCAACTTTGCTTTATTTGTGTTCATATGCCAATTTCAGGGCTTTCTTCCTTGGTGCAATTCTTGTACATGCCCGCCACCGTGAGACGACCGGTGTGCTGAACGGAAGCCCGCAGCCTGATTTGGATTGTGAATTGGGTTATTGCTATACTTGTGGGATCTGGTTGCTGTTCAGGGTTGAAGGAGGATTACATTTTCTATATTTTTGGATTTGGACCCTGGATTTTGAGGATTTTGAGAAATGCAATCGTTGATCCGGAGCAAGTCAGCAGGGGTGACAGGCGGAAGGGGCACAGCGGGGGCCGGTCCTGGTAGGGACCTTCTTTATGGTAGCAGAGGCTTACCTGCTGCCCCTACCAACCGCCGACCCGGGGACTTGGGCCCTTATGAGCCCTGCCCAAGTACGCCCCGGGTGCGTATTGTGGACTCGGTGGAGACCACGCCGGAGATTGGAGCCATAGAAGGACCGAGACGTTCAAGATCTTGGCGAACTCCGGAAGTTGAAGCCCGAAGAGAAGAACGACATTCGGGAAGAGGAGGACGTGACATGGAGGACCTGGTCTCCATGTGTGAGCGTCGCTGCCGAAAGGCATGCAACCTCCGCTCCGCCGCGGAGGACTCTGATGAGGCCTGCCATTCAGGCAGCAGTGGAGGACGGGCCCGGCGCTACCGGAAGCGCGGGTCACCCAAGTCCGCGGCAAGGGACGCCGGGGCTATGGACACGGACCCCAGCCCGGTCAGGCTGTGGGAATCCGAGGGGCACTCCGAGGGCTATCGGACAGCCTACGAGCCACCTTCGGAGCCGGAGATGTCCGCGCCGATCGCCAGGGCGCATACGGCCCCCGAGCCCGCCCTGAAGCATGATGCCGAGGGCTTGGAGAGGCCAGCCAGGGCCCGGACGGCACCTGTGCCCCGGCACACGGGACCAGAGACGGACGCCATAGGCGATACGCCCATGGGCGATGAGTCTGAGGTGCCGGGAACCGCGGGATGTGCTGAATCCGGCGGAAAGCACGCTGCGTGCCATTGCGAGCACGTGTCCTTCCTCATGGGCAAGTACCCGAAGATGGGGATGGACGCCATCGTGCATCGTCTTGACCGCCTGGACAACGCCAAGGACGGTCTAGAGGAGGACGTCGCGGAGATCCTGGACGACCAGTCAGCCGCGGAGAACCACATGGAGGAGCTGCGAGCGGATCAGGCCCGGTACCGGGAGAATCTGGAGCTGGCCCTGCAGAAGCAGCAGCAAGTGGTGGACAGCCTCCTCCACTTAGTGGAGGACATGTCGGGACGCCTGAAAAGGCTAGAGGAGCGACAGCCCCTCGCCTCGGGTCCGGAGCTCCCGGCAAAGCCGGCCGCGGTAGAGCTGGTGGAGCGGGTTAAGACCCTCAGGAGCGCCATGGAGAAACCCATGGGCGGCCCTGCAGAGGCACCATACGCGCCTCCGCGTGTTGACCCGGGTGCGCTGCCGTTTGTTCCCATGTTCAGCGAATCCACAATGCTCGGGGAACACACGACACCGGCTGGGTCCATGCGGGAAGGGCACGTAACCACGGACCCGAGGAGCCTGACGGTACAGATGTCCCATGCCGCCCAGGATGTACCGATCACGACGAATATGGTGGTGTATGCGGAAGAGAAGATCGAAAACCACACCATGCAGGGGCGAACCATGGGAAGCGCCGACGGACATGGTCGCGGTCATCCAGGCGGAAACCTGTGGGCGAAGGACCCCAATACGGGGATATGGACGGCTGATGGAGCAAATCCTTCCAGCATTCCAAACCCCATGGGTTCAGGCCCAACTGGACCGCACTCCATGGAGGAGAGGGATGTACGGGGAGTGTACTCACACCCCCCGGCCACAGGTGGTATCCGTCTCGGTGGAGTGGTGGCGGGAGACGTCGGAGACGCCATCAGGATTGACGACCTCAGGGGAATCAAAGTCCCCTACTACGATGGCAACCCCTCCAACCTGGATGACTTCATCCTGGACTGGGAGGACTTCGCCGAGGAGGTCGTCGGCGAGATGCGGGGAGCGCCGCGGGACAAGTGGGTATGCCGGACATTCCCACACCGGCTGGCGCAAGACCTGAAGGAGGAGCTGCGGGATCAGACCCGGGAAGGATTGATCCGTACGGAGCAGGCCTGCCTCCAGTGGCTGGAGGACGAGGAGCGGGTGGACGCTCCTAACCAGAAGCTGGAGGACCTGTGGTCCATTCCACTGCCGCTGGACCGCGGTGAGTTGCGGGTCCGGGAGTGGAACCGGTATCTGCGGAAGTACCGCCGATGCCTCAAGCTGGTGGAAGACTGGAACGAGGCCAGTGAGATCCGCCACTTGCTGAAGGACGTCCTCCCCGGCAATTGGAAGAGGAGAGTGGAGGACGAGGAGAAGAAGCGCGCCAAGAAGCGGGTGGCGGTGCGGATCATGGCGGCGGAGGATACCCATGCGGGTATCATGGAGTTCTTCAGGAGGAACCTGGGCGAACCCAACCGGATGTTGGGACTGAAGAACGCCGTGTATGTGGAGATGTTTGGAGACTCCATGGGGCAAAGGTTGTTGCGCCTCAACAACGTGGAGTGGAGGCGCGGGGAGCCGCTGAGGATGCAGGTCATCTTCGCCCGCATGAGCCTCGACGAGATCGTGAAGTACATCACGGTGGAGTTGAAGCTCAATGCGAAGAACGAGGCCCACGTGCAGGATCGACACGGTCATGGACAACGAGGCCACCGAGAAGACCGCCAGCATCGGGAGATCCAGGAGGACACGGCCAACTCCGCGGATGATGGTAGTGGAAGTGGCCAAGACCACTGGTCCTGGGAGGATCACGAGGAGGCCCATTTCTTCGCGTTTGTGGCGCACAACGTGAAGAACAATGGGCAGGATCGGTCCAGATGGAGCCGAGCGGGACCAAGGGGCAAAGAGCCAAGGAGGATCGGGAACCCACTGCTCTCATTCCGGGAGTACAGGTCGCAGCATGACGGGTGCTGGGTCTGTTATGGCAAGGGAAACAACCATGCACACGACCACCGTCAGTGCAAGGTGTATGAGGCGGACAAGAAGCCCTACTTCGCCGCCCACCCCGAGAAGAAGCCCAAGGAGCAGCGGATTTCCGCTTGGAAGGCTAAGGGCGGAGACGGGGGAAAAGGCCAAGGCAAAGGCCAACGAAAAGGCGGAGGAAGAGGCTATGGTGGTGGACCTGGCCAAGACGGACGAGTGAGGTCGATCGAGGAAATTGCTGAGGACATGTTGAGGACGTTGGAGGAACTCAAAGCCCAGCAACGTGGTGGACAAAGTCCTGGCGGATCGCAGCCAGAAGGGGCTGCGGGAGACCAAGTCTAGAGGAGCCCCCACGGGAGTGGGACCTCGGAGGTCTCTCCTCCGAAAATCATTGGAATCCCAGAAAAAACGAAGGCACATCGGGTGCCGAAGAAGGCTCCGGAAGAGCCAAAACCACTGAGTTTCGCCACTCCCAACCCCTGGAGCGCCCTGCCAAGGGAAGTACATGTGGGTACGGGACATGGCAAGAAGGAAGGAGCGACCACGGAGAGCCCCGTGGACGGGCAGGACCAACCCAAGATCTACACCATCCGTGACCATACCCTCGAAGTCCTGATTCTCCCGGACGTGCTAGAGTTGCATGCCGTGAGAGTCGTCCATACACCTCATGGCGACGAGCGGCAGTTGCACTTGAAAGTGCGAGTACGGTGCGGACGAGAGGAGAAGGTGGTGGATGTGTTAGTGGATACGGGTGCCCAGGTGAGCCTGGTCCGGAGAGGGTTGTTCAAGGAGGAATTCCTGCAGCCCAGCCGGAGACCGGTCCGCCTGAAGGTCGCCAACGGAGAGATTATGGGTGGTGGCACCCATGAGGCCACTATCAGTATGGAATTCTGGGAGCATGAGCGCTTGAACCGCCCTGATCAGGCGAAGAGAAGCACTCTATCCGGGAACTTCTATGTGGCCGACATTACTGATTGGGATATGATCATGGGGTACGACTTCATGGTGGCCAACGCCATTGGAGCCCTTCCCCATCGCGCAACGCTGGTCCGGGAGGACGATGAATGCCTCACATGGCTGTCCAAGGATTATGCGTGCGGGTCATCCCAATGGAATGCTGAGGAAGAGGATCGGATCGTCCGAGCGGTGCAAGCTGTGGGTGCCAAGTCCAGAGGAGACCGCGGAGTTCAGCTCACGGAGTATGGAATGGCGCCGCAGGTGTACGACAGGATGATCCAGACGCTGGGAGCCGAAGCGCCCGAGACGGACGTCTTCGCTTCCCGGGATGCCCCACTTTTGCGGAAGTGTAGGAGGCATTGGCATCGAGGAGACTCCGCCTGGCACAGACATTGGGGTTTGAAGGAGTGGGGACCCATGTATTGGCATGGCTCCCTGGACAATACCAGACGTACGGTGGAGAAGATCATCGCGGATAGGGCGAAGGGAATCCTGGTCATAACCGCGGCATAGGATCCACCCCATGTCCGCTGGAGGGTCTCAAATCGACGCTGGACTCCATCACCCTGAACGGGATGTCATTCAGGCCAGAGGAGGAGCTGTTCATCGACGCCAAGGGTATATCAATGCCCTCCCCGGGTCAAGCGTGGGGTACCAAGGCTTTCCTGGTGGATGGGGCGCAAGCCCAGCCCACGGGTGATGAAGCATTCATCCGTAGGGTGGAGGCGGTGCCCATGAAGGTCATGTTTGAGCCCAAGGAGGGGACGGATCAGCCAATGGATGGCATTGACGTCCTGTCCCATGCCGAGATCGACGACGTCGTCAACTACATGCGGATGGGGATGCACGACCGGGTGGCAGCCAAGAAGAGGCGGGCCATGGTCACATCTCCGCATTGGTGGGATGACAAGATGTTGGTCACCGGCAAGTACGAGAAGGACGAGTTCGTGGCGAGGGTCATGGATCACATCGCGGACCAATACAATGGTCCGGTTGGGTCGGACCCACCAACATGGGATTTTCCAAGAATGGGTGTCGATAGCGACAGTCACCAGCCCGAGGCCGCAAATTTCCGAAGATTATCGGTGGGAAGAGCTCCCCACGACGATGAAGACGGCATATCGGACAAGGAGAAGTCGGAATCGGACACAGAAGAGGCCTATACCGCAGTGCGGTCGGTTGTATCTATACCGAAGCAAGCGGCTGAAGAGGCCCAGGAGAACCCGAAGGTCGCCGAGCTGAAGGAGAGGCTGATCAAGGCCTATCCGCGGCTATTCAATGGCGTCGCCAACAAGAACCCTCCAGATCTTGGGAGGTTTGGTACGGCGAAGATCAAGCTGAAGCCGAACCCGAAGATCTATCGTCATCGGGAGTACCAACTTCAGGGCGATCGGGCCGAGGCCATGAAGAAGCTGTTGGCCGAGTTCATTGAGCGGGGATGGATCGAACCCTCCGACAGTGAGTGGGCCAGCCCAGCATTCATCGTGCCCAAGAAGGAGAAGGGCGAGTGGAGATTGGTGGTTGATTACAGAGGTTTGAACGAGCAGACCGAGCACGACTCGTACTCGCTTCCCCTGATCGACTCCATCCTCCAAAAACAACAGAAAAAGCGGATTTTCACGGTGTTAGACCTGAAACACGGATATCACCAGATGCCGCTGCACCCGGACTCCAGGCCCTGCACAGCGATGTCGACGCCGCTGGGGCCCATGCAGTGGAAAGTGGTGCCTATGGGCGCCAAGAATGGCAACGCCGCTTTCCAGCGCATGATGGAGGACCTACTCGGTCCTGTCCGGGACTGTGCCGATCCCTTCGTGGATGACATCATCATCGGGTCCGGCACGGAGAATATGACTGAGGACGAGCTCATCGACGCGCATGAGAAGGATCTGCGCCGGGTGCTCAGCGAGTTGGACAAGCACAACATGGTGTGCAAGCCCACTAAAGCCTCACTCTTCGTGAAGGAAGTGGAGTTCGCGGGTCACGTGGTTGGTCACGGGCAACGCCGTCCCATGCCTGGGAAGCTGGCGTCCCTGCACCACTGGGAGAAGCCCCAGACCATCAGCGAACTCCGGTCCTTCATGGGGTTCTGCAATTACTATTCGGGCTATGTCCGGATGTATGCAGAACTCTCGGGGCCGCTGCACAAGATGCTGCAGGTGGGCAAGTTCGACGGCCGGAAGGGGAGCAAGAAGAAGCTTGCCTGGACCCCTGAGGCCGAAGATGCGTTCAACCGCCTGAAGGAGCGACTCCTGGGGCAGTTGGGGCTATTCCTGGTGGACCCGGACAAGGGATTCGTGCTACGGACGGACGCCTCGGACTATGCTGTGGGGGCAGTCCTCGAGCAGATCCGAGACGACGGGTCACATGTACCCGTGGCGTTCTGGAGCCGGATCCTGGCCGAGGGCCAACGCCGCACCTGGACCGCGAGGGAGAAGGAGACGTACGCCATTGTATGTGCGCTCAGGAAGTGGTCTGGCCGCATCGGATTGCAACCGGTGGTGGTTTGCACGGACCATCAGTCCTTGCAGAGCTGGCACAAGGAGCACGTCGACACCCCCTCGGGACCGGCGGCAAGAAGGGCCCGATGGCATGAGACGTTCGCCAAGTTCGACCTCAGCGTAGTATACGTCCCGGGGAAGGACAACACTGTGGCAGATTGCCTCAGTCGATGGGCCTACCCCGCGGGCAAGGCTTGGATGGACATATCCAGCCATGGGGACGCCGAGGAAACCGAGGAGGCCAAACGCATCATCGAGATGGAGAAGGTCATGGAGCAAGAGGGGGTCAAGTGCTTTGTGGTGATGGCAAACCGTACGGACCTGGCCAAGTTCCGGGGCGCCCGCGTCCAAGCTATTCGAGAGGAAACCCTCGAGCAATGGATGGTGGCCCCTGTAGAGCTAGTCAGGTCGGTGCTCACAGAGGACTGGTCGGATGACTACGCGGCATCCGAGCACTGGAGCAAGTACTGGAATGCCGTGAGCGCCCCGTCGGACGACGAGTGGCCCGAGGGCTTGACCGAGGATGGCGACAAGTTGTTCCTCAAGGACAAGCTGCTGGTGCCCGAA
The DNA here is from genome assembly GCA_964036045.1 of Eutreptiella sp. 'Long Island Sound 2002'. Classification (NCBI taxonomy): domain Eukaryota; phylum Euglenozoa; class Euglenophyceae; order Eutreptiales; family Eutreptiaceae; genus Eutreptiella; species Eutreptiella sp. 'Long Island Sound 2002'. The sequence goes on from OZ038378.1 coordinate 48,781,787, forward strand.
AACCGAGTGGAGCAGCTCATCGACCATTGGCACAACGCCCAGCTCATGCACCCTGGCAGAGACAAGATGCAGCAGGACCTGGAGTGGCGTTTCAAGTTCCCTCCGGGGTACTACGCCATCCTGGATAGGTACTGCAGCGACTGTGCCGTGTGTCGGGCCACGAAGAGCCCCAACCACTCCACAGCGGGCAACCCGGTGTATACGGCTATACCGGAAGCCCCTATGCGGTCCGTGGCCATGGATGTATTCGCCATGCCTGAGGTCACCGTGGAAGGAGAGACCTATGACTGTGTCATCCTGGCGGTGGATAGGCACAGTGGGTATATCGTGGCGGTCCCTGGCAAGAAGTCCAAGAAGAAGGACAAGAAGGACAAGCATGGAGTGGGGCTGCAGGCCAAGACCGTCGCTAATGCCATGATCAGGCATTGGCTGACGATTTTCGATGTCCCAGCTGTCATCTGCAGCGATCGGGGCAGTCAATTCGTGGGGACGTGGTTCAAAACGATGTGCAAGCACATGGGGATTCGGCATGCCAAGACCGTGGCATACCACAGCCGGTCGAATGGCCGGGCTGAGGTGGCCGGGCGGCAGATGTTCGAGAAGTTCCGCCAGCTGCATATCGACGAACCGGGCCGGAACTGGTACAATTCGCTGTGGAGGGTACTCCAAGCATATCACGACCTTCCGGGGCCCACTGGACTGTCGCCCCATCGCATCCTGTTCCTACGGGATCGAGTGTCACGCACTCTCCCGTGGATGAACCATGGCAAAGTGGCCCGGGATGCGAATGCCATGATGGCTGAGGCAGATGACACGGCGGCCAAGGTGTGCAAGGCACTACAGGACGAGCATGACAAGAGGGCCAAGTACTTCAAGCAGGGAAAAGTCCAGAAGTATGCTCTCCAAGACACCGTGTGGGTGGAGCGGCACCACAAGGATGTCCTGTCCAGGCATCGGCAGGCATCTTGGTATGTGCCGGGGGTAATCGTGCGGAAGGTCGGGCAGGATGTATATGCGGTTCGTGTGGGGGATAACAAGATCCTGGACCGCGACCATACCCAGCTTCGTCCCCGAGCACCAGACCCCAGCGGACGTCCCGTCACCTTCGAGTTCACGGCCGGCGATGTGGACTCGGACGACGAGGGTGAGGACGACGACTTCACCGCTGAGAAGATCCTGGCGGACAAGCCGGACCCGGGGACGCCTGGGGGTAGGCTTTATAAAGTCCGCTGGAAGGGATTCGCCGCATCCAGGGATTCGTGGGAGCCTCCGAGCAGTTTTGTGCCGAGGTACACCACGGTCTGGATGGACTACCTAAAGAAAAAGAATATTTCTTTGGATGTCAAGGACGTGTTGGTCCATTTGGTTGCTGCTGTAGCACCGTAATGGATCCCCCCTTGGCATTTTGTTTGTTTCTGTGATTGAGGAGACGGGTGAGGGCGTTCATCCGGGGATTTTTCGGCCTTGATTGGCCATATACCCCCTTCACTCGATCTCCACGTATATATTTCATCGTGGTATACGTATTTAGATCGATCGACGACGTTTTTCTATCTTTGATCCCCTTGGTCCATGTTGTAGATCAAGAGGAGACCGGATATGGTGTAGGGCACCGATTTTCAGTGTCCTCACCCCTCCCTTGGGGCATGGGGGACGCCTACGACGTGTGTTGGGCCTCCATGTGTCCTTGGGACATGGGGGGGGGGTTGGAGCCCATTGGGGTCCTCCCGTCCTCTCTTCAATGACTTCCGAGCGGTAACAACGCTCTGAGAAGGGGGGTGAAGCCGGTTCGGACCCCCGTGGCCATCTTGGGGTCACTTGGGGTGTGTATCTATGTGCCGGCAAGCCGCCATTGGCTGATATCATACTCTCCCATCCACCTGAACTAACCCGATGTGATAGTGTGATAGGTTTGGCCATTCCGGCTATGAGCGGCCATATTCAGTACCGAGGCGCCGCCAGCGGAGATTTATATATCAGAATATCAGGAATCAACAGGGTTTTATTATCATGATGTTTCCGTAATTTTTCAGCCTTTCGTTCTGATGGTCAATGTATCGGCGACCGTCAGTTGGCTCGCGAATTTGCGTTAACCGATTGGTTAACTGTTATTTCCAGATATTTTGGCGGATACCCCGTTGAAGGGTCAGATTTCATCAGCAAAGGGTTCGTTGCTTCCGCAATTTTCTAAATAAGCACTCGAAATTTTAATCTGAATTTTTCGCGATGTCGAAATCGGATTTTCGACTTCGACATCGCCGCACTTGATTTGGACTTCTTCGAGTGGTCATACTCCTTTCCCTATGCCCGAATCAGGTTTCCCTTATACTTGCCACCCATTTGACTTGGAGATATAAGGGAAACAAAAGTGAATCGTGGGACCACTTTGAAGGATCATATCTACGCGCGAGTGTGAGGAAAGAGAATAAGGAAGGTTGGGTTGCAAGCGCCTTTGTCTCAACTTAATTTAGGAAGCATCAAACGCCTTTGGTGTGTACACATGCCCGGTGTAGCAAGGGATAATGGTCAAGAGGGTATAAAGTGATATATAACTCTTGGACCGTGCAACCGAATATTTTAATGCGACTTTCGAGTGTACCGCATGAGTGTTGGGGTTGCATAGATACTTTCCTTGGGTTCCTACGCATTTTTAACGTGAAGTTATGTCCATGGAGGGACATGGCATGTCATGGTGGGAGCCACTTTTGAGGGTATGTTTTATATGCATGGTATATGTCTTGATATGCTCACGCCCATGTTATATATCTTCGTGTGGCCGAAGAGATGGGGAGCCATACGTGACAAGGGTTTTGTTCATGTCTCAATTGTGGAATTCAAAGCGCTAGACCAAGTCTACCGCATATGTATTGCTCATGGTATGTTAGGCAAAGAGATCCATGAGTGCACTCCCATTTTCATGGGGCATGTAGATATGAGTGACGAAGGTATCTCCATGCGCCCGATTGGGGATCCAAGTGGGGGAATTGTTCGCAAATGGTTCCAATCATTTGTGTATTGAACCGTGCGCGGATATCATGGGTGAGCATAGAGATATACTATCATGACAACTTTGTACTTGGTCATATTTTCATGTTTTTGACCTCAATTTTTGCTCATTTTTGCGTTTTGTGTACTTACCTGGTCGGCAAACAGCAAGAAGCCTATGGAGAGTCGAACCATAGTATGTTGTTCATATGTTGGCATATGCTTTGGAGTTGAACACCACCATATGCCGGATCGCGTACTCCATTTGGCTTGGCGCAAGAAGGATCACTAGAATTGGTCTCAAGATCATGGGCTGACTTGGGCAGTGCGTGGCGCCCATATCCGAAGGGGTTTCGAGGGTAAAGTGGGGATGTACATGGGCATTGACCTTTGGTCTATATCCTCCATGAATATTAGACTTCGATTCCATGCATGCTTTGAGCCTTCGGATAAGTGGTAACTTCAGTTTTGAGCATATATGTGATATATGGCCAATATGGTGTGAATTGGCAGTTTTTTGGCATGTTATGAGTTCAAACTCATAGGTCATTTCTCTAAGCCCATTCGACTCCAAGTCCAACCAAGGTTATGTCAGGGTAGGGCATGGTCATGAGTGCCACTCTAGGCCATGACACGCCACCTCCCCTATTGGGCTAGGGTTTAGAGGCTTGGGAGTGAACACATTTTTGGGGTTTATGTAGTGACTTTTGATACATGGCATTTAACCATCCGATTGGACTGGGTTCAGGGCATCATGTTGGTGAGTCAAGGGAAGGTCTTGAGTCCAGGGAATGAGGGGTCTATGGCTGTGATTGTGTAAGTTTCCATCTTTCCCCAACTTTGCTTTATTTGTGTTCATATGCCAATTTCAGGGCTTTCTTCCTTGGTGCAATTCTTGTACATGCCCGCCACCGTGAGACGACCGGTGTGCTGAACGGAAGCCCGCAGCCTGATTTGGATTGTGAATTGGGTTATTGCTATACTTGTGGGATCTGGTTGCTGTTCAGGGTTGAAGGAGAATTACATTTTCTATATTTTTGGATTTGGACCCTGGATTTTGAGGATTTTGAGAAATGCAATCGTTGATCCGGAGCAAGTCAGCAGGGGTGACAGGCGGAAGGGGCACAGCGGGAGCCGGTCCTGGTAGGGACCTTCTTTATCACTGGAGGGAGCAGAGTGGAGGAGCCGCAACTCTCAAAGAAAATGCCAAAAATCAGAAGGTGTGTGGCCCGTTTCTCGGTGTCATGGTTTGCTGGTTTAAGGCCTTTGGCTCACCATTGATGCATTGGTGCAGATGAGGCGACCAAGGAGTGTCACCACACTAACAAAGAAGCAGAGCATCCACCGACCCTAACAGGTAGTGCTTGCATGTGTTGCCAATCAGCGTCCTGCAAGGAAAAGAACCGGCCGGTGAAGCCCTTCGCAATGGCCCAACAGGTGGTGCAAATGAAGCGACAAAGGAGTTTCACCAGACGGACAATGAAGCAGAGCGACCACCGAACCCAACATATAGTGTCAGTGTGTGTCGCCAATCAGCGTCTTGCAAGGAATGGAACCGGCCGTTGAAGCCCCTCGCTAAGGCCCAAAAGATGGTGCCAGATCAAGCGACCGGGGAGTGTCAGCACACTGACGAAGACCCAAAGCGTGCACTCAACCCAACAAGTATTGTTTGCGAGCGCCAATTTCAATCAGACTCTTCCAAGGATTCTCCTTCCTCCCTTCTTTTGCTTTTTACAGCCTCAATAGGTGGTGCAGATGAGGCGACAGACCAGTGACAAAGCAGTTCAAGGACCTTCGCGAAACTCTCGCATGAAAGGCCAAGGACTTTCGTGGAACCCTCGCAGGAAAGCCCCGGGACTGTCGCACAACCATCGCAGGAAGGGAGTGTGGCGCCACCCACGGACGAGATCCCAAGGACTCTCCCGCATGGCACCAACAGCAGTGGCGCACATCCCTCGCAGCAACAAGGCACACTTGAGAGCCCAAGGACTGTCACGCAACCGTTGACCAAAAGCCCAAGAAGTGTCGCGCGACCCCCACAGGAAAGGACTGTGGGCCAGGCACAAGATGCCAAGGACTGCCGCACATGGGGGCACTTGCAGTGTCCCGCTACCCTCCTAGCAGAGTTGGAGTAGTGGCGCACAACCATCGCTGCAACAAGGCACGCTTGAGAGCCCAAGTACGGTCACGCAACCTTCGCAAGCAAGGAATGTGGCGCCCACCACGCATGAGATGCCAAGGACTGTTGCGCATGGTAGCCCGAGCAGTGTCGCGCAACCCTTGCAGCATAGTTGTAGCAATGGTGCACAACTGTGTTGGTTGTGTTCAAAGGAGGATCAGGAAATGAGAGTCGCCCGGCGACTCGGTTGGTGCTCCGTAATGAAACGCAAGTGCAAAGCACCATTGAGAATGCACTATACAAGTTCTTTTGCTTTGTGGCGGATACACTTTGTGGTCGCGTGCCCCGCTCCCACTTGATTTCAAAAGTGGAGCAACATGCCATCTACTGCCTCCGCTATCAAGAAAGGGGTGGCACATCTTTGACCAGTGTCATTCCTCATACCTAGAAGCAACGGTGGGACTTCGTGGAGCGGTTCATGGAGGTCTATTGCCTCCCTATGCGGGCTAGGACCAATAAAAAGGTCTTGCCCTACGAAGAACAACTCCCCCAAATCAGAAGCTTCTTGCGCAATTGTATCCATGTGGCCTCCTTCTTAGCACCCCACACCTTTGCGTGGGATGCATACGGCCATACGCCGGTAATGAGGCTCCAAGTAGAGAACCGGCAAATGGTTGTGCATAAAGGGCAAGTGGTGGCTGCCCCACGCGAGGTACATGCACACACTCGTGAACGGCATACCGTCATTGCCTTTGCCCCGTCCGACGGCCGTGCAACACCACCCGAGGTGTGTTTCTAGGCGAAGGACATTGCCAACTTTGAGGATCTACGAAAGATACCCTTCTCTGTGACCGTCACAACATCCGAGAGTGCCTCCTACAATGAGGAGGTCACCATTACCATGCTTCGCCGCAAGTTCAAGCAACCCACCATTTTGGACGGCGCGGCAACCCGTACGGCCGGGTGTAGGGGTCTTCAGCTTGATCAATTTGATGGTAAACTCCCGGGTAGTGTGGTCGCACAATGCCTCCGCCTCAAGCCGATACGCGTTGTGGTGTGTGGGTGAACCACCGGTGATCTTCAAGTTGCCGACCCTGTGGAGAACCACACTTACAAGGCTCTCTTGGTGACCATCAAAGATAATGAGATGATCGAACAGTTTGCCGACCATGCGGACCGCGTGCCGCTGATGAGCCGACAAAAAGTGGTCAATCATTTGGCCATTGTACATGACACATGCGTGGCCAATGGTTCCTACTGCGAATGGGCACATGAGTTCAAGCGCAATGGTAGTGCCCTAGCACTACACGGGTCGGAGGATGATGCGCTATCTTCAAATTTGAAACCTTTATGGTTCGATCCGTGTGTATGCGAAGGAATGAATATCCCGGAATTGGCGTACAAAGTTCTTGACCGATCCGAATCCAAGCGACGTCGAGGCATTGATCAAATTGCTTGACTCGCCCCATTGGGCCATTGGGGTACCACCAGCAAGCGACGACGTCAGCCTATGCCTTCCGGTCGATAGGCTGGCCAACATCCCGTCAATCCAGGTCATCGATGAACTCCGACACAAGGGGTATTCCATTGAATATCCAGAATGGCTCCGCAATTTGTACCAAGGTCACTACAAAGGCCGGAGCAAAGGCGCAGAGGACCAAGAGGACGAAACTGAACCCGAGAATTCTCAGTCGTCTCAAGGTTCCAGTACAAACCGTAGCACCACGGATGTGCGTGCTACTGTTGAAGCCCACCTGCACAGCATGGCCTACCCGATGCGTCAGCAAACAAGAAACGCAGGTGGGGTGCCGAGCTGTTGCGGAATGTGACCTCATTGATGGAATCTCCACCAGCACAGAAGGCCCTACACACCTACACGGACATGCACCACAAGCAGACAGCAAACCTGAAAGAGCGCCTGGAGAAGCATCTCAACGATGCTCAGCTGGTCGCACGCGTGGAGCAGGAGCTGGAGGGGCTGCCTGTGGTGCACAGCACCCGCGTAGCGAATGCCATTGCGAGCAAGCAGGGGAACCCCAAGCCAAAGCCGAAGGCGAAGCCGATGGCAACACCGGCACTAGCGGCAACGCCAGCCGCAGCACCAACAACAGTAGCGGTCCCGGCCCAAGCACCAGCAGTGGCACAAGTCCTAGCCCCAATATCAATAGGAGCCCCGGCACCAAGAATTGAAGCAGTCGGGGCCCTGCACCACCTCTAGCGCAGGCACCCACACGGGCCCTGGTATTGACACCAACAACACCACCAAGTGCGGCGCTAGCAGCATGCCAATCACATGCAGCCAGCAATGGTACCACAGAACATGACCGGGCAACTGTTGCAGTAGCAGGTGCATGGGCAGTGGTATCAATTCATCGCTTTGTATCAAGAAGCAGCACAACAGAACATGTACCGGTAGTACTAGGTGTACATTTGATTTTTACGAAAACACACCTCAACTACGCAGATTCAAACAATTCGTCATTCCGACTTTTTTTGTTTGGTAAGGCTTGTTTTGGGATAGAGAAGGTAAAGAGTTCACATTTGGCAGAGAAAGAAACGGATTTTTGGAAAGATTTCAGTATTTAAAACATATGCACAGAAGTTTTCTGTAGAACTGCAGCAGGTGGACATATGCGTGTAATACTTTAAAGACACATTTGGAGAAACAATTCAAACACAACATTATAACATTTTTGCAATTTCATAGGAAAAGAATTTGGGTACTATTAGCAGTAGGGGTACCTAAGATAGGTAAGAATAATACGGCAATGAGAGAACTACTTGTTATTTTTCGGAAAATGAACGGTGATAAACCCAAAAGTACCTTAGCATAAAGGAAGGCTATTTGCATTTGTCTTTAATACATTGCATTTTAGAGAAAAATTTAGTTAGTACCATTTTGATATTCTGATATTAAAAAAAAATCTTGTCCAATTTTTCACCGGGTTGATCAATTTTGTTCTGTCCCCTACCCATAGGGGGCATCCCAAATTGGATGCCCCCTAAGGTCAAGGGGCATCCAAAAATGCAACAGGCATTTTGGGTAGGGGGCTGAACTGCTGCCTAGGGAGGACCAAAAAATCTGAAATCGCTATTCCGGTAGCGCCCTACTTGTATCCTCGAGTTTACAGTATCTGCTTAGCCTTAGCCGTTTTACTAGGCCCAGGCACTGAGGCAGGGCCGTGGTATTCTTCTGGTCGCGTGGGGGAGGGCCCCAACACGACGCGGTAACCGAATCCCAACACCGCAGCAGTCTGCGATGTCTGATTATGTTCGCGGATCTCAGCCGTATGTGTGCTGGTACTGTGAGGGGGGCTTAAGCTATTTAAACCTCTGCAGTGCACTTTGCCACTTTGAGGTGATTGTACATATAGCACCATGTGGTAAGATTGAAGCAAAATTTAACCTCGAGCTCGGATATAGGGTTTAAGTCAAGCTCGCTGTTGGGTTGGAGCTCTCAAGCAAGAAATTCTATGTGTTGCTTGAACATTGATACCTTTTGGGAAGTTGGATGGTTGCATTGTTTGTTGCAACATGCAAGGAGAAGGTGTGCACATGCACATATACAAAGCCATGTCATGGAATGTAGAGTTTAAGTTAGGATGAGCACATACGGAATTTTGTGTCAATTTCAACATCATTCTTCAATGCAAAGGAAAAATTAAGTTGAGGTGACAGGGTGACAACGATAGCTTATAGTTTAAATGTCAAATGTTGTCATGATGACACTATGGGCAACATAGCCGAATTTTGGATCATAATGCAATAATGTTCAAACAAGATCTTCCACACATTGCTTGAACATTGGTAATTTGTGGTAATCTGGATGATTACATCCTTTGTTGGCAACATGTTGTTGCCAACCATGCACCAATACAATACCATTGATAGTACACCATGATAAAAGACCGCGTTACTCGCATAGATTGGGTTGGGAGATGGGCATGACATGCTCTTGACAATAGAACAATAGAATGTGGCCGCCCCCCCCCCCCCGGCCACGAGATTGAAATTGCATGTTCGCACACAGAACCATGCATTCAAACGCTTCTGCGTTTCCAACTGCCCTTGTTGAAACGTTAGGACCCGTCAGAGGGTTGCCATTTACTGTTAGGTGGTCTCTAGCCCCAGATGACAAGTGATAGTGACCGTGAAGTGTGCGCTTCCTTAAACTGAGGTCGATTGGGCTTGGAACAGGAAAAATTGTTTCCACTTGATGCCCCCTTTGAAGTGTGTTTTGAGGTGATAGGGTACGTCCAATTCTGTGATGATAAGGTGGACGAACACTAAACCAGTTGGAAAAGTGCCCTTGTCTTGTTATTGGGAGAGACTACAATGGACTAGCACGCCTATTTCGCGGAGGAGAAAGCGACGATTCCCGTTTGTGAAGTACATTTTTTCTTGACAATTTCTCCCTTGTAGCACCAAGGCCACCTTGATTTCGCACTTGTCGTCTTTTGATGAGGGATAGAAACAATTGGTGGGTTGTCTTGCATTGAAGTCTTCACTCTACTCTACCAGGCACATGACTTCCAAGAACGATATTTTCAACAAACGAGTGGCAACAGCTACACTCGTTTTCGTGGTAGTCATCTTGTTCATGTTTGTTGGTAAGCGACCTACTAAACAAGACTGGGCCACATGTCCCCGTGCCGATCCACTACCCGCTGCTGGCAAGAAAGTTCTTGTGACCGGTGCGGCAGGCTTCATAGGCTCTCATGTTGCTAAGAGTGCTGCCGAGCTTGGGCTCCAAGTGATTGCAATCGACGATATGTCCGGTGGCTTTTGGGAAAATGTGCCTCAACATCCCAACGTGCTCTTCTTCAAAGGAGATTGCAAGGATGCGGCCTTCGTCGAAAAGATCTTCTCAAAGCATGGACCTTTCGAATACGTTTACCATTTGGCTGCTTACGCCGCTGAAGGGTTGTCGCACTTCATTCCAAGGTCCGGCCTTACCTTCAAAGTCCGCAACCACTCATTGTCCAAGACACAAGGCATAATTCCCTAGCTAGATGCTTTGAGAAAGTGTTTTCCCAACTCCATGCTCGAGTAGGATTATCATTGCCATGCAAGAAGATAGTGCAGCGGAATGGTTTACCTAAATAAAAAAGCTGCGTTGGGCTCCTCGGTGGATCCCGTCACTGAAGCAAAAGATCTTCCATTGTTTTCACTTGAACTTCACGATGGTCGACATGGGTTTCCGGGGGTTTTCGGAGATTCGCATTGTCCAATTTAAATACCGTTTCTAGAAGCGAGTTTCGTATTACTTCGTGAAGAATTGGACACGTAATCCGGCACACATTGGCCCGATGTTGAAAAGGATAACGTGATCGTGCAATAAAGAGAGGAATAAAGTGATGCATTGCATTTGACGTTCCGACGGATCCACCCGGAGTTAAGTAGCAAGCGATGCTGTCACTATCTAAAGGTTCCAAACCGTTGTTATGTTGAGATTCGACTCTTGCTTACATTGCTGCGTTATGTATGTGTGGAGCTTACCCGACCACGGAAGGGGCGGGTTAGCTGTTGTGCTATAGCACGTGCCTAGCATGTGCCGCGGGGGCTTGGTGTGGCACGGCGCGCCATGGTTCAAGGAATGCATTCCCGCTACGGTTCGTTGTGTTTCATCGTTGAACCATATCCCATTTCAGTTACAATTATCGAAACAATTTGGTGGGCTCCGTGGAGATTCTTAATTTTGCCATCAAGGATAAGGTGAAGTGCTTCGTTTTCACCTCTTCTATTGCGGTCTATGGTTCAGTGCCCGACGACATGAGGGAAGATGTCAATCCTACCCCCGAAGATCCGTATGGCGTTAGTAAGTTCGCCATGGAATTGCACTTGAAAAGTGCACAAGAGATGCACGGGATGGATTACGTGATCTTCCGCCCTCACAACGTGTATGGCCCCAACCAAAACATCGCCGACAAGTATCGCAATGTTGTAGGAATCTTTATGAATGAAATCATCCATGGCAAACCACTCACAATTTTTGGCGACGGTGAACAAAGTCGTTCCTTTAGTTACATTGATGATGTCGCTCCAATCATTGCTAAGGCCCCCTTGTTGCCACATGCCCGGAACCACATCTTCAATGTTGGTGCCGACGACTCCTACACTTTGAACGAACTCGCCGCGCGTGTATCTCGCGCAATGCAAGTCAAACCAAATGTAGTGCATTTGGATGCAAGGAAGGAAGTGGTTCATTCAACAGTATCCAATGCCAAAGTCCGATGCTTCTTTGGCTTATCCGGCTACACCTCAATTCAAGACGGACTCGACAAGACGGCCACGTGGGTGAAGAATATCGGGCGCCACTACCTTCCCGTCGAGTTTTCTCACGTGGAAATCATTCAGAACATGCCTCCATCGTGGGTACGCGCCGACCTTGGCCAAGCAAAGGCGATTGTGCACGATGCGTCTGATAATCCCCGGGCAGGTGAATACGAGACCAAGAATTTCCCCAATGGAGTTCCTGAGCCCTAGAGCAAGTCGTTGGCCCACCATCATGCCAAGCGTCGTGGATGGTTGGAATGGCGGTTAATGCGGGTAAGGATTGCATAGTGCATGTTTGGCTTTGAAATGGCATTGCTCGATTTCTCACATACGGAACCAGAACGTACACTTGCAAGCACTTCGCTGTAGAATGGCGTCCGATCCGCCACCATACCATAGACCCGCAGTACAGACCAAAGTGGTTGGAGAATCAAGAATGCTTTCTTGATTCCTTGCCTTGCATACGTGCCCCTTCGAACTCAGTGGGCCCAGTATTCGAGCAGTTGTTTTTTCTTGGGTTTTGTTGGAAGTCATGCGGGCCCTGAAAAGTGCACTTTTTATTTCCCCGGCAGTTGTAGGATGTGAAAATCAGCCTGCCTTCTATACTGCTTGCCTTGGAGGCCACCAACACCAATGTTGAGATGCGACATGCTGGCGCTTCTCGGTTGGGTGGTATTGCTTGGCATAATCACACACTTAACGCATGTTAAGTAGCGAATTTATGGCCCGGCAAAGGGGCTTCGACTCATAAATTGCATGGCTGCACAAGCAGGCGGATGTGCAAGGAGGTGGATGCATGCTTATTCTTTGTGAATCCACATGGGGCACTTCATGTCCATGTGCACACAGCAGTTCCTCCAAAATCAACCGTTTCTAACCCATCCGCTCGGAATTTTGGAGTGTCATTCCGAAGGACTGAACCCTTTACGATCTTAAGTGACCGATGGGTCCATCCTGCTTGCACGTTTGTGTTTTGGTAGCGCTCCAGACCCCCCTGTAAACCAATGTTTAGCATTCCGCAATCCCCACACTTTTTGCTGTTATGGGCCCATTCTTCACTCTCCTATCTGTTGTGCATTTGGCACGCTGCACCCTGTGTTGCTGCAAAGCAAACTCTGAGTGTACTTCTTCGACCATGAGTTTCTTGTGGATTCAGAATGATGTCTGGTGGGGTGTAGACAAAAGCATAAGCCAGCTGGCACTTTTTATCATGGGTCTGGATGACAGTCTCGGTGCTTTGCCATGCTGTGGGCAGGGGGTGCCATAAGGACGCTCACCCCGTTTTTTTTAACTATTGGCATCCACTAACTGATATTTGGTGTACCAAACCTTGAGGTACCTCAGTTGGTAGTTGTACTACACTTGGGGGCCAAAGGTCCTGGGTTCAGTTCCTGGTACAGGCATTGTGTTTGGCTTCGTTTTTCTTTTCTAGAGAAAGTGGCACACTTCTTGCAATTGTATCTTTAAACAAGGGATGTGGTCATCAAGACGTTTAAGGAGCCGGCACGGCGCCCACATTGTGTTGTGCGTGTCTTTGTGCAAGGGCTCTGGCAATGTAGGGTGTGTTGTGTGTGTGTGTGTGCGTGTGTGTATGTGTGTATGGTATGGATCTTGTTGCTGGGGATGTTAATCCGCAGCACACAGGCTGCCAGGCCATTCGGGTTGGCGGCTCTCCGTGAGATTTCAGCCCGCGAAGCCCAAAGACCCCGAAGGGCATCTGTGTGCTCATGACATCGGAATGCTCATTGGTGTACAACGTGAGGTATTCGTTGTTCCTACTTGCCCCCCCCCACCCCCTGCTTTTAATCAGGAATGGTATTTGAGGTTTTTTCTATGGTCCCTCTGAATGTGCATCCTTCTGGTACGTTTTGTGCATATTATGTGACATGCGACATTCATTTTTCATCTCTTTGTATGCCTGTATGCCATGATGTATGGTATCCGGTCCAGTTTTCGTTGCCTCTTTTCCATTTTTATTTTCGATGGATGAATCCTCCGCTTTTGCGGCGGAGTTGGAGGGCCGCTGCCCCGATTACCGGAGTGAGGCTGTGTTCATCGAGGAAGAGGAGGACGTCCCTCAAAGTTGATGTGGGGTGCCGTATTACTTTGTTGGTGTGTGTGTGTGTGTGTGTGTGTGTGCGTGTACCGGGCTTCCCGTCGGGGTATACACCGTGGGGTTCCCAGGTTGGATGAGGGGTACCGCGTAGATCTCCAGCCCCTCTTCGATGATGTGACGTGCTTTGGGTCTGAGGCCTATTAGCCCCCCGTCAATCCTGCACTGGGTGAGGTAGCTGTAGATGAGGTAGAGTAGGTGCCCCTGGTGTGGCGTGAAGCGCCTGCCAGAGATGATTTGTCCCCCGCCTTGCATTTGTGGTGTAGTGGTAGGTGTCATTGCTAATGTGGTTTGGGTCGGAGGCTCTCCAAAATATTGTATTTGATGGCGACATCGGCAGCGTTCCACCTGAGGGCGGGGTGATTTCCCAATGGGCCGCTTTGCGTGTGTGTTATGTGACCGTGGCTATGGTCTAGCGGTGTGTTTTGCGGATCTAGTGATTGATCCACGCGTGATGCGCCCTCCTGCTGTGTACGGAGGGTTGTGGGCGCCATGCCAGTTCGTCGAGGATACGCTGGGGTGTGGTGTACACATGTGGGTCACAGTGCCCGCAGGTTGTTGGGGCATGGTAGGCGTTGTCCCAGCATGTGGGTGGCAGGTCGTGCTGGGTGATGGTGTATTTGTGCATTTTCCATTTCTCTCTTTCCCTGGCTAACACTGCTAGTGGTGCCAGGAGGAAGATTGTTGGAGGGGCAAGACCCGTTCCGTTTTTCATCTCATTTGCATATTTCGTGGTGTCATGGTTAGTGGCGGTCCTAGGGCTAACGGGTCGTGGGTGTTGCGCTTGGAATTCTTCACATGCATGCCCCGCCAGGTTTTTTGTTGTGCCGCTGGGTTCCGTATCTGGCGGCGTGTCTGGGTGACGTATTGGCTGACAACCTCATAGTTGGGCTACGTTGTATGGCCATACGGGTGCAGAAAATTCATTTGCGCTATGGAGACGTAGACCATGTCCAGCGTGGCCCCCGCCAGGGGAGGACGTTTTCGCGTTCCCGTGGGGTGATGATGTACATCACTCCATAGGAGTGCCAAGAGACCATGTTTGATTTCGGCGGTATTTGTTGTGATGGCATGTCTTGGCGTTGGTAGGACCATTTGGAGTTGGTTCCGGATGCGCTCCGCTATGGTCGCCGGGCGTCCCTGTTGCGCCAAAATCAAGCTAGGGCAAGTCATGCGAGCCTCTTTTGCGCCTCCCGCATGCGGATGGAGCATGTTTTCCAGACCGGGCGCTATTGGTTGTGCGTCAAGCATGCCATCATTATCCTCCATCCAACATTTATCCAGATTGAAGGCCTAATTTTCCATCAAAGGAATGGCTACCCAATTCCATGAAGGAGGGGTCCAAGTGCCAACAGTGGGTGAAAAAATAGAAACAGATGACAGCCTATTCACTGCGCTGGGACCTAGAACTTTTAACTGTGCGTTAGATCCCATCAACCCCACAGGTGTAGAGAACAACAGTTTAGAGATTGCTACTGACCATCCACGGAGGAACTGCAGAGGCGATGCCAACGTCTGCAGCTCTTAGACCCAGTCAGGGTACTCGCAGCCTTTCAGTCAGGATACTCCGCATATTTTACTTCATTTTGACTTAGGGACACCAAAAGTTCTTGTATTCATACTACAAGCAGTGTTGTTTACAGCCGTAGCCTCCACAAGCCTAGACATTGAACTGCTACACAGAAGAGATTCTTAGGGGCTTCATGGTGTTGGTGCTGCACCAGAAGGCCAGAAATGTCTTCTTAACAACCAATGTGCTCGGGGTGTCCACAACTCTCGTGGCTGCAACCTACGCATCGTACTGTGGTCTGGACTCCACTCCAACACTAATTGTGCTACTCAAGTCTACGTATATGGTGTGCACTCCATATATGAGGACCTGCGCCTGACTGCATTATTTAGCGGGTCCCGCTGTTTGAAGTCCAATTCGATTGGCTCTGTTTGTTGTATTTGTGTGTTGGTGAACCAAGTCAAGAGGAGTGCTGCAATTTGGGTGCCAATTTTTGCTGAACATATGCTTGACACGACCCTATGATGCCACCACACAGGGGCCTATCTGCCCAAGTTGGTGGCTTGGGCGAGTCACCTCCATACATGCAGCAATGATGATTCTATGTTTATTAGTGGAGGATGGATTGATTATACTGTAGTGTAGTGTATTAGAGGAACAAAGATTAGTCTGCGCGTATGGACCTAGGATGTGGAGGTACTTAGCCCACGCAAACTGCACCCCCTTTTGGAAGAGAAGGACCTAAAAAATGACCGCCCGAAAAACTATTTTTTTTGGACATTTGCAGCACACAGGACTCAGATACCACCGAAAAAATACAATTTTACCCAATTTGCTGCTTTTTTCCACTTTTTGTTTATTTAAATAAACTATTATTTTGTCTGATTTGAAGGGTGTGTTTTACCAATCTTGTCGTTTTTGTATTTCAAAACCCAACTGGTGCGTGCCTGTTGGGGAGCTCATTTTCAAAAATGACATTATGCGGGTCTCCAGTTGCATCTATGTTTGTCCTGCGAAATAAATTGCTTTGTTATGTCCCTGAGTGCGCGAGGCCTCTCGCACTCAAGGTCATGGAAACAATTGTGTACAGAAGGCAACAAAAACAGGACACGAAGTGCACAACATACAAACGCTGAAATAAAAGCTCGGCAAAAATGTATAAGCCCTTAAGGGCATACAATTGCATTCGCGTCGAAGGCGAGTGCGCGAGGCCTCGCGCACACATGACTGCAAAAAGAGGCGAAACACTTGGGTTAATGGTGACTTATTTCTTCTTCGGTCCCGCAACCTTAGCCCACCTGGAACCCAGGCTTCCTGCCACCGCACTTGTCCCACTTGGAGAGGCAACGGTACCACGAGACGGCTGGGCACCAGAACGCGAGGGCGGCTTGAACTCTGCACTAGCGGTGGCAGCAGTCTTCGCTTTCTTCTTCGGCTGTTCCTTACCAGATTCGGGGCTTGCATCGAAGTGAGCGGCGGGTGCCCTCTTGCGCTTCTGCTGGGTCTCCAGTACTTGCTCCGGATCGTCTTCTTCCTCCTCCTTGTCGGCATCGTCGTCGTCTGATTCCGCGGGCTTGTCCGATTCCTTCTCTTTTCCTTTTGCCTGCTTCTTGCTACTCGAGGGGGTTTGCTTTCCGGCTGCAGTACCCTGAGTTGGTATAACTTTGGCAGTCCTCTTCACCTTGGCTTGCATTGGCAAGGTAGGTGCCGGCGCAACAGGCTCAGTGTCCTCAGCGGGGGCCTCAGTCACGACATCTTCCTGGACGGCCTCTGCAGCATGCACCTGCTGGTGCCCTTCATGCCCTCGGTTGCTGTCCAAAACCCACAGTGGAATGCCACGCTGAAGCCACTCTTCTTGAGTATCCAAAGTTGCAGCTGTTGCTCCCTGCTCCGTCTGATCAGCCTCCAACATGTACCGCATGATGATTGCATGCTGCAGGGCACCTCCAACGGCATTCCCAAGGTCCTTTTGCTTGATCGCTGACACAGCCAGAAACGCCACTTTAGTACGGAGGTCGGACATCGCAATCTTTGCGGCCATGGCAGGCGTGTCGTCCACAACAACCAGTGCATCAGAATATCCACTGCCCAAAAGATATTTGTCCAGCTACCACAGCACGTGAATCAGGGGCCTGAAACCACCAAGGTTCTTGGTCTGCATCTCTTCGAAATGTCTGGCCGAATACGACACATAGTTCGGCAACTGTAAATGTGATGTATAAAGACGAATAACGGAGGCAGCAGTGCGCGAGCCCTCGCGCACACAACGGCATCGTAACAGGCGAAAGAAGCAGATATACCTGCTTATCCCAGCGACTCGTTGTTCCGATCCACATACAGTGCTCGTCGAAGTGATGCGTACTGCTCGTCACGGGACCCGATAACCAAGAGTATACCGGCAACCGAACATGGTGGAATGGCACTGTGGTTGAATCCTTGTCCTTCTCCATATGCCAGAGCCTCTGTATGTCGCGGCCAATACGGTGCACAACATCAGCCTCGCCATAGAAAATGACGTCTTTCCCCAGCATCATCACATTGAACAGCCACTTTGGAACAAATCCTGCAGTGTCATATTCAACGAAAAGGTCAGCGTTGATGACCCACAACGGGTACTGCAGATCCCGGAAACGGGCTGGCGGTGTCTCTTGGATATCCTCAATACGGCAGGCCGTCAAAGAGAATTTGCTCCCTTGCTCGTCCTGCTTGGAGACATTGATCTCATCGCCAGTACTCAGCTGTGTCTGTGACGGTTCCAATGATGGTGCCTCAGTCTTCCTTTGCAGTTCTTTCCGCACGGCCAGCGTCTGCGGTAAAGGAGATGCGCCCTTGTCCCCAGTCCGCCACAGAGGTGCATTGGTCAACGTCTTCCATTTTGGCCACGGCGACCGGTACTTCGTACTTGTTGCGTCCGGCCAGTAACCCCAATTTCCGAGCCCAATTTTCAGTTGCGGCGTGCCCAGTGCTGCGACTTCTGCTGGGATCTTCGCATCGGCAGCTGTACGGATGTGAAAATGGTGGTTGAGTGCGCGAGCCCTCGCGCACTGAAGGTGCGACACTGACGCATACCTGTTGTCTGGTTGACATACTGCTTATTGTCCGGATGGTCAAGATGGAAAATAACCCATTGATCCGTAATCTGCGCGTCAATGTAGTTCTGGGTGGTGCGTAAGGTCAAGTCCTTCACGTTCATGTGCGCACAGACTTTCTGCAATAAGCTCTGTAGATGCAGCCCCTCTAGCTTCTTGAAGGCATTCCTTGTAACTTCCTCTTTCCTGCTCTTACTCTCGAGGTTCTTCATGGCAGTAACCGCCTCACGACCGCAGTAATACGCCAGGGGAAAGAGGTCCCTCCAGTTCTTCAATGTCGAGTCCTGCGAGGGAAAACAGTGTCATGGAGTGCCGCGAGGCCTCGCGCACTGTAACCGTGCGATACACGAATACACACTGTGTGTCCTGCTTCCTCCAAAACCTCGGGTGCAAGAAACGCAGAGTTGACGGCAGCCTGGACCACAGCAATCTTGAACCGCTCGAAATCTTGTGGCTCTTTTTCCCGCTTCTGGTCCTCAATGTACAACAACATGTTGTCCAGCGCCTCGGACAGCGGAATCCACGTCATAGACTGGCTGCCAGCTTGTTGCAATCCTGCAGCCTTGGCCCGGATCCTCCAAGGTGTTTCGTACTTCAGAATGTCAACGTAGCAAATCTCCTGCCAATCCTCCAATTCTTTGCCTTCTGCGAGACGCAGTTCCTGAATCTTTCTGCATGTTTCTGTGCCATGTTGACCATTCAGAAAGTAAAGTGAGCCATATGCAAAGCAAAACATGTACCGAAGCAAAGAGCAGAAACGTCTTCGATCGAACGCGAAGCGAGTCATACCACTATCCTCCCGCGCCGTTACGCGCAACGGTCCAGCTGGTGGCAGTGCTTGGTATCCCGTCACTTTCCTCGCAATGTTGTCATAGTTGATGGATCGGATCTGTCCGCGCTCCTTGGGCTTGTCAATTCTCAAATCAGCAATCTTTACCTTCACGGCTTTACCATTCTCCTGCCGCAGCCACTGTTGCACGTCGACTGTGAGCTTCATCTCCGGTATTGGCTTCTTCTCAGCCTTCTTCTTGCGTCCTTTCTTCGGCGTGTCCCCTTGGTCGGTCCCTGGTGACGACTCCATGGCCTCTGCGTCTGGTGCTGGACGTTCAGGCGACCGTGGTTCACTCATGATGCCAAAAAATACCTAAAAAGGGCAAATTGCATGACATGAAACACGGTCATTTGAACTCTGAAATCGGTCGAAACGGTATTTTGCAGGTCGTTTTCGCAAATCTGTTCCACAACTGTCTTTGTTGTGACTTAATCTACGGCACTTAGCGAACTACTCAGTGCGCGAGGCCTCGCGCACTCACATCGCATTGCATACCTGTTTTTCGTAACGTTTAGTGCGCGAGGCCTCGCGCACTGCGGGCGTCAGTTACCGCAAGCGTTGCCGCACGTTGCGTGTTGCTACTTCCTGTCTGTCGGCATCCATATCTGTTCTCCGCCCCACAACAGCATCCAGTTTCCGTTTCAGTTGGTTGGTTGGATTTGTTTTCTGGTCAATGAGGGCATCTAGTACGCTGTGACCAAGTAGCCGGTAGTGGTCGTAACCAAGGGGTTGTGTAGGTGAGGGTGGAAATCTCGGTAACCTCCGCGGCCAAGAAGTTGCAACGGTGCTGACTCTGTCCGACTCCCATTCCACATAGGCCATGCAAATCTGGTCCGTCGCCAAAAATCTTGTCAGTCGTTGTCACATCCTGTGTACCAGGTTCTTGGGAACGTTTTGCACCCCTACGCGTTTGCCACCAGGACCAACCTTTAGTAACAACTAATGGTTTTCCACCTCCTCAACAGTAACAGAACCCGTGTTTCTCGCCTTGTCCTGCACCAACTTGCTCAACAGCCCTTCTCCAAACTCCTCTGAGTGTGCCTGACCGGGCAGGTCCTGGTGCCACTTGCTGTTGTAACAACAATGTGCACATGATCGTGCTTTCGTACTTCAGTACGGTGTCACACGGTCCTCCACGCAGCCTCCTCAACGGAAACAAACTCAACTGCAACAACTCCTGAGCTCGTGACCCTGTACCGTTGTTTTCCTCTGACCAGTTGCATTCCCGTACCACGTGGCCCAAGTACAACAACAACGGGCACCATTCCGACAACAAATGGAGAACTGCATTTGCCACTGCTGCCCTGTTGGCATGCGCGGTGTCACGACCACTGATCGCGGTTGCAGCTTGTGCCTTGCGCCGATACGGGCGTAGTATTCGGGGTGTGGCAAGCATCAGCGCAGCAATAGTTTTTTCCATAACTATCAGTTTGGGGTATGATGGTATGGTGGAACCAGGTCGTAGCAGACCTTTCCGTAGATAGGTTAGAACAGGCCAGAACACCCGAAAAGTATGAGTAACAACAAACTTGTACTTAGGCGGCTCAAGTTGCATGGTATAAAACGACAGAAAGTGCCCAAAATACAAGGCCTCAAAAAACACCAAAGATCCATTCTTTCCGTTGCAAAAAATCAAGCAGTTTTTGAAACACCAAAAGAATTCTTATGTAAGGAATTTTGGCCTTTTCTTGGTCCTGATGGGTCGAAAAAAATGCTTTTTTGGGGGCAATGGACTGTTCCTTGCGCGAGGCCTCGCGCAAAGAGCAGTCCATTGCCCCTCCAAAGTCAGGTAATGATGGTAGAATTGAGGAATCAAGCAGGCGCCTACACTGGAGTGACATTACAGGCACCCTTGACTTGATCACATTGTACAATATGTTTACGCGGGCGGACATTCAGCGCTCTAAACAAGCCTTGCAAATCTAATTTATGACTCAAGAAATCATTTCTAATGTTGTTGCATTCCTAACAAAAGGAGCACATACGTTGGAGGTGTTGCACAGGGTGCATCCTTCAGCATTGCTCATGATGCAAACCTGCCACAAGTTATGGGGAGTGTCAAGCAAAAAAAAGAGTATCACTGGTAACACATGAAGCATGTCCACTCAACAGATGACGCTGAGCTGGACAGGGAACCCTAACCTTGTAGCTTTGGCTGAAGAAAAATTGATCCTTCCGTTGTTGACTATAGATCAAAGTAAAATGTGCAAAGAAAATATGAATTTGCCATGCTTGGCACTTTTTTGAGCGTTTGTTTGGGCCAAAAGAACTGATTTTTTGGAGAGTAAAATGCAATCTAGTGCAAACGACACCAATTATCAAGATGATGTTCGATACCTGGAGAAAGAAGGTGCCCTGGGGGAAGCAGTCTGCCAAGCACAGGGGCTGACCAAGCCCAAAACGAGTTTTTCCGCCTCCGGGGGGGGCAAGCTTCTGGTAAATTTCAATGACTCAACGACAAATTAGGTACTCGTTGCTTCAGTGAAGGTTGTGCACAAGCGCTATCAGATGAGAACCCATCAGAATGGTACAAAGAATATATTTTCTGGGCCTTTTTTTGCGCGAGGCCTCGCGGGATGAGGACTGCAATGCAGTCCCAGAACTTGAAAGTCACAACCTATACCTCTTTTTTCAGGCAGTGCAAATCAAAAATCAAACCGTGGGGTGGGTAGTAAGACCACTCGGCCCTGAAGCCGTCTTTCCAAAGGAAAATGAATCGGGTGAGGTTTTTGGTTTAGTAAGGTATGTGCGAGGCCTCGCGCATGGGACAGCCCTTGAACCACATGTTGCATATGCTTTGCATTGATATTTAATCCGCCATGCTTCTGTTTTAATGATCCTTGGTCTTGATCGCGCGAGGCCTCGCGCATAGAATTCGATCAACCAATCATTTTTCCAGGCATGCAATGAACATGCAGCACAGAAAATGATGTTGCAATCATTTTTTCTGCAGACCATGTTCATCCAAAAGACAAGGGGAACACAAAATGTATTTTTTGGCCAATTTCCGCTAAAAGCACATCATTTTCCACTGAAATCATAAGATTTATTTATTTTTTTATAGTTTTTTTTTGTTTTGGGCTGTCCGAAAAAAGGCACCAAATGGCAGAAATGGTAAGAAAGATACTTTCTTTGGACTAATATTCTGTTTTCAAAAAACAGAGCCTGTGAAAAATTATTTTTTTGCATGGTCCAAATTGGGTGCATTTGGTGTGATTTTGACCATGGAACTTGAGCCGCCTAAGTTGTAGGCATGCCAGACACCGTAAACTACAGGCACGTAACGCAGGTACGCACGCATGTTCCACCGTTGGTTCTTGGCACCGTACAACAAGTTTAGTATCCTGTAGTGTATCTTTTCGTCAACCAACAGCGGTAAAACTCTGTTTGTCTGTTAGGCTACGTCCTTTGCAAATTGTAACAAGTTTAACAGACCAACACCACCAGTTACCTTTTCTTTTGACAGGGCAAACGGGCGCCACACCGGTGCCTGCACAGTCCTTGCATCCTTCCTCACATCCAACGGTGCTCTCACGTTTCCGGTGTCTGGTGCACACCCATCTGCATACCCCATGTCACGCAAAGTCTGGGGGATTCTTCGTTCACGCTGTTGCAGCGCCTTTGCGACTGTTGTTATCTGTGCTGCCAGGTCGTCAATGGCTGGATGTCCTGCCCAATACGTGGGCCTCTGCTTCAGTTGAAGTACTGCCATTGCAGTACAGTTTTGTGACCGGTCACTTTCGTCTGTGTGTGTCGTGTATTGTGCCCGGTACCAGTTGTCTATCCACAGCACGCAACACGATGAAAGCACCAGTGACCACCTTGCTTTAAGTGCTGCTGCTGCCTGTTCGTCCACTGTATCTGCGGCAGCGTCTGCTTGCCCAAGTCGTACTTTTGTTCGTCTTTCTGTTTGCGTTAGGTACCCTGTTTTGTTTTCCGGTTTTTTCCTGTTTGGTACTGCCTGTTGATGCATCAACAGGTACAGGTTCCAGCCCTCCTGTCGCAAAATGCGCACCCAGCGCTTGTCCTCCTGCCTTTTAGCTGCTGGTAAACTGTGGCGCGTTCTTTTGTTGAACCTGAGTCGATGTGCAAATGTTAAAACCAGTTGTGCCGCCAGGTCCTTTCGTTTGAGTCCTTTCCACAGGTCGTCTGCTGTTTGGTATGCTGGTTCTGCCGCGCATGCCTCTCGTAGTGCTGCTGCTCCTTTGCTTACTTCTGCTATCATTCGATGCGTTACGGATTTTCTGGCTCGAAGTGGCATTTTGCGTCTTTCTCTGTGGAATTAGATTTGCGCACATATTTTGGTTATCATTTCGCACAACGATCTTTAAAAAAAGTGTGTTTGAAAACATCTGGCCTTTTCCTGTCGTCATTTCTGGTGCGCGTGCTGCCGCCGCAGATTGTATTTGGTGTCTGCGTGCGCTCCGTTCCCAGTAACCGAAAACCGTTTTCGCAACCACAATTTCCTATTCTGTTTCCGTCTTTAAACCCAGTTGGAAAAGAAAACCATATCTATCGGGCAGCGAAGGCTACGGCCGCTATTAGAACTGGACACGTCTGCCATTGAGTGGCTGTTGGAAAAAAGCAAATCATTCCCCTGATCCCCTGAAAAATATGACGAAGGTTACCGATGTAGAATCGACTGTCACAGGTGGTAGGCGTGAAAGGGAATGTAAATACCGGCGTAGCCTGACCTGCCTGCTTTTTCATTTTCTTCCGTCGTTTAAGTGCGCGAGGCCTCGCGCACTGATTGTTTCCGTGGGACAATGTTCCATACCTCGTTATATCTGACCAACATGGTGTCTACACACACATACACCGGAAGAGTCAAATGTGTTTGTCTGTCTGGTACCGTACCTACAATTGTACGCGTTATTTCCATTCTGCAAATTCAATGCATAACGTGACCTGAGTGCGCGAGGCCTCGCGCACTCCGGATGCCTAAATTTGTATTTTACTCTCACTTTACAGTACATGTGTGTCCCCTAACATGGGAAGTCCGACAGTCATACACTTCCAATGCTCCTTGGGCAACACTATGATACTTTTAATATCATGTGGGAGCTGCGTATTTCCGCAAACGCCAGTCCTTACGGGTTTTTAGGTTTCGTGATGAACTCCACTTTGAATATCTTGAGTGCGCGAGGCCTCGCGCACTCAGAACGCCAGAGAAATGTAAAAAACGTCACATTGAGGAACACGGAGTTGCGCAACGCTAAAAAAGCAATTTATTTCACTAAGTCTAAAATCACGTTCATCAAACATCCAAA
Source organism: Eutreptiella sp. 'Long Island Sound 2002' (assembly GCA_964036045.1). Classification (NCBI taxonomy): domain Eukaryota; phylum Euglenozoa; class Euglenophyceae; order Eutreptiales; family Eutreptiaceae; genus Eutreptiella; species Eutreptiella sp. 'Long Island Sound 2002'. The sequence continues at coordinate 48,805,981 of OZ038378.1, forward strand.
AAAATAGTATTTTTGCCCTGTTGCGAAAACTACCGGTTTACTTCACAAGTGTACTCTACATTCCCCTTTTTTGGTACACTTGTCCCCTGATTTTGTTTTGTCTATATCTTTACACTGAGGCCACAAGCGGGAAAACGGCCTTCACCAATGAATCCGGCATCCACAAATTATGGGGGTATAGCCCGTTATAAAAATAATTGCAAATTCATCAATTTGGGGTTTGAACCAAGGTCCCCCATTTGCAATGCCATGCCTTTAACCACTAAGGCAACCAGCCTGCCTGCTTAACTGCCTGTCACCAGTGTATATAAAACAAATCAAAATCAGTTCTCACTCACTTACGAACCGCCAATAACTGTCTCCCTATGCTCAAAACAAACGGTTGGCTTCAAGTAGCACAAATGTTTCAAAACTAATAGCACTTTATATCCCTCATTCTTTTACCCCATACATAGGGGGTGTAGGGCGGGCAGTATGTGTCTTGTGCTGTGCTTTCGCCTCGCCCCCTCTTCCTTCCTCTGCATTACATTTTGGTAAGTTCGAGGAGGCTCGACTACAGCACAGCACAATCCCCATACTGAGCACAGACAGCAGAAGCCGTAAAAGAATGCAATAAATAATATTATAAAAATTAATAAAACTTCCCGTTATTCCATCAACAGAAGCTCAGAATCCCCAGAGTCCTTGGGCACCAGCGACTGCGCGATATTAGTCATTGCCCGCACTCTGTTATACAAACGCCTGAACGTGTCGTAATTTCTCCAATCACCCAGTTTGCAAACGATATGAGGATCAACCCCCAACAGAATCAGAGCAGTTGCCGCAGAACCCCTCGTACTGTGCGCAGTAAACTCATGCAGTCCCACGCTTCGCAGAAATGTCGTACTCAACGAATTGATCGTCCCTGCCAAAATGGGCTTCCTGGGAGCCTTGAGTGACACGAAGAGTTTGTTCCCTTCGTAAGAGCTGGTCATCTCTAGGTATACCACCAACCAAAAAAAAGGACAGTATGCTCTGTTCGACATTTCGTGGATTCGACTTGGTTCGTAAACAGGGCGTCCTTTACGCCTGGCCTGGACAAACCAAACTTTGCCCTGCTTAATGATGCCTGTGCGTTTCGTACGTTCCAGATCGATGCCACGAAAAAGCGCGAAAAAGCGCAATACCAGAATAAGACGCAAACGCAGTTGAGATTCAGTCCTTGCCTCCAGGTATGGTAGCTGTTGCAAAAGCTTGGGAACAGCGTAATACACCACGTAACGCGGCACTGAATAGTTCCATCTTTTCTTGATACCTTTCAAAATAGGCTCGTATCGTAAACCTTGCGCCCCAGAGAATAGGAGCGAAGCAGCGTATGCACAACGCTCCTCCGCTAACGACTCCTTCTCAGAAATTTGGATCAGCCAGTAAGCCAACGAAGAAATTGGAATGGAGTCAAGATCCCTTATAGAAGAAAAAGATCGTTTGGAACTCGCCAACGCCTGAAACTTGAGCCAAGCCCTGTTGTATCTTTTGAAGGTTTGTTCTCCCAGCGCCTTCATGTGTGTTTCGATTTCTTCCGCGGATGTTCCTCCAAGTCTGAGATAGTCTTGAAGAGCCACCCGCAGATCATAGGCTGACGTGCCCTGACCGTTACCCCGTCTGGAAGATGATAGGTTGCTCGATAGATTGTGATCGTGCGTTGCGCCAAAGACTGGAACTTGTGCCACCATGGTTTCAGCAGGTGGTATGGAACCACGAGAAAAACCTCGTATTTCGTCGCCTCCTCCAGATAAGCTACAACTTTGGGGATCATATGCCACGGAGGGTTGCAAAAACCTGGCGATATCCCGTGCGCTCGTTGAACAAAGATGTCCACCCCTGACGCCCCCGGTTGCGGGTACTCTGAAATAAACTTTGGACATTGCTTGTTCACCGCACTCGCCATCCAATCGATTGCCATATCTATCCACGAAAATGTCTTCCAAATTGTTGCCATGCTGCTCGGATCCAGTGATGCCTCCGTCAATGTCACTTGTTGACGGATATATTCGCTGCTGGCCCCGCGTCGCGCGATCGCAGCAGAAGAATATAAAAAATCACGAAAAAGACGCAAAACCAGCAAAAATAAAGCGCAAAATCGATTTTTCCGACCTCAGAAACCCCCAGAAACATTTTACGCCGCTGTTTGGCGAGGTCAAAAAATTTAGGACACTCACAGAAAAAGCAGAACAACAGAGTCGCGACGGCGACGAAGTTGAGCGTTGCATGCCCCAAAACACCTAGCAAAGTGCGTGCCCTAGGCGCTAGGGACTTGTGCGCGCTCCAACAACAAAGAAGAAGATTAGAGGCGAGAGTAGGGCCAAAACGTTGCGTGCCCCAAAAACACTTAGCAAAGTGCATGCAATAGGAGTAGGGGACTTGTGCGCGCCCCAACACCAACCAAAGAGTGAGTGGCATATACCGCCATGCATGCATTAAAACACGCTTACTCTTGGGCGTCGCAAAAAACAAAGAGTCCAAGACAAAGGGAATAAGTAGCGTGGGAGTCCCAAGGTACAACGAGTAAGTACCTTGTACCGCCTTGCATACATTAAGACACGCTTACTCTTGGGCGTCGCAAAAAACAAAGAGTCCACAAACCGTGCCTCCCGCCCCCTAACACGCCGTATAGGTAAAGACAACCGCATCACGAGCGGCGCGTAAACACCAAAGAAATGGATAACTAACACGCCACACCCTCCGAATTGCACGCTTCCTCTTCCTTTTTCCTTCTCCATGTACCTCCCCACCCACCTTTGAGCCCATTAAGACACGCTAACTCTTGGGCGTTGCAAAAAACATAGAGTCCAAGACACAAAGAATAAGTAGCATAGCATGAATGCATTAAACGAACACGCCTACTCTTGGGCGTCGCAAAATACAAAGAGTCCGCAAACCAACGGTTAAGTAGCATATGCCGCCATGCAAGCATTAAGACACGCTTACTCTTGGGCGACGCAAAAAACAAAGAGTCCAAGACATGAAGAATAAGTGGCATAGCATGAATGCATTAAACACACACGCCTACTCTTGGGCGTCGCAAAATGCAAAGAGTCCGCAAACCAACGCGTAAATAACATACACCGCCATGCATGCATTAAAACACGCTTACTCTTGGGCGTCGCCAAAATCAAAGAGTCCAAAACGGGAAGAAGAAATCAGACGCCATAGGGAGCAATGTGTAAAGAAAAATGTATTCGCAAAAACAAAGAGTCCGCAACGACGCGGCCACGGTATGGCACACGCGAGCACGCACCCACACCCACACCGCACACACCACGCAACACACCGAGCACGCGCACCGGTGAACAGGGGCCGGGAGGCCCAGGACACCGCACACGCAGCACCGCACACCGGACACCACACACACACCGCAACACACCGCGACACCGGAGAACACGAACCAAGTGTCCCAGGACACCACACGCACAACACAACACGCACCACACGAACGCAAAAGGGCCAAACGGCACACGCAACACCACGCGCAGGGCGTGCACACCGGTGAACAGGAGCCGGGAGGCCCAGGACACCGTGCACACAACACCACACACAGAGCGTGCACACCGGTGAACACGAGCCAAAAGGCCCAGGACACCGCACACGCACCACCACACACAGAGCGTGCACACCGGTGAACGGGAGCCGGGAGGCCCAGGACGCCGTACACGCACCACCACACACACAGCGTGCACACCGGTGAACAGGAGCCGGGAGGCCCAGGACACGGCACACGCACACAGAGCGTGCACACCGGTGAACAGGAGCCAGGAGGCCCAGGACACCGTACACGCAACACCACACGCAGGGCGTGCGCACCGGTGAACAGGAGCCGGGAGGCCCAGGACACCGTACACACAGCACCACACGCAGAGCGTGCACACCGGTGAACAGGAGCCGGGAGGCCCAGGACACCGTACACGCAACACCACACGCAGAGCGTGCACACCGGTGAACAGGAGCCGGGGGGCCCAGGACACCGTACACGCAGAGCGTGCACACCGGTGAACAGGAGCCGGCAGGCCCAGGACGCCGTACACGCAACACCACACACAGAGCGTACACACCGGTGAACAGGAGCCGGGAGGCCCAAGACACCGTACGCACAACACCACACGCAGGGCGTGCGCATCGGTGAACAGGAGCCAGGGAGCCCAGGACACCGTACACGCAACACCACACACAGGGCGTGCACACCGGTGAACAGGAGCCGGGAGGCCCAGGACGCCGTACACGCGACACCACACACAGAGCGTGCACACCGGTGAACAGGAGCCAGGAGGCCGAGGACGCCGTACACGCAACACCACACGCAGAGCGTGCGCACCGGCGAACAGGGGCCGGGAGACCCAGGACGCCGTACACGCAACACCACACACAGAGCGTGCACCATGGTGAACAGGAGCCGGGAGGCCCAGGACACCGTACACGCAACACCACACACAGAACGTGCACACCGGTGAACAGGAGCCGGGAGGCCCAGGACGCCGTACACGCGACACCACACACAGGGCGTGCACACCGGTGAACAGGAGCCGGGAGGCCCAGGACGCCGTACACGCGACACCACACGCAAGGCGTGCACACCGGTGAACAGGAGCCGGGAGGCCCAGGACACCGTACACACGACACCACACGCAGGGCGTGCGCACCGGTGAACAGGAGCCGGGGAGCCCAGGACACCGTACACACAACACCACACACAGGGCGTGCACACCGGTGAACAGGAGCCGGGAGGCCCAGGACGCCGTACACGCAACACCACACGCAGAGCGTGCACACCGGTGAACAGGAGCCGGGAGGCCCAGGACGCCGTACACGCAACGCCACACGCAGAGCGTGCGCACCGGCGAACAGGAGCCGGGAGACCCAGGACACCGTACACGCAACACCACGCACAGAGCGTGCACACCGGTGAACAGGAGCCGGGAGGCCCAGGACACCGTACACGCAATACCACAAACAGAACGTGCACACCGGTGAACAGGAGCCGGGAGGCCCAGGACGCCGTACACGCGACACCACACACAGGGCGTGCACACCGGTGAACAGGAGCCGGGAGGCCCAGGACACCGTACACACGACACCACACACGGAGCGTGCACACCGGTGAACAGGAGCCAAGCGGCGCGGCACACCACAAGAGCAACCCGCCCCCAAAACGAACCCAGCCCACGCCGCCCTGCAGGAAAGAAACACTATGTCAGACCGCCAAGACCAACCGACCGGCCAAGGCCAACCCAGCGGGTACGAAGAGGGTGGGCAGGCAGGGCAGGCCGGCGAAGAGGGACAGAGGGACAAGGTGGGGAAAACGAGAAGAGGGGTCCGAACCCCCCCCCCCCCCAACGTGCACACACCCCACTGCCGCGCGCCGGGCCACAGCCGGGCACCAACAGGGCCCGTCATGGAGCCAAACGGGCCCGCCAGAGAGAGGGTGTGTCCCCGCGCCTGCGCAGCAGCACGCCCGGGCAAGGAGCGCGCGCCACACACAGGCCAAGCAGGGCACACACGCAGCACTGCACGCCAGCACGCACCACGGCACAAAAACACGACACAACCACGGCAAACACCCACACCCGACGACGAACGAGCCGCCAAGAACAAGTCCAAGCCCCGCAGTCCCCACAGCGCGACAGCCGCCGTCCGGATGGACGTGTTTGCGCCCGGCAGTGAACCCAGCCGCTGCCGGCTACGAACCAGCCGCCGTCCGGATGGACGTGTGTGCGCCCGGCAGTGAACCCAGCCCCTGCCGGCTACGAAACAGCCGCCGTCCGGATGGACGTGTGTGCGCCCGGCGGTGAACCCACCCCCTGCCGGCTACGAAACAGCCGCCGTCCGGACAGACGTGTGTGCGCCCGGCAGTGAACCCAGCCCCTGCCGGCTACGAAACAGCCGCCGTCCGGAGGGACGTGTTGTGTGCGCCCGGCAGTGAACCCAGACCCTGCCGGCTACGGAGCAGCCGCCGTCCGGAGGGACGCGTGAGCAGCCGGCGCCACCTGCCGGACGGGCTACCGGACCACCGGGCCCGCGCCACCCGGAGGGGTGAGTGCTCAGTTATCGCAAACCACACGCCCAATGGTACCACACCCAACACCACCCGCAAGGACACACCATCACCACCACCAAGCACGCCCACCCGCCACCACACACCCAGGGCCCGTCATCAGGGCCACCCGCCGACACCACAACCACCAAGCAGTCCAGCCACAACCACCACCACCACCCGCCACCGGCCGCCCACAACGTCACCAACAACACCCTCCCCCCCGGCAGCACTCGCGACGCCGTCGCCAAGCACACCACCATCCGCCCCACACCACACCTGCCACACCCCCACACTTCACGCCACCCACACCGGAAACCGCCCACACCACCGTCCCATCCTTACCACTGGCAGCACCGTCACCATCGACGTCGCCAGCGGCACCACCATCACGCCCGACTGCACCACGCGAACGACACGCCCACAACCAACACCCAACCCCAAACACCCACACCGACACCACCCGCGCCGACCAGACCCCACAACACCCACGCAACGGACACACCGGCCACGCCCCACCAGACAATACAAACCACCACACGCACGGCAACAGCGCACCCGACGCCCGCAGACCCCCCGCAACCCGCGCCACGTACACACCAACACGCACACCCGCACCCGGCCACGCCCACCAAGCGCCCGGCGCACCGACCACCACACGCACAGGCAACCGCCCAACGCCGGTACCGACTCCGCGGGCAGACAGGCAGACAAACCACCCCGTCGGCATCACCAACAGCACCATCGCCCAAGCCACCACCTGCGGCACAAACGCCACCATCGCCCGTTGCACCAACGGCAAACCCCCCTCCGGCCCCCCACCACCGGTGCCCAACGCGTCACCTACGGCACACACCGGCCTCACCGTCACCCAGTGTATCGCCTACACCACCCTCGCCATCGGCACCACCGACGACACCACCGCCCACAGCACCCCCGGCAACACCCTACGTAGGGACAGTACCAGCGGCGCCACCAGCCGGCACACCACCTGCAGCACCCACATCAACATCGCCACCACCCATGACATCACCCACAGCGCCTTCACCATCGACGTCACCGGCAGCACCCTCACCGCCGGCACCACCAAACGCGCCACCACCCACTGCACCACTTACAGCGGCCACCGGAGCCGCAGGCCCCCCCAGCGCCCGCCCCGTCACCTATGACACCAACAACGTCACCAACCCCGTCGCCGCCCGGCGCGTCACCCGAAGCACCCACGTCAACAACACAGACCCGTTTCGACGCCTACAGCACCCCCCCGTAGGCGTCACCAGCATCACCTCCACCCATTGCATCGCCCACGGTGCCCCAGCCCAACCCACTGCGCCTCCGGCGCACACATACCCGACACCCACACAAACCAACCACGCCCACACTGCCCACCACCCCATCAGCCCACGCCACGAACACACCCACACGCACGCCCACGCCCGGCCACGCCACCCAGACACTAACCAGGAGCCGCAGCCACCCACGCAAGCGCCACGCCACCACTGCCGCCATCCACCCGCCGTCAGCCCCCCCCGGACCGGCGCCCTGGGAACCGGGAGCCGACACCGGCACACACCCACACCCACGCACAGCACCCCAGCCACCCCCCCCCAAAAAAAAAAACACAAAGCCAAACAAGCCAGCGAAAAGAGAGGAGTAAGGGACAGGCAGAGGAAGGGGCCACGGGGGGAGCAGAGGGCAAACACGCAAGCCCACACACACGCCCCCCCCCCCCCCCAGCCAACCCGACCCCGCATGTCCCGCGCCCTCCCAGGAACCGCAAAGCCCAAGACCACCCCCCAGGCACCACCACAACAGACCGCCATGAGGAGCCGCCGAGGACGACACACGACACACCGCCGCCAAACACACGGTCGACACCGACACAAGCCCCACCCCCACAACCCGCCGCACCCACCGCTGCGGCGCCCCAACACACAATGGTGCCCCCATGGATGCGGTACACCCCAAAAACCCCCTTCAGCCAGCCGACCAGAGGCCACCACGGGACGCACCAAGGGGACGCCGCGGAATACCCACCCACAGTGCGGCCCCGACACCCGCTACCCGCCGGCAGCCTACCACGGGCCCACCCCACACCCGAGCAAATAGCCCCCCCCCCACCGTGGAAACGATACACCCCAGCCACACACCGCCACTCACCACCCGCGGGCACCGCACCGGGGCCACAACACGCCCAAGCAGCCGCGACCCACCGACCCGCGGACCCCGCAAACGCAATACCCCACACCACCGGGCCCACCCAACGGCGGGGCGACACCCCCAAGCACCACAAGACCACACCCCCCTGGTTGCGACACTCCAGTCCCGCACACCCCGCCCCAGGGGACCCCAAGCCCTATGCCACACCGACCCCGCACAGGCCACGTACTGAAACACACCAGGAGAACGATCAAGGGACCACGCGGGGCTGCCCCACACCGCCAGAGGACAAACCACAGGCGACAGCCCACCCCACCAGACCTGGACACGGTGCCCCCCCCCCCCCCAACGGGAAGGCCACCACACAGCACAACACCACCATACCGCACCGCACCCCCCTCCCCCACCCGGGGGCACGGGACACCACAGCCCACCAACACAGGAACGAAGCCACGCCCCGCCGACTCCGCACCCCACCCCACCGGCACCACCCCTGGAAACCCCGCACACCTCGCGCCAGCTCAACACCCATCACCGGCCACAACCCGAACCGCACACAGGGGCAACACCACCGGCCAGGACAGCCACCAGCGTGCAGCCACACACCACAGCCACGCCAAACGGCGCGCCTCCCCCGGCGCACGACCCCACACCGGCCGCCGCACGTGCCCCGAACACCAGCATCACACGCCCACCGTGCCATGAAGCAGCACCCCAGCACGTGAACACGCACGATGACCCCATGGCCCTGGACATCGACAGCCTGCTGGAACTGGAACTCCAACACACGGAGGACACGGAGCATCATATGGACCTCACCCCGCCGGAGCTCGAGCCCACAGCAAGCAGCCCCGCGGACCCCAGCCCGCAAAATGCCCCCCCGCGCCCCCCCCCCCCCGCGAGAGGGCGCCCTGGACGCACCTGTCCAACGCCCTGCGGCGCCACCACCCCACCCACGAAGCCAGCAACGGGCCCGCCGAGTACCGGGCGTCACTCGAGCACGACCTGCCCGACGTCACGGGGCCGGGACTCCACGGGTACACCACCCCCCCCCCCCCTCCAGGCACCCCCACACAAGAATGGGAGACCGAGTACGCCGTCGACGTCACCGACATGACGGCATACATGGAAAGCGTGGAGGACCCGGAGCAAGACACCGTCCTCAGTCTCCTCGCCTACCACAGCTGGAGATGGGGCCACCAGGTCACCCTCCACCGACCGCAGGACGGGCCCCACCAGTGGTCCCCAGAGCAAACGGCGAAGTGGGACATCGTCCTCCAACTCACCCCCGAGGGCTTCTACACCCTCACGCACAGCGGATTACCCGACGCCGCACCCAATGCACAGGCGCTGCCGCTGGCTGAGCCCCAGGAGGACGACGCAGACGCACCCCCACCGGAGGAATGTCATTGGGACCCCCCCACAGCCACCACTGAACGCATGCCGCACCGGCTCACCAAACGTCACCTCCACCACGACTACCATGCCACCAACGACTCGCGGGGACGCCGCACACTGCCCCTGCAGTGGGCATCACCCGAAGGCACCTTCACGTGGGGGGAAATCCTCCCCGGCGCCGTGGCGCTCACGTACCTGTGGCTCCGGGACGCGGAGATGCACGCGCAGCCCCCCGGCACACACCTCCTCCTCACCCTGGAGGGAGAGGCCGCCGTCGAAAACGTCCACACAGCGGAAGGAGAGGACTACGTGACGGCGAACGCAGACACCGCAGTATGGCTACACGCTCACGAGCACACCACACCCCCCACCGTAGTACCGGGGTCACACCCCTGGCACGTGGTCATCGTGCGACTGCCCACAGGAGCAGACACAGGAAGCGCCCAACAGGGATGGGCGGACAGGTGGGCACACGTGTGCGCCTCCCTACACGAAGGGCTGCACAGACCCTAGCTCCCTCACCAGTCACACCCTCGAGCCGGCCCCCACCACGGCCGAATCCCACACCGGGGCGGCCCCCCCCACCGGAGTCTGGGCCTACACGCGCACCCTCCACCGCGAGGCAGCGGAAGCCCTCAAGACCGCCATCTCCAACCACCAGGGCCTCGTGCACACCCCCCACGATAACACACAAAAGGGCTACACCCTATGGTGGCACCACCCCGCACCAGAAGGGGGCGTGCAACCACCGGCAGACCACCCTGGCATCGGCCTGGACCTCACGGCGATCGCCCGAACCGTCGCCGCCATGGCCCAGCAAGTTGGGGCGCCACCCCAATGGGCACCGTCCATCATCAAGGAAACAGCGGCACGCCACAACCCAGCTTTTGCACACTTCCGGGGACGCCCCATTCATCGCACCCTACCGGACCTCGACCTCCCCGCCCACGATGCGTGGGCAGTCCACATCCTCGTGCCTCACGACACCGCGCCCAAAACAGGGGACGCGACGGCACGCATCACCAAACAACTCCCCAATACCGCACTCCACTACGACATACCAACGCCCAACGTCATCGTCACCCACAACACGGGTCGCGACCACTACTACCTCCAGGCCACGCATGAGCGCTCCCCCATCACCGTATACACCTTCACCACCTACCCTGGCCTCCAGCCACCGCAACACCACCCGCGCCCGGCATGGAAGCATCCCCTACACGTCGCCCCGACCCCACGCAAAAGGCCCTCCCACCACGCGCCCCCTCCCGCCGACAGCACCGCCCTCCACACCGCCCGCAGACGGGCCGCGGCACAACACCAAAGCCACCTGCTCCCATGCATTACCGCTGGACCCGGCACCATCACCGAGGCCACCCACAAAAGCACCCTGAACCTACTGGCTCGCAAGCTACGCCCCAGAATGGCACTGGAGGACACGCTCTGGATATACTATGGCGAAGGCCGCACGGCACGGGTGGCGGACCTCCGCAACATCATCCCCCGCCACATCCTGCGAGCAGTAGGGCCCTTCTCCGTGTACGCGGTACCACACCCCATAACAGCCCCATGCACCCACTGCACCCCTCGGTGCGCACTACCATGCGCAGGCGCTCTGCAGCAACCCCTGCCCACCCCTACCTACAGGGGGGGCATATACCTCGGCACGGTACCCGGGGACCAACACCCCTACCTCCTGCCCGCAGCGGACCGCCACCACGCCATACCACTACACCTTGTCGAGCACCTGGCGGTGGGACCATCCCCCTTCCAGAAGCGCCCCCCCCACACCCCATCCGACGGACGCCCGCCAGAGGAGCCGACACACGCCACACCTGGACCCAAACGCGCCATCGCACTCCTCACCCTAAAGGCGGAAGCCGCCATCCCCCGAGACCTGGAGGGGGAAAACCACCTCATGGTGGAAGGGCTGACGGAACACGTCCTGATCGCAGCCATGTACGCCACGGCGTCCGCATCCCGCCTCTGGGAGGACCGCCCCTCCCAACCTCTAGCCCAAGCAGCGCAGGACGCCCCCGACACGGGCCCCACCGCCGAGGACATCCACCAAATCCTCATCATGCGAGCACCCCCGAAGACGCACCCTGCGGTCCGCCCCATCCAGCTCGTCAGCTGGGACGCCATGGACGCCCCCCCGACCACCACGGAGGTCCACATCCTCAAACACCGAGACACCTGGTGGACGGTGGAATGGGACGACCACGGCAAGGTCGGACGGGCAACAGCACACGCCCCCGACGGCGAAGTCCCGCCCCCACCACGCGGAGGAGACCGCTTGCGACTCGCCGCACGCGTCCCCCACGCCCCAGGGGCAGCCTGGGAGGCGCTGCACTACGCCCTCTACTGGGCGCAGGGAGCGCCAGAAGGCCCCCTCCCCCCGGAACGCACCCCAGCGTGGACACGCCACGCCACCCGCTACACGGCCCACATGCGCCGCCACGGGGCAGGCACCGGGCACCGGCTCCTCACCTGGCCCACGGACCCGCCCGACGCCCTGCAGGAGGCCGAGGAAGTGCTTGGCCTCATGACCAAGCAAGTGTTCCAGCTGACGGACCCCGTCCCCACGTCCAAGCCTGACGCCCCAGCCGCCCGCGAACACCCCGTGTTTGCACCGGGCCACGCACCCGTACAGCGGCCCCAGGGCGCACCTCCCCAACGGGGACAACCCGCTGCCCGGCGCCGCCAAGGTGCGCAGAAGCGCAAGGTCCCCACACAGGCCAAACCCGCGCCAAAGCCAAGGGCCAAGCCGAAGAGCCGGACCAAAGAGGAAGCCGCTGCCCTGTATCCCGAATACGCCATCAACACCCGGGTGCAGCTGCCCTTCGAGTACCCCACCGCCGCGGGCCCCTCCAAGTGGATATGGGCCGCAGGGGAGGTCAAGCACCGGTACCGCGTCACCGGGGACCACCAGGGGTTCAAGATCCACGTCAAGTGGGACCCGGCCACCCCCAACGACAAGAAGCTGGGGCGCACCATCGAACTCTGGCGAGACCAAGCCGGTCGTGAGATGGTCCCCATGCAGCTGTGCACCCCCGACACGGAGCACCTCACCGGCACCGAGTACACGGGCGAAGTCGACAATGCATGGGCCCTACCCCAGCCCCAGAAGCGGAACCGCAGGGCACCCGCAGCTCAGGGCGTCATCGACCTCCTCGACGCCTGACGGGGCCAGGGCCGGACACGGCCCGCCCCCCCAACTACCGGTCCCCAGAAACCGGCGCCTGCAGAAGCCCACGCCCGCATCAACATCCTCAACGAGCCCGCGGTCACCTACGACCCCACCAAGGCCGCCACACTGCAACCCATGCCCGGGCCGCACCCCCAAGGCGCAGACCTCCTGGGATTCCTGGAGCAAGCCCTCCGCAAAGCAGACCAACCCGAACCAGCACCGATCCTGGACCCAGAGGGGAACAAATATCACGCCCACTGGAAACGGGGGGTACCCCTCTACCACAAGACGTCGGTCACGGTACATGCCCACCCCGACCTCGGAGTGGATGGTCGCCTCGGGGCGTACGAGTGCGTGGGGCCCGGATGGCAGCTACACGTGCTACTCACGCACGTCCCGTTCGGGGAGGAGACCAAGGACTTCCTGGACACCCTGAGCCTGGCGTACCGCCGACTCTCCCTCCTGGCACCCACCATCATCATAGGCGACCTAAACGCCGCCCCCACCGACGACGACCGCACCGGCCCACCCACAGCCACCGACACAGCTGTCCGGGACGCCATGCACCAACTGGGCCTCACCGACCTCACGGCAGGACTCACCGGCACACCCTCCCATTACCCCCACCAAGCCGGTACCCACCCATCCCGCATCGACACGTGCTACGGGGACCCAACCACGGTGCGCGTCCACGAAGCAGCCTATGGGGACCTCCCGCCCACAGGCACGGGCCACCGGCCCCTCTACATCGACCTCATCATCCCCAACCTACCCCCACCCGCGGCCACCCTGCCAGACGACACCCTCCCACCCACACTGCAGTTCCCGGCCGAGGACGACCACGGCGCCTGGCACAGGTATAACAGGGCCCTACACGCCATCCTACGCCGCCCGGGTGCACCGACACTCACCATCGCCATGCGCCGGGCGGCACAAGCATGCGGCATGGAGCGTGACACCAACCACACGGGAGCACCACCAGACCTCACCCTCCAGCAACTCGTCCATGACATCTGGACCACGAAAGGGGAACTCGCCACCCTGCTACACCCCAGCACACCGGAGGCACGAGACCGGGACGCCCACCTTCGTGCGCTCCTCACCACCCGCCGCCACCAACTCCAGGAATGGCACGCCCACCGCATAGCGGCAGCAGCCCAGGAACGCGAAAGATACGGCAGAAACGACACGCCGCACAAGTCCCTACGGTACGTCAGCCGCATCCTGGAGGACACGGGGCGCCGTACCATCCACGCGGTACGCACCCCCGAATGAGGCCTCACCAATGACCCCGACGCCGTCCTCCAGGCAGTCCTGGACAGCTTCCAGGCACAACACGGGGACGCCCTCCCCGAGCTCGACCCCCACACCAGAAACACCATCCGCGAGCATGTGCCCAGGGTCTTCAACCAGGAACAGCGGCGCGCCATCGAACACGACCCCTTCAGCATCTCAGAACTGCAACGCGCCCTAGACTGCCTGAAGAAGGGGGTCGTGCCCGGCGTCGACGGTTTGCCGGCCGAGGCGTACCAACGTCTCACCCTGCCCATCAAACGCCGCCTGGCAGCCCGCCTGTGGGACATCGTCACGGGCGCCACGCCCATCCCCCCTGAGTGGGCCAACCTGGTCCACCCCCTCTACAAAAAGGGGGACTGGGCGCAGCCGGGGAACTGGCGGCCCATAGTCTGCGCCACCACCGAGGTCAAGCTGGTGTGGACGCTCATCCTGGGCCGCATCGCGCCAGCGGTCTTCGCCCACGTGCCCGCCAGCATGTGGGGGGCCATGGCCGGCAGGTCCCCCCACGAGGCCATCTTCCTCCAGGACACCGCACTGGACATGAACCCCTACGAGATGATCATCGCCTCCCTCGATGTCCAAGGCGCGTTCCCCCACGCCCCACACCGGCTCCTCACGGAGGTATGGGATGCCATGGGCTTCCCATTCCTATCCTTCATGACCGGGTACATCCAGACCCGACTCTACGCCGTCATCACGGCCGCGGGCCTCACCCCCTGGACCGGCACAGACAGCGGGATCCCCCAGGGAGGCGCCGAAGGCCCCTTCCTCTACCTCCTCGTCACCCTACCACTGGCATTCGAGCTAGCACGGGTATACCCGGGGTACGCCCCATACCCGCTACGGTCCCCCCTCATCAACTTCGCAGATGACAACCTCCTCACTACGGCCACCCGCCACCGCGACCCTGAGAACGCAGGGCTACCAACAACCACCGAGCAAGCGTCCGCCATTCTCCAACTCACCACAACCTACCTGGACGCCCACCAGCTCCTAGTGCACCCCCGCAAATCGGTCGGGCTGGCCGACGCCAAGACCCCCACCCCCCACATCCGGAAAGGCGAACCCCTACACCTGGAAGACACCACAGTCCACCTGGGAGTCACACAGGCCACGCAGCACCACCACATCACACTCCCAAGCAAGCTAGAAGAGCGCCTCGCCCGGCTACCCCAAATTGCCAGGGGGGACCTCCTGTCTATGCAGGGCCTGGCGTACTTCATGGAAGCAGTGCTCAACGCGGCCATCGGGTACCAAGCCCTGCACCTCCCGCGCCCCCAAGACGCACTACGCCACGCTCGACAGCAAGTGACGAAGGCATGGGCGCAACACGGAGGCTGGCCCACGTCTTTCCCCAAGGAGGCCATGATGGCCCACTGGCGCTACTACGGAGACAATACGGGCGCCCTGGTCGACATGGCCTATGCCAAACACGCAGCACACCTCCTACACAGGGTAACACACAACCATTAACCAGAAGTTCGCGAGGCGGCAGCCAAACGCATAAAAGAAGCGCAAATGGCCCGCAACACCTGCCCCCGGTGGATACTGGCACAACACGGCGTCTCCACCCCCGTGGGCACTGGCATCTGGGCCCAGCTACAACTCCTCCTACCGCACCACACACACGCCATCCTGACAAACCACCACTGCGATCAACAGGGGCCACTCGTGGCCACACACACCGACATCCACCGACACCCGGCAGGCGAGGTGGACACCCTGCGCCTCGTAGGGGCCACCATCACCATAGTGTATATCACCCCAACACAGATGAAGATCATGGCCCAATGCGACGCCCACCACGCCCCGTTCCTTTCCGACCCACAATGGCCAGCACGCCACGTCTTCCAAGCGTACCTCCGCGCATGTGCTACGAAGGCAGGGCGCGACATGCCGGGGCCCAAGGACATCGACACGGCGTACACAGCCTTCCAGCGCCAGCACCCCCGGCCCCGCCTGAGCGAGCACGAGACCCCCGACGGCGGCACGACGCAGGGGGAGCCCACCCCGTCAGCCGAAGGCTGGACACCACCCATCATCCTGCTGCTAGCACCAAACGGCCACAAACATGCTACCCGCACCGTCCAGGGACACCATGCCCCCTGGTCCATCCCCAAACACAATGCACCGGAGACCGATGTACCACCAGTCAGACACAGTGACCAGGGCATACCACGCACGTGCTGGCACTGCGGCCCGGCAGCCCTCGACACTCTGTGGCCCCTGCTGCACCTCATCTCCACCCACTACCGCACCCCCACCGCCGCCGCCACTGCCGACCAGCAGGCATGGCTCTCCCCCTGGTTTCACACGGTACCCCCAGACCACCCGGCGCACGTAGCCTGGACCCGGACACCCACGGCGACATGGACGTTCACCAACGAGCGGGCAGACCCGGAGAGCATAGCCATGGAGTACGACCGCTGCGACCCACACCGCGCAGGACCTCAGGAGGCACCCATGCGCCCCCTACAGCACAAATGCTGCACCCTCCGCGGCGACAAAGACGTCAAGGAGCGGCGACAGACCATCACGTGCCAGAAGTTCCACCCCAATACGGGATACCTCTTCCACCTGATGTACGCGTATATCACCCAGGGACGCCCAGACAGGGGCCTCCTCCGCCTCACCCCACGAGCCCAGGCCATCATCACCCAGGGAATAGGCGTCTATGCAGCGCCACTACTGCAACCCACGCAAATCACCGCCAGAACCACCCAGGGGAACCCCATCTACGTCTATCACCCCACAGCAATCGCCCGCCTACCCATACCCAGCGACACCGACATCATCTACTTCACTGACGCATCCGGCACCCAGCAACGCACCCCCACGGTCGGTTGCGCCTCCGTGCGCGTCACCTGGCACGCGGACGGCCTCCACGTGGAACACCACACCGGGACCACCATCTTTGGGGCGTCCTCCCACGGCGAACTGCGCACCATGGCAGACGCCGTCACCGCCACACCGCCACCCACGACGGTCGGGCCCCGCAACATCTGGGTAGTCGTGGACGCCACGGTCGACATCCACCTCACCAGGCGCCTTGCGGACCTGCCCCTCCACAAAGCACTCGAGTCCGGCCTCACCACACAAGCGTTGGGACTATGGATGGCCTTCAAGGGCATGCACCCCCAGGACGCCCTACACATCATCAAGCAGGAGTCACACCGCTACGCATACGGCAATGGACGCGCAGACACGCAGGCCAAACACCAGAACACCAACCACACCCCAGGGCTGGACCGCGTGCGACTGGACACCCCACACCACAGCCACCTGCAGCACCTGCCCCCGATACCCCTGGCCACACAGCCCCCCCATAGGATGCCCGAGGACACGCCGTACACGGATCGAGACAAGCAGTACCACTACCCCACACCCATCCAGCAACTGGCCACCACACTGGGCCACCCAGCGAACACCGAACTCCTCCGACGCCTCGAAAACTCCCTCCACACCCCCCTCTACTACTCCGCCCTACGCCCGGATAGCCTCCCGGCACACCTACAAAAGCCCCGACTCCAACTCGCCCTCGAACAACTTCCCCTCCTCACCCGATACCACCGATGGTATACGCGCCGCTCGATCCACGTCCCCGCAGGACACACCAAATGCATCTGCAGCCACGCGGAAGAAGAAACATGGGACCACTTCAAGGTGTGCCCCCTGTACAGGGTACTGGACACCCTCACAGACTGGAACCCAACCCACACCATCGCACAGCACGCCGGATGGCTGGCGCAGTCCCCGGCGACCCAGCAACTCACCACCGTCCTCAAGCAGACGGAGCCGCTCGAGGCAGTCCGCAGGGGACTCGTCCCCACTGCCGTCTACACCTTACTACGCACCCACGCGGAGGACCCCCAGGCCACGGCGGCGCACATGCAGCGGACGGCTGTTGCCAAGACGGCGGAGCAGCTCACATACCGCACCCACAAATACCTGCAGCATGCGGCAACCCTGCCCCCAACAGACCAATTCCACCTCCTCAAACTCCTGTTCTACCAACCATGAGAACCTACCCCGTGACGTACCAACACCGAACCCCCACCACGTCTACACACCGTCCACCGAGCACAGCACTGGCACAGCACACACGGGCGCCACAGGCACCGCACACGCTCCCACCAGCATGCGCGCGCCACCAGCCCCCATCCCCCCACGCCGCCGTCCGTCCACAGGTACCACCAACCACCAGCCACCGCATGTCCCCTCTGCGTTCGCCAGCGGCTACCACAGACAGCCCTGCCCTGCAACCCAGACCACTGGGTCTGCCTGGGAGCCGCGCACCGCCTCACCCACTGCCCCCACTGCGGGGACCTCAACCCCCGCCACCGCGAACGGCCCGCGGCCCCGGCCGCACCCCCCCCCCGCCAGCCACCCCAGCTTTTTCGGGTACCTCACCGACACTCTCCGGGACCAACTGGGGGGGTAATACGTGGCGGACGCGGCGGACCACGCATGGGCCATAGCCGTGGCCGCGGGCAACACACCCCTGCCCCCCCACAGCCCACCCCTACGCCACAGCGGAGGCAGCTTGAACGTGGCGGCCCGCCACATCCTCCTTGCCCTATACCTCCACCACCGAGACCTACACCTCCCAGACCCACAACTCCCGGCCCCCCAAGCAGCAGCCCTGACGCCGGAAGCGTGGGCCGACACGGCACCAGAGGAGATAGCAGCCTACCTCCGAACCACGTGCCGCCGGTTCGCAAACGCCCTCGGCCGACGGAAGGGAACACCCTACCCCCTCAGCGCACTCCTCTACCCGGCACACCACCCCCACCCCGCACAACAGACGCCCCCTGGAGGGCTGGGCGTCTTTTCGGGACGCCCACCTGGCCGCCCCCGACGAGGCCACCGCCACGCGGATGGGCCTCACGGACCAGGAGGCCTACGTCAGAGGCCTCAAGATGAGCCTCCAAGAGGCACACCGCTGGCGCGCCCGCTCCCCGTCGCCCCCACGGGGACAGGGGGGTTCACCCGCCCCCGACACCCACCAGGCCAAGAAGACCAAGGGGCACCGGCACCAGAGGGCCCGCCAACGCGCCCGCCAGCAGGGCGCGACGCCCCGACCAAGGCCCGGGTCCAGCCACACCGCACCGCCCCACGCCCAGACCCCCGGGGCACACCAACAACACCACCACCACCAACGCCCACCACCACCACCGTACCGCAGCACCCAAACCCTGCAGCCCAGTCAGCCACCACCGCCCACACACGTCCACACCATGCCAGGACCACCGTACGCGCAGAGCCAGGGGACATGGCACCACCAACACCACCACCGCGCCCCCGTCCCTCCCAGCCCCTACCCCCTAATGCCCCCAAGCTACAGCGACCCCCACCAGCTACATCCCCACCACGCCCCAGCACAACCAGGCCCCGCGAACCACCCACCCCACATAGCGCACATCACCGCACCACACCATCACGTGTTCCACCACCACCAGCCCCTGCCACCACACCCACCAACGCCGGGGTACCACACACAACCGGCACACCCTCCACACCACCACCACGCGGTCCAGCACCACCCGCCGCCCCCGCTACACGGGCCCATGACATACGAGCCACGGTACACCCCCATGGACCCGCGAGGAGCCGCGCACGCACACCAGCAACACCAGGGCCTAGTAGGAGCGCCCCACCACCACCAACAGCCCCCCCACCCACACCCCATACCAGCGAGCACCATCCACCAGCAGCCACCCATCACATACGGACCACAGCCCCACCCGGGGGCTCATGCGGTCGCCTCCCACCCGCACCCCGGCACCGCAACCAGTCAAGAACCGCAAGGGCCACACGGCAAACACACACAACACCCACACGACCCACAGGGACGCCCGGACCCCCAGCCGGCACAACACCCAACCCCGCCCCCCCCACCCCACCACCACCAGCAGCCCCCCCACCCACACCCCATACCAGCGAGCACCATCCACCAGCAGCCACCCATTACATACGGACCACAGCCCCACCCGGACGCTCATGCGGCCGCCTCCCACCTACACCCCGGCACCAAAACCAGTCAAGAACCGCAAGGGCCACACGGCGCACACACGCAACACCCACACGACCCACAGGGACGCCCATACCCCCAGCCAGCGCAACACCCACCCCCGCCCCCCACACCACCAACAGCACCACCCCCGCACCACCCCCCCCCCCGCCCCCCCCCCGAGACCAGGCCACGGACACAACACGCGGCAGCCAGCACCAGCCAATCGACGTCGATACCCCCGCCGACACACGCCACCGCGAATCCCCCCTCCCGCGACCGCCACAAGAGACCCCATCACCGGACCCCACGCGCGACAACGACGACCACCCCCCCCAACCCACACCACCCCCCCCATCACACCCCGCACCACCAGTCGCCGCACTGGCCGAACCCTACGCCCTACACAACCCCGCAGCGGTACAGCAGCACCTTCGGGGACTCGGGGAACAGGACGTCGTGCTGTACCTCCGCACCTCCGGCACCAGCACCCCCATCCGGGCGGCCACCCTGGTCCAGGCAGCCACCCTGGGGGAAGGCGTCAGAGACTTCCTCTTCGACGCTTTCCTCCACGTCGCCCGACACGAGCGCCCCCCACGCGCCACCCCAGACGGCGAGAGCCCGCCCCCCACGGGGAGCCGGATCTGGGTGCCCCCCATCGACTGGGGGCGACACCTGGTCGGACACCCCGTGCCGGAGCGGGACAGCACCCGGGGCCGCACCCGCTACCGCGAGCCCAACATGGCCCACCCCCCACCCGACGCCACCCCCGACAGCACCAAAGAGTTGGAGCGGGAAACATGGGTAGCCCGGATGGCCTCCCTAAGCAACTTCCGGCACCACGTCCCGGGGGACATCCCCACCCCCGACGAGCAGCAGCCAGCCCCCTCCACGTACATGACCCTCATGTACAATCTGCACTACACCCTCTCCACCACCACCTACGACGCACCCACAGACCACTGGGTGGTACACGGCACCGACTCCCTCCTCCCCGCCGACTACACCCCCCCCCCACACAACCCAGGCCCCGACACGTACGCCAGGGGGGACGACCCGGACGACCCCCACATCTGGGGCACGTGGGAACCCGCATCCCTGGACACGCTGCTCTCCATCCGCAGCGGCTGCCAGGGCCTTGGTAGGGCAGTGTATTGCCTCGCCAAGTGGACCCAACGGACCTGGGGGATCCCCACGGACCGATGGGTGTGGGTGGTCACGCTGCGCCCCCAGCAGAGGGAAGCCCCCCGAAACCGCGAGGGACCCACCCCCCCACGCCCCACCACCCCACAACCATGCCCGTACATGGTGGCAGCCCGCCTCATGGCGCTGCTATGGCCGGGCCCCCAAACCCCCACCCAAAACTACCCCCACCTCACAGAGGAGGACATGCCCGGCATCCAGCGATGCTTCTTCCGGACCCTCGACTACCTCCAGCAAACACACCCCCACGTCCTGGAGCAGAGATGGCCACCCCCCGGGTAACCCACGTGCCCGCGCGGCCGGGACAACACCGCCACGCCAGCACCAGCACGCACAGATCACCAGGGAAAACGCGCGCACACGCCCGATGCCCGAACCTGCACCCTCGTTCTCGCTACTTACAGGACCCAGCATCATACGCCCGCCCCCGAGGCCCGGGACCCTCCGCCGTCTCCCGCGGCCCTCTCCTCCGCCTCCGACTCCACAACCTCCACCACCACGACCACCTCATCCACCACCACCACCACGTCCTCGTCCAGCACTCCACCCCCCAGGCCGCGGGGGACACCTCCCAAACGTGCCTCCAAACCCGCCCCCACCGCGAGCAGCCCCGCCGCCGCCAAAGCCCACGCCCCGGCGAAGCCAACGCCCACGACCCAGCCGAAGCCCAAGACCGCCGCCAAACGGCGACCCGCAGCCAAGCCCAAACCCAAGCCCAAACCCGGCGCCACGACGGCAACGCGAGCCCGGCCCCCCGAGGATGTCCTCTACGACATCCGGCCCCAGCCGTCCCAGGCCCGAAGGCAGCAGCGCCCAGCGCGGCGCCCCCCCACTGTCACCAACGCCACCGCCACCACCTTCATGGCGGAGCGCGCCGCGGCCGAAGGGCGACGCGCCTCGTCCCACCACCTCCCAAAGCCCGCACCCCAGGCCCACGGACCGCCCCCGACCAAGCCGGAACAACGCCAGGGTCCACCAGCAGCGCCCCCGCCCCCCTACCGGCCCCCGATGACAGCCCACATGCAACGCATGCCCCACTACCGCCGCCGCCGCGAATCCCCGCCCAACCCCGAGGCGGAGACGGTACGCGCCCACCCGCGGGTCCACATCCGCGTGCACCCCCACTCCCCACGCACCCCCACGGAACAGGACTACGAGGAATCCCCCAGGCCCGCCACCGCCGCCGGTCCCCACGACCCCGTCACACCCACCCACGCCCACTCCTCCGCCCACGACCGCAGGCCCGCCCAGGAACAGTGGTGGCAACGCTGGACCCACACGCAGCTCTGGGAGCTGCGGAAGTGGGCCCGGGGAGAGCCCTCCCTCGAGGGCCTGGTCCATCGGCCCCGCAAGGGGTCGGTGGAGAACGGCCGCCTCCGGCCGGCGGGGGGGTGGATGCCGCAGGCCGCATGGGAAGCCATGCTGGCCGATGCGCTCCACCCCCTGGGAGTCCACCCCTGCAACCTCCCCGCGCCCCAGGACCACCCGTACGTCCTCAGGAGCCTGCGGGAGACCCTCCAGGAAACGCGGCGAGACGGCATCTGGCTGTGGGACATCACCCAAAGCCCAGCCCCGCACGCACACACCCCCTCACCACCCCACAAGCGTCGGCGCACCGACACCGGCGACACCCACAGCACCCCAGGAGCCCTGCGCGCCACACAACACGACGCGCCAGACCCCCCGGCCAGCGGCGCCGCCATCTAACCCCGTTACCCAGCACACCACCACCACGGGGCGCCACGCCAGGCCCCGCCCAGAAGTCACCAAACGAACCGGACGCCGAAGGAAGCCAACGCACACGACAACGAGCACCACTACGCCCAAAGGCGCCGAACCCGGACCCGATACCGTGGGCTCCTCCCCACCCTCAGCACGACACACACGTCACTGACGTCACTCCTCCGCCGTGCCCCCTCCCACGCCACCGCCCCGCCCCCCCCCCCTCCCGCCACACGTCCCCACGCCGCCCAGCACCCGGCCCCACACACTGCGCCACAGCATCGCCTCACAGTAGACCGCCGTCCTGTGGTCCCGCCCCCCCCAACACCGCTCCCGGGGCCGCACCCGGCCCACGTCGTGTTCACCCCCACATCGCGGGCCGCGGACATCCTCCCGCTCCTCGCCGCCACCCCTCCCGGGCATCGCATACTGCTTGCCGCCAACCCCTCGGTCCTCAGTGAGGTTTCCATCGAGCACGCCGACGCCCTGCAGGTGCGCCCGCTGCTGCCCAACCTGCACGCTGCGTACGCCCCCGGCACGCCCGTCGACCCCTCCGTGTGGGACTCCCAGTGAGGCCACCGGCCAACGGCCGGCCCGCACGCACCACCCCGCACTCGCCTCGGGCACATGACCCCGTGGACGCCGCTACCCACACGCCCGGCCCCGCGCAACCGCCTAACCGAGCCAGAACTCAAGCACAAATCAAACCCGAGCCACACCCCGAAACCGCTAACCCTTGACTCCTAACCAAACCTGCCGAGGGAACAACGTAACCACAGCCCACACCCACAGCCCACACAGCCGCCTAACCAGCCAGCACCAGAAGCAAAGAGACACCTCACCAAACCCACCCTGACCCAAGCCAAACCGAGCCGAAGCCCCAACACAAATCAAAACCGAGCCACATCCCGAAACCTCAACCCTTGACTCCAAACCAGGCCCGCTGAGGGAAATACGTAGACACAGCCCACAGCCACAGCCCACACAGCCGCCTAACCAGCCAGCACCAGAAGCAAAGAGACACCTAACCAAACCCACCCTGACCCATACCCGTGTACATCAGGACACGCAAGCCGCACCCCTGGGGCGCGACCGCCGCCACAGCACCGACGACACACGCCAGAGGACACAACGCTATAGCACCGCCGCACCAGCTGCCCATGCCTGTGCCTGCAGTGTACGCGCGCCCCTGCTTTCCTCTTTTTTGTTTTTTCTTTTTCTTTTTTTTTTTCAGAAAAAAAAAAAACAAAAAAAAAAATCAGAAAAAAAAAAACAAAAAAAAAACAAAAAACGAAAATTAGGGGGGGAAGAAGAGGGACACAACCACCCATGGCACACGCGCACCGCACACAGCACGCACACCAGTGAACAGGAGCCCAGTGGCCCAGGACACCGCACATGCAACACAACACACCGAGCGAGCACACCGGTGAACAGGAGCCAGCTGGCCCAGGACACCGCAGACGCACCAGAGCAAACCGCGCGGGCACACCGGTGAACAGGAGCCCAACGGCCCAGGACACTGCACACACGTAGGGCGGCTGAGGGACAGGAAAGAACCAATACCCCATGGGTCGGACGCACTGGGGCGACCCAGCCGACCCACCGGGCCAGTGGCAGGAGCGGTACTCCAAGGCCACTGGTCCGAGCCCGGCCAGGCTGCATCGGGGACCATGGCAAACGTCACCCGGAGCCATGGAAGCAACCGGTGACAGGCGAGCGGGTACACAGTCCAGGAGGGGGTCAGCTGCCAAGCAGAGTGGCCCCGCAACTCAAGCCACAAGGGTGAGGCGGTCGTACCGTATACTAGCGGGAGCAATACCCCTTGTGGTGAGAGATACTCCACACGGCTGGGCAGCCCCCCAGAGCCCTGCCGCCCAAAGGAGGGGGCATGTGGCCCTACCCATGGACACATGTGGGGACACCCTCCCACCTGGGACACATGGACCGGGTGGCCGCGACAATGCCTTCCCAAGCACATGCGGGAGCAGCTCAAGAGGCACCTGACATAGGGCAGTGGGAGGGACAGGACGTCCCCTTGGTAAGACCTTCTTCCTGCAATGTCAAAGGAGGCATCCCGAGCTCCTGAAGATACGTACCTACCTACCTTGTTGACGGCTCCACACGTCTGCTGCGTTGAGCGCGCTGGGCACATATTGTGGCACGATGAACACGTTCATCTGACGGCAGCAATCCCATAATTCTTGCATGAGAGTGTTTAACCTTCGGATGCGACCTCCCCATTTCTTCTGGTAGTAGAAGAACACCACGTTGTCTAAGTGGAGATGAAGCTCTGTGTCCCGCAGTAGGTACGCTTTGATGGCATTGACGCCTGCCGTGAATTCCTTCAGGTCTATGTGACCCTCGGATGTGCTGAACCAACCGTAAGTTGCCACGTGATTGTGCATGGTTGCTCCCCAACCGTGATCGGATGCATCCGTCCACATGTGCGTCTTCTCGAGTTCGACAGTGAATGGACGCCCTTTCCATTGAAGTAGCTCCTCCAGAACCAGTTCCAACTGAATAGTTACTTGGTCCGGCAGGTCTGCTCGTGCCTCCCATCCGCGTCTGCTCAGTACCGCCACGTGTTGCGCTAGTGCATCCAGGAACAACCACATTTCATACATAGGGCGTTGAGGGCGGGCAGTATGTGTCTTGTGCTGTGCTTTCGCCTCGCCCCCTCTTCCTTCCTCTGCATTAAATTTTGGTAAGTTCGAGGAGGCTCGGCTACAGCACAGCACAATCCCCATACTGAGCACAGACAGCAGAAGCCGTAAAAGAATGCAATAAATAATATTATAAAAATTAATAAAACTTCCCGTTATTCCATCAACAGAAGCTCAGAATCGTCAGCGTCCTTGAGCACCAGCGACTGCGCGATATTAGTCATTGCCCGCACTCTGTTATACAAACGCCTGAACGTGTCGTAAATTCTCCAATCACCCAGTTGGCAAACGATATGAGGATCAACCCCCAACAGAATCAGAGCAGTTGCCGCAGAACCCCTCGTACTGTGCGCAGTAAACTCATGCAGTCCCACGCTTCGCAGAAATGTCGTAGTCAACGAATTGATCGTCCCTGCCACAATGGGCTTCCTGGGAGCCTTGAGTGACACGAAGAGTTTGTTCCCTTTGTAAGAGCTGGTCATCTCCAGGTATACCACCAACCAATGAAGAGGACAGTATGCTCTGTTCGACATTTCGTGGATTGGACTTGGTTCGTAAACAGGGCGTCCTTTACGCCTGGCCTGGACAAACCAAACTTTGCCCTGCTTAATGATGCCTGTGCGTTTCGTACGTTCCAGATCGATGCCACGAAAAGGCGCGAAAAAGCGCAATACCAGAATAAGACGCAAACGCACTTGAGATTCAGTCCTTGCCTCCAGGTATGGTAGCTGTTGCAAAAGCTTGGGAACATCGTAATACACCACGTAACGCGGCACTGAATAGTTCCATCTTTTCTTGATACCTTTCAAAATAGGCTCGTATCGTAAACCTTGCGCCCCAGAGAATAGGAGCGAAGCAGCGTATGCACAACGCTCCTCCGCTAACGACTCCTTCTCAGAAATTTGGATCAGCCAGTAAGCCAACGAAGAAATTGGAATGGAGTCAAGATCCCTTATAGAAGAAAAAGATCGTTTGGAACTCGCCAACGCCTGAAACTTGAGCCAAGCCCTGTTGTATCTTTTGAAGGTTTGTTCTCCCAGCGCCTTCATGTGTGTTTCGATTTCTTCCGCGGATGTTCCTCCAAGTCTGAGATAGTCTTGAAGAGCCACCCGCAGATCATAGGCTGACGTGCCCTGACCGTTACCCCGTCTGGAAGATGATAGGTTGCTCGATAGATTGTGATCGTGCGTTGCGCCAAAGACTGGAACTTGTGCCACCATGGTTTCAGCGGGTCGTATGGAACCACGAGAAGAACCTCGTATTTCGTCGCCTCCTCCAGATAAGCTACAACTTTGGGGATCATATGCCACGGAGGGTTGCAAAAACCTGGCGATATCCCGTGCGCTCGTTGAACAAAGATGTCCACCCCTGACGCCCCCGGTTGCGGGTACTCTGAAATAAACTTTGGACATTGCTTGTTCACCGCACTCGCCATCCAATCGATTGCCGTATCAATCCACGAAAATGTCTTCCAAATTGTTGCCATGCTGCTCGGATCCAGTGATGCCTCCGTCAATGTCACTTGTTGACGGCTCCACACGTCTGCTGGGTTGACCGCGCTGGGCACATATTGTGGCACGATGAACACGTTCATCTGACGGCAGTAATCCCCTTATTCTTGCATGAGAGTGTTTAACCTTCGGATGCGACCTCCCGATTTCTTCAGGTAGTAGAAGAACACCACGTTGTCTAAGTGGAGATGAAGCTCTGTGTCCCGCAGTAGGTACGCTTTGATGGCATTGACGCCTGCCGTGAATTCCTTCAGGTCTATGTGACCCTCGGATGTGCTGAACCAACCGTAAGTTGCCACGTGATTGTGCATGGTTGCTCCCCAAACATGATCGGATGCATCCGTCCACATGTGCGTCTTCTCGAGTTCGACAGTGAATGGACGCCCTTTCCATTGAAGTAGCTCCTCCAGAACCAGTTCCAACTGAATAGTTACTTGGTCCGGCAGGTCTGCTTCTGCCTCCTATCCGCGTCTGCTCAGTACCGCCACGTGTTGCGCTAGTGTATCCGTGAACAACCGGATTTGTGGAGCCGCGAATAGGAGTGCCCGAAGGCGACCCAGAACCGACGAGCATCGCCTGCAAGTTGGTGTGTCCGCTTCCAGTAACCGTCTCACATCGTAAAGAAGTGACCTGAGCTTGTGTGGTGGTATGCAAACCGTTGCCTCGCGTAGATCCAGCAAGAAGCCCAGAAAGACGAGCGCGTGAGTTGGGCTCAATAAGGACTTGGCGACGTGGATCTGTATCCCGAGCCTACACAGAAGATCGGCCAGTCATTGGGTATGCTTTGCCGTGAGTTCCCTCGTCGGTGCAATAATCAGGAAATCGTCTAAATAGACCCAAAGCCAAACCCCCTTTTTTCGTAAGTGATTCACCACTGGTAGCATCAACCGCTGCCATTCCCTGGGGGCGATATTAAGGCCAAAAGGCAAATAATTCCAACAAAACACGCGTCCTCTGTGTCGGAAACACAACCATGATGCATCTCTCTTCGCAATCGGCATGTGAAAATAAGCCGATTTCAAATCCAGTTTGCATGCGTAGTATCCCTTCTTCAGGTACGGGAAAATTCCCCGTAGCGACGGTAACGTAAAATAGGTCACGTGAATGAAACGATTCACCGGCTTTAAATTTGTGCACGGCCTGGATAATCCTTCTGGATTCTCTGGGTCAGGTTATTTGTCGACTAAGAATATGGAAGTAACACGTTTCGCCTCTTCAGGATAAATTTCGCTGACATGACCTGCAAGAACCAACTTGTCTACCTCTCGCCGCAAGACGACGTCTTCGTCCGAAATGTCTCGAGCGTGTGGAGCCAGAGAAAAAGGTCTGTAATTGTCTTCAGGGTGTAACGGATCGAAACCAGGGACCCAATCGAAAAATAGTCCGTTCTGCACTATGCGAGAAACATACCCATCTCCAAGCGCATCCCATTCGCGCCAAGCGGCCTGTAGCCGCTTGTAAGGAGGAAGGGAAGTGTCCAGTCCCCGCACGATGACTTCCGACATCAGAAGATCATTGACGGACGTCATTTCTCTGCAACACGCTCCGTGTGGAAGGGCTTATCGTAGCCTTTGCCCTTCCCTTTACCTTTGCCTTTTCCTTTCTCAGAATGAAACGAGTATCGCTTGCCATCACGACCACATGAATGTTGGAAGCTGGAATGTTGGAAGCTGGAATACGTTGACCTGCCACGCAGTTTATGGTTCAAGGTATCTTTGTGTTTCAATAGCTTTACTTCTGCCTCAGCAAATAGTGGTGTGGAACCTGGTTTTTCCACCTTGAGTCGCTTATCCACTGCCACTCGTCGTGACTGTGTGATTGAAAGAGACAGCGCTCCTAACGACGCAATGGTGTGATGCAACATATTCACCGGATCAATGTCTGGCATCGACTCTGGTTCTTCTGACACGAGTTGCAACGTGGTGAGCATACGCAAACATTCACGCACGTGTGTGTCCCAGCGCACTTTCTCTGCATCGTATTCTCTACGCACTGGCGCGTTATACACTGGGGTTCGCCCTATTTCCTCATAGTGCGGTACCTTGTGCATGAACTTGCGTCTTTTCGCAGGCTCCACTAACGCGGGCGCCTCTGCGAGCAACCGCTTGACGATCGACGGAGTCGAGTGCGTTTTGTCCTGCCACACAAAGGTCTGATCAGAAGACCCGGGGCGCTTCAGCGCGTCCTCCAGCGCCGACGACATCAAGAAGACGTCCACTTTAATTGCCGTGAACATCGTCCTTTTGGGTTTCCCAGTGTGCACCATATGTAAGGCGTTGAGCAATAAAGGCAAGAAATCTTTCGCGACACAGACTGTCTTATGCCCCGTCAATTTGGAATACGTCTTGGTCGCTTGCCACTCTGTCAGTGCATTGGCATCGATGTCTTCCATTGCATCCAACAAGGCCTGCAAATCTGGAACTTGCTGCATCGCTTCTGGCAATTTCGTGAAAAAATCCACAATGTTGTGTACATCCATTTTGGTCAAATTGTATTCTGTGATTTCAAATTTTTAAAACAGAAACTCAAAAAACAAGTAGCTCAGAATTTTATAAATTTATGGAGCAAACCGGTTTTTTTGAGCATAGGGAGACAGTTATTGGCGGTTGGTAAGTGAGTGAGAACTGATTTTGATTTGTTTTATATACACTGGTGACAGGCAGTTAAGCAGGCAGGCTGGTTGCCTTAGTGGTTAAAGGCATGGCATTGCAAATGGGGGACCTGGGTTCAAACCCCAAATTGATGAATTTGCAAGTATTTTTATAAGGGGCTATACCTCCATAATTTGTGGATGCCGGATCCACTGGTGAAGGCGGTTTTCCCGCTTGTGGCCTCAGTGTAAAGATATAGACAAAACAAAATCAGGGGACAAGTGTACCAAAAAAGGGGAATGTAGAGTACACTTGTGAAGTAAACCAGTAGTTTTGAGTAGTGCTCAGTATGGGGATTGTGCTGTGCTGTAGCCGAGCCTCCTGATACAGACTTCACCCTCCTCCAGTGTGGCACGCATCACTGCCCAGAAATATCTCTCCGTGAGGTCTAGATACTCCCAAACACTTGCGGTTAGCAACCTTGTCGTTGAATTCTTGAAAATACTTTTCTTCTTCCCGTCTCGAGACCCATGGGGCACCTGCTCTGGTAAGGTCGGTCATCCTAGCTCTTGTGTGCGTGAAGTTCTGGATGTGCCTTCAGCAGAAGTTGCAGGCTGCAATCAAACTTCACAAGCTCTTCACTGCTTGATTCTTGTTGTCCCTGATGATTTTGCCATCCATGAGCGGCTGGGATTTGGAAACTGCTGGCATCCACTAGCCGTAGCCCACATCAAAACCAAGGTACTCAATCGAAACTCACACTTCTTCTGTTTAATGCGCAAGTTGTGTCCCTGGCTTAGCGAAATGAACTCCTAAAAGGGGATATAGTGGTCCTCCAAGATGTTGGTACCCAAGCATACTTCGTCATTGTGTGCCTCCATTGGAGCGCGACGCTCAATAAGTTCCTGCGCCATAGGTCTGCTTCGTAGCTGGTACAGGACCTTGTTCATGAGTTCCCTGAATACGGCGGGGGCGTTACCTACTCGAAACGGCATGACCAGCAATTGGAACACGCGCACTTTAGGGGTAATAACGGCTAGGAGGGTCCTTGGTTGCAGCAGCGAGGTCCACCTGCCAAAACACAGTGCGCTTGTCCACCTTCTTTTGGTAACGACAAGACGCTATGAGCTCAAGGGTGTGCTCCATGTTGGGCACGCTACCGCAATGATTCTTGGTACACTTTTTCAAATGGCCGTAGTCCATCAGCATGCGTAGAGCTGTACAGCCAGCTTCAGGTCCACCTCCACCACTTTCTTGCACCTTCGAGGAGGAGGTAGAGCACCAACGACGCCCGCATAGGTCTTCATCAATTTCTGATTCCCGGGGTCCATATTCTTTATTTTTTTGTCCGAGTGATCCCCGCAGTAGAGGTTGCACTTCCCCCTATTTCGCCGCTTGCTGATCCCATCAGTAGGGATGTCCTCCTCCTTCCAATTGTCATTGCTACTCTGAGCATCCCAAAACCTCTCCAGGGGCTCCTAGGAATCAGAGGTACAGCAATAAGGTATGCATGCTCATCCTCAAGCGCATAGCCCCGGCTGTGTGTCATACCATACCACCAACAATGTGGGGGGCGACACCGCAGGTTGCGAGTGGAGGCTATCCTTATGCACGACGCCTCTGGAACATGGACCAACTTAGCCGCATCATAACATGCCTAGACGACAACGGAGCCTTTCCCAACACCCCGGATCGACTGCCGCAAGTCGCTAGAGAGCAAATTGGCCTCCCGTTAGGAGGCTTCCCTACAGGCATACCTTGCCACCTGCCTGTATGTGATAAAAGCAAGCGTAGGCACCACCGCATGTCACCCTCCTACTGGCCTTCCAAATGCGACGTACCCACCCCGACGTGGCATCATACCCCCTACAGACCGCACTTGTAGCATTCGCCGACGACGTGGCAGTTGTCATTGCCACCGCCTGTAAAGCCTTACCAACCACCAAAGTGCTGCAAAATTGTTCCAAACTACCTGGAGAGCAAAAGACTGCTGGTGCACAACATCAAGTCCGCAGCTATGGTACACAACGCCTCGCCACCATCCCTACACCCTGGGGACCCAACCATGGAACCCGTTCACACCCGGAAACTAACTAGGGATACTGCAGGCGGCCACACCAAGGGAGTTCCCCGGCTTCCCAATCTGGTGCGGCAGCTGCCACGAATACTTGTCATCGCAAGCATAGCCGCGCTCTCAGCACAGGCCTTGGCGTCATTCCTCCAGGGCGTGCTCAATGCGGCCATAGGGTTCCAAGCCCTACACATGCGAGAACCAAAACAAACCCTAGAAGATGCCGTTGCCACGGTGCGACAGGCATGGGCTGTCTCCGGCCACCGACCAACATCACTCCCCGCCGCAGTCCGTGGAGCATCAGCACCGTACCTTGGGGATGACACCGACCACTTAGTCAACAACGGGTATGCCACATACACGGCAGCCCGCCTACGGCGTCTGATGCACAACCAAGAGCCGGAGGTGCGAGAAGTATTTACACTGACACTGCGGGAGGCCCAGCAACACTGCAATACGTGCCCCCGGTACATACTCCAACAACCGACTACAGCGGTTAACCGCATATGCAACTTCTTGCAACTACTGCTATCCAACCACCATCATCTCATCTTGACAAAAAATCGCTGCCACAAAACAGGCCCCAAAGCGATCCCGTACACAGATGTCAGCGGAGGAAAAACTGCTGCCACTACCAACTCGACAAAGTAGGCACCACCCTACAGCTGGTGAAGGTAATGCATAACCAAATGTGAATCCTCCACCGAGTGGACACCGACCATGTTTCTTTCCTACAACACCCGGATGGGCCCAAGAAAGCTCTACTTGAGGACCAGATGAGGATAGCGGCCACCTGGGCGGATCCGCCGCAACCATCGGATGCGAACGTCCGTAACACGTCCGATGAAGCAGAACCATGCTTGGCGGGGTTTCTCTTGACCTTGGTTCATTTTTCGTCTTGACTTTGAGTTTTGACCCTTCTTGTTTGGTTGAAAATGCTGCTCGGCCAGCGATGAACGCTTAGTAAAACCCACTGCATTTCTTGGAAAATTGCTGCTTTCAAACTCAAAACGGTGTTCACAGTAAATCTTACGAGGCCTTGCCCTGCATGGACACGACGTACACAAGTGTAAGGATCTTCCATGTTTGTCAAGTCAAACAACTTTCTCCCAATGATATTTTCAAAATTTTGAGCTCAAAAACCAAAAAATCCAACTTGCCAATGACAACGGATGTCCATTCTTTAGCATGGTACATGGATGGACACCACAAACCTCAAGCAAAGTAGATGCACAATGACAAAGGCGAGCAAAGAGACTTTCCAAACTTGGCCTTGATCCTTGTTGTAGTTCTCTCACATAGAGTATCACATAACATTCGAACAACTAACCTTAAATAATGTCATCATATACTTATGTATTAAATAGATAAGCAAACATACAAACAAGGGCACAACAAATAGACAGTCTGTTTTTTTACTAAACCCCAAGCCACACAATTGAGTACTATATAGATCAGACCTAACCAGGGGTTCCGAGTCCCTCATGTAATTCGGTTGGAACTGTACATGGGCTAACAATAAAAAAAAGGGTAAAACGGGACCAAAAAATTTACTAAATAGCTGAAAATAAAGCTAATTAGCATAAAAACCGCGTAGGCCAAAAAGCGCGCTGCAAAACGCGTAAAAACGAGACAAAATTTTTTTCGACCTTAAATACATGAATAGTAGACGCCGTAAGCACCGTAACGCTCGTAGGAGCATAACGCCGTCCCCCTCGTTGTCTAACTAGCCATAAGCGCAAAAAAAAATGCGACGCGAGCAGCGCGTAAAACTCGAAAAATTTTCGTACCACGCCACGGCCTCTCACATCGCCCCTGCCGCCTGTTTCTTATTCCTCTCCATGTACCTCCCTACCCACTGTCGTGCCCATCAGTCCCCTTCCCCTGCAGCTCAGGCGGCGGCCCTCGGGGAACGCGGTTAACCCCTAGCAATGAACACCAACCACTTTCACAACGACAAGCACAAACGCAGGCCCAAGTACATCCAGGTACCCGTCAACGTCAAGGCCGCGGGGTTACATGTAAGACAGTGAGCCGGAAATGGTCTTGCTGCCTGCCTGCATGTGTGCGTGGGGTAGCGTATAATTTCATTTGTTTTCATTTTTTTTTATTTTCAAAAACCGACAAATAGTTTTTCAAGAAAAAAGGAACACCCGCAGCAAAGAGAAAACACACAGCACAGCCCAGCACCACGGCACGACAAGGCGACGCAGCACCACAGCACACAACACGGCACAACAAGACACCACGACACACCAGAGCAGCACCACCACACCACAGAACACCAAGGGAGACACCACAAAACACAGCGACAGACCACAGCACGAGGCAGCAACAACAGCGCGGACCAAACCGGCACCGAACAACACGACACGCAGCGCAACGCAGCACCGCACACACAGGAAAAGGACACAAACCAACACCACCAGCAAAGAAAAACGGACAGCAGGGCGCCACAGCACGGCACCACACGGCAACACAGGACCATGGTACACAGGACACAGCACAGGGGAGCAGGGCACCACGACCAACCACAGCACACAGCAGGGCAGCAAGCGAAGCGGCCAGGCAGGAGCACCCGCAAAAACACACATTAGCGAAAAACAACGGCGGGCGACCAGACCCAGCAAAGAACAGCCGGCAACCACAGGCAACAACACGCAGGACCAGCCAGCGCGAACGAAACAACATGGCACCACCAGCAAGACACGACGCGGACAGCACCACACCACACGAGAGGCGGCACACCAGAGCAACACAGCACCGCACCCCAGGACAGAACACAACCACGGGCCACAACAGGGGACCAGGCAACGGCAAAAACACCCAACGACACAGCACAAGCGCACACCAGCCCGCGCTGGGCCACAATGCCCACAGCAACACACACCAGCACACCCCACAACCCAGGACACACGAACGGGCCCAAGCACCGCACAATCGGCACACCAAGGCGGAAAAAAAAAAGGCAGGAGCGGAAAGAGGAAAAAAAACAGAAAAAAAAGTAAACCAACAAAAAACAGGAGCACCGCAAGAAAAAAGAAAAAAAGGGGGGGCGGTGAAGGAGAAAAATGAAAAAAACAAAGAGGGGAGCCAGGGGAGGGGACCAGAGAGGGCCAAGGCCCAAGGCACCCCGGACCGGAAACCACGGAACACCAGAGACAAGGGAGCGGGAAAAACAAACAAACAAGGGGGGGGCAGGCGGGAGGACCACAAGACACTAAGGCCCAAGGCGACCCAAGCCGGAGAACAGAGACCACCGGAGACAACGGGGGCGCAACAAGGAAAAAAAAACAGGAACACCCAATGACAACCACAAACAGGGCAACCCCAGCCCGGGGGGGGCCGAACCAACAAAGAGCGCACCAAGACCGGCGACAGGAAAAGGTGAGGCGCACCAAAACGCGCCCCGGAGGCTGGCCCGCCCGACCCGGCCAAGAGGGGCACGCACACGCACACACGCACGGGACCCGGGCGTGGCCTCCTCCGACCTGAAAGGGGCGGTGTCGGCGTCCACACGAAACACCCCCGGTGTACCGACCGAGTCCCCCGTCGGAAGACGGACGGTACGCGAAACGGGACGCGTCACCGACCAGGTCCAGACACGCCAACCACCGCAGCGCACGCAGCCCAAGACAGACGCCGGAGGGATCCGCCAGGGACAACCCCAGCGCGGGGCCCCTAACGTGTATAACGCGGAGCCAGCCCAGCGCCCCTGCCTCGGCGGGGGCTAGCGGCAGGCACAATGAGCCCGGTTCTCTGCCGGCCTCCGCGTGCCCCGCGCAGCCACCAAATACAGCCGGGGGCGCAAGCCCCTGGGCTGGGGAAAGGCACCACGGCGTCGGGAAGGCAACCGGAGCACCGAGAGCGACGGGTCGGACGAGGCGGGGCGCACCACGCGGGGCCACCAGGCACGCCAGAGAGGCACGCCGCCGGCCACAACTGAGGCACAAGGACATGTGCGAAGCAACAACGGCCGCTGGGTGCCGCAAACCCGGGCAGCGCGCACAACACGCAATGAACCACGGCACAGAAACAGTTGCCAGGCAACACCAAACCCAAACACCACAAAGCCAAGCCAGGAGGGGCGGGGTACAACCGGAACGCGCACACAAGCACACACACACCCCGACACCCCAGCCAGGAGTGGCGGGGCGCAGCCGAGACCCAAGCCGGAGCACAGACACCCACACCACACACCCCAGCCAGGAGTGGCGGGGTACAAGAGGAGCGCGCACGCAAACGCACACACATCCCAACATCCCAGCCAGGGGTGACGGGGCACAGCCGGACCCCAGCCCAAGCACACACACCCACACAGCACACCCCAGCCAGCAGTGGCGGGGTGCAAGCGGAGCGCGCACACAAGCACACAAACATACCGACACCCCAGCCAGGAGAGGCGGGGCGCAGCCGAAACCCAAGCCCAAGCACACAGACCCACACCGCACACCCCAGCCAAGAGTGGCGGAGTACAGGAGGAGCGCGCACACAAATGCACACACACCCCAGCACCCCAGCCAGGAGTGGCGGGCCACAGCCGAAACCCGAGCCCAAGCACACACACCCGCACCGTACACCCCCGCCAGGAATTGCGGTGTACAAGCAGAACGGGCACATGAGCGCACACACACCCCGACACCTCAGCCAGGAGTAGCAGGGCGCAGCCGAAACCCGAGCCCAAGCACACATGCCAACACAGCACACCCGAGCCAGGAGTGGGGGGGTACAAGCGAAGCGCGCACACGCACACCCGAACACCCCAGCCAGGAGTGGCGGGGCGCAGCCGAAGCCGGAGCCCAAGCACACCCAGCCCCACCGCGCACCCAAGCCAGGAGTGGCGGGGCAGCAGTGGAGCGCGCACACGAACACAGACACACCCGAAAACCCCAGCCGGGAGTGGCGGGGCGCCGTCGAAACCCGAGTCAAGGCACACACACCCACGCCACACACCCCAGCCAGGAGTGGCGGGGCACAAGCGGAGCGAGCACACAAACACGCGCACCCCAACACCCGAGCCAGGAGAGGCGGGGCGCAGCTGAAACCCGAGCCCTAACACACACACCCACACCGCACACCCCAGCCCGGACCGGCAGGGTACAGGAGGAGCGCGCAGGCAAACGCACACACACCCCAACAGCCTGGCCAGGACTGGCTGGGCACAGCCGAAACCCGAGCCGAAGCACACACACCCGCACCGTTCACCCCAGCAAGGACCGGCGGGGTACAAGCTAAGCGCGCACACGAGGGCAGACACACCCCAACACCCCAGAAAGGAGAGGCCGGGCGCAGCCGAAACGAGAGCCCAAGCACACACACCCACACAGCACACCCCAGCCAGGAGTGGCGGGGTACAAGCGGAGCGCCCTCACGCACATCCCATCACCCCGGCCAGGAGTGGTGGGGCGCAGCCGAAGCCGGAGCCCAAGCGCACCGACCCACACCGCACACCCCAGCCAGGAGTGGCGGGGCACAAGCAGAGCGCGCACACGAACACACACACCCCAGCACCCCAGCGGGGAGAGGCGGGGCGCAGCCGAAACCCGAGCCCAAGCACACACACCCACGGTGCACACCCCAGCCAGGAGTGGCGGGGTACAAGCGGAGCACGCACACAAGCACACACACACCACAACACCCCCGCCAGGAGTGGCGGGGCGGAGCCGAGATCCGAGCCCAAGCACACAAACCCACACCGCACACCCCGGCCAACAGTGGGGGGGTACAAGCGGAGCGCGCACACACACACCCCAACACCCCAGCCAGGAATGGTGGGGCGCAGCCGAAACCCGAGCTGAAGCACACACGCGGACGCCGCACATTCCAGCCAGTAGTGGCAAGATACAAGCGGAGCGCGCACACAAACACACACGCACCCCAACACCCCAGCCAGGAGTGGCAGCGCGCAGCCGCAGCCAAATTCAAAGCACACACACCCACGCTGCACACCCCAACCATGAGTGGCGGGGTACAAGCGGAGCGCGTACACAAAGATGCACACCCCAACAACCAAGCCAGGAGAGGCGGGGTGCAGCCGAAACCTGAGCCCAAGCACACACACCCATGCCGCACAGCCCAGCCAGGAGTGGCGGGGTACAGGCGGAGCACGTACACAAGCACACACAGCCCAACACCCCAGCCCGGAGTAGCGGGGCGCGGCCGAAACCCAAGCCGAAGCGCACACACCCACCCCGCACACCCCAGCCAGGAGTGGCGGGGTACAAGCAGAGCGCGCACACAAGCAGACACAAACCCCGACACCCAAGTCAGGAGTGGCGGGGCGCAGCCGAAACCGGAACCCAAGCACACACACACACACCGCACACCCCAGCCAGGAGTGGCGGGGTACAAGCGGAGCGCGCACACAAGCGCACACACATGCCAACACCCCAGCCAGGAGTGGCGGGGCGCAGCCGAAGCCCGAGCCCAAGCACAACTCAGACCAAAACACAAGCGCCACGCAACACGAGAAAACCCAGTGTTCATAGCCCGGGCACTGGGGCTGCCCGTAACATGCAGGTGACCGAGCCAAACGAGATCCGGAGCTCGCAGGTAAGGCTGCATCCTAAGGCCTGCGCTCCTTTGGGAGTCGAGGCGGAGCGTGCGACACCCAAGCACCTCGGAAGCCCAGTACTAAGAACATGCATGCATGCCTTGGGAACGGGATACGCCAGGAAGTCCGGTGAACCCCTAGGGTTCCGCCCAAAGGAGCAGACGTGCGCAAGCACGGGGGCACACCCTCCCGGCATGACAAGCAGCCCTCCTGCTGTTGCCCGGGGCCACTTTGTTGGGGGCCACCAGACAGGTCTAGCGGGATGTAAGTCGCCTCCCCTGTTCAAGCGCGGAGCCTCTTTCTGTTCGTCACAGCGGCAACGCCAGCGGGAACCATGGGGCGCCTCTCCACGACCGAGTGCACCTACCTAACCACCTACCTGAGTACTATACACTACGAGCAACACTACGACCACAAGGATTCCTGTGTGTCGGACCTCTAACATGTGTGAACGGCAAAATCAGCTCCTCACACCAAACCAAGGGCACCAATCAACTTCTACGGGTCTAAAACCACAGAAATCCACGATCTCGTAAATTCAGACCTGCAGAAATCAGAATTGGAAAGTAAAAACTCAGTAAGCTCACGCCCGATTGCGATTTATGTCGCGGGCGCACCAGACCAGAAAAGGAGTAATTCAGCACGCCAAGGTCTACTGCATCCCCCCCAAGGTGTATGTTGTGTGTGTGGGCGGCTTGAATCGGTCTTGGGACCGATCCCGTCGGGAGAAACCCAAAGGGGGAAAGCCAACTGCACTCCCCTCCAAAGACCGAACTTAGGGTGCAACCTTAAGTTTGGCCTGAAATCAGAACCATATAGGATTGGCTGACCACAACCAATGATGTGGGGGGGGTTGCGTATCCCTCTGTGGGCGTGGTTGTGGGTGTGGTGGGGCGAGTTCAAGACCGCAAGTGCCTCGGCACCACTTGGGTCCCTACAGGGCGAAATTCAGACATAAAGAGAAAAATTTAGCCATGAGGCAAGCACAAAAGCAAGCAGTCACAGAAATCAGGACCCGAGGAGTCCAAAGTGACAGAAATTCAGCACTACTGGCATCGGGAACACCGGAAAAGCCATAAATCAGAAATCAGCAACACAACCTGCAGGTGTACCCTCCTTACACACCCTCCTAGTGGTCCCCCAAGTACTCATTCACGGCCTTAGCGACAACTGCACCTGAATATATTGGGTCTTATGGGCACGTGGAAGCTGAACACCACGTGACCTTTTGCAGGTCACACATGGGGTCCCAACTCAACGCTACCTCCATCGCCCCCGTAGACGCACTTGACTACTTGTCGGCAGCCAAAATCAACGTGGCAGAGAACAGAGCGCGCACAGCAGTACTACCTTCATTTGCATACCATTGGGGGGGAGGGTACCGGCCACAAGACTCACTCTCGGCTCCACGGGACAGCAAGCAAGGTTCGGGTAGGGGGTCTTGTTCACCTACAGGCTGCATCTCGTCATAGGGCTCATCACCCCTAAAACGGTGGCGTGGGCCGTCATGGCGGGGGCCTGCTGCGGCGTTCCCCAGTGAGGGAAAAAAATATTCACCGCGCGTCATTGGGGGCGGGGGGTACAGCACACGGCCGAAGTGCAGTGGGCTCCCTAGCTCCTACAGACAGCTGACATGGCCCGCACCTGCCCTCCCGGGCGCTTAGGACCCAAAAGACAAAAACTCACATAACCTCATATCTTTTATGGCCGTGAGGATGGGCCATGGCACTCTCTGGGCTGGTATTAAACTACAGCCATACAGGTTGGTGTGGATGTGACCAAGCAGAAGACCGTAGGACACATGGGGGGTTAGGGGGAAAAGGAAAACACCAAACCAGACAAGCTCAATGCACACCCAAGACTTGATTTGTTTATGTGTCGGCTGCTCCACATCACATCACGGCCGAAGTACAGCGGATCCCCTGACCCTGCCCTACAGAGAGCTCACGTGTAGGAGGGGTGAATGACCACCTGTAACCGGCATATACCACACGTCAGCTGCCCGTAGATCGGCTTCAACAGGGGGACAGCAGGAATGGTCCATCTAGCACCGGTCCCCGAAGGAATGGAGGTTGTGGGCGTTCTCCGAACGCGCCGTGCAGTCACCAAGCCCCGTGCTCGGTGCTGGCCATATGCAGAGAAGGCAAAGAGGAAGAGGGCGATGAAGCGTAAATGGCATCTCACAAGAAGATTAGGCGGGGCAAACACAGGTGTATGTGTGTGTG
Source organism: Eutreptiella sp. 'Long Island Sound 2002' (assembly GCA_964036045.1). Classification (NCBI taxonomy): domain Eukaryota; phylum Euglenozoa; class Euglenophyceae; order Eutreptiales; family Eutreptiaceae; genus Eutreptiella; species Eutreptiella sp. 'Long Island Sound 2002'. Next base: position 48,846,641 of record OZ038378.1, read on the forward strand.
ATGAGGCGAGAGTAGATTCCATGAAAAGTCAAGTCGTGCCTGTAAGATAATGAAGACCAACTTAAATGTAGCATCCCACTTTGCAAGAGGATGGGCCCTACCTGCCAAAGATAGGGGGAAAAAATGGTGCCAAACAGGAGGTCTCGCGAGATCTGGAGGCAATTGGGAAAGGTTAGGTCCAAACACATACCACACTACCACATGTACATACAAGGCGTCAGGCAAGGTGTCATCCTCTAATATACATTCTTCGTTGATAAAACAAAAACCTCTCCTTGAGCATGTAGTAGGTTCAGGAAAAAATCACAAAGAGTGTATGCAGGGAGTAGGTTGGGCAAGGAGAAAGCATATGGAATTCACGCAAAAACCGAAATTCAAGGGTCGTTCACATTTCCGCAAGCCTCAACACTACTGTCATCGCAAACGGCATCCTCAAAATAGGGGCAATGGATACCTTGATATGTTAATTGGGTCACTATGGCCCAAAAATCGATCAAAAAGTGCCAAAAAGTGACCAAAAGAATCATTTAAACAAACGGTCAATGCACTCATATGAATTCGGACCAGGTGTAGAGGTGTGTCAAGCACATTCAAAAAAGGGTGCATGATCCCTTTCTGATTTTTTTTTGGGCTTGATGCACCACTCCAAAGAAAAAATTGGGGGGTGTAGCATATCAATACATGTTGACATTGGCCAAAAATGTCAAAAATGGCCAAAACAAAGCCTCAAAATATGTACAATGGAGTTCAAAATAAAGCCGAAGTCATGCATATTCGAGTGGGGCATATTCAAAATAGGGTGTCTGCCCCTTTGTCGAATATTTTTTGGGCTTAGCTTCCTGAACCAAAAAAATTTTGGGGGTCGTGACACGTGTTAAAATGCTAAAAATCGCCAAAAATGTCAAAAATGGCCAAAGCAAAGCCCAAAGATATGTACAATTGAGTTCGAAATAAATTCAAAATCATGCATAATCAAGTGGGGCATATTCGAATTAGGGTGTATGCCCCTTTGTCGGATTTTTCTGGGCTTATTTTCCTGACCCAAAAAAATTTCGGGGGAGTGACACGTGAGGAAATGCTAAAAACCGCCAAAAATGTCCAAAATGGCCAAAATAAAGCCCAAAGATATGTACCATTGGGTTCGAAATGGATTTTGAATCATGCATATTCAAGTGGGACATATTTCAAATAGGGTGTCTGCCCCTTTGTCGAGTTCTTCTGAGCTTAGTTTCCCTACCCAAATTAATTTTGGGGGAAGTGACACGTGAAGAAGTGTCAAAAATGCCAAAAAATATCAAAAATGGCCATAATAAAGCCGAAAAAAGTATGCAATAAAATTCGAAAAAATTCAAACTTGAACATATTTGAGTTCAGTGACTCTCAAATAGGGTGGGTGTACACACTTCATAATTGTTCAAAGGCTACACACCTTGTTTTGTGACTTGGGGGTACACACACAATGGGCAGGAATGCAAAATGGCCTAAACGGATAAAATATGCCAACAAAAAGCATAAAAATGTGTGCAATAGAGGCCGAAACAAATTCGAACTCCTGCAAATTTGAGTCGAGCGACCTCGAAATAGGGTGTGAGTGTAAGGAAATCCCATTTTAGAATTAAAGAATTAGCCCAGAATGGATTGGGTGAAGTGCAAGAAATGTACAAGTGTAGTGATAACCTTCACCCCACCAATGTAGTCTTGGCAAAGAGCAAGAAGTTGTCATAGAGGTCGAAAACAATTCGAACTCATGCTAATTCGAGTCGAGCGACCTTCAAATAGGGTGTGGGTGACCTTCAAGAATTTTTGTGGAATGAAATAATTTGCCCAGAATGGATTGGAGGAAGTGCAAGAAGGAGTGATAACCTTCACCACACCAATGTAGTCTTGGCAAAGAGCAAGAAGTCGATTCCATCCATGTCCGGCATAAGATAAGTATAAAATTGTAAGGATCTTCCATGTTGGTCAAGTCAAATGCTTTGGGACTGGAGGCGGAGCGTGCGACACCCAAGCACCTCGGAACTCCAGTACCAAGAAATATGCATGCATGCCTTGGGAACGGGATACGCCAGAAAGTCCGGTGAACCTCTAGGGTTCCGCCCAAAGGAGGGAAGGTGCGCAAGCACGGGGGCACACCCTCCCGGCGAGACAAGTACGTCACGCTGGCGGCGATCAGCCCTCCCGGTGTTGCCCAGGGGCCGCTTTGTTAGGGGCCACCATTGAGGTCTAGCAGGATGTAAGTCACCTCCCCTCGTCAACCGCAGAGGCTATTTCTGTCCGTCACAGGGGCGACGCCAGGGGGAACCAAGGGGCGCCTCTCCACGGCCGAGTGCACCTACCGTACCCTACCTGGTCAAGTCAGATAACTTTCTCCCAATGATATTTTCAAAATTTTGAACTGAAAATCCAAAAAATCCAACTTGCTGATGACAACGGATGTCTATTATTTAGCATGGTGAATGGATGGACACCACAAACCTCAATCAAAGAAGGTGTACAATGACAGAGGCGAGCAAAGACAGTTTCCAAACTTGGTCTTGATCCTTGTTGAAGTTCTCTCAAATAGAGGATCACATAACATTCGAACAGTAAACGTTACATAATGTCATCTTATACTCATCTATCAACAAGATAAGCAAACATACAAACAAGAGCAAAACAAATAGACACTCAATTGTATTAATAAAACCAAAGCGACACAATTGAGTACTATACACTACGGGCAACGCTACGGCGACAAGGATTCCTGTGTGTCCGACCTCTAACATGTGTGAACGGCAAAATTAGCTTGTCACACCCAACGAAGAGCACCAATCAAATTGTACGGGTTTAAAGCCACAGAAATCCACGATCCTGTAAATTCAGACCCGCAGAAATCAGAATTCGGAAATAAAAGCATAGTATGCTCACGCCCGATCGCGATTTATGTCACGCGCGCACCACACCAGAAAAGGAATAATTCAGCACCCCAAGGATCTACTGCATCCCACCCCGATTGTATACTGTGTGTGTCGGGGGCTTAAATCGGTCTTGGGACCGATGCCGTGGGTGGTAACCCAAAGGGGGAAAGCCAACCCTATTGCAACAAGCCACAGAAAATTCAAGGATTTCGTGTTTGCACCTGTCAAGTTGCCTGTGGCACTTGGCGTCCACAAAGTGTTGTAGCATCCTTGCCGGGATCCTGCATGGCGCAGACTGGACTAAGATATAAAGGAGACAGTGTGGCAGCAGTCATGCGTAACCAATCACCGCAGCAAGCGCTGTTACTTCACAGCAGCAATGTATAACATTAAACTACGAAAGTGCGTAAAGATCTTCCTGAAACACAAATCATTATCGCACCGTGGTCTGTTGTCTACATGTATTTTATGTGCTCGCGCGCCGCTTGGCCATTTTGCTAGCCAAAATCTCAAAGATCTCACACCTCATAAACGGAGGCCTGCGCATGCTATTCTCTGATAACAGTGTCAGGATAGGGGTGGATACACTGGGGTCCCCATTCTGCATCACCTGCCTTCCAAGAGGATAGCTTACGCTCTGGCCCCTGTCCCATGCACAAGGGAGAGAGACTGAGTGAACAGTAAATAAACAAGATTCAAACTCATGCTTCCTCTAGAGTTAGGAGAAAGGGGCTGGTACACCTGCGCACAGATCAAGTTCACTGGACACACACTGAGGAAGCATACAGTTATATGGCAGAGGGGCAAAGTAAGCTTATATATAGGCAGGGCAATATGGCAGTCTTTTTTTAAACAAGCCCTCGCATTTAATCAGGATCAGCACGGCTTTCGGAGTTGGCGGGGTGCCTGTCCGGCCTTGGTCACGCTTCTCCTCGGGTCCCGCCCTGGGGACACTGATCGCACGCTGCGTTGCGGCCCCGTCGACCCGAGTAGTTACCCGCTGTCCATCACACGCCCGGTAGAGTCGCTTCTCGGCGTGAGCCGCGGGATGTTTGCACTCCATCACTTCTGCCGGCACTGACCATTACTTGCGGCGATGGGGAGGTCCACATTGCCGCATTGCTTGCGGCAACGGGAGCTCCACTTGGCGGCGTTGTTGTGGCGATAGGACTTCAACTTGGCGGCATCGCTTGCGGCAATCTCCGAGGGTGTCTTGCACCATCTTTGTCAGTCTTCAGAGGCAACTCGTCGCACCCGCAGGGCAGTGTTGCTGCGCCTAACGTTCACAGCAGTGCAATTTTTCTTTCATGGACTCACCCGGATCTCAGCTGTTCCACTCGTACTTCCTTAAGCAGGCCCGCCAGCTGCAGGCGGTCTGTCCTCTGTTTTCGCACTTATGACGGCGTCAACTCCTGCTGCTCAGGCCGAATTCCAGAAAGTCCCTCGGGGACCACACACCTCCATGGGATCTTGGCGGGGTAAAGAACTTTTGAGGCAGACTTGGTGGAGTTCCTCTTGACCTTGGTCTATGTTTCGTCTCAACGTTGAGTTCCGTTCCTTCTGGTTTGGTTGAAAATCTTGCCCGGCCATCCATGAGCTTTTCGTAAAATCCACTGCATCTCTTGGAAGACCGTGGGTTTCAAACCCAAAACCGTCATCAAAGGCAACCTCACGAGGCCTTTCCTTGCAAGGACACGATGTACACAAGTGGGGGAAGTTTCAAGGTCTTTGTGTTCACACCTATCAAGTTGCCTGTGGCACTCTGTGTCGTAGAATCTTCGCCCAGATCTTGCATGACACAGAGTGAGCTAAGATACAAAGCAAGCAGTGTGGCGGCAGTCATACGTAACAAATCACCGCACCAAGCGCTGTTACTTCACAGCAATTGTTCATGATAAAAAATACAAAAATGCGTTCAAAACGTGCTGAAACACGAATTATTATCGCACTGTGGTCTCTTGTCTACACGTAATATATGTGCTGGCGCGCTGGTTGACCTGATGCGCCGACATTGGCAGCTCCACTTCGCTAGCCGAAATCGCAAAAAAATTCACACCTTGTAAATAAAGGCCTGCATTCTCTGACAACGCTCCCAGGATGGGGGGGGGTATGCTGGAGTCCCCATTCTGCGTCAACGATCTGTTTTGGAGGCCCCCTCAACAGCCCCTACTACAGAGCCCAGCAAGCAGGAACGAAGGCCACCACCGCCGGCCGGAATAAGTGGCCCATTTCCAGGACCCACAGTACCGGCAATCTTCTTCCTGGCACCCAGCAGGCTCAGAGCCACGCTGCGCCCTGGCAGAGCGCAAGAGAACCTGTGGATGTTCCCTCCTTCCACGGCACGGCAGTTCTGCCCCCCGCCTCTGCCGCGTCACCAGCTAACAGGCAGGCCCACCACATGCTGGCGATGTGAACCCCAAGCACTGGCCATCCTCCAGCTACTGGCATGTTACCACGGCTTACGGGCGGCCCACGGCACCCTGGAGCAGCACTCATGGCTATACTCACATTCCGAACCGGCCCTGAATATGCGCTCGCCACCGTCACGTGGGACCCAGCAAAAGGGCAGGCTAGCGTATCCATCGGGGAATCCACGACACCAAGCACCCGGTGCAATGGACACGGGATCTGAGTAGCTTCCAGCACAGACCAGCCACAGAGCGCGCTTGCAGAAGCGCTGTAAAATACGACGTAGTTCAGGCGGAGTAGTTAAGGTGATTTGGATGCCAATCTACTGTGGTTTAATTTTATTGTAACATCACATTGTCAACAGTGTTTGCATCCTCGACAGGGATTGTGAAGGATGCAATAAGCACGCCAGTGGCATGCCATTCAGGATCGCAGACAAACTGAGTGAATGGCCGTCTTTCAGACCGCCAATGTGCACCGTACGGCGAGTTAACGAGTTGCTGCTGTGCTCGCGGGTGGTCAGGACTGGACAAAGGAAACAGAGTGACAATATCAAAAGTATGGGAGTCCCTCAGCAACGAGTTCAAAATCAAGCCTTGGAGAGTTTACGGAAAAGGTTTTCTGAGTTTCGTCTTTATGCTGCGTTTGAAAAGAATGCAATGTGGCTCAGAGCAAAAGTAAAAATGGCTTGGCCATTACACCCGGCCATCACGTTCCCGGTAATAGCCAAACACCGCAGCGTCATGTGTACCCCGTCAAACACAGCTGTTCGCACGCGGTCCGAGAACACCCGACAATAGAATGGACGACGTACCACCCAACTTGGGGGTACCTGATCCAGTACATCTACAGCAACCTGGCACAAGGACACGAAGGAAACCATGAAACCAGACCGCATGGTCAGGAGCAGAGGTCGCAGTGGCATGGGCAGCAAAATTGCTTGGCAAAGAAGACAGAACGATTGCGAAAGCTGAATAGTATCCTGCAAAGAGATATGGTACACATAGTGCTTGATAAACCTGATATGCACATATGTGAAATTCACCCTATCGACCATCAATTCATATAATCACAAAGGATCCAAGTTTGCCTTATCTATCTCCAATCCTATGTTCCTAACAAGGAAATGGAAAATATTATATAACAGTCCCATACATAGGGTCATATAATGATCCCTTAGGGGCAATATGCTAGGGTACGGTTGCGACCTGCTTCAACTACGTGCGGGAGAATGCGAGAACATTTTGAACTCAAAATCCAAAAATTCCAACTTGCCAATGACCAAGGATGTCCATTCTTTGGCATGGTACATGGATGGACACCACAAACCTCAATCAAAGTAGATGCACAATGACAAAGGCGAACAAAGACGCTTTCCAAACTTGGTCTTGATCCTTGTTGAAGTTCTCTCAAATAGAGTATCACACAGCATTCCAACAATAAACCTTACATAATGTCATCTCATACTTATCTATTCAAAAGATGAGCAAGGATAGAAAAAAGAGCACAAAAAATAGACACTCAGTTTGTCTACTAAAACCAAAGTGACACAATTGAGTACTATACACTACGGGCAACGCTACGGCGACAAAGATTCCCGTGTGTCGGACCTCTAACATGTGTGAACGGCAAAATCAGCTCCTCACACCAAGACCAGAGCACCAATCAAATTGTACGGGTCTAAAACAACAGAAATCCATGATCTCGTAAATTCAGACCCGCAGAAATCAGAATCGGGAAAGAGAACCTTAGGAGGCTCACGCCCGATCGCGATTTATGTCGCGCGCGCACCAGACCAGAAAAGGAGTAATTCAGCACCCCAAGGATCTACTGCATCCCATCCTGATTGTATGTTCTGTGTGTCGGGGGCTTGAATCCGTCTTCGGACCGATGCCGTGGGGGGTAATCCAAAGAAGGAAAGCCAACCCTATTACAACAAGCCACAGAACAGTCAAGGGCTTTGGGAGGGACAGGCGTCCACGCCTCGCCCCTGCTCAAGCCGTCGGCCAAGACGTAGGCCACCACATCATAGGGGGCGCACATCTGGGCTTCAAACCAATGAAAGGATGCCGCCTGCCCGGAAGACGGTCATATTTGCCAATGCATCCGGCACTACGCCCCTTACACCAGTGGCCGGCGAGGCATCCTTCGAACTTCGGTCGAACGCGGGAGGACAGCTACAGGAACACCACCTGGCGGGGACCACAATCTTCTGAGCATCCTCCCATGGTGAACCCAAAACAACTAATGATCATTATGGACGCCGTCAGCGATGCCCAAGGGGCTCCCTGTAACCACCGGCATCATGTCTGGGTCCTTGTGGAGGCGATCGTGGACCCCCAGATCATACGGGGACTCGTCCGCAAACCAGTGCACAAGGCAACAGACTTCAGCCTCAGCATCGGAACACTGGACCAGCGGGTGGGAAGACAAGAACTACCAGGCCAGGTGGTGTTGCACCTGGTCAAGCAGGAATGTCATCGCCACAGCCGGGGCAACGGGCACATAGACTTACACACGCATAACCAGCACACAGAGCATACATCAGACCCCGACGCCCCTGCAATGGATGACAACATGCATACACACCTCCAGCTCCTGCCACCGATCCCACAACAGGGGAACCACCAGCCTGGGTGCCAGACGGCAAGGTATACAATAATACAGGGCAGGCGTACCATTACCGAGAACCCCCAGAACCATGGCTCTCATCCAAGGAAGCCATGCCAACACCGCCCTCAATCAACGACCTCCAGGAAGAGTCTCAAACTCCACTGTACTACTCGGCTCTCCTCCCATCCCTATTGCCAGTGCACCTACAGACATAGGGGACGCAGGTCTTGGTTGAACAACTGCCACTATTCTACAGAATTGCCCACTGGTATTACAGGAGAGACTTCGCCATACCCACCGAATGCACCATGTGGCCATGTCACCTGCGGCAGCTGGAGACCTGGGACCACTTCAAACAGTGCCTGCTGGCTGGAGAAGGAAACCACCAGGCCACATGGGAACGAGAAGGCATGATCATACAACACGGCAGTTGGAACCCAACGGCACCCGCAGCCAACGAAGTGTGTCGCCTGATGAGGCACTTGGAGATCAAGAAAGCAGTATCGAGAGGGAGGATACCGCTTGAACTGTTTCAAGTGCTTAAAGACCGCACCTGTGAACCATGAGCATGCACCTAACAGCCACGGAATGAGGGGACGCACAACCCCAGCACCGCATCCAGTTGTACGCACGGCTGGCACAGCATGCATCAGAAAACCAGCGTATGTGTTACAACGTGCTGATACACTACCAACCGGCCCAACATAAGGACTAACCACGCGCAGTACCACACGGCGTCCGGGAGAGACCATGTCTATGACGAGCACCCCAAAGCCTCACACACCACACTCAACAAACCCGAGGAGAGCACGCACCCCGCGCGACTCCCCTGCACACACCCCATTGTATCCCAAAACAACTCTGTTTCTTTTTAGGATGCCTGAGGCACCAAAACGTCACCAAATCGGGCCCCAGACACCATGCCCGGTGTGCTGTGAATCAGGCTGTCTCGGGCACAAACTCAGCTGCAGCAGGTTAGGCCGCTTTGGTGCAATGCTTTGGTCGGGGGACCGCCATGCCTCAAAAAAAAAAAGACCTCAGCTGCAGCACACCTCAGGAAAAGCACTGGTTCTGCAGCGCGTGCCTCTGCAAGATGAACAGCTGTCCCCTTCGCACACGGACCCACCAACTCTGCACCGGCCCCCGCCCCCGGAAGACCGAGGAGGAGTACCTCTCGGCGCAGGCGGTCCGTTCGCTGTCCGCCCAGAATAACTTGGGGCCCCATGACCCCACCGGCGGCAGCAATAGCCGAGATGTTGAGTGGCTGGCCGTGATGGAGGAGGGGATGGAGCCGCTGGCCCGACCCCCCTGGCACACACCACAATGGAGGGTGTCGCCGGGAGAAAAACCCCACCAGCTTGGTGCCCGACCATGACCCCTTCACTACAGCGCAGCGACGCAGCCTCCCCAGCATCGGCGCTCTGCCAAAAGGCTGGGACGCCAGCCCGATGACCAGGGAGAACCACCGGGCAGTCCTCCTCGCCCGCACGACCCACCTCCCCTTTTTCTTCGGCTTGTTTCTGGGGGACGCTGAGGTGGCCATTGGGATGGTCCGTGGGGACGGTTTTCTTGCCGCAGGTATGGCGCCTGACCAGTGATGGGGCCGCGTTGCTCGTGGCTGCATGGCTGATGTTGAGGGTGCGCCCTGTCCCCCGAGACCTGTGTCCCCTGGTCGAGCGGATCAGCGAGCTCCTTCCTCTGACACCGCCGGACACGTGCGGCAATGCGGCAGTGGCAAGCCGCGGATCCTGGGCCGAACAGCGCTCCGCTACATCTGCCTCCTCCTCCCCCAGCTCCAGCGCCCACGCCGCCATCCACACCGAAACAACGCTGCGGGCTACCTCCCCTGCTGCGGACAGGGCTGCGGAGACTCCAGCAGCATCGAGGGCCGTCCCAAACACAATGCCTTGAAAAGAAATGGGTCGCAAACGGGCAGCGCTTGTAATCATTCAGGCCTTTACTCATCCACAGGCCTGATCTTCATATACAGCAGATGCGGCGTGCGCAGTGACAGCGAAGTCGCGCCAGGATTCTATTGTTAATCTGTGTTTTGGGATCGCTTTTAATCGTGCTCTTTATTATCGCATTGATTAGATAATGACGATCTGTGGCTCATCAGTCTGTGGTACTGCTTGAGCTATCATGCGAGGTTTTGTCTTGCCATGTTTTAGACCTTGCACCAGTTGATCATGTTTATGAACAAACAGTGTCCGGGACTGTTTGTGACTGTGGACAATCGCAGGTCATTTCTGTTCTTGATTTCAATGTTGAGTTTGGAGTGAGCCCATAAATCTCCAACAAGGTAAAGCCCATGGACTACCAACGGCAATCAGAAGACCAATTATATGGTAGCGGTTTTGGTGATATGATCCATGCACAAAAAGAGTACAATGAAGTTGGGTTTCATGAACCACATGGTCGCCCAATGAAAGTGGTATATGAAAGTGACCAATTTGAGAGCATGCATGAAGGTTCGAATCTCGATGATTGGGATGATGATTCCGCGGATCCACTCGACTTTCAAAAGTGCAAGAGAATTAGTTACGGGTCCGCCATGGAGGATGACACACTACATCCCGTTTGAGAGTAACTGTAACAACACGATGGATGATCTTCAAACCAAGGTGAAAGTGTTGGAGGCCTTGACTCAACAATTGATTCAACATGGCCCACAAGCACAAGATGTTCATGATTTAGGACAAAGACGACTAAAAGTTGAACTACGAGTGAATAAACTTCGCAAGCAAATTATACTTCTCAAAATGTCGCACGAGGAGATCTCTAAGGATGTGGGGTTGCTCATGGAGTTCATTAGAGATTTCATTGGACATGAACAATCCGGCCTCACATCACTTAAGGACACCATGGACATGATTCGACAAGTCGACGTTCGCCTTCGCGAAATTGATCAACACGTTGCACAGGTACAAGACAATGCCACACAAATCACGCGCGTGGCCATGGTAGTGGACGATATGGTCCAAGGAATTCAATAATATGGCTCCGTTGTAGAGCCCAATCCAAGGGCTTTTGATCTCTTTTAAGGATTGGTTTCAAAGGGCGAATTTCAATTTTTTCGCAACAAAGTGAGTGTATTGGAACAATTCGATACTCAACAATCTAAAGTGTTGTATGATTCATACATGCAAAATGTGCACCCTCGTTTGCAGACTATTGAGAATGATTTCATTGGTAGAGGTGAATATTTGCAAGCTTTGAGATCGGTTAAGGAGGAAACCGATCGGTTGCAACTCGAGATTAATCATTATGATGTGGTGAACGATCATAATCAAGGCATTTTGGCCAAAGGTCTTGAGGAGTTGCGGGGTAATTTGCAAGACCTCACTGGGGTACATCAATCGGATGTTTCAACTTTCAGGGTTGAGCTTGAACAATGTCATCATGCTATTGGCGAGATGCAACGTGCTAGTGCATCATATGTGTCACACGTGTCGTCTCAACAATTGGGTAATAGGGTTCACACCATTGACCATCAACTTCGTGAACCTTTTGTGACGGTTAAAGCATTTCAAAAATTCACGACGGATTTTGTGTCCATGCAGGGCATACTCCGGGTGTTTGAAGAATCAATGAAGCAAATTCAAATGACCGCCAATGGCAATCCGCCACCGAATCCTTCCTTGGTTGCATTTGAAGGTAACATTTCTGAATTGTCATTGCGTTTGGATGGCCTTGCGTCCGAAATTTTGAGTTTGCATCATTCTTTGAGTGCTTTTGATTCTCGGTTGTCATCGTTTTCTTCTCGGTTTGATGAGGTGGAGTCATTTATTGCTCCTCTTCCCCAGGCCGTTGCAGCAATCGGACGGCAATCGAAGGAGTTTCAAATTCGTTTAGAAAAGGTGGAGCAAGGTGTGCTTGCTACTTTCTCACCAAAGACGGACTCACAAGTTAAGGCCATGTTGGATGAGCTTCGCGCGGCTACTTGCAAAGTGTCAACATCATTTTTCTATTTCTTTTGAAGAGTGTCACACACGGTTTGAGCTTGAGCTACAGGAAAAACACACACAAACAAGACACAATTTGTTATTTCCATACGTGACGTGCATGCTAACCTCACACGTGAATATAATCGAGGTGTTTCGAAGGTTACCAAACATTTGAATTCTCGTTGTGAAGCGTTGACGAACCACAACGAGAATCTCGAACGCAAGATTGCATCGCTTGAGGCTTCTATTCCTGGTTGGATAGAGAAAATGGTTTCGACATTCAAAGCCTCTCATGAAGCGATGCAAAAGGAAATTGCGAATGTTGAGGGGACGATGTCTCAAGAGGTAGCACGAGCCGTGGATGCAATGCTGCCGCCTCCTCCCCCACCAGATCCTTCTGCTTCACATTTGTTTGTTATGCAACAAGTGGAAAAGGTTGAGTCACGTGTAAACACACTCGAGTCACTTGAGCCAGTGACTACGGCGCTAAGACGAATAGACGCCATTGAGGAGCGTTTTGGGTCGAGGGCCATTGATCCTACATTTTCCAAGCGTGTGCATGAAATGGAGACGCGTGTAGCGGAACATGCGTCATTTGCCAAACTCGTGTTACAAGGAATTAAGAACATTGATCAACGTTCCCTCACCTCTTCCACCTCTCACACGAAGCCTGAGGTCGAAGCCGTTGGTTAAGGCTTTGAAAGCCGCATGTTGAATTTTTTCCAACGGGTGGAACATGACATAGATAGGAACCGTGAGGAAGTCGCGACCGGAGTTAAAGGGTGTTCCGAGCGTATCTCGTCCTTTGAGGGTTTTGTGAAGTCTCCTCGCATGGTGCAAGGTATAGGCTTGGAGGACTATCGTAAGGACCTTGAGGCGGTAGAGAACCACGCCGTGTGCTCGGTGGCTACGGTTGCGGATTCCGTGCACGGCCGAATGGATCGCCCCCGGGAGGGTTGCAGGGAGCTTCATGCCGAGCCGAATGCCATGCATTCTTTGAGTCATTCTAGCCAAGCACCACTGGGGCATGGGCATTCAACTGTGTCGGAAGCTCAAATAAATCTGAGAGCTGGTTCAAAATCTGATTATGTGCCAACTAACAAGGATCATATACCTTCCAGTGGTGAAGCCATGGAAATGGGCACTGAGTCCCAAACTGCCAAAACACCCACACCCACCGCTAATGTGTGTACAATTACCCCATTAGCGACCCCGCCCCCCACGCGCACTACATTGCTTTCTACTTCTAGTGGCTTGAAAATTACTTCTGATCAGCCAGCCACCCCAACGCTGCCGATGACAGTCCACTCAGAATTGTTGCATTGGCTTTTCAATCCTTCGGGTTGGCTTAAGCCTTTGCGTGCATTGACACCTTCTCTTCTTTTGATTTTAATCAATTGCTGCCCAGTGGCATCGCTGATGGAATGGCATTTCATGAGGTTTGACCACCTCAAGATGAATTTGAGGTCAGGGTGCCAGAACCCGGGAAAGCCCAGTCGGGGAGAGGTGTTTTTGGTAAATCCCCTGTTTCGTGGTTAGACCCAGATGTGTTGGAAACCCTTCAAAATCATTATAGGGTTCCGGTATGGAGACCGGACCTAGGGCAGTGTTATCCGGATTGGGAGACCTTGTTTTTGGTTTCGTACTATGGTAAGGGATGCCATTTTGATTTGGAAAATCAGTTTGGTTTGTTGCTTTCTAGTCAGCACACAAAGAGACAGTCCACGTTGGCTCGGCAGTTACGTGATGAGCGACTCTGCTTGATGGATCTTTTTCTGCTTATTCACTCCTATGGCATCAGAATCTCCAATCCTTATAGCCCCAGTACAGTTTTCACCAGTCTCGGCGGAAAGGGCAATCTAACAGGAGACGTCGGTCCAGATGAATGGTACGATTTTTTTGCGTGGTTTTTACACCACGGTCGGAGGGTTACAGGCAAAGTTCCCATGTGGCAAGCCCATTCTGTCCTCCCCTCTGCCGGGGTTGCATACGCCAAGGGGAAATCGGCAGACAACCCATGGTACTCCATTAAGCAAGATCTCCTCCAGGGACAAACCTCTAGAGGTAATGTTCCTTATACGTACTGCAATACGCATTGCAATCCCCAGAGGGGCGGACAGTACAAGCCGTCTCTGATTCCGGTTGACGTAGAGAAAGAGGATATGAGGGTGATCGTTCTCGCTCACGATGGCGTGACCGTGACCCGTAGGGGGATAAACGTGAGCGAGGTCATGGGGATTTGCGTGACCGTGACTGTTATGGAGGTTCGTGTGACCGTGACTGTTATACGGATAAGGGCTCACGCGGTAGTAGTGGTAGTCGTAGTGGGGACCGACATAAACGTGCTAGTGAGCATGGTCGTAGGGAAGACCGTCGACGCGATGGGTCTAATTAGCGTGATTATCGGCGAGGATCAGATGGGGAGGGTAGTAAAAGCTCCCGCAGTAGCTGGGGTAGTAACAGTGTCCGTAGTACTAGGTCTGAATCTGATCCTTCGAGATCGCATGGACGTGATTTTTCTCGCAACGAAAAACAGACAGGTTACCGTGGCAACTCTTGCCGCAAAGATCGAGTAGACAAGTCAGGATACCGAGACCGCGATTCATGAAGAGGACGCAACCGCCATCGCAGACTCGACCGTGACCGAGACAGGTATTCCAATACATCAGCATCATCACGGGCCTACAGGACGTTCAGCGTCCAGTGGTCGTCACGATAAAACGCGACGGGACCGCTGGACAGAACGCAAGCGCACGCCAACAGAGGAGGATGTAGTTTGTTTTCGGTGTGGTGGTGTGGGTCACAGAGCACAGGACTGTCCCACTTTCAGAGACCATAAAAAGGCGCGCGCGATACAGGCAACGACGGAATCCCCCCAGCCAGAATTACAGGTCCAGGTCCAGCAAGAGAGGAGAAGTCCATAGGGACTTGGTCGGCAGAATAGCGCTCCTTCTGCTGAGACCAAGCGTAACGCTGAGACCGCCGTGGTAAGGTGGGTCAAGCTGCCAAAGACATGGGAGACAGTTGATCCGGAAGCATTTGTATGTGTATTGAATTTTTCGGATCTCTTTGTTGAGGAGCGTCACCCTATAAATCCGCCCAGCAATCATAATTGTGGGCACAGGGAACTTGTCTTTGAGTGCCTGGTGCAGTTTTCAGCTCATCTGAAACTGCAGGACCTGAAGAATTTTGTTCCGGCTGATATTGGTTGCCAGATTTTAGCTGTGGGGAGTGCTTCGTTGTTTCCTAAGGAGAGTTCGGTCGGCGCCCCCTGACCATTGCTGCTGCTCGGTGCGGGTAAATCTCTCATCCAGGGAGGAGATAAGGGCGTGCATGTAACCCTACATGTGCCTGTAATGGGCAGATAGGGTATTGCAGTTCTGAAATGTCCAAACATGTTCGTGCATATTGCTGAAGTGGGGCCCAAAATCCTGATTGGCTCTCCATTCTTGTTCCACTACAGGTTGGCTTTTGTTCCCACTAAACATTTTTGAATCCCAATGGAGGATATGAAGTTTTTGAGAGCCTCCAGGGCTTATCCGGGCTCCAGATCACAGAATGCCCGTATTGTCATCAGCATTTTGAAGCGTACAGGACAGGCACGTCGAGTTTCAGGACGTATACGTTTCTCTGACCCTGTGATCACTTCAGTGTGGTGTTTTGTTTGTAATCCGGAACAACCACCTGATGATGGTGGGCGCTGTGTGCATTCACAGGCAGCGCATATTACGTCATCCATGCGCATTGCATGTGAGGGTGCGGTTTTGCTCGGCTGCGCTTAAGGTGCGCCGCCTATCAGATCGGGGATTTTTACCAAAAAGAGCCACCCCAGGGTCTGCAGATATGATGTCAGGGCACCACAGGATGTTGTAATCCCTACAGATACTGTTGTTAAGGTGCCTCTGGATATTGCTGTAGAGGTACCTGAGGGTTCATATGCTCGTTTGGCAACTTGCAGCAGTTTACCCGCCAAGCGTGTGCATATTGTGGGTGGTGTGATTGACCCTGACTACCGCGGGAACATCACTGCAGGGTTTGAAAATCAGGGTGTTTTGTGAATTCCGCATTCGCCGCAGTGACACAATTGCTCAAATTGTGCTTGAAAATATTGTTACGCCCCCTGTCGTGGAAACAGAGGAGTTGTCTGAGACAAGTAGATGCGCTGAGGGTTTTGGCAGCACTGGGTCAGGGTCTCAGGACACATTTCTTCTTCAGAAAAATTTTGACAATCAAACTAATCTATCAGACATACACACACCAAAACACACACACATGCATGATACTGTTGTGGGATCTGATTCTTTGATGAATAGTCTGATTGGTGTGTTGTGTACCCTTTGCAACCTCTTCGCTACAAAATCTGGAAGTGGAGTCCCAGTAACTGGAAGTGGAATCCCAGTGTCCGTAAGTCCTGAATGTGGAAGCTCAGGAACCGGAAGTAGAAACGCGGAATCCAGCAGTCTTAAGAGTATAAAATCAGGCACCGGAAGTGGAATCTCGGTTGCAAATGACCCTCGATGTGGAACGCCAGGCCCTGGACGTGGAATCCCAGGTAACCAGGCACGAAGTGGATACCCGGATCTACACACGGTGTTACAACCGTTTACGGGACTAGAGGTACCCAATAACCTTGAACAGGTCAATACGGCATTTAAGGATTCGTTACAGGGACGTGAGGTCCCGCTTACACAGATGGGGATTTTTTCGTAGGTGTTGAACATGGTTCACCGGGTGGTACGGGGGTTGTGTACTCCAAGGTTCACCCTCTTTCTACATCTACAAATACACTATCACCTGTACAAGACGATTCCCACGCAAACTGTGTGTTGAGTGCTGTGTTGGATGTTGATGATGTAATATATGATGAAGAACACACTGTTTTTTGGTCAGCTCTGGAGGACCAGACAGTCAATTCTGACCCTCCCCCCCCCCTTCTGTGAGTCTTACGCCCCTGATCATTTTATTGCAGGGTGGAGTATCAGAGAACCACTGATTATTGAAAGTCTTCGGTGCTGAAGCAACAGGCATTGCCCCCCA
The DNA here is from genome assembly GCA_964036045.1 of Eutreptiella sp. 'Long Island Sound 2002'. NCBI lineage: Eukaryota > Euglenozoa > Euglenophyceae > Eutreptiales > Eutreptiaceae > Eutreptiella > Eutreptiella sp. 'Long Island Sound 2002'. The sequence goes on from OZ038378.1 coordinate 48,863,544, forward strand.
GTGATGCGAAGTGATTTGAACATGGCCTTGCGGCTATGCATTTACTGACCACAGACAGGGCCATTGACCCCTCGTTTCCCCCTAAGAAAAACATTTTTCACTTGTCTTCTCTCTCTGATGTTGCCCGTCGTCAGGCCATCATCAGAAGCAAGAAGTCAATACCTCGGGGTCAATACCGAGTTCGATCATCAGTCATCAACAAGGTAAGTGCTTGGATGCTTCACACAGGACAGCCCATTAGCGTGGGAGTATATGCCAAACGTTGTTTGCAGTTTTTTGGACGTGGGTGGTGTTCCAGTGTAGATGCTCTAAATCAATCATGCAATGATGAAATATTATGGTTGCACCCTTCCCCATCTCAGTGGTTACAGGCAGTTCTCAAGATGGTTTCTGATGCTTGTAAGGGCATTGCAGTGGTGCCTGTGGTTAAATCACAGCCGTGGTGGTGGTTGATTGGAGAAGTTGCGGTTGATTGGGTCGGGTTGCCCAAGGGTCACCCACTTTTCGTTGATTCTGACGGGCGCATACGCCGAACATGCTGCCCATACCGAATTGTCTACTCTGATGCTGTGGGACACCCACAGTATCAGAGTGAACACGTTAAGGCTACATGTCCCCGGGTGGATGCACAGGGTCACCCGCTGGGTGATCGCTCCGATGATTGGGATCCTTTGCCCAGAGATGTTTTGCATTCCGAGCCTGGTTCTAGAGGGCTCGCAGCACAGGCTGAAAATGTACAGGCTGGAAATGTACAGGTCACAGAATCCTGTGATCTGTTTACTCTCAGTGATTCAGCTTTGCCTCGGCATGAGGGAAGGCCTGGCCGTCGGACAATGCAAAAAAAACTTTGCACTGCCATGCCGTTGACTGAGGTTTGATTGTGTATTAGATTGACTATTCAGGTTTGTCTGATACCCCCCCTGAGCCTGTGTTACACGATCCTGTCACTGGATCAGAAAATGCCATTTCCGATGAGCAGTACTCATCGGATGACGATGTTGGGTTTAGGGGAAGGGGTATGTGTGTATGTAATGACGACATTTCTCGTAGCATTTTTTCAGTGGTTCAGGCTGATAAGGAGTTTCCAGAGTGTCAGGATTTGCGTGATGCAATCCTTGACGAGTTTGAAAGATCGGTGTTCACGCGGAAGACCTTCAAAGAGGTCAACAATGCAAACCGAGGGCTGTATGCCCGAGTGAACCTTGAGCTGATCCAAGGTGCGGTGGGACATAGCTGTAAAGCTATCCGCACGGTAGGGGTACGTGAACAAATTTTATATGAAAAAATTAAAGAGTTCGAGAATCAGGGATTTCTGCGGCCTCTGGGCGCGGATAAAAACTCTGATTGGGTGTCAAGAGCGTTCTCCGTACCGAAGCCAAATCGCAAGTGGCGGCTTGTCATTGACTAACGGTCCCTGAATACTCAGTTAAAGGGTATAAATTTTCCCCTCCCCGTGATTGTGGATGAGTTGGCGCGTCAGGTGGGGAATTCTGTTTTTTGTTTGGTGGATCAGGGGGATGGGCTTCACCAGATGCATCTGGAACCCTCCTGCTGTCACCTGACGGCGTTCATCACCCCTTTTGGGGTATACGAGTGGTTGGTGTTGCCCATGGGAGTTAAAGTTGGGCAACAGGTGTTTCAGCGTCTAGTGCAGTGGGTTTTGCGTACATGTCCACATGGTGGACCATACATTGATGTCGTGCTGACTGGCAGGGAGATCCACAACGGCCCCGCACCAGTTCCTGTGGTCTTGGCCGGTTTTTGGACAGCCAAGCATATCAGGACGAAGATGCTGCGCAGTTTCTGCAGCCTTGTTTTTCCCCGCCCCCTGTATTGCCTGATGGCTCTCGAAATCCTGAAATGGCCACCCCCTACTTTTATGATTTTCCTGAGAGTCCTTCCCAGCGTGATCTTTTACACTTTCACTACTTGTGTCTTCTGGAGGTCCTCAAAGCCTTTGCGCAGGCTGACCTCAGTGCTAAACCATCCAAGTGTTTTTTGCTCATGGAGCAGGTACAGTATGTAGGGCATGTGTTGTGTAATGGCAAGCGCTTTCCCAGTATGAGGCGCTCCGTGAATGGAAACAGGGCCAGATCACAATGGCCAAAGCCTTGAAGGGCTTTCTTGGCTTGGCCAATTGGTACAGTATGTACATAAAAAATTATGCCCAGCATGCGGCCCCCCTCATGGAGGCCTTGAATGGTAAGTGTTTGTATGAAGAGCGTGGGGGAAGTCCTGATATGGATGGTAATGGGTTGCCTGTAAAGTTGAGAAAGCGTTTACGCCTCACCCCCAAACAAGCTGAAATTCAGTGGAATCCAGAGATGGTTAAGGGTTTTGAGTCTATCAAGAACAGTTTCAATACACGTGTTGCCTTGTATTTGCCTAAGCCAGGAGCCAGGTGGAGGTTGTCCACAGACGCCTCTGACTACACCATCGGGGGATCGCTCGAACAGGAGCAGGAAGATGGCAATTGGCATCCAGTGACATTTTTTTCGCGTAAATTGCAGGGCAGTAAGACAGGTAAACATAGGGATAAGGGTATATGACAATTGGGGTCGACTGTACGTGAGAAGGGAAAGTACGCTGTAGTGTGTTGTCTCCTGGAATTCCAGTCCTTGATTGGACATCAGGAGGTGTTAGTGCGCACTGACCACAGTAGTATTGTACAGTGGTATAAGGAGGATTTATGTACTGTATCAGGACCTTTAGGGCGACTCGGTCGGTGGCACGAATTTTTGAGTCGTTTCAATTTAGTAATTGAGTATCACAAAGGGGAGCATAACGAGGCGCCTGATGCCCTATCCCGTTGGGCCTATCCTGCGGGATTGGCACAGGATGTGTCTTTCTCACGGGTCACAGACAGACATGAAGGGCTGGAGTCAGTGTGAGGAAGCTGAACGGGTCCGTTCACAGAAAATGTTGAGGGATACATACCCCGAGGCCTTTGGACCCTGCAGCACCTCCACAGTCAGTTTTGCAGATCAATCTGAAGCACGTGACGTGCTTCTGCAGGTCGGGGCACAGGAGGAGATTGGTTCACTTTATTCAGCTTCAGACAATTTAAACTCCTCCACTTCGGGTACATACATGGATGCAGATGGTGTTCATTCGTTTTTGCATGACTCAGCATTGGTATCCAGAGTTCAGGGCAAGCCCAGTCGTCCAATGAGGCGCGCCTGTCGCCAGGAGGAATAAGCTTTTGAGAATTCATGATCGGCGTACCAAGGAAATTTTGGCTGAGCACCCCCCCAGAAATTTGAGCCTGGGGACCGTGTATGGCTGCGTGTGCATCGGAAGCCCGGGGATAGTAAGCTGAGTTGGCTCTGGGTTGGTAAGTGTGGGACGGTACCGCATTGCCGGACCGTATGGCGAACAGGAGGTAGAGGCGTTGAGGTTGAGGCCCTATCACCCCCCTCTCACACATGGACCCCCCCCCTTACATTACTATTTGGACAAGGTGACTTTGGTGGATGATGAGAAATTCATCATCGAGTACATTGACAAGCATAGGGAGATTGTCAATACAGGACGGCGGCACAAAATTTTACAATGGAGGGTTAAATAGAAAGCTTTTCCGAAGAAGGAGTGGCATGATGCGTCTGAATTTTTGCATTCCATTCCGGATGATTGGTTGGAGTATACCAGGAAGCACGACATCCATGTTGGCATTAAAGATGTCAAATCGGTGTTCCTGAGTTGGCGTATCCAGCGTTTGTCCTCCCCCTCTTCATGCTGATTTTTATCGCTTGCAGGTGGAATTCAATCAAAGAATTCGATGAATTGGACATGGGTGGTCTGCAGATGACGACACTGCAGGTCTGCAGACTCCAGGGTCTGTTGCTGTCAGTTCTGCCAGCTCCTCTTTTCCGACAGGCTTTTCAGGTACAGTGACAGTGACAGTGGTAGTGACATGACTCAAGGTCTGGGATTTTTTTTCCCCTCTCTCCCCCAGGTGGCAGATGGCAGCAGTACAGGACTGCTCTGGGACATTAGCAGTCAGGTTGGCTATGGGACGTCAGCAGTCAAGTCCGCTCTGGTACGTCAGCAGTCAAGCCTGCAATGGGACGGCAGCAGTCAAGTGTGCTCTGGGTTGCCAGCTCTGCCCCCCCCCCCCTCTCAGTGACATGTCATTTGTTGGTTATTGCTTGTAATCCATTTTGCTGCGCTATCCTAATCTTCCAGTGACAGTATCAAGACCCATCGCAGCAGGTGTACTAAGACCAGGTGACAGATGCCAGGCCACAACCATTTTTTTCTCGAAATGGATACGGACCTCACCGAATTTATAACTTTGACGTAAGTTTGTTGGTATGTATAACCTAAGGTACACCGAGGGTTTCCAGACAAGGATGCATACCAGTGTACGAATCTAATTGGAACCCTCTGTGGTAGTAAGCTACTGCAGTTTTGCAGTGGAGGCGCTGACAGTGCTCGCACAGCTGGCACTGCTCAGCCCTCCCCTATGCCGGGTCCCTTAAAAGAAAGCCGGAACGGGTCCATAGGGCGGTGGGTATTTTTCTGAGTCTGATATTATTTTTCGGCATATTGTGCTACTGTAGAATCCTTTCCTGCCTCCCCCCCCTTCTCATGTGTACCAGTCATTGCATGGTTCATTTTTCTAATTTTTCTACCCACGCTTGGCAAGTGGGCCCTTCCTTTGCGGATGTGGGAGTTCAACATCGCTAGATTTTCTTCCCCTCTCTCTCTCCTGTTTGTTGTCGCCATTCTCTCCCTCTCCATCCTCTGTATTCACTGTTTGCAGGATGTGGATGAAGCAATGCTGCGCAATGAATAGAGTGGGGTAATTTTTAACAGGGCTTGCCCAGGTCGTTTTAAGGTAGTCGATTGGCAAGGCAGGATTGCCGGACTGTACAATTACTCTGTGTTGACGGTGCCTTCCATGTTCCTGCAGTGCAATTCCAGTCAGGACCAGTCCAGTCAGGACAGTCAGGACAGTCAGACAGTCAGGACAGACAGTCAGGGCAGTCAGGACAGTCAGGACGGACAGTCAGGACAGTCAGGACACTCAGGACAGTCAGGATGTTGTGCATTTTCTTGCTGCTGTTACATTAGATTAGTGCCACGTTGTAGGTAGCATTTTTCTTCTGTCGTGGGTCCGTGGTCATGTTGTATTTGACCGGTTGATTAGGCAGGATTCAAGTGTGTTCTGATGACAGCTGTTTTCCTGTGTGACAGTTTTGACTGTCAGCCCCCCCCCCCCTCTGGCAGTTTGTACTCCAATGCTGAATGTTTTGGTGCCTTTTTGTGTTACTTATTGCTACTTTTGTGGTGCTACATTGCCTTTCTCAGCCATTGGTCACTCTGTTTTACAGAGGTGTCAAATGTCTTGGGAAGGGAGTGTGATGATTAAGGCCTTTACTCATTCACAGGCCTGACCTTCATATACAGCAGATGCGGAGCGCGCAGTGACAGCGAAGTCGCGCCAGGATTCTATTGTTAATCTGTGTTTTAGGATCGCTTTTAATCGTGCTCTATATTATCGCATTGATTAGATAATGACGATCTGGGGTTCATCAGTCTGTGATACTGCTTGAGCTATCATGCGAGGTTCTGTCTTGCCATGTTTTAGACCTTGCACGATTTGATCGTGTTTATGAACTAAGATTCCATTGAACGAACAGTGTCCGGGACTGTTTGTGAATGTGGACGATCGCAGGTCATTTCTGTTGTCTTGTTGGTGCTGGTGCCTTTGGGATTGTATTCTTGATTTCAATATTGATTTTGGACCGAGCCCATAAATCTGCAACAAGGTAAAGCCCATGGAATACCAACGGCAATCAGAAGACCAGTTATACGCTGAAGTGCCCACCAGCACCGCAGCACCAAACAGCCACCACTAGCGCACCCCAACGAAGCACAAACGCAACAGCCAAGCAGCTACCACCACGATGGGGAACGCCACAGGGGAGGTTCTAAGCAGAACGGGGGCGGAAGCAGCCCCCAACACAGTCAGCTAGCCCAATAGGCCTCCCGGCACCGTAACGGCCATAGCGGCGCCCGCCCTCGCTGAGCGTCTGGAGCTGAAGCCCACACGCCGTGACTTATCAGCCGTAAAAACTACGCGCCAGACTGCAGCAGGGTGCAGGACGGCGGCAGCACACCCACAGGGGCCAACGCTACCCCAGACTCTGGCTGGGCTGTGCTGCAAACGCCCGACACAAACTGCGAGACCGGCCGCTGCGACGCCTTGCAACGAGGTGGACACAGTGGCCGACTCCGAGGGTCACAAGCCGCTCATGCCAAGGAATCCTGGGACCGACCAGGAGGCACCACCGAAGGACAATGGTACCAGAGTGTCCTTGCCACCGGCGAAAACACTGAGGGGACAACCCGCCTAAGACACGCCTGCCAAGACCACAGAAACGGGGGAAGAGCAGGGCCAGAAGATAGCCACTGCCCACAACAGGCTACAGTGGTTACCCTTTTTGACACAGGGCAACCTTTCAAGCCCGGCCAAGGCTCCTCACTCAATGCCATGACGGGTCCGGGTTGATGTTCATCGAAGGACAGGTGCAATATTTACAGACTGGGACAGCTTACACCCATGCTGGACCTGTTCGGAAGTTTGTCGTTGGGTCAGGACTCTGGTTCTCTGATGAGGGAAGGCTCACGGAGAGGGGGGAGGGGATCGTAACTGTTTGGGGGGGCAGAAAATGAAGAAAGAGGTGATTCTTTGGGTTACATCTGGCGGGTAACTTGGGCTTCTGACGGCTTCTGACGGCTTCTGACGGCTAAGCTTGTGACCGTAGAGGAACCACAGAGAGTGCTGGCACGCTCGGAGGCCAGGCCAGCAACAGCAGCGGGTCTCGAAGCCAATCAGGCGTCGCCTGCGGCCTCTCCACAGACAAAGGGTGCCACAGACGAACCGCCCCACCCGCAGTCCAGAAATCCACAGCCCGGCAACACACTGTCTGTAAGTGGCCGTGCGCGGACGCCAGGAGGCGACCGAGCGCTCAACGCCCCATGGAGGCACAGAACGCGGCCAACGCCGACCGCGGGACACAGCAGGGGGTGGCAACACCGCAACACTCACCATTGCACCCACCAGCAACGCCGTTCCAGAGTGCGACGGCCAGGAAGCCACAGGGAACACGGACAACCGGGAACTCTACGGCGACACGGCACCCGCGGAAGTCGACGCAAAGAACCAACTCCGAGGACATGAAGCCGAGACAGCAGCGAGCAACCTTACAACATCCTGCAACGAACCCACTGCCCACGCCCATCAAGGCAGCCAACGGCCAAGCGCCCCTACGACGACAAGTCCTTCGAGGTCGTCATGGCATTACGTCAGGACGGAGGTCCCACGGGGGGTCCACCACCTCGTCCAACACTGACAGCAAGCCACTAGGCACCACACCGAACCTCCTGCACTGCCGAAGACTCTCCCGGCAACCGCACCTCAGCAGCGCCGGCAGCTCATTTCCAGCCAGACAATGCAGCCCTGAGTGCATCCCTGGGAGTGTCAGGCACCCACCGCGCCACCGTCACGAGTGGAAGAATTGGGAATGAAGAGCGCTCACAGACAAGGCGCCTGCCCCAACGGGCGTCCCCCCTACCCGCCACTCCTAGGCAAGAGACCAAGGGCCGGCGACCAACGCTTGCGCTGAAGGGCTCGCCGAGCAGGTACCCCCGCGGCCATCTCCGCTCAGCGGGCAAGAGAAACTGGACTACGCACGGTCTGAAGAGAACGCCCGTCGCCGCAGCGCGGAGGCAGAACACGGAGATGCTCGCAACGCGGACCCATGTATCGGCCAGATTACCGACAACCACCAGCTCACCCTCGGGCTCAGGACCTAATGGATGCTTGGGAAGGACGAAGACATCGCAAACAGAAACTGCACCATGGCAGAAGTATTGTTGAGCTTTTGCCGGGGTCGCAAGCTGCCCCGCCATCAATGCAAAACCTGGGCCATTGGCGCTATGGGCCCTCCCCTCTCATCGCGCACATGGGAAATGGCAGTCTGGACAACCTGCCGGATTATCGATGACCCGACCCTGGGTAACGAGTACAAAGCGCTGTGCGCTCACGCCGTGCACTCCCAATTCCAAGCCCTGTCACAGAAACGCAGGAAGGCGTCCCTGTCAGGCCACGGCAACCTAGTGGCGCTGTGTTCCCTTTTCTTTTGACAGGTGGGTTATTAGGGCATCAGATATCTCCCTCACCGACACCCAGTAGTGTGTGTAGGTGTTGGAGTCAGCAAGCCGGACTGATGTACATGAGGCAACTCTGGACACTCATCACCCCTGGAACCGGCTGTCTTCAGATGACCTTATCAATATGTGGGCCTCCACCAACCGGCCCAGGGGCGGATGGGGTTCCCGCGTTTCAGCTGGGCGCAGGCCCCTGATGCCCCACCCCCCGAACGCAGCCCAACGTGAGTCGCAAGAGGCAAAGACGGGGTTGCAACACAGCTCAGCATCCTGGCACATGACTTGACACTGACGTTTTGGAGTGGGAACACAGAACAGCCCCGCAGAGAGGACGCAACCTTAGAGAAATGGTTCACAGGTATATCACGGGGCCAGACACGCTGCATTGGGGAAGACCGGACCGCAACACCCCCAGCAACGTCCTCCTGGTCATTCTGGACGCCGTCCACTATTTTCACCTGAGGATCTGCGAACGTCCAAAGGACCAGCGCTGCGACCTGGAGTCTGTGAAATACATGAGCCCCAGAGCCACGTCCCTACCAGTGAGGCCCACCACCTTGTCTCTGGATCAGCCCGACCCCCTGACAACCATTGTGTCCGGGCCAGTCGGCAATTGCTGCCCGGGGCACAACCTCTACTGCCCGGAGTGGGCCGAAGCATGTTGTATCAACGCCAGGCCATTGAACGCGGAATGGAGATTCCACATGGACGGCCGGGAAGAAGCGGAAGCCATCCCACCCCAGGAGCTGGGGCATCATCCCACAACGCCAAATGTGTGCCCAATCTTCTTGTTCCACCAGATCAGGGTACTGGCAAGGGAACAACTCCCCACAATCTACCACCAGACACAAGCACGAGCCGCATATGCAGCACTCATGACGGAGATGTTCAGCGCCCTCCGTAGTGCCCCGGTCCCGCTCGCCAACCTGCCAGAGCCTCAACCGCAGGCAACCCCGGATAGTGGCGTAAACGCCGTTAGACCTCTTCGATTGAGGATCATAGTACCCGCCACCACAAAACAGATTCCTGACCATCACAGAAACAGACCCTGGATCCCAACGAGGTGCATCACTGATGAAGAGCAATAAAGAAGGTCTGTAGTACCGGACCCTGCCATTGTGCGGGCGCTACTACTATTTTTGATTTTGTCACCTCCTTACCCGTGACCCCCATTGTCCTTGATGTCACCAAAGCTTCCATGCCTTCCAAGTTCCCTTTTCCAAATTCCAAACATATCCCGCGGGCACACCCAATGGCAACCGCTGACAATAAAATCCAAATAGTCGTCCACAAATTCAAATGGGCTTGAGACCATCAATACATGGAAGTCATGGTGAGGGGAACAAATAATGACAATCTCGGGCAAAGAGAAGCAGAAGAGAAGTACAGCTGAAGCCCTACAATAGGATATCCGAGTATCGAAGACGATGTTGCATCCCAAATCCAGGAATCCATTCATATACCGTGCACACTCAAGTTATGCGTGTCATCATGAACATACATCGACACCATGCTAGCACAATCTCTATACAATGGCTTAAAAAAACACATTGCCTCATGGAGGATCATGCATGACACAACGACCGAAATACAGTCTATTAAGTGCATGGCAAAACACAAGGAAAAGCATATACAAAATAATGGCATCATTGGGTTCCCGATAAAACTTGGGCACACATGGCCCATCTTCACCCTTGCCGACAAGGCGGTAAAATGGGATAAGCAACATTGGTTCGAAAAATGAGAAATGTTCTCGCTGTGGATCAAGCTTGACACCATGGCCTCCATGAACACCCTGACCACATACATGACTTGTCAAACCCTCATGACTCACCAATCTGCACAATTGAATAACGTGCAATGATGATCACTAAATACCAATCAGGAGGGTTATCTCACGGCAATGGCAAACACTACCTATCACCTGGCATGTGTGACCCATATATCATCATGAAGGCAATGCCCTGGTACTTCATACCAGACGCCGGGTGCCTATCACTCCGCAATAACATACACAATTGCCAGCAAGTATATAATCTTGGCAGGTTTACTTGCTGCCTGCAACCAAGACATCCAGAAGAGCCAGCCAACCAAACGTCACATGCTTAGTGTATGCTACATACAAACTGCTGGGCTCCGTGCGGTTACAGTGACGCGAACCAAGTACATTAAAAAAGACGCCGACAGACAACATATGTCTCATGCCCTCACTACCCATCATGTGGTGCCTCATTGCTTTGGACCCGATAGCATAGGCATACACAAATTAATGTAGCATATCTACATGTGGGTGTAACATCGAACCGATTCAACGCATGCTACTTGGAGAGTGATTGGGTAAGAAGATGCCCCAGGTCGCATGTATGTAGAGGTCTAGACCGGACCAGCAGAGTGGGTGCACAAAGAGAGATATCCCGGGTCCAATGAGAGCACATCCATGGTGAACTTGTCCCATCCCAAGGAGAAGTAGTCCTGCCTTGGAGAGATATGGTCCCGCCCCAGTCCAGGTCTTGAGAATGATGGTCCCGCCCCAATCCATGCCACCAGAGAGAGAGCCACACCCATCCATGCCCTAGGAGAGAGAGCCTAACCAATCCGTGCCGAAAGAGACATAACCTCACGGAAATCCAATCCAGAGAGCATGCATATGGAGTAAGAGTTTCGGCTAACCATGACCAAGGAGAGCATTCATGCTGAAGCGGTAGGTGAAGAGCTCTTGCTTTTGGCTCCTGATTGCCCAAATACTGTGAGGCTCCCGTGTTTTGACGCTTTGATTCACTTCCCAAAGTTCATTGGTACGGCTCTTGAAGCTGGGCAAAATGGTTAATGAAATCCCTGATGTTCCGCAAACTCTCGTGAGATTTGACAAAATCCGAAATCCCTTCTTTCTCCGGACGTACGAGCGCCGCCAGCGGTGCCTCAACCCTACTCCTGGTCATCCTGCAAGGCACTGAGCAATATACAAGGCACACTGAAGTCATTTCTGTGTCTGTCGCCCCAAAGGGTTCTCCATGTCCACTGCTTGGCTTAAGTCATCGTAGGACCCTTGCATGGCTTCATACATGACACAATCTGGTGTCCTGTGTACAAGAAGAGCGGAGTGTCTGGTGTCTGTGAAGCACAGATCCCATGCATGCCCGTAACTTGCGCTACACCCTTGGATGAATCTGTCTTAATTGAAATTCGTGATCCGCAATGAAACTTCATTGTAAAATCACTGCCTTTTTGCGGTCTTTGATGCCTAAGCCTCACCTGTCAATTATCGCCTGAGACAATCTGGCGCTTGGCGGCAGCGTTCGCCCTGCCTGTCCGCAGGGTCCAAGGGGCCTGCAGAGTACCTAAAGTACATTCATCCATCCCAAGAAACACCTGATGAGTGGCCTGTTCTTGCGCAATATTGGACAGCCCACGATTTCAGGTCACCCCTCTCCTCAAAAGGCTTGCTAGGCTGACGGCTGCTCTGCAAGCCGCACGAGTGGGTGTTTTCTGTGCATAGCTTCCACGCGCTGACGCCTCTGCGTGCCAGCAGTAAAAGGGTGGGTCCCCTATAAGGACGCTGAACCACTGATTGCACTTAGTGGCGCAGACACCTAAATGATTGGGTTCCACCACCAGGGACATGGCAGATTAATAATAAAATCAATGCCGGCCCGGTAAAAAAAAAACGACCCAGTGCGCTGGGGTCCCACGCTGGTCTCGCTGGACTAGCCATTCCAGAGCGTCAGCAGGGCTCCCTGACTGGTTACTTACGTAACAAACCTCTACGCACAGCATTCCGCAATGCGCTTGGCGCGTCCAAGCGCACAGGTGTGTGTGTGTGTGTTTGTGTGCGCGCTCCGCCTGTACCCCAACAGTCCTGGCCGAGGTGTGCGGTGTGCTTCTGTGCGCTTGCGTTCGAGTTTCGGCTGCAGCCCGCGATTCCTAGCTTGGGTGTTGGGCTGTGTGTCTTTGTGTGCGCGTTCCGGCTGTACCCCCCCAATCCTGGCTCGGGTTTATGTTGCGTGTGTGTCTGTTCCGGTTATCCCCTCCCCCCTGTCCATCCTGGCTGGGGGTGCTGGGCTGTGTGTGTTTGTGTGCGCGCTCTGCCTGTACCCCGCCCATCCTGGCAGCGGTTTGTGGTGCCTATGTTGCATTCGGGTGAGGCGGCCGAAGCCCGATATACCTCATCCCATCACAACCCAGGCGTGGGCCGGAACCACGCTAAGGGGAACGAGCAGCTTCTGTGACACCCTACGAGCCCCCGCTGTCTGCCCACTTCCAGCAGGTGGCCCGTTACCCCTGCGACCATGGACCCTGACCCAACCCCGAGGCAGAGTCCGTAACCACCTGTCCCGGTGTCCGCGTGCGCCTGCGCCTCGCCCCATCCCTGCGCACCCCCACAGCGCAGGACTAGGAAGACTCCTCCAGGCCCAGCGTACCGTTAGTCCCCATGACTCCACCGCGCGCATTCATGTCCACGCCGAGGCCTACCCCCAAGCCCACGAACGCGCTTGTGCATCCTGGTGGCAGCGCTGGACCCACACGCAGCTGTCCGCCGGCCAGGGGGTCAGGCGCATCATGCCTTGTGGCGCGCGGGGTTCCTGGGGTTCTGCAGGACAGGCCGGTGTTGCTCCTGCCCGTATCTGTGCGTCGGTGTTTGCAGGCTGGCCAGGGGGTGTCCATGTGTGGGGGTTAGCTGGGGGTGATGTCCCACAGGCGCCTTCCTTCCCTCTGCGTCGCCTGGAGGATCCCCTACAGGCGCCTGAGGACATACGGGTGGTGCTGGGGTGCAGGGAGCTTACGGGGCTGGAGTCCGTGTGGATGGAGCGCATCTGCCAACATGGCTTCGCATGCTCCCTGCGGCATCCATCCCCCCGCCGGCTTGAGTGGGCAGTTCTCCATCGTCTCTTTGCAGGGCCGGAAGACCAGACCCTCGAGGGAGGTCTCTGCCCGGGCCCACGTCCGCAGCCCTAACTCCACCGGGGGTTACCTTCTGCGCCACTGGCGGGCAACACGCCGACAACACTCTCTTCAATTACAGGCCGCCACACCCAGCAGTCCCGACCAAGGGCTGCGAAAAAATCCCCCCCCCAGCCCCAAAGCACCGCGAGCCGCCGCGGCCCACACCCGCCCTGACAAAGCCTGACCACGTCCCAGGCACCAGACTGGCCAGAGACAGGGCCCCCACCTGCCGGCCGAATCGCCCGAGACCCGCCCCGGCCCAACGACTCCGCCCAGCATCGCCCCCCGCAGTGACCCACTCACTACCCACAACCCCATCAGGCACCGCCAACGAACAACACGCCGGACCCCAGCGGGAAGAAGCCGCGCAAACCAGGAGGGCCCGGACACCAACGCACACGCAAACGGGCACCTGCTGTGCCCAACAGCTCCAGGCCCAAGCCCGAAGCTGTCAAATCTGCCTGACCCGCCAAAAACCGCTAACCCGCAAATCACGCTCACGGACCCCACCCGAAGCTTAACCACAACAGTCGCTGACGAACACAAATCACGCCCCTTAGCCCCTAACCCACCAAGCCTGGCCCGGATCACAGAGGCAGAAAAGTAGTCAAAGCCCGCGCCCACAGCCATCACATCCACGTAACCTGCCAATACCACCTGACCTGCAAGTCACGCCCACTAGTCCCGCCCGAAAAGCATAACCGAGACGCAAAGAGACACCCAGCCAAACCCACCCTAACCGGCACAAGTGTACATCATGACTTGCGAGCCGCACCCTTGGGGCGCGACCGCCGCGAAGACACCGGTAACGCGCACAGCGAGCATATGGGGGACGTCAGCCCCAGAACAAGTTGATGCGGTTAAGAACATTCAAAAAAACGCGCACAGCGAGCAGGAACACAGCACTGCTGCACCGCTGTTCTAACTGGGCATGCCTGTGCCTGTGGTGTTTGCGCGCCCCTTTTCCGCTTTTCTAAAATAGAAATTGAAGAGAGAAGAAGAAGAAATCATCAAGCAGGGGAAAAGAACGAAGCAGGGGGGAGCAACGAAGCCACTAACAGCAGGCGCGTGCGACACACAGTGCGCCCACGGGCGAAAAAGCGCCAAGTGACCACGGACACTGCACACAGAATGCAAAGGACGCGCACACCGGTGAACTAGCGGGAAGAGGCCCTGAACACTGCACGCACGTACGCACCTAGGGCAGCAGAGGGACAGGGCGCAACAAACCCCACCCCAAGGGTCATACACACCGGGGCGACCCAGCTGACCCGCCGGGCCAGGGCAGCACCTCCGGGGACTCGGGGACCAGGACGTGCTGTGCCTCCGCACCTCCGGCACCACCCAGCGCATCCGGGCGACCACCCTGGTCCAGGCGGCCATCCTGGGGGAAGGCGTCCGAGACTTCCTCTTTGACGCCTTCCTCCACGTCGCCCGACACGACCGCCCCCCATGCGCCACCCCAGACGGCAAGAGCCCGCCCCCCACGGGGAGCCGGATCTGCGTGCCCCCCATCGACTGGGGGCGACACCTCGTCGGACACCCCGTGCCGGAGCGGGACAGCACCCAGGGCCGCACCCGCTACCGCGAGCCCAACATGGCCCACCCCCCACCCAGCGCCACCCCCGACAACACCAAAGAGTGGGAGCGGGAGACATGGGTAGCCCGGATGGACTCCCTGAGCAACTTCCGGACGTCCCCACCCCCGACGACCGGCAGCCAACCCCCTCCACGTACATGACTCTCATGTACAATCCACCCTACTACTGCACCCTCTCCACCACCCACTACCACGCACCAACTGACCGCTGGGTGGTGCACGTCACCGACTCTCTCCTCCCCGCTGACTACGCCCCCCCCCCCCAAACAACCCGGGCCTCGACACGTACGCGAGGGGGGACGACCCGGACGACCCCCACATCTGGGGCACGTGTGAACGCAAATGCCTGGACACGCTGCTCTCCATCCGCAGCAGCAGCCAGGCCTTTGTAGGGTGATGTATTGCCTCGCCAAGTGGATCCAACGGACCTGGGGGATCCCCACGGACCGGTGGGTGTGGGTGGTCACGCTACGCCCCCAGCAGAGGGAAGCCCCCCAAAACCGCAGGGGACCCACCCCCGCACGCCCCACCACCCTACAGCTCTGCCCATACATGGTGGCAGCCCGCCTCATGGCGCTGCTGTGGCCAGGCTCAGACACCCCCACCCAAAACTGACCCGGCCTCACAGAGGAGGACATGCCCGGCATCCAGCGATGCTTCTTCTGCACCCTCGACTACCTCCAGGAAACACACCCGCAGGTCCTGGAGCAGATATGGCCACCCCCCTGGGTAACCCACGTGCCCGCGCAGCCGAGACAACGCGGCCACACCAGCAGCAGCACGCACGGGTCACCAGGGAAAACGCGCGCACACGCCCGGTGCCCGAACCCGCACCCTCGTTCTCGCTACTTGCAGGACCCAGCATTCTACGCCCGCCCCCGAAGCCCAGGGCCCTCCGCCGTCTCCCACAGCCGTCTCCTCCGCCTCCGACTCCACAACCTCCACCACCACGACTACCTCATCCACCACCTCCACCACGTCCTCATCCAGCACTCCACCCCCCAGGCCGCGGGGAACACCTCCCAAACAGGCCCCCAAACCCGCCCCCACCGCGAGCAACCCCGCTGCCGCCAAGGCCCACGCCCCGACGAGGCCCACACCGGCTACCCAGCCGAAACCCAAGACCGCCGCCAAACAGCCACCTAAACTCGTCAGCGCACCAAGACCGCAACCCGCAGCCAAGCCCAATCCGAAGTCCACACCCGGCGCCACGACGGGAGCGCGAGCCCGACCCCCCGAGGACGTCCTCTATGACATTCGGCCCCAGCCGTCCCAGGCCCGGAGGCAACAGCGCCCAGCACGGCGCCCCCCCACCGTCAACGACGCCGCCGCCACCACCTTCATAGCGGAGCGCGCCGCGGCCGGAGCACGACGCACCTCGTCCCGCCACCTCTGAAAGCCCGCACCCCAGGCCCCCAGACCGCCACTGACCAGGCCAGAACGACGCCAGGGTCCGCCAGCAGCGTCCCCGCCCCCCTACCAACCCTCGATGACAGCCCACATACAGCGCATGCCCCGCTACCGCCGCCGCCGCGAGTCCCCGCCCAACCCCGAGGCGGAGACCGTGCGCGCACACCCGCGGGTCAACATCCTCTCGCGCCCCGACTCACCGCGCACCCCCACGGTACAGGTCTACGAGGAACCCCCCGGGCCCGCCACCGCCACCGGTCCCCACGACCCCGTCACACCCACCCAGGCCCACTCCTCCGCCCAAGACCGCGGCCCCTGCCCAGGGACAGTGGTGGCAGCGCTGGACCCACATGCAGCTCTGGGAGCTGCGAAAGTGGGCCCGGGGAGAGCCCTCCCTCGAGGGCCTGGTCCACCGGCCCCGCAAGGGGTCGGTGGAGAACTGCCGCCTCCGGCCAGCGGGGGGGTGGATGCTGCAGGCCGCATGGGAAGCCATGCTGACCAATGTGCTCCACCCCCTGGGAGTCCACCCCCGCAAACTCCCCGCGCCCCAGGACCACCCGCATGTCCTGAGGCGCCTGCGGGAGACCCTCTGGGAGACACAGCGAGACGGCATCCACCTGTGGGACATCACCCAAAGCCCAGCCCCGCACACACACACCCCCTCGCTACCCACAAGCGTCAGCGCACCGACACCGGCGGCACCCACAGCACCGCAGGAGCCCTGCGCACCACACAACAACGGGCGTCGGACCCCCGGGCCAGCGGCGCCGCCACCTAACCCCGTTACCCAGCAAACCTGCACTATGGGGCGCCACGCCAGGCCCCGCCCAGAAGTCACCAAAGAAACCGGACGCTGAAGGACGCCAACGCACACGACAACGGGCACCACTACGCCCAAAGGCACCGAACCCAGGCCCGCTACCGTCGCAACCGCCTAACCAAGCCAAAACCCAAACACAAATCAAACCTGAGCCACACCCCGAAACCGCTAACCCTTGACTCCTAACCAGGCCCGCCGAGGGAACAACGTAACCACAGCCGACACCCACAGCCCACACAGCCGCCTAACCAGCCAGCTCGGGAAGCAAAGAGACATCTAACCAAACCCACCCTGGCCCATGCCCGTGTACATCACGACACGCGAGCCGCACCCCTGGGGCGCGACCGCCGCCACAGCACCGACGACACACGCCAGAGGACACAACACTATTGCACCGCCGCACCAGCTGCCCGTGCCCGTGCCTGCAGTGTACGCGCGCCCCTGTTTTTCTTTTTTTTCCATCAAAAAAAAACAAAAAAAAACGGAAAATAAGGGGGGGGAGGAAGAGGAACACAACCACCAATGGCACACGCGCACCGCACACAGCGCGCACACCGGTGAACGGGCGCCAGGAGGGCCAGGACACCGCACACGCGCGTGCACCGAGGGCGAACAAGGGGACGAGACACCATGGCCTGGCACACCGGTGAACAAGAGCCAAGAGGCCCGGGACACCGCGCACGCAAAGCAACACACCGAGCGGGCGCACCGGTGAACAGGAGCCAAGTGGCCCAGGACACCGCACACGCAACACAACAAACCGAGCGGGCACACCGGTGAGCGGGGGCCAAGGGGCCCAGGACGCCACACACACACCACAACACACCGAGCGGACACACTGGTGAACAGGAGCCAAGTAGCCCAGGACACCGCAGACACAACAAAACAAACTGCGTGGGCACACCGGTGAACAGGTGCCAAGTGGCCCAGGACACCGCACACGCAACACAACACCCCGGGCGGGTACATCGGTGAACAGGAGCCAAGTGGCCCAGGACACCGCACACGCAAAGCAACACACCGAGCGGGCGCACCGGTGAACAGGAGCCAAGTGGCCCGGGACACCGCACACGCAACACGACACACCCAGCGGGCGCACCGGTGAACGGGAGCCAAGTGGCCCAGGACACCGCACACGCAACACAACACACTGAGCGAGCACACCGGTGAACAGGAGCCAAGTGGCCCAGGACACCGCCGACGCAACACAGCAGACCGCGCGGGCACACCGGTGAACAGGAGCCAAGCGGCACAGGACACTGCACACACGTAGGGCGGCCGAGGGACAGGAAAGAACCAACACCCCATGGGTCGGACGCACTGGGGCAACCCAGCCGACCCACCGGGCCAGTGGCAGGAGCGGTACTCCAAGGCCACTGGTCCGAGCCCGGCCAGGCTGCATCGGGAACCATGGCAAACGTCACCCGGAGCCATGGAAGCAACCGGTGACAGGCGAGCCGGTACACAGTCCAGGAGGGGGTTGCCTGCCAAGCAGAGTGGCCCCGCAACTCAAGCCACAAGGGTGAGGCGGTCGTACCGTAGACTAGCGGGAGCAATACCCCTTGTGGTGAGAGATACTCCACACGGCTGGGCAGCCCCCAGAGCTGCGCCGAAAGGAGGGGGCATGTGGCCCTACCCATGGACACATGTGGGGACACCCTCCCACCTGGGACACATGGACCGGGCGGCTGCGACAATGCCTTCCCAAGCACATGCGGAAGCGGCTCAAGAGGCACCTGACATAGGGCAGTGAGAGGGACAGGACGTCCCCTTGGTAAGACCTTCTTCCTGCAATGTCAAAGGAGGCATCCCGAGCTCCCGAAGATACCTACCTACCTACCTTTCCATGTGTGGGAGTGAGCTGGGGGTGATGTCCCACAGGCGCCTTCCTTCCCTCCGCGTCGCCTGCTAGATCCCCTACAGGCGCCTGAGGACATACGGGTGGTGCTGGGGTGCAGGGAGCTTACGGGGCTGGAGTCCCTGTGGATGGAGCGCATCTGCCAACATGGCTTCGCATGCCTCCTTGCAGCATCCATCCCCCCGCCTACTTGAATGGACAGTTCTCCGTCGTCTCTTTGCAGGGCCGGAGGACGAGACCCTCGAGAGAGGTCTCTGCCCGGGCCCACGTCTGCAGCCCTAACTCCACGGGTGTTACCTTCTGCGCCACAGGCGGGCAACACGCCGACAACACTCTCTTCGAACACAGGCCGCCACACCCAGCAGTCCCAACCAAGGGCTGCGAATCAATCCCCCCCCCGGGCCCAAAGCACCGCAAGCCGCTGCAGCCCACACCCGCCCTGACAAAGCCTGACCACGTCCCAGGCACCAGACTGGCCAGAGACAGGGCCCCCACCTGCCGGCCGAAGTGCCCGAGACCCGCCCCGGCCCAACGACTCCCTCAAGCATTGCCCCCGCAGTGACCCACTCACTACCCACTACCCCGTCA
Organism: Eutreptiella sp. 'Long Island Sound 2002'; assembly: GCA_964036045.1. Classification (NCBI taxonomy): domain Eukaryota; phylum Euglenozoa; class Euglenophyceae; order Eutreptiales; family Eutreptiaceae; genus Eutreptiella; species Eutreptiella sp. 'Long Island Sound 2002'. The sequence goes on from OZ038378.1 coordinate 48,882,939, forward strand.
GGCACCGCCAACGAACAACACGCCGGACCCCACCGGGAAGAAGCCGCGCAAACCAGGAGGGCCCGGACACCAACGCACACGCAAACGGGCACCTGCTGTGCCCAACAGCTCCAGTCCCAAGCCCGAAGCTGTCAAATCTGCCTGACCCGCCAAAAACCGCAAACCCGCAAATCACGCTCATGGACCCCACCCGAAGCTTAACCACAACAGAAGCTGACGAACACAAATCACGCCCCTTAGCCCCTAACCCCCCAAGCCTGGCCCGGATCACAGAGGCAGAAAAGTAGTCAAAGCCCGCGCCCACAGCCATCACATCCACGTAACCTGCCAATACCACCTGACCTGCAAGTCACGCCCACTAGTCCCGCCCGAAAGCATAACCGAGACGCAAAGAGACACCCAGCCAAACCCACCTTAACCGGCACAAGTGTACATCATGACGTGCGAGCCGCACCCTTGGGGCGCGACCGCCGAGGAGACACCGGTAACGCGCACAGCGAGCAGGAACACAGCACTGCTGCACCGCCGTTCTAACTGGGCATGCCTGTGCCTGTGGTGTTTGCGCGCCCCTTTTCCGCTTTTCTAAAAAGGAAATTGAAGAGAGAAGAAGAAGAAATCATCAAGCAGGGGAAAAGGATGAAGCAGGGGGGAGCAACAAAGCCACTAACAGCAGGCGCGTGCGACACACAGTGCGCACACGGGTGAAAAAGCGCCAAGTGCCCACGGACACTGCACACAGAATGCAAAGGACGCGCACACCGGTGAACCAGCGGGGAGAGGCCCTGAACACTGCACGCACGTACGCACCCAGGGCAGCAGAGGGACAGGGCGCAAGAAACCCCACCCCAAGGGTCAGACACACTGGGGCGACCCAGCTGACCAGCCGGGCCAGTAGCTGGAGCAGCACTCCAAGGCCACTGGTCTGGGCCCGGTCGGGGTGCATCGGGGACCATGGCAAACGTCAGCTGGAGCCATGGCAACAACCCGTGACAGGTGAGCTGCCACACAGCGCAGGAGGGGGTCCCCTGCCAAGCAGCGGGGCCGCGCAACTCGACCCACAGGTATGACGCAAGCGTTTCGTAGATTCGCGGGAGGAATGCCCCCAGTAGTGAGAGATACTCCCACTGCTGGGCAGCCCCGCAGAGCTGCCGCCCGCAGGAGGGGGCATGTGACCCTACCCACGGGTACATGCCGGGACACCCTCCCTCCCAGGACACAGGGACCGGGTTGCCGCGACACTGCCTTCCCACGCATCTGCGGGAGCGGCTTAAGAGGCACCTACCCTAGGGCATTGGGAGGGACAGGACGTGCCTCTGATAAGACCATCTTCCTGCATTGCAAAAGGAGGCCTCTGGAGCTCTTGAAGATACCTACCTACCCAGCAATTCCTGCGGTGTTGGGGCGTGTGTGATTGGGTGCGCGCTCCGCCCTTACCACGCCATGCCTGGCTCGGTTGTGCGGTTTCTGTGTGTGTCTGGGTTCCGTTTTCGGCTGTGCCTCGCCATTCCTAGCTGGGGTGTTGGGGTATGTGTGTTTGTGTGCGCGCTCCACCTGATTCCAACCAATCCTGGCTGGGGTTTGTGGTGCGTGTGTTGGGCTCAGGTTTTGGCTTTCAGCCTGCCAATCCTTGCTGGGGTTTTGGGGTGTCTGTGTTTGTGTGCGCGCTCCGCCTGTACCCCTCCACTCCTGGCTGCTGTGTCCGGTGTGTGTGTGTGTGTGTTTGAGTTTTGGTTTCGGCGGCGCCCCGCTATTCCTTGCTTGGGTGTTGGGTCGTGTGTCGTTGTCTGCGTGCTCTGCCTGTTCCCCCCCTATCCCCGTTGGGATTTGTGAACTGAGCGTCTGGGTTCAGGGCTTCGCGTTCACCCGGCCTATAAAGGCTGAGATGAAGGGGTGTGTGTGTTTGTGTTCGCGCCCCACCTGTATTCCGCCATTCCCGGCTGGAGTGCGCGCTCTGGGTGCGTGATTTGGTTCAGGTTTCAGCTGCGCCCCACAGTTCCTGGCTTGGGTGTTGGGGGCTGTGTGTTGGTGTGCGCGTTCCGCCTGCACCCCGCCATTCCTGGTTCGGTTTTGTTTCGTGTTGGTCGGGTCTTGCCTGACACCTTCTCCCTAGCTGTGGTTCATTGCGTGTTGTGCGCGCTTCCCGGGTTTGCGGCCTCCGGTGGCCGTTGTTGCTTGGCAGCTGTCTGTGTGCCTTAGTTGTGGCCGGCAGCGTCCCGCTCTGGCGTGCGTCCTGGCCCCGCGTGGTGCGCCACGCCTCGTCAGGTCTGGTCTCTCTCGGTGCGTCGGTTGGCTTTCCCGTCGCCCTGGTGCCTCCCCCTACCAGGTGAACTCCCCCCTGGGTTTACTGGGCGGCTGCGCAGGGCACCTGGAGGCCGGCCGAGAACCTGGCTCATGGTGCCTGCAGCTGGCCCATGCCGAGGCAGGAGCGGTGGACTTGCTCCGTGTTGTACCCGTCCGGGGCCCCGCGATGAGGTTGTCCCTGGCGGGTCCCTCTGGCGTCGGTTTCGGGCTGCGTGCGCTGCGGTGTCTTGCTGTGTGTTGACTCGGTCACTCACCCGTCCTCCTTTCTGTACCGTCCACCTTTCGAAGGGGGATTCGGCCGCTGCACCGGGGCTGATTCTTGTGGACGCCAACACGGCCCCTTCCGGGTCGGAGGACACCACGCCCGGGTCCTGTGCGTGTGCCCGTGTGCTCGCTCTTCTTCACTGGGTCGGGCGGGCCGGCCTCCTGGACTCCTTCTGGTGCGCCTCAGCCCTCCTGTGGCCGTTCTCGGTGCTCTCTCTGTTTGCCTGGCCCCCTCCGAGCTTTCGACGCCCTTTCTTTTTTTTCTTCCTTGCGCTCTGGCTGTGTCTCTGGCCCTGGGTGCCCTGGGCCAGGCTGCTTTTAGTTTGCCCCCCCCCCCCCGCCCCCCCGCTTTTTTTTCCGCGCCCTTCGCAGAGCCGTGCTGCCTTTGGCCTTGGCGCCTTTTTTTTTTTTTTTCAGGCATGGCGGTCCCCCGCCCAAGACTACACAAATCTGCTCAACTGCGAGGTTCCTCGAAGGACAGCCGCTATTTACAGCAAAACAGGGAAGTATTCAGGCATAAGGTGTCGATGACACTCTCCAAAAGGAAACCATAGGCTTAGGCCCGATCTGCTGAGTTGCTGTGGGGCTCCTACAATTGCATTTGTGTGGATAAAATCACTGAAGTTGTTTCAGTGAAAACGTAAGTTGTGCTGAGGTGAAAGGAAAAGAGGGAAGCCTAAGATGTAATGGGATTGACTAGTTCTCTGTTGACTGAATGGTTCTGATTGGTGGACAAAATAAAGGAGGTTGATGTCGAAAAAGGGTTTGACAGGACAACATTGGGCCAATACACAGGCAGTGCACCAGAGCAGACATGCATGGGATCAATGGACGAAGTAAAACAGACAGAGTTATTCAGGTCCCTGAGTTCTCTCTTGCTGCAATTTATCCAAGTGCTTTCCCAATCTGTATTTGAATGTCCTTACCAGTAAGTTGGCCATGTCCGCTGAGTATGGGTGACGAACAGGGGCGAATGTGGTGGTAGTCCAGTCCCATGATTCTTGAAAGACGTCAACATATTCTTCGGCTGATTGCAGTGTCCTTTCCAGTTGCTTGAGAAGTGGGGGATCTTTTAATTGGAAGTCTGATAGCGTGACCTGAGGTGGAGAGGTCGATAGAGTAGAAGAACTCTGCAGGTGTGGTAATGCATCGGACAGAGAATCACTGTCGGTTTCTTCAGAGGAGTGTGTATCCTTATCCTCTTCACGGCTTTGAAGTGATAAGCTTTCGTCGGCAGAGCTTTCTTTCGGCGCGTTCTCTTCAGGGACCTGGAGTGATGAGTGTTCCTCGCCGGCGTCGGCGTGCGACGTATGCGTATCTGAGGAGTGTTCTTCGATGGAGTCGGACTCGTGGTGCGCTGCGAGAGATTCTTGGTCGCTCTTGTCGTTGTAGATCCGAACTTCGGGCAGTGCATTGAATTCTGGATCGTTGCTTTCATCGAATCCTGTCGTGTGTGATGATTGAGCCGTGTTGTCTGCGAGTTGGGCTAGTGCGGGGTTGTCTGTTTGCCGCTTTGGGGCTTCTTTGCGGGATACTTGACTTTTAGAGTGGATGGTGAGTGGGTTTTCTGAACGGTCTCTGTCATTGCATAATATGCTGGCGTAACTCACGCTGGGTTCGGTGGGTCGGTGTGATACATTTTTTGATTGAAGAATTGTAGGCGGCGATGTTTTTGTTGTGCTTGATTGTTGTGCTCGGAGGCAACGTGCTTGCCGACAGGGAAGGCAACGTAGAGGGCGGTAAAGACCTTGTTTTGTGAACCAGGCGGCTTCGTCTTCCGTCAGTTGAAACATCGAATTGCATTCCTTGCATATGTCCGGCTTGTTAGCTGGAGATTCATGCGAAGAACTGTTGAATTCACGTTTCCGGTGGCGGATTGATTGCCAGGACTCATCAGAACCTTCGCTGACCTCTGACTCAGTGTGGCGGCTTTCGCTCTCGTTGATGTCTGGTGCATCGCTTGTTGCTTGTAGGGCGCCGCTCTTCTGCTTCTCACCGGTTGGCTGTTTAGATGGAAATATATAGCTAGTATGGTCCGTTGATCCCAGTGCATGCTTGCTGTGGGCAGAGGAGATACCTGTGCTTTCTTTTTGACTTGGATTGGTAGTTTGAGTACTGGAGTGCACGGAGGTCGGAGTTATGTGATATCTTTGTGAGAAAGTAGGTGCAGGGAGATAAGGATTGTGACAGAACTGGCGGTTAGGCGATGCGGAGGGCTCTGTGCCATGGTTGAACGAGCACGTTTTTCCGTATCGACAATTTGACGAGTGTTTGCATGGAGTTTTTGCTGCAATAATTCGGAAATTGATATAGAATTGCAATAAGGACCAGAATTGCGGTGATTTGTTAGATTCGAACAAATTATCCAGTAGCTTCACGGCGTCTTCTTCTGCGCTTTTATTTGACTGCATCCATTTCATTGTAATCGATTTTGGATGGAAATTCATTCATTGTAGCCAGATGTCGGTAAATTGTTGCAAATTGCTGTGACCATTGTTGTAGCGCGCGCGATTCTTGGCGCCTTTCTTGTATCATCCCCCCGCTTGTTTTTTGTTCTCCTTTGTCCTCTGCGTTGTGTTTCTCTGTGTTCTTGTGGTGTTCTGCTTGTCGCTGGCTTCCGGCCTTCGGCCCCCCCCGCCTTCTTCTTCGCTCCCGGGTTGTCTTTGGCTTCCCCTTGGCTTCTGGCGTTTGGTGCCCCGTGGTATTGGGGCCGTTTCTTTGCCAACCCTCCCCTGTTGGTTTGTTTTCTTTTTTTTTCCCTGTGGTGTGATGTTTTTCAGTGCCCTGCTGCGGTGATGTGCTTCCTTGCTTGTCGTGGTCTGTGGGGTTGTTGTGCCTGGTGCGGTGCTGTCCTGTTGTGTTGTGTTGTGCTCTGTGCTTTGTCGGTTTTGGTTGGGCGGACTGTGACTTTCTTTGTCTCTCGTCCTTTTCTGTCTCCCTCTGTGCGGGCTCTCCCCTGTGGTGTGTGTGTGCCTGTCTGTTTTGTGGGGCCGCGCCGCGTCCTGTTTGGCTGTTAGTGTCCCGCTGTGCTGCTCTGTGTTGGTGTGTCCTCTGCCGAGTGTTGGTGAGGGGTTGTAGTCCTAGGCACTGTGCTGTGTGCGCTGTATGGTTGTGTAGCCCCTCCCCCCTCCCGTTGTGGTGCTCGGTGTTTTGCGGTGTCCTCTGTCTTGTTGTGTGGCGCCCTGCCCTGTGGTGTGGTCCGCTTGGCGTCTTGCTTGGTGTTGTGTTGTGCTGCGCTCGCCTCCTTTTGGTCCCCTGCTGTCCCGCGTTGTTGTTTGCTGCTCTTTTCTTTTTTCTGTGCGATGTTCCGCGTGTCGTGCTGCCTGGTGCGGTGCTGCCCCGTGTTGCTGTGCGCTGTGAACGGTGCTGTGCTTGCGTTCTGCTGTGGTTCTAGCTCCGTGCTCTCCGGCGTCTTGTTGGGATGTGTCTTGTTGTGTTTTTTTTGTTGTGTTTTGCTGTCGTACGTTGTTGTGTGCTGTGCCACTTTTTTCGATGTTGATTCTTGCCTTTTTGTGGTGCTCCTGGCTGTTTCTGTCTGTGTGGTGCCCCGCCGTGGTGTGTCTTGCTGTGTTGCCTGGCTATGTCGCGGTTTCTGCTGCGCTGGGCCATTTGGTGCTTTGTTTTGCCGTTTTGTGCCCGGAAGGATGGCTGTAGACCTGTATACCACTGTACACCTTGTACCATGATAGTAACTGTATACGAACCTGTATGCTCGGTATACACTGTAGACTGTATACCGTACACGTTTTTTGACTGTATACTTATGGTATACGGAGATTGTATACCTGTAGACCTGTAGACCTGTATACCTGTATACCTCTATAGTCATAGTCATAGTCATGACCACTTATCATGCTGTCTACTGGAGTTACCGGGTATCTCGCGCCGACAGGTGGTTCCTGCCCTGCTCGATCCCGTGGGTCGGAGGGCTGTCTGACGTGGCCCACAGCATGACAGACGACCCAGAGGACCAGAGATACCTGCCAACCAGGCTTTGGGGGCAGTGGCAACTGCAAAGCCTTAGCATTAGCAACGGCAACGGACGTTGGCCCGTCTGTTCGCTGGGGGTAAAGGGGCAAGGCACAGCAACACAGCAGCAGGGCAACAAACCGAAAGCAAGGGCGTCTCCTACGGCCGCAAAGCAGCAACCAAGGTACAAAGCAGCACACATGCGGCGAAGCAAGAGCAGACCCCTCGTTGGTTGTGCACTCCCGCCACTATGGAGACGACCACCACCCGTGACCCCACGTAACCCACTGCCAGCATGCAATAACCCGTAGACGCATAGCCAGGATTTCTGGGAGGCTCCAGCCTAGCCTGGCCCTCAGCCTTCATCGCCTGCATGTCCCCATAATGTACGCCGTCGACCCACCGCACCAGTCCCCTAGTATAGTGCCCAACCATGGTAGCAGCTCCACCTTCTCCGCGGCCCTGAGCTGCACCCACACCCCGAATTTTCTACCCTGCCGGCACTCCACGTCAGGGGCTGTAATGGGACACGGTGTAAAGATCGCTAACGCGATGGGTCGCACATGCGCAGCGGGTACGTGCAGATGCGTAACAGGGAGCACAGCGATATGAAATAGACAATCAGAAATAATCTAGGTATTTTGCAGTGCATATGTAAATTTTATTGTTATACAGAGAACGGGATGACATTACGTTTTGGGACAGTCTTCTGTTGTGTTCGCTGAGGGATACTAAGAGGATGCAAGGAGTTCAACAATTTGAGTGATTTTGAAAAAGCATTGCAGGATACCGCAAATCAATAACAGAGGATCAGTACCATTACAATCCCGTTCTCGAAAAATTCAAAAATCGCTGTGGAGAATTTTGGTATGTCTGCTATGCAAAGGGCGCCGTCGTCAAGGAGACCGTCATCCAATGGGGACAACGGCTTGTGTGAGAGCGATCTGCCCAGTTCGGCGTCCATGGCAACATGTGAGGGCTTGACGGACGCCAAGGAGATGATCAGCCGATTACTTGAGGCGGCGCGCGCCCAGCACGCTGAGGAGCTGCGTACAGAGCGAAGACACGCTGACAAGGCCTGCAAGGGTCTTCATCGCAAAATAAGGATTCTTACCGCGCGTATGCAGCAGCGTCAACAGGATGACCGAGTACGCTTCGAAGCCGCTGAAACGAAGGTCGCTGAGCAGAGCGCAAGGATAGTTTTGTTGGAACGACGTTTGGCGGCCAGGGATGATGCGAACGCCGTCTTGCGGAATCGTGTGGAAACTTTGTTGACGGCGGTAAAAGAGACTGGAGCCAAGGAGAGCGCCACAATGCGGCGTCAGGGTGACGCTGAACAAGGGTGAACGGTGCAGTGCGTAAGTCGAAGCAACCAGAGAAGTAATGTAGGTAAATTTACGAGTGCGTTGTATATTTTTCTACTTGTTGTGACCGCGTTGCGCCTCGCTTCGTAACTTAGTATTTTAGAACTGCTGCTTTGCGTTTTGTCTTCTGCCCTGCCTTGCAGGTGGACGCAAAGAGCAGCAGCCACGACACGACACATGAGTATGGTGAGCAACGAAAAACACATTTTCGGTGTGTTGTTTTTTGCACGCCTGCTTGGTGTTTCTTTTTGGTGAGAATTTTTTTGTCTCTTTTCTTTGTCTTTCTTTTCTTTTTTAACTATTTTTGGACTGGTTGTCTGCCTGCCTCCTTTGGGCAAAGACACGACCCTTATTTCATTTTTGATTTTCACTTTGTATTTCAATTATTAGGGGTGCGGCCTTCCATGGTGAGTTGGTAGATGTTTCTGGGTTTCTATTTCTACATTTCAGGATGGGTGCTATTTTTCTGTTCCCTGCCTTCGGCGGCTGCTGCCCATCGTGGGCGACGATTAGAGGTACGGTAAACCCCCTACTGTCTAAGGAGCGTGAGGCTCGGAACCCCCAAACCCTAGGGTGTGCGCGTGATGCGCTTGGAGGTGTGTGAGGCACCCCGCCCGCGCTGCGTGATGCGGCGATTTCTTTTTGTGTGGCGTGCGAAGCGCCCAGTCCTTGGGGTTGCGCGATGCTTCCCCCGGACACCCCTCCCTGTGAATGGTTATTTTTTCTGGGGTGATTTTTCTCTCCGGAGTGGTGCGTGTGTTTCGCCCCGCTCCCTGGCCGTGGCACGAGATGCACAGGGCCTGGTCTGAGGTATATAGTTGCTGTGGGTCAGTGAGCAGGGAATGTATGCCCGCTTTTGTATCATATCTTTTGTGACCCTGTGTGTGTTCATATCAGTTGTGTCATGAGTTGTGAGTTTTCCTTGTTGTTTGTGTTTCAGTATACTTTTACTTCTTACTTTAATTCTTTTACATTTCAAAATATTTTGTCTGTGTTGGTCTTTGGCTTTTTTTTTTGCAAGTATGTGTGTGCATTTGTGCGTGCGCCAGGTGTGGCAAAGCGTTGGCGCAGGTTTGCGCAGTCCAGCTTGATTAGTTTTTGTTATAGATTTCACAAATACGGTTACACGTTTGACAGCAGGATACAATGATAAGAATATTTCAGGCTGCGTTTCCGTAGACTTTCGTTTGCGTTTTTATGCATCGTACGCATTGGCATAGTTGTCGTTTGCGTGTGTGTATTTTCTAACCTCTGTGCGCTCATGCAGGTCAGGAAGGAGATCAGTAACAGAAGATCGTATGGGAATACGGTCGTAGGAGGCGACACAGGTGTAGTGCTGTGTTTGTGTGGTGGTGACACTGTTGCGATTTTTTATTTGATAGTCGTGTTTGTCTGTTTTGGTACAGACGGCGCACTGAAGGCGCGACGGCACCGGAGCGAACAGCAGCAACGCACTTCAGGTGTGTTTCTGCTACGCTGTGTCGTCGTCGCTGCGCGAGCGGTTGCGTTGCATCGCTTTTTCTGCGCTTTCCGTTGTTTTTATGTGCATGTCTTGGGTTTCTGTTTTGCTTCTGCAGCCAGCAAGTGGAGAGTATCACAGGGTCCTGAATTCGGGGCAGGACCAGAGAAGATCATCGGAGTGTCCTGAACTCGGGGCAGGACAAGCGATTGAAGTGAATTGAAGATGAAATTTAAAACAGTATAGGTTAATTGGATTTCTGTACATTATTACAGGTTTGCATTTTTTCCAACATTTAGCAGTACAAAGGAACGCAAAACTCCACTTGCTGTATGTGCTGCAGGGCAGGCAGGGATGCATTTTTGTAAAATATTCTAACCTTTTCAGGCAGGCAGAAAATTGTTACAGATTTTCTGACATCCCCCCCCCCCCCGCCTCCGCTGCACAAGGTCTAGTGCAGTGCGATGCCTGCTTAGCCATTGCTGCAGGCAGTTAGCTGTTTGTAGGCAGGTTAGTATTGTAGGGTTGCTGTGCAACTTAGGCCACCCACATTTCTACCCCCACACCCACTCTAACCAGCTTGTAGGGCTGCAGTGCACTCTTGCACTGCAGCACACCACAGTAAATTTTTTTTGGGGTGTGTGTTTGACTTTTTTTGTTTGACACCCTGCTCTGGGCTGTCTACAGCAGCTCAACCCCCCCCCCACAATAGTGTAAAGATCTGAGTGTCTATTTTCCTTAGTCAGCCATTTGCTGAGGTAAACCCCAGCAAATAGCTTGGGAAGGGAGTGTAATGGGACACGGTGTAAAGATCGCTAACGCGATGGGTCGCGCATGCGCAGCTAGTACGTGCAGATGTGTAACAGGGAGCACAGCGATATGAAATAGACAATCAGAAATAATCTAGGTATTTTGCAGTGCATATGTAAATTTTATTGTTATACAGAGAACGGGATGACATTACGTTTTGGGACAGTCTTCTGTTGTGTTCGCTGAGGGATACTAAGAGGATGCAAGGAGTTCAACAATTTGAGTGATTTTGAAAAAGCATTGCAGGATACCGCAAATCAATAACAGAGGATCAGTACCATTACAATCCCGTTCTCGAAAAATAGTACCCTATCAGCTTCAAGGCATCCGCTTGCCCACGTATAATATAACAAGAGGGTCTACACGGGGGGACGCCGGCCGCCCCGCGACAGGAGTGGCGCAACCTGTGAGGTTTTGCTGGCTGGGATTCAGGCTGGTGGGTGCCGTAGCTTATTTATCGACCCCCTGTAGGGGTACCCACCAGAGGCTGACCCAGGCCGTCCACCTCATCTGGCTCACATACGTTGCCCTAGCGCCCACCCTTGACCGTTACCTGCACTGATTGGCCAGCTCCCGTGGTTGCGCCTCTTCCGCCACAGCAGCGGCCAGGGCACAGGTTCGGGCTCCACTGACGACGTGTTGAGCCTACCTATAGCATTGGCCCGCGCGTCCGCGCCCGGACCACTCTGCATGTCGCCTCTAGCGGACCACACAGGCGCCCCCCAGGAGTAAGTCGCTGCAGTGGAGACTAACTAGATTACACGCATATAGAGGGGACCACATACTCAGTGCTACGCCGCCGCGCAGTACCGCTGTCGCTATGCCGATGCCACCTGCGAGCCGCCAGTGCACGCACCACCGCAACCGCAAGGCCATGGTCAGACGTTTAGACTATGTACATGCCCTCAGGCACGGCCCCTCTAGTTTGTTAACGGGGCCGAGGGACTCCCCTGCAATCCCCCTGAGTTGTCAAAGGGGTCAGGGGGACACCCCAGTACCGCCATGCGACTCCGCGTTGTCCCCACTGTGCGGCTCGCCAGTACCGCCGCGTATCCCCTGTACTCCCACCATACGGACCCCAATACCGCCGTGCATACCCCCGTGACGCCAGTACACCGTCACCTGCAACTCCGCGTACCCCTCATGAAAGCATCTCCCAGACCGCCAGGCCATCCCAAATACGCCCACTATACGGTCCACCTGATAATCACGCCGTCGCTATTCTCTTTGCACTCTTCGCCGCTTCCGGGGCTTGCAGGCTGCTCCCGCAACCCCGTGCAAAGCGCTCAGGGGGTGTCGCAACGCATGCACCGCAGCGCCGGAGGCGATGTCGCTTGCCCCCACACAAACCTGTGAGCCCCCGGAGTATCCCGAGCAACTACCCCCATAACTGCCGTAGCCAGGTTGCCAGTAGACACCCCGGTGTCATGGGAATACCCTACAGGGGTTTGGGCCTTATTACCCTGGTCGGGACGACCCATGACACCTCACTGTTGTATGCGGCGACCCAGGGGCAGGCAGGTGAAGCAGCCCTGTCCGACCCTCATGCACGGGGGCATTACGGCTCACCATCAGGCCGGCACGACGTGTCACATCGCGTTGGCCGTCATACGCCGCCTGCCTTTACCGCACAATCAGGCCATGAGGGCACTGCTTCTCAGGCGCCACCCCATCCGCTGCGTCCAGCATAGGGACGGTGGCAAGAGCACCCACATTTCCCATACCCCGTCAAATTGCATTACCCCCGGCCCCTACCGCGCCGTCACCATTTCCTCCGTGATGCCACAACCAAGGAACACAGGAGTCGCCCTCCAGAGCCGCCGACCACAGCAGCAGGATTAGGGCTGCCGTCGGCGCATCGGGGCATCCCAATCCTTCCACCCGGACGCTCTTCAGGTTACCCTGGATTGCCTTCCAGGCACTTGATGACATCTGTCCAGAGTGCCGCAGCGCCCACCTCGCCTTAGGCCACCCCCTACCGGCACGCTCCCGACACGTCCCGCATAGTGGGGCGGGGGCACATTGATGAACCTGAACCGACCTCGTCCCTCTGCACCCGTGGCATTCCTGTGGCAGCACAGACCGTGAAGAAACGCGGCTACCATCACAACACTGCGACCACAGGTCCTGCCACACATCACGCTTCTTGGAGACAGACCAAACCACCTGCCAGCGCGCGTGCATTGGCACAGCTGAGCAGGTCGCGCCTCGCTTCATCCCACCTGGACACCGGGCGGAGTATCGGCTGTCCGCTGGACCCCACCAATAGGCTCCTAAGCAGCCGGGGCCACAGCGCAACTTTGGGGCTGCGTGTGCCATGCTTCAGGAGCTCCAAACTATATTCCCGCATGATCTGCCCGATGACATCCACCCCGTTCAGCCGCTGGCCCCTGGCGGACGCGAGAAGCAAGCGTTGTCCTCCTGCCGGAGCCTCAACGACCGCCGTTAGGCCCAGGGTATCGAGGGTGTGATGGGCATTGGCACGCACTTGGTCGTCTTCTTCAGGCAGAGAGAACATCACCACCGTGACGTTGCCCTGCGCCTTGTTGCCCTGCATTCCTGCCAGTTGCTTGGAACCAACCAACACAGCCATGGACGGCCGCTCCGTGACCGCTAGAATGGCTCATTGTAGCTGGCCGTCATACAGCCACAACGTCCCAACGTTGAGCACGACAGCTACCGCCAGGACTGGGAGGCTGCACAGAGGCTGTTGAAAGACCGGCAGCACCTCACGAGGCCAGCCCATGACTTTCACCACAGCCGGATGGTCTGTGTACACCTGGAGCCAGGGATCACTCTGGCCGTCAGGGCCCCTCACCAAGGTACCACTCAACATGGCCCAGGACTGCGCCGATACCACGCGGCACCACTCCCTGAATGCCACGAAGTCTCGGGCCATCCAGCAACCAATCCACTGGCTGAAGGCCTGCGCCAGTGCCGCCATCCAGTGAGGGAACAAAGACATGGCCTCCTCGTGCGCGATGTACGACCTTGGCACGAACAGCGCATGCAGCGGTGCCCTCTGAAAGGTCGCCTGCAGGTCGTTGGCGAGGCCGTGGAACGGGCTCCACAGCGGACGCCGTTGGACCCTTCCTTCCGGCGGGCAGAAGGGTGTATCACCTCACAGGAACGCGTACACCGCCCTCCTTCGATCTTGCATCGGCAGCTGCATGATCTGGCTGAGCTGATGGTTCCTGCGGGCATTGATATCTTCCCCAACATGGACCATGACCTCCACAAAGAGCTTGGCCTTCGCAGGTTCCGGGGGATGACTCCCGCCATCAGGGATTGCGTCCATCTGCAGCCGTGCTCCCTCCACGCCAAGAACTCCACCGCCCATTCCATCAGGGGAAGCTCCGCCGTTGACCCCACCGCACGCCTGCACAGGAGTCGTGCCACGTCCTCGTCTCGTGCACACAGCAAGCGCATGTGGCAAATGTCATCCTCCGCCCCCCCCACAGAAAATACAGGAGTGGGCCGGAATTGCCACATGCATGAGCTCCTGCCTCCATAGTCGCATGACCTGCATGGTGAATAAGCGACCGTCACGTGCCCGCAGCATATTTCTGTGCGTTGGGCCGTGGTGCACAGCTCCTAGGCGCACCGCCTCAAAGGGGCTAGCCACCGGCGTGTGGGCCCTGGTGCGCGCCGCCAGCGAGCGCCCCTCCATCCCCGTGACGAGTTGAAGGGCTTGCATGGAGGGCACAGGCGGCTCGAGCTCTCCATCATCTCCAGGCACCAAGAGGATGGCGTGCTCCTTGGGCAGGACGAGATGAACAGGCGGGGCCATTTCACGGGCTGCGGCAGAGTCCCGCACCACAAGCGGGACTGCTGCGAAGTGCAAGTTCTGCCGCACCACCCAATGGTGTTGCCTGCCTACTCTGCGTGGTAGCCGCCGCAGCACATCCACCATCCAGCTCAGTGCGTTCTGGTTGACCAGATGCGAGGTCCGCCCCTTGATGCCACGGTACAGGGTCTCCTGCACCCTGCGTGGGTGCGCTCCAATGATGGGGGCATCCACCACGTGCACCGTGCCCGCTGACGGGGGCGTGTGCAACAGGTATGCCGCTGCGCCGATGATCTCCGCCTCCGGGACCGTGCGTAGGTGGCACCCGTCCACGTGGGGTTCCCGTGGCTGGCCGCCGCCACATTGGTGGCTTCGTCTCCCTGGGGCGACGCGTCAGACGATGTGACGTTGGTCGCCACCGGTACCCAACAGTACCGGCGGGGTTACAGGCATGCCACGTCGGAGTGGAGACTCTGCGTGACGTTTCTCAGGGACGCCGCACTGGAGGCTGTGAGCTCTGGGGAGAGGACCACCTTCCGTTGATACACCGCATGTCGCCTCAAGGCCAAGTCGCATCCCAGGATTGACTGGATGGCGCCAAGGGCTGTTGTATACTCCGCTCACCACACCGTCGTGGAGCAGGAGGTTTGGTACACCACCACAGAGCCCTGTCCCCCCGCCCCGCCATCACGCAACGACGTGACGGCGACATGCTGATCCTGTGGCACGTTGGACATCCGAACAACCTCCGGGACCGAGCACTCATCAGCGTCCGGACGGGGCCTGCTGGCAGAAGAAAGACGATTGCCCACTCGCCGCACCCGTGTACCGCCGCGCATGCCCAGGAGAACGCGGGCCGCCTGTGCACAACGCACAGGGGTGATGGATTTATGCCGCCCCCGGCATGTGGCGTGAGCAGTGGGACAGACGCCGGATCGTCTGCTGTCGGTAACCTTCAAAGACATCCCCCTGCAGGAACAGGAGAGCCGCCAGCGGAATGAACGGCATGGAGTGCCCCGGGTTTGCACGGTCCGATCCTTCCTCCCTGTACCCGTCCACCACATACACGCCCCCCGTAGAGGACTGCTAATTGCGTTTGCTAGCCTTCTTGCTGCGCACCAGAGAGTCAATAGACCAGGCAACTGCAGCCGGAAGACGTCGCGGAGCCCTGTGAACCACACGTGGTCCAGATGATTGGGCCCCACTCCCGCGTGTGGAAGGTGCAGGTGGTCCTCATGACACTCCTGGAGTTGGACGGCCCACTGCCCAGGTGCAGGACAGGGGAGTCCGCATGCAGGAGGTCATTTGCGGGATGAGTCAGGGACTGTACCGCTGCGTCTGTGCAGGGGGCCTGAGAGAACGCAGATGTCTCTACCCTTGAAGACGGAGGACTGGGATGCCCACTTCCGTCCCGCCCACTGCACCTGCGGCAGATGGGCGTGCACACACGAGTACACTGACGACGGCATGAGGAGTCCTATGCGCAACGTCCCGATCTCCCGGAGTACTCTGTCCACCCACATATTGCCAGCGTGCGTGGCAAATGACGCGGAGGTCACGAGGAACTGTCCGCACACTCTGTACTGCATGTGCATGTCTCGAAGCATGGCTCGCAGCTCAGCCTGGACCGTTGTCGACCGGTGGTGCGTGGGTTGAGCCACGGTCGCTACGACGGAGTCGTGGCAGATAACCTGGACATCCGACAGCTGTAATCCATAACCAGACCGCACCGCCACGTTGGACAGGTCCTTGGGCAGCTTCTGGAATTGCAGAACCGCAGCCTTGATCGCAGCATTCAGCTTGACCACTGCTTCCGCCGTGTCCGACAGGTACGGCGCCGCGTATCGCACAATGCCTCCAACCACAGCCGCCATCACCTCATGGGGTACTGACGCCGGCCCCAGCCTGTTCTTGCACCAGCCCAGCAGAGCTTCACACCGGAGTACATGTTTCTCCTTCATGGTTGCTATCCCCCTTTGATCAAGGCGTAGACCCCAGTAGGGCATCGTGCCCTTGGCGCGTAAGCACACCCGTGGGGCTGCCGCGTTCCCCGGGTTTAGGCATACCATGATCGAATGGATGCAAGCAGTATTGGCATAGGCGCACTTGCTGACGTTGAGGGACATGCCCATGTCTGTGAGGTACTGTGCAATCGCTGCCGCGTACTCCAGCAATTGCGGCAAGGAGTGCGCAATCAACAGGAGGTCATCACAGTACGCTTGCACCAGGGGCGCCACAGCATGGCGAGCATGTCCCTGCGCCTTGTAGGCAAGGCTCCTCAGGAGAGGCTCCAAGAGGAGGAGGTAGAGCACAGCGCTCTCCGCACTGCCCTGCCGCAGGCCCCTGTGGAGCCGAATGCTCGGCGTTGGGCCGTGCGCAGTGACGATGCGCACCAGATACCCGCAGCTGAGGGTGTGGAAGAGCCTGATCAGTTCCTCGGGGACTCCCATGTGGCGCAGGAGGAGCGCCAGCGCCCCATGCGGCGATGTGTCAAATGCCTTTGACACGTCGAAGGCCAGGACCCTGTTCTCCACCCGCCAGCGCTGCAGCCTGCGCTGGGCCAGGGAAACCAGGGCAGCCATCGTGGAGCCTGGCATGGCCCCGTACTGCCAGTCCGCAGCCGATCCCTTGCGTGCCAGGACAGCCGTGAACCTCCGCATGAGGGGGTCATGAGCATCCGCATATCTTGCTGCCCCAGCTCTATTGGTATATATTCGTCCAGGTTGCCTGTGGCCGTACCCTTGGGCATTAGCCTGATAATGGCCTCGTGCCAGGACTCTGGGACGTCCGCACCCCGCAGGACTGCCCTGTACGCGTGCACCAGGAGCCCCCGCACTAGCTCAGCCAGCTCCGCTATGAGGGCAGCCGTGACTCGGTTGGACCCCGGAGCTTTGTCGTCCGCCACGGCCTGCTTCACGGCGTCTTTGAGGTCCTGCAGGTTGTAGTCCTGCACCGACCTTCATTCCTCCGGCACCCCCCGAGGGATGTGGGACCCGGACCAGCCGCTCGAAGGCCAGCAGGTTCACTGGCTGCTTGGGGTACAGCGCCTCCGAGTACCTCTTGACCTCGCTGATGACGTCCGAGGCCTTCAAGAGCACTTTCTCCGACTCCCAGCCCAGTTCACCACGTTGATGGCAACCAGTATCGCTGCCAATCGGAGCTGCAGGTGCGGCACCCTGCCCCGCCACGAGTCGTTGATGGACCCGCGTCTGCTGCTCCGGAGGAAACCCCGCAGCTCCTCCACGCGAGTCTCTAGCTGGTGGAGCTGCTGGTCTAACGCGGCGTGCAGGTCCTCCACCGTGGCAGGGGACAGGTCGGCGTCCACCTGTCGGAGGTGCTGTAGCAAGGCAGCCGATTCCAGGGAGTGGAGCCCGGCCGTTGCCGCGTCCTGTTGCCACAGCTCATGGACGCGCCAGGCAAGGGCTTGCCTGATTTGACAGGACCTGGGCCAGATACGCCTCCGTCACCGCCTGCCCGTACGGGTACTGCGGGTCCATGCCCGACGGCATGCGCACTCCCGTGACCCTGGACAGGTCATCGCGGAATGCGTAGAGCAGGTCGAAGACCGCTTGCGGCTCCGACGTGCCCATGGTGGCAGTGTCCTGGACCGACGAGAGCCACGCCCGCAGCGTCCGATCCTCGCAGGCCTTCTGCAGTACCACTGCCGCCGCCTCACGAACCCCCGGGAGTCCGGGCGTATGGCATGCAGCCTGCCTTCGGGATGCGGGTAGGCCATCCAGGTGACCCTCACCTTGCCGGCCACCGCCAGGGGGATGTCGAGGACCACAGGGCCATGATCGGACCCCAGCGACGCAGGGGAAAGTCTAGGCGCCAGGTGCGGGCGCTCACGCGCCGCCCATGGGACCAGTGGCGAGTTCAGCAGG
Organism: Eutreptiella sp. 'Long Island Sound 2002'; assembly: GCA_964036045.1. Taxonomy (NCBI): domain Eukaryota; phylum Euglenozoa; class Euglenophyceae; order Eutreptiales; family Eutreptiaceae; genus Eutreptiella; species Eutreptiella sp. 'Long Island Sound 2002'. Next base: position 48,900,777 of record OZ038378.1, read on the forward strand.
AAGGAGTCCAGTCGATGCCCAGCTCTCAGGAGTCTCCTGTCCTCCTCCTCTGCCGGGCCCGCCCTGTGGAACCCACACTGTTCCCACAGGGCTTGGAACCTCCTCGTGGTGGGGTGCCACGGGGACTCCAGCCATAGGTTGAGGTCCCCTCCGAGGAGCACGGCCCTTGTGCCTCCCGCGCCTTTGGCTGCCGCGCACATGGCCACGTCAGCCCAAAAGGATGCCTTAGACGCCCGCCGACGCTGCCTGGGCATCCAGCCCCGGGAACGCATGATACCCATGGTGACGCCACTGATTCTCTGAGTGCACCACGCCCTGGGGGTCCTGCAGGCCGGTCTCCTTGAAGAGGCCCAGTATGGCACCCTCAGCCTTAATAATGCCTGCCGCCACCGCCTCACCGTCGAGCATTCCTCGGGCCACTGGTACGCCGTCCCCCCACATCGAGCCCTGAACGTTCCAGGACACCGTCGCCCGGCTTTCGGAGGCGGGGCCCCTTCACGGCTGCGCCTTTGGATCAGGACCCCCTGCCGGATCTGGATCATTGAACGGGGGGGGACCAGCCGCACCCGACGCAGGCGGCTGGCAAGACGGCCCCTGTCCCCGTGGGTCACCGCTTCAGGTCGCCGTCGCCAGCTTAGACCCGACAGATGCAGCGGCTGCTCCCGCGACCCCTCCGCCCAACGTACCTGCCCCCGTGCTCCCCGTAGAAGTCGTCGCCCCACGCTGTGCCGCAGACCCAACTGCCCCATGCCGTGCCGCCGACTGCGCCGCTCCTTGCCCTCCCACAGGGCTGGCACTCCTGGGCATCGTGAGCGCTCTAGACCTCGCCTGGGCTGATGCAAAAGGCCTTGCCTGGCCTCCTGGCATAATGCCGGCCAGCATGGCGATCGCCTGGTCCCGTTCAGCTGGATCTGCCCCATCGCTCCCGCTGAAGGTGGTCCAGCAGGGCCTGGGCCGGATGTGGGCGGGCTGGTAGTGCTTGCCAGCTTTCCACGAGCAGTGACCAGCTTCATCCAGTCGAGAGGGCAGACATTGATCACCTTCGATCCACGCTGCTCCGTGGCAAGGTCGCCCCCGAAGTGCCGCAGCACGTACCGAATGTTGGCATAGCTGCCATACTGAGGCGGGGGCTCCTCTTGGGCGGCGGCTTGGGCGCTGCCTTTAAAGCCAGCCCTGCCGCAGCGGCCGGGGTGTCGCAGGCCGAACCGGCGGCACCCCTGGTGGTGGCGGCAGGTACAGCATCCCCCCCACGGGAAACTGCTCCTCCACCCAGCAGCGCCAGGCGTCCGCGAACTTGTCCCGGTCGCCCTCGACCTTCCACCTGGACGTGGAGAACGCCCGGAGCCACGTCCCCATGTTCTCTGCCATGACCAGGCGGAGGGCATCTCCTCCGCTCTGCCGGCGGAAGCGCATCGCGGCCGAGCCTACCACAGTCCCTTGGAGGTAGAGCGCTGTGCCTCCGGCGCCATTCAGAGCACGAAGGTGCAGGGCCTCCAGGTCAGAGGGGCGGACCGTGAGCACTGTGCCCTCCCCGCGATCGTACAGGCGCAGTGCCGAGGAGTGGGGTTCCAGCGCCACTACAACCCAGCACCACGCCCGCAATACACTTTGCAGCAGTGCCAGCGAGGCTGCTGGCCTGTTTCTGGAGGACTGCGCCGCCGGTGCCCTGGGGTGGGGCGCCGCCTGAGCCTGCAGCGCCCTGCACATGAAAGCTGCATGCTAAGCTTGCCACATGTTGCTCGGGGCTACAGGCCAGACGTCCTGCCCCTGGACCTTCGGCGGTCGCGTTACCTCCACGAAGACCGCCGGCGCGTGCGGCATGTCCCCAGCCGTGCACCTGTGCGCCCTGCGCACCGGGCCCCGCTCCCTGAGGCACTTCTGAACACCCTGTAGCAGGCCGTGCCCCTGGACTGCTGCCTCCTGGGCCGGCACATGGTGACGACGACCAGTTCCAGTCCCGCTGCTTCCGCCGGCACACAGGCCCAATACTCCGCCCCTTCCGACACCACCAGTCTCCCCATATCCGCCATGCCAACTGTATGGGTGGGAGGCACGCTTTCCACCTGCAGCACCCGCTTGGCGCACTCCTCCCACAGCTGGGGGGCATACATCTGCTGCTGCTGCATCATGTCCTGCACATGCTGCAGGGATACTGTCATCAGCATGGACGCCCCCCCGTTCGCCGCCGCCGCCAGAAACAGCAGGGCATGCTGCCTGTGCGCGCCGGGCAACCCCACGTTGTGCGGGACGTCCGCCACGTCCAAGGGTGCGCGGGGCGCTGGCAGGGCATACAGCACCGCCGCGGGCAGCTCTCCCAGGGACGGCAGACGCACGATGGGCCCCATGTTCCTGTTGAGGACAACCGCTGCCACCAACCGCCTGTCCAGTTTGGACAGGAGACTGCCCGATCTCGGCACCCTGAGAAGGGTACCGAGGGCGGAGATGAGGGCGCACACACCAAAGTCCTTGTCGTTGCCAGCTGGCTGCTGCACCTGTGCTGTCTGGGCCGTCACCAGCAGATGCTCTGGACCCAGCCACCCCGCCCTCTGGCCCCTGGCTGCCATGCGCATCGTCTGGATCGCCATGTCTCATCCGTGCGGCCACTGGAATGGGGCTCCCGACACCACAGGTCGGTCCAGCGGGTCCACGGTCAACCGGTATGTCAGGGGCCAGAAGGTGGTGGGCCGTCCAGTGCTGCATGCTCGCCGTCTCCGACCGGTCAAGGTACACCGCCTCCGAGTGGCCCAGCTCGACGTACCTCGCAATGAGGAGAACAGCTGGTGTTTGGTCGTGCCCCTGGCCCTCCCAAGCCTCCCTCGGGAGCATCACAGCGTGGGGGGCCAGGCAATGCACCACGTCGGCTGCCAGGGCGACCACGTTGTCGCTGAGCTCCAACCCATGGTCTGCGACCACCAGGAAGTGGTGCCTGGGCGTGGAGTAGAAGCGTTCCAGGGCGCCACTCAACTCAGCTGGCGGGGGAGAGGCGTCTCCGCGGTCCCGCACCCAGGGGAGTGCGCCCGGGCGATGCCGCCCTGCTTCTCCTCACCAGACCGCAGCCCTAAGGGTCAGCAGGTTGCGCCAGACGGCTCAAGCGATCGGATCGCCCCAGGGCTGAGGCCTTTCGGCACCCCATTTGAGGACAGCCACGAGCACATGCGTGGTCAGGGGCTCCGCCGTGAGCAGCAACATCATCCCCACGTCCGTCTCAATCAGCGTAACCTGCGGGGCAGTGAAGACGTGGCCATCGGTCTCACGGACCGCCACCCATTCCCACAAGACCGCCACCGTCTCCCAGCTGGGGTGGCTCGTCCTCCTGGGCAGGACCACCACCGGCGAGCATGGGCTGTTGGCGGCCCATACGCGCCATTCCACCCCTACCAGACGCTCGTGGCCAGGGGGCAGGAACGCTTGGGGCCAATGGTCCGGGAGCTGGCGATGGACGACGGTCCACATATCAGCTCCGTCAGGCCGCATGAAATGGAGTCCCTCCAGGATGTCCCTTTCCACAGGACTGGGGAGGCGCGCAGTGCAAACCTCCAGTCCCTGACCCAGGCGTAGCCCTGGCCCCTCGGGATCCCCCAGCAGCAGACCTCCGGGTCCGCGGCCGCAAGGCGGACCGCCACCGCAGGAAGGTGCAGGGAGACAGTCCACGGCTGGACGGAGACGGGCTCGTGCGGGAGGTCAGCGCAGGCCGCCACAGCACTGCCATCCCTCGCCCAGTGGAGCGCCCTGTCCCAACACTGCGCCCATGTACAGGGTGCTGTTGGCAACAACCAGGACAGGTACGTCATGACCGCCCTAGCCTGCCACTAGCATGGGTCCATGTCTGCAGGATGTGTGTGCCAGCTGCAAGCCCACCCCACGTTGGCCTCCTTGACGGCGACCATGTCCCTCTACGGGACCACCGGGAACGGGAACCTCTATATACTAGCTGTATACTACAGGTATAAGGATCTGTAGACCGCATCTCTAGACATTTGGCTGTAGACCTGTAGACCTGTAGACCTTGAATCCAACTCCTATATATCACATGTATTGCGAGCACCCATGACTGGACATATGCGTCTATTGATGGATGGAGGCAAGGAATGATGGGTATATCACATATGTATGTCATGCAATATGTTTGATATAAGCATATACTCTCCCCCGTAAATTTTCATTGAGGGAAGTTTTGCAGAGGGATGGTATTTACATACATGTAGCATACCCCAAGGCATGATACTGGATGTCCAACCCTTTGTAAAATCATTGTTTTCCCCAATAAGACCATCTGCCAAGGGACCTTTTTGCTGGGGGGGAATGAAGAGGGTCAAACGTTTTCGCTCAGAAGGCTCCAAGAAGCGGGGAAGCTTATCGCTCTCAAACAACCGCCGGTCAAATGGTAACACAGCCGATGCAAACGTTTCGGCCGGCAGTTTGAACCATGGTTGGCTGACTGTTGGCGGCGGCAGTGGCGGCGTATGCAGCGGACCAGGGGTGGCAATTATTGCTTGCATGTATTGTCTAAGTGTAAGAGATCACAAGACACTGAAGGCTGAGCTACAAAAGCTGCGACAATGACATCGTGTACTTCTTAGTGCTGTGTTTTGTGCAGTGGCTTTTTGTTGTGCTTCTGCTTCTTGTTTCACAGTGCATATGTGGTACTTGTATACCTTCTGTAGACTCTCTGTCGACCTCTAGACCTGTCTGCCAACCTGTAGACCTCTGTAGACTATCTGTAGACGCTGTATACCTGTATACCTGTATACCGGTACACGGCTACTATCATGCTACCACTGTAGACTCTGTAGACCATCCCTCTGTGAGTGCGTCGTTTTTCTGTGCTGTGTTGTTTCTGTTGCACCTCTGTCCTTGGGCGCGGTCCTGTGTTGCTGTGCTGTGCCGCTGGCGGTGTGTTGTGTTGTCCGTCCTTGTGCGCCTTGTGGTGCCTCTTGTGCCGTGCTGTGCTGTGCTGTGCTGGCATGCCTGTGCCATTTCTTCCTGTCCTCTGCTTCTTTGCCTCTCTGGCGCTGGCTGGTGCCCTTTGTTGCTGACTGTCCGGAAACCGGACGCGTCAGTGACCGGGTCCACACACGCAAACCACCGCAGCGCACGCAGCCGGAGACTGACGCCGGAGGGACCCGCCAGGGACAACCCCATCGTGGAGCCCCACACGAGTAGGACGCAGAGCGAGCCCACCATCCCTGCCTCGGCGGGGGCGAGTGGCAGGCAGAAATGAGCCCACTTCTCGGCTGGCCTTCACGTGCCCCGCGCAGCCGCCCAGTATATACGCCCCCGGGCTGGGGAAAGGCACCACGGCGTCCGGAAAGCCGACCAGAGCACCGAGAGCGACCGGACCGGACGAGGCATGGTGCACCAACGCTGGGCCACGAGGCACGCCAGAGAGGCACGCCGCCGGCCACAACCAAAACACAAGGACAGTTCCCAAGCAGGGACGGCCAACGGGTGCCGCAAACCCGGGCAGCGCACACAACCCGCAACGATTTGCGGCGGAGGAACAAGGGCCAGGAAACATCGAACCAACACGCCCCAAAAACCCAGCCCAAAATCGCCGAGTACAGGCAGAAGGTGCCCAGCGACACACACACCCCAACACCCCAGCCAGGAGTGGCATGGCGCAGCCGAAACGCGAGCCCAAACACACACACCCACACCGCACAACCCAGCCAGGATTCGCGGGGCAAAGGAGAAGCGCACGCAAAAAGAGGCATAGACCCCAACACCCCAGCCCCGAGTGGTCTGGCGCAGCCAAAACCGGTGCCCAAGCACACACACCCAGACAGCACATCCCAGGCTTCAATGGCGGGGTACAGGAGAACAAACACACACGAACTCCAACACCACAGCCAGGAATGGCGAGGTACAGGCAGAGGGCGGACACCGGCAGACACACCCCAACATCCGGACCTGGAGTGGTGGGGCGCAGCTGAAACCTAAGCCCAAGCACACACTCCCACACTACGCGCGCCAGCAAGGATTGGCCGTGTACAAGCAGAGCGCGCGCACAAACACACACACGACCCAGAACCCCAGTCAGGACTGGCAGGGTGCAGTCGAGACCCGAGCCCGGGCACGCACACACACACCGCACACCCTAGCCGGGATTAGCGGGGTACACGCGGAGCACGCACACAAACACACACACACTCCAACATTCCAGCCAGCAATGGCATGGCGCAGCCCGAATCCGAGCCCAAGCACAAAAGCGCACGCCGCACAGCCCAGCCAGGAGTGGCGAAGTACAAGCGGAGCGCACACACAAAAACACAAACACCCCAACGCCCGAGCCAGGGGTGGCAGAGCGCAGCGGAAACCCGAGCCCCAGCAAACACACCCATACCGCGCACCCCAAGCAGGATACGCGGGGTACAAGCGGAGCGCGCACACCAACACACACACACCCCAACACCCGAGCCAGGATTGGCGGGGCGCAGCCCCAACCCACGCCCAAGCACACACACCCACACCGCACACCCAGGCCAGGATTCGCGTGGTACAAGCAGAGCGCGCACACAAACACACACAGACCCCAATACCCCAGCCATGAGTGGCGGGGCGCAGCCGAAAGCCCTGCCCAAGCACACACACCCAGGCAGCAAACCCGAGGCAGGAAAGACAGGGTACAGGCTGAGCGCACACAGACCCACACGTGCCTCGAACCCCCGCCAGGATTGGCGGGGGGCAGGCCAAAAACCGAGCCCAACCGCACACACCACAAACCGCAGCCAGGAATGGCGGGACAAAACGAAACCCGTACCCAAGCACACACACCCTAGACCCAACCCAGGAGTGGCGGGGTTAACGCGAAACCCAAACCCAAACACAAGCGCCACACAACAGTAGGAAGCCCAGTGTCCGTAGCGCCGGCACATGGCCCGCGCCATGCAGGTGACCGGGCCAAACCCGGACCCGAGCCCGCGGGTAAGGCTGCATCCTAAAGCCTGCGCTGCTTTGGGAGTGGAGGCGGACCCCAGTACCAACAACATGCATGCATGTCTTGGGAACGGGATACGCCAGGAAGTCTGGTGAACTCCCAGGGTTCCGCCCAAGGGAGGACACCTGCACAAGCACGGGGGCACACCCTCCTGGAGTGACAAGTACGTCACACTGGCGGCGATCAGCCCTCCTGGTGCTGCCCGGGGCCACTTTGTTGGGGGCCAACAGTCAGGTCTAGCAGAATGTAAGCCGCCTCCCCTCTTCATGCGCGGGTCCTCTTCCAGTCCGTCACAGGGGCGACGCTTGGGGGAACCATAAGGCGCCTCTCCACGACTGAGTGCACCTACTTACCTACCTACCTTGCTGCCTGTTGTCTCTGGGTGTTCGCTGCTGGGGCTGGCTGTCAGGTGTTGTTGCCTGGTGCTGTGTTGCGGCGTCAGTGTCCTTGGTTGGCTGCCTTGTCTGCAGCACTGTGGTGTGGTGTGGCTTGCCGCTGTGTCCTGCTCCCCTGTGCTGTGTGCTGTGCTGCTGTGTTCCCGTATGGTGCTGTGCTGTTGTGCTCTGCCGCGTTTTTTTGCTGCCGCTTGTGCTTGTTGTTTCTTTCTTCCTTACCTCGCTGACCTTCGATGAATTCGTATCATTGGTCAAACATGGTTAGCCAAGACCGTACCTCTCGTCTCACTGGTGCTCACTGGGCCGTGGCGCCAGATAGAAAAAAAAACATAAGTAAAACACAACGAAAAAACTCCCTGAATAGCTGAATTTAAAGCCAACTAGCATAGAAAACAGGTAGGCAAAGACATGCGACGCGAAAGACGGGAAATTGTGACGGAAAATCTTTCGAGCTTAAAAAGGTGAACCTAAAGCTCTGTAAGCGCCATAATAAACCTACGAGAAAACAGCCTCCCGACTTGCGCGTAAAACTCCAAAACATTTTCCAACACGTTACGCCCCTGCACTCGCTCCCTCTCGCCCTCCTTTCTTCTCCATGTACCTTCTCCTCCCGCTTGTGCCCCACCCTCGTCGCATTTCCCCCCCATTTTTGCTGGAGGCACCAAGACTGATAAATGTCAAAAACACGATGTAAATATTCTGATCGCTTCAATTCTCAACAACGACACCACATCATCACCAACGGCGGGGAGCAAGTAAGATGACAATGGTTACACTGTCTAGCTGCTCGAGGATGTGTTGGGTTGTGTATAATTTCATTTTCAAAAACAAAAAGAAAGAAAAAGCATTGTTGCAGGTTTTGCAGGGGTTTTTGAAGACCGCCAATGGTGAGTTAGCAACCGAGGCATAATTGCATTTCTCGACCTTTAGCATGTTCACGCACTGCACATGCAAACAACATGTTTGACACACGCAGTCTCCAAAGCTTGCGCCTCTTTAATTCCATGGAAGATCACCCTCCTGTGTTCTGTGTTACAAATGCACAGCAAACAAATGATATGCCAAAGAATGAGAATTTGCTCTGTCTTGCAGACAAATAACCGCCTTACTTTCCTGCCGCCTGTTGTGCCTATATCAGCCATCTCAACGTGGACTGCTCTTCTACTAGGGCTCCTCCAGCTTCGAGGGACTCGTCATCCCCCATACGCGTAGGCGTGGCAAACACTGAAGCAAATGCGCCCATTAAGCCTACCAATCTCTTCTTACGGGGCCTGCGGGCGTGAACGGAGGCACCACACGAGGGTTTGGCCAGATTATAATTCCCGCCCTTCTATCATTCATCTGAGTTGCCAAGAAAGAGAAAGTCACTACCATGTCATTTGTGGGGCACTTGATCGAGGCAATGTCCCCCCTATTCTTTGGGCCGTAATGAAGACTATCAATTGACAATTTTGACTACACTTTTCAAAGTAACTAGGGGTATAACTGTAGCTCGCCTATGTAGTTCACCCCTACCACGCAAGTGAGCGGAGGTATCTTCATTCATGGAGGATATACCGAATTACAATAGGCACTTGTTTCGGATCCACTTTGGAGCTGTTTACTCTCTCGAGATCGTCTCGTTTCACAAAACTCGACAACCTTGCGCAGGATCTTTAAGCTGGCGAGGAAATTAAACCCGATCAACAATTTGAAGACAAAGCCCCTGTTCGAAAGATATCGAAATACCATACACAATTTCGTTCACAGCTGCTCGCATCTCCATGTTTCGTATGTGCATCTGCACAGTGCAGTGCGCAATTGCGCGTTCGCGCGCTTGCTGTGCTGCTGCTGCCCAAAGTAACACTACCCAAACCTGAGACCTGGAAGAGGTCTCACTCACGAGGGTGGGCAATGCACCTGTCAAAGTCAGGCAAACAGTGGCAGAAAACTTTTTTGTTCCCGACCTCGACATGTGCTGATTCGCATGAAGGATAATAATAGGCGAATCATCATTCAGAGTGGTGCCATGGCACTTGTGTATCTCAAGATTCACAAGCCTGGGTCGAGTACAGAGAACACCGGTCGTCAGCGCTTACTGAAACGCCGTGTTTGACCTGGCACCGCGTCTGGTTCAAAGCTGTAGAAGCCTTGCCAGGGTGCGGCGCTACCCACAACAAGGGTGTGCGCTCGTTGAGTTACGATAAAACAAGGACACAGCCATTGAGGCCAAGTGTCCAGAAAACAGACTGTCAACAGTACTGTACATTTGTCAGAAACGACAGGACACGTGAGGCCAATCGAGCCATTACCTGGCACCATGATTGGCTCAGATTACCAGTATGAGCCCAATTGAAATTCGGACGTGTCCTTAACATTCGTGGACGTCCCTCGTTATCTCGGGACTGGCCATCCACTTGAAGATGTCGTGTCCAGTGTAATGCCGGCGGACGTCGCTTTTGAAAGCACGCTTCTGGATTAGAGCTCGTACTCAATGAGCCTGCAATCGAAGGTTGGGGAAGGCAGGGCGTCCATCACCGAGAGTTTGGTACTCGAAAACGAACACATGTTCACAGGCAAGAGCGCGCTGTTGTCCGATACCCTATACCCAGCGTCCCAGCTCTGGTAGCGTAGAAGTCGCAGATGTTTGATTGCTCCCATACTGACTCCTTCCAAATGTCAGGCCGACAAGTGGTTTCCAAGGATTGTGCATCGCATCGACCAGCAGTCCATGGATACTTCTTTCTTGAGCCAGAACCGGCAGTATCGATGTAGAAGAGCTGGCAGTCGTCGAGTTGACTCGCCACCAATGACTGTCCGCAAGTGAGACCCTTCGGACAACGATGTTCGCGATGACAGTTTCGGGGCCGGGACGAAGGCCGTATCGATTGAGAATCTCGAGACTTTCTGTTCAACAATTGGCGTGATCACAACTGAGATTTTGATGCACGTACTGCCCCTCGCAGAGAGTACTGTGCAGGGCAAATGCAGTTACAAGGCTCGCCGCCGTGTCGACGATGACAGCGTCAAGAACAGATTCTCGACAGCGTAGGTTGGCTCGATGTGCGGCTTCGAAGAGGTTCTTGTTGGCATGAGAAACTTGAACATTGGCACATCGTGGTGGTGTCGATACACGTTGTATTCGTCGGGAAGAACAGGTACTCGAGGGAGGCTGGGTGAAATTGATTATTCGCGGATGAATTTCTTGTTTTGAACTATTCTCGTTCATCGACGTACACATCGCCTCCCAAGTAAACCGGGCTGGACAAATAGTTCCTCTGTCAATTATGATCACTTAAGATGTGAGACATGAGGTACTTTGAGGTCCGCAGGCGTCGAACAAAAGGTTTACGTACCTCTGGTTAGTTGGCCGCAGGGCTGCAACGCTTTCGGCTCTCGTCATCGAAGTCGTTGTAGGTAATCTCTCCAGTTGCGAATTGATGGGTCGTCAACAGCTGAACCAAGTCAATACGCGTGCCCGGAGCAACCACATTTTAGGGGTAGGCCCAACTCGATTGGCCAAACCATGTCGTACTCCTACAACCCAACCAACAGGTCTTGTCGTCGAATTGGGGCACATTGATAGCTTTTGCTTCCAAGTCAAAAGGTGCCTCGCTGACCTGGAAGTGGTTGCTTTCAAAGGAGCAAATCTGCCTTATGGGCGTGGAAGGGTGCCCGATCTTCGAATGGCCAATCATCGACTTGACAGACCTTCGCGAGAATCGGGACAGCCCTTGAAGCTGGTGGACGCATCTTGCGCGCTGTCCGGTGACGTTAGTATCAAAAGACGCACCCAATTCCGTTGACGACATCTATCAGGTTGCCAATCAAACAGAGTTCTCGATGCATACTATTCAGGTAGACAATTCTTACCCAGTATATGCTCCTCATGGAGGCATTTGCGGCGCTGGAAGTGAATATCGTCGTTGAAATCCCTCCATGCGACGAGAGCTGATCGAAATTGATAACAGGCCGCCTCCGATCGAACAAATGATTGCTGATTCCCATTCTCGTTGGATGACGTTTTGGGGGCAGCCTACACGAGAGCGATGAAAAAAGGTGCCGTTGTGCGCCAACCATCTATATTGATGGTCTCGGATACATCGTCAAAACGGGCTCTCGCTGTTGGTAGGAGATATGGGTGCTGCGGATTCAGCGGCTTATGCTGCAATACCGAGTCAGACGCAATGGCGAGCACATTTGTGTGAAGCTTGATATAGTATGGAGCGAGTTTATCCTCCTCATGTGTCCTTAATCGGTAGGGCGGTTTCATTCCAAATTCGCCCAGATGTTGGACTTCATCGACGGTTTCAAACTCCTTCCCGTGGCCGAGAGGTAATACAGTTGCAACAAGGATTCCGGTTGTTCGACTTCGTCAGAGCCGGGTGACTCTCCAGTCGAGTAAGGGTACTCTTGCTCGAAATAGTAGTCCGGCTCGTAGGTATCTGGCATATCGTAGTCGTCAGCATATGTATCGTTCTTGGCGTATGTAGTGGTTTGAGTGAATGCTTGTGTCCTCAGGATGTTGGATTCTCCTATCCCCAAGTCAGTCCACAGTCCTTCGACCCATGCTCCGTCCAATCCGAGCACTGAGCAAAATAAGAGGAACTCAGTCGTATCCCGTGTAGCAGGTGAGGTCCTCCTCCTCATGTGGGTCGACCCACGCTTCACGTGAAGCGAACCGTTCGTCTGATTCAGGGTCGGACTAATCATCCGCCTCACAAGGGTCTGCCAGTTGCGGTCGAAGATCTCCAGCATCATCTCGGGCGCGGGCGTCCAGGTATCTTATAGCGTCTAAAGTTGATGCCGGTCGGAGGTTCCCCCTCCCAAGTTTACACGGGAATGAGCGTGTTGGCAAGGGCTTGTTCAAGTATCTCTAAGCCAGTCGTACTACCCGCCATGATCACTCAACCACTCGGTGCTACCCCAGCAGGTGTCCCTCAGGGGGACACACCTTCGGGCTTGGAGCTCGAAGTTCCTCCTCCTCTGTCTCCTTTGCCTTGTGAACTGCCGGCATAGGCTGATGGACTGTAGCTCGGCTGGGCTGAGGTGTGATGCAACTGATCAAGTGTAGCTCGGCGGGGCTGAGGTCCAATCAAACTGATCAGCTGTAGCTTGCCTGCAACGAGATCGATTCTACTGAGGCTGATGCGGCGTTGCCGAATTCCATCTTGTTGACATCAATGAAGTCCCCCGCGGATCCTTTGAGTGGGATCACTTCTTGCAGGAACACGTGGACAACGTCATTGGCTGTCATGTCCTTGCGAGAAGGGATGAACATACCACGCTTCAACAACCGGTAGACCACAGTCATGGTAGCATCATGACGCCTCCTGGTTGGCGGCAGTCAAGAGACCAAAACGACAGACACGCTGTGCCATTGGGTGTCGGGCACCAGTAGGGGCCTGGCCTATCTGGCAGTGTTGACATATTGTGACTCAGCTGCCTGGCACACGTCACAACTAAGGACGTAGGGCTATCACAATGGTCACAACAATTTACGACACTTCGCAACAATTACAAGATGAGCGGATGTAAGCATTTCTCTAATCATTTCAATGGGTACATTAATTTCCGAGGCAACTGCCCCAGAAATCGCGACCATTTCCGCAGACCTTAATCTCGTCCCACAGGAATGGAGAATTGACGTTCTTTTATTTATCAACAAGCTCATAGCGAAACACACCGCACATACCAGACTCTGTCCTTACCAGAACAACTGCCGCTTTCAAAAACACTGCTGGTACAAACACCAAGCACCAAACACTCACAACCCATATGCGCCGTCACCTCGTTTTTCTCTAAGGAACAATGTTCAGCGCAACGGCGAATTCACGCTTCAAGGCAACAGCGACACCAAAACCACAGCGCACGATTTATCCCAGACAGGTACCCTCTTCCCTTCAGCGAGCACAGCACCTGGACAAAGTATATATCGTTCCCACTATTCAACACCACCACCCTCCGCAGCGCCCCAAGTCAAGAAAACAAGCCGCGCAAGCGCGCCAGAGAACAGCTCAAGATCACAATCCAATCTGATCACTGAAGCAAATGACGACGACCAGGTCATCTGCACTTCACCTACTCAAAAACCGCTTTCTGGAATATTCGCTTCGCAAGAAAACAGCACGTCAAGTGAAACAAGCTGTTCGTCTGACAAATCTGGAAGCTGGACTTCAGTTAACAATCAACGCCATCGCTTTTCGCTTCGAGCCCGCCGTCCTAGCGTCCAAGGAGAACCGAACTCTACTTGCAAAGACTGCTGCAAGAGTTTCGCACTGACAGAGGCAACAAAGAACTGGTATCTTACCCGTGACCTTCACGTACTACTTCCCTGCGAGGACTGCAGACTCAAACGCAAACAGGCAGCCGCTCAAAAGGACAAAAAACCAACACCGGCAACATTCATTCTCTATCAGTCCATCCCGCCAACAGGGAAAAAATGGGGCCACAGGCTCTACTGCCCTCGCCCACCACGCAATCTCAAACATCACCAAGTCGGCCGTTGATCCTCACAACCGTGACCAAGAGACATCTACCTCGCACCGCACAGAAACAAGCACAACGGATGCGCCAGATATGGAAGACGACCTCCAATCACAACGCTCAGGCTCTATTGGCAGCAATACACCTAAAACCGAAGCTGATGACCTAGAAGAAGGGGAAACCTCCTCATCCAGGTCTACCGCAAAACCTCATGGTCGGCGTCATTTGATGAGCACGAGTCACAGGTCCAAGATGAAACAACGAGCAATTCTTCCGCCCCTCCTTCATTGCAAGAGGACTCCAGCGACACCACCGAGTGTGACACGCCTTCAATTCAAGATTGGCACTTCAAAGACCCTCGCCTCCGTCAAAAACTTCAAACTACATTGAGCAGCCCTCATAAAGCTACTCTCTTAAGTGCTTTCGAATATACCAATGATCAGATGAAAGAAACCATCCCGTATTCAGCCAGACATGCAGACCTACTACTTCGAAGATTCAGTTTCACTTTGCCAAAGTAAGGACGCACCAACTTCACTGTTTTTCGTCCAGTGCTTCGCTTGCTGCAGGGTTTAGAGGTCAGAATTTTTGTACTTTTTTCCTTTTATTTTCTTTTTATTCTTCGACCGCCATGAGCATCCAATCCCAATCAATCAAGCAATCTGCATCACTCGAACACACAGCAACCACCTCAATAAGCACTGAAACAACTTCAATGACCATAAACCCACATTCTTTACACAACTTACATGGACAATCATTTTCACTCCTGAGCAGCAGGTCTGTTTCTGACTGAGATTTCAGGTCCCTGCAGCCAGCCACCGTGTGGCCTCCTAGAACTTTTGCAAGCCTCTGGTGCCATTAGGGCAGTGCATTGCACCTTCGACTTTTCAGGGCAGGATTTCAGATACTCAGTCTCTTCATCCTGCACTTCAGTGTTCATTTACTCTGTAAATTAGGGAAATGGCGGATTTGCATGGGAGACCCCTATGTCACTGCCACCCACCCAGCACTGAACTCAGTTTGTTACTACACTTTGGGCGGGAAACCGCCATGCACAAAAAAAAAAAAAGGATGTAGGGCTCCCCGTAGTGTCAAAGGTGGGAACAGACATGGTCACGTTTGATCTAAGCCATGGTTTCAAGTACTCCTGAATGGCCGTAAAACTCGGACTCGTGGTACATTGCCACAATGGATGTCACGATCATCAGGGTACGAGAACGCGCTTGCCCACTGTTGACAGGTGGAAGAACTTACGGTCGTCAAAGGATAGTTTGGCGTCTCAGAGTTGATGTTGTGCCGTAGTGCTTCGGCTGGTGGCCTCCTACATGTGTATTGTGCGTGGATCCTCCCGATATGCCACCGTCCACACTGCTGACGAAGTCACATCTTTGCATCGGATATGTCGGTGCACTCTGCGGTGTGTGCCCTCCAGACTCGAAGGGTACGGCGTGTTCTGGCCAACCTTGAGTAGGGGTACCGGTTGTAGAGTGCCAGTCCAATGGTGCCGACGGTGGATGAACTCCGTCAAGCTTGAGGCATATTGACGTTCTTTGCCAAACGAAACTCCAAGGCGGCGGTCCATGTCCCCTTCCGGAAGGTCATCAGGGTCAACTGACTGGTCTGGTACCTCGTTGCCAGCGTCGCCGAGGCGTGTTGCAGGTTCTTGCAGATCCTCGGTTGCCATCTCATCAATTGGCAACAGATCCAGCTCCCCCAGCTCGTCGGCTGGCTCTGTGTCGAATTGGGGCGCCGGGACAGCATCAGAGTCGGCCCCAGGATCCTTCCCCAGGTAAAGTCCACTTCGAAGCGATATGTACAGATTGTCCTATGGCTGGGACCACACCTCAGTGTGTGAGAACGTATCCTCGAGTACATGCAGAAATTTGTCAACAGGTTCTCCTTCAGAGCAAACCCAGTGTCTGACCATGTGTACCACAAAAGGTCGCGGGCGAGTACAATTCTTGGTGTCCATCAATTGTCTCGACATCAGGCGAGAGGATGCGTCTGCTGCTGGGTACTCGAGATCAGGCACATGACACAACATGAGGTTGTATTCTTCGATGAATTCCACCCTACGTGCTTGTCGTGGCGTCAATGGTCCAGGACACGTTTTGACATAACGAAGGCCTTCCTGGTGGCTATGTACGTGAACTTCTTGTGCTCCTCGAGGAGATAAAACCACTGCTTCAGAGCTAGCACAATAGCAAGCAGTTCCTGTTCTTGGATGGGGTATAGAGTTTGAACAGATTGCATCTTGCGTGACATAAAGTCAATACATCGAAGATATTCTTTGTACTTCCCATGTGCACAACGTGTTGCTAGCGTAGCACATACATAATGTTTCGAAGCATCCGTGTACAGATGGTACGGCTGTCGAGGGTCGAGCGATGGGACACTTCATACTAGAAGACCACGGGGACAATGGGAAAGGCACGGAAGTGCAATGCACACACGCCCTGGCGCACACGCACGTCAACTACACCATCCCCACCTCAAATATGCTCGTCACATATGATGAAGCACGGAAGTCCACGTACAGACCGCAGGCCGGCACCGAAGGCACAGCGTACACGGTGTACACCTGGACACAATACGGAGACCTGCCAGCCTCCATCTGGCACCCAGACCCGTCCTGGCATCAACGCCTCCATGGGAGGCGAGTGCCCCGTGAGAGCATCAAACCCGTGGGGAGCAGCGCCACCGGCGCCCACGGCAGCCCCCCCCCCCAACATCATAAACTCCGCTCTCGCAAACACCAGGATGCCTCTCATAGACAGGGGGTGCCCCACCTCGGATGACACCACCAACCACAGAACGCGGGGCACCATCAGAAGGGCCCTACACCACGACATTGACCGCGACCAAGCCACCTGGATCGACCAAGGGTCTGTTATCAAAAGGTGGGGGGGTGGTTGAACACCCTAAACCCCAAAAAACTGCGCAGGGTGGCAGGACTCTACATACTCTACCCCGTGCCCCACGGCACGGATGATTCCTGCCCCCACGCCCTGTTCCAGCCATTTCCCCCACAGCCCGCCCCACTCCCAGGTGTCTACCTCAACACAGTAACAGGTGCCAAAGGGGTATACCTCACGACGGGAGACACCACGGGCCAAGCCATCCCTCTCGATCAGGTGCACCACATGGCCCCGGGGCCACCACTACCCAACACCGACAAACCACGGCACCCGCTGGCAGGACGGGGCGCACGCGACCCCAGGCCAGCGGACCCAAACGCCCCAGGCCCCAACAGAGGGCTGCTACACCTCACCATGAAACACACGGCCCACCTCCTGCCAACCCTGGCGGGAGAAAAGTACTTCATCGTGGAAGGCCTATCAGACCATGTCATCACCCTAGCAACCAACACCTCGGCAGCCACAACAGACACCTGGGACGTTGCCGTGGGGCACCCCAAGGCACGTAAGGACAGGGTGCAAGAAACAGAAGACACCCTGACACCGGACCTTGTCAACCATCTCGTGAACCTGACCAGCCCACCGGAGCAGCACAACCGGAAAACCGAAGGTCCGAAGGTCACTGATTGGACGGCCTTTATTGACAGGCCCCCAGGTGCCCCCACGGTGACATCTACATGCCACCAACACACATGGTGGGTAGCACAATTGAACGCCACGGGCACAACGGACAGAGTCCACACATTCACACCAGAAGCGAAACCAGCGACCCCACTGGCACTCGGGGACCGTTTTAAACACTCCACCCACCACACCAACCACCCCCGGGTGCACTGGTTGGCCCTCAAAACGGCGATGCACTGGACAGTGGATGCCCTGACCAAGGACACGGCGCTGCTCGAGACGGGGTTCACACTCACTCGCAACCTGGTAGCCTACATAAGAATGCACGGGACAGCAAAGGCGGAAATTTGGATGTCCTGGCCCATGGACACGGAACAAACCTTCAAACTTCGCACCAGCAGCCTACAAGAACACGCAAACCAATTTCAGGGTATGCAGCGAGCTGGAGAGGGGCAAGGACCGGCATACAGCATATTTCAACACCGCAACGCACTGGAGCCGGCCCCGAAACCGGCACCAGAACAACCCCGGCCCAAGCTGAGGCCCCGTCCAGGGGGAGCGTACACCTCAGCGAGCGGGGCCAAACTGCGCAAACGGGAATCAAAAGCGGCCCCAGTGCGCTGCCGCCTGATCCGCAACCAAAGCCAAAGCCCCAAGCGTGCCCATTCTTCACGCCGGCGGAATGTGCTGCCATGCACCCCGAGTGGCCAGACGGCGCGGAAGTACAGGGGGTGTTTGGGGCCACAATTAGGGGGCAACCGAAGCAATTTGTCTGGTTCCGGGGGAAGATACAGGGCAGACTGGCCACACCCGGCCAACATGGCAACCTGCAGCTGAAGATCAAATGGCAAGCACTCCCGAAGTGGGGCGAAAAAGCGGAGACCTCAAACCTCGAACTCTGGGACAACAGGCAATTCTGGAGTGCCCGGTGCAGCTCCGCACACCCGCAAACCAGGTGTAATGGGCACGCATGCCCAGGCTGAGAACACGAGTCCTGTAGCTTAGGATGCGTCGGGTGTGTGCAGAAATAAAGGATTTTCCTTGCATGAAAAGTGCTGTTTTACATGCACGATACCGTGAATTAATTGTAGATTAATACTCAGAATTATTGTGTTGTATTTTAGGACATTGAACGATCGAGACCGGACAAAGGGTTTGTCGGTCTGAGATCTGTAAGTGCTGAAATGGGCTCTTTGGAATTGTGCTATGCATCGTTTGCCTTACAAGACCGACACCTAAGTTTTCGTTTCCTGAGTTCTTTGAGAATTGTTACCGGTGCGCGTTACGCCAGTTGGAGTATTTTTTTCGGTGTGGTTCCGTAATGGAGTTCATGAGTCACCTTTTGGACTGGGACGACATTTTTCGTACTGATGAAGATATCCAAGAAGTTCGCCGCTTGCGACAGGTTTCATTGAGCGCTGGTGAATACGCCGAAAAATTTCCTCGTCCATGGATTCATTCAAGAAGGACAAGACTGGTATGCGTTGTTACAGGCACGTGTGAGAGCAATTCGTCAGTGCCCAAATACGCCCGGAGTTGTCCTTCAAGGAATCGAACTGTGTCAGCGCCTTCACCATGGCAGAGCTCTTGACAAATTGACGAGCGCTGAGTGGGACCACCCTGCGAAGCAATGTACCACAGTAGTCCGTGCGATGGAGAAACTCCGCAGTGGCCTTAAGGCGTATCAAGGTTCCTGTCCGCGTGCTCTGTTTGAATGGCCAGAGTATCAGCAGCAATGGAACTTGCTTGTGGACCACGCAAAAAAGGGAGACTGCAGCGGGTGTCACCAGCGAGCAGAGATTTACAAGGAGGAGGACGAACAACGAAAAGAAGAAGGAGACCAACAGGCAAAGAGCAGGCGCAAGCGTTGCGGCAGAAAGCACAAATAGGTAACAAGGATCATTGCACTTTTGAACGCTGGTAAGCTTGTTTGTACGTGCGCCTTTGCGCTGTTAAGCTAGCTTGTACGTGCGGTCGTTGTGTATGATTCACCTGTGTTGTTTGTGCCTTGGGTTAGTTCTTAATTTTTTCAGGCACTCAAGTCATCAGTTCTCAAGTTTGATGTTTTGGAGGCCAAGCCACTCAGCACGTGCCATTCTGGTATGTGCTTTGTGTGCTTTGCTCTTTGTTTCGTCCTTGCTTTGGCTTCGCCGGTCCTCCTGGCCTGTTCTCAGGCTAAGTCAAGTTGATGTCGTACCTCCATGAGAGAGTGAGTTGGTTTGGAAAGGCCATTGAGTTCTTTACAGGTCAGTGGGTGTTGCGTGTGTCTTTGCGCGCTTGTTTGTGGGAGCGGCAGTCACCCACTGCATAACTTGGAATCAGACTAAGGCCTGCCCTCACCTTAAGCCTTTTGGCTCTGACGGTGTCTACTCGTGCAGTCTTTGGTTTGCTGACAAGAGGAATTTGTTTGCGATAAGTTCTGTTTTTTGCTTACAGCTTTTGGGGTCTTGAGCCACAGTGTGGCACTATTTAACTTGTTACAACCAGTGTGGAGGTGCTGGGCCAGCCTGTGGCCGCCCTACCTCCATTGTTAAACATAGGGCAACATGTTTAGGCGCATTTGCATTTTTTTGTACATTAGCGCTTGCAGCGCAGTGTTGTTTTTGCTGCATGGTCAGCGATTTTGGGAGGGGGATGCAAGTGTACCGTGTCCTCCCAACACTGCAAGCCAGTTCTTGGCCTCTGACAGTGGAAAAGTTGCCCCAAGCGGGTAAAAGGCGGTACCACGGCTGGGTAAGTGGGGGTGGGTCCCCATGAATCGTGCATGCTTATGTAGGGCTGATCACCCTAATTGGCAGGCCAGAGTCTACATGTATTGTGCCTGCCACTGTAGGTCAGCATGTGTGGAAATTATATATGCGTCCATTTTTGGTTTGCCCTGACCTTGTCGATGCTAACCTACATGCCTCTGCTTCCTTCTATTTTAGGTTTCAGATCAGAGGAGATGGGATCAGAAAAAAAAATCAGAAGTCACATACGTCAGGTCAGAAATTCGAGAAGCCCAACGATGCCAGATCTGTCAGAGTTGCACCAGCACCCCCCCCCTCCTTCGTTGCTGAACTCCTTTTCTTTGTTATGCCTGTCAGTGGAGTTCTTTGGAAGGAGAACGCTCAGAAGTGGGTAGAGACATCTCAGAAACAATTGAGGCACATTAAGTGTCCATCCGAAGGCCAGCAGTTATGTATTCTAGTTCTAAGGGTTTGTGGAACCCTATGGGCTCAGCAGATTTGCATTTATTGCATTTCTTGTGCCCCGTGATGTGCTGTTTGTATTTGTTTTAGTTCTGAGATGCCTATTTTTTGTTAAATCTTCTGAGCAGGGGTTTTGTATGGTGCAGGGAAACAGACTATGTTTTTTTTGGCATGGGCAGTAAGTAGGCGAGCGTTTTTCTTTTGACCGCCATTTTTGGAAAACCGCCCCCCTGAGTTTTAGGCTAAGAAGTCTTGGTCAGAATTTTCTGATTAGAATTTAAAAGCTTTCTCAGTTATTTTTCCCAACAGTCAGCTGACGTTTTTTACAGGGCAGCACCCCCCACTCAGTTATGTGTCAGTTTTGTACCCGAAAAGGATAGAGGGGTCTCAGTTCAGGATTTCAGGCCTTGGGGTAGGACTAATTACCAGTTTCCATTATTCTGCACAGTCTCATGTTGTAAATACATCCTCGTGTGAAACCAAGGGTGCCTATCAGCCCCAGGGAGTAACCGGAGGTGAGCTGTGGGTAGGGCCCTGAGGTAGTTCAGAAATGGGATGGAGTAATCCGGGTATGTCATCCCGTGAGCAGACCTTTCTGTGAGGTTTTATATATGCTCTGTTTTTCTGTGGGCATGCTTGCCCATGTAGGAGTATATAACATTTTTTCAGACACTTGGCAGTGTCTTGGGAGAGGGATGTAATGGGCACGCATGCCCAGGCTGAGAACGCGAGTCCTGTAGCTTAGGATGCGTCGGGTGTGTGTAGAAATAAAGGATTTTCCGTGCATGAAAAGTGCTGTTTTACATGCACGATACCGTGAATTCATTGTAGATTAATACTCAGAATTATTGTGTTGTATTTTAGGGTATTGAACGATGGAGACCGGACAAAGGGTTTGTCAGTCTGAGATCTGTAAGTGCTGAAATGGGCTCTTTGGAATTGTGCCAAGCATCGTTTGCCTTACACGAGGTACCGCCGGGGACCGTTTGGACAGGTAACGTACGACAGGCATGGCTGGAGGAGCCAGATGTACCAGAGGAGCAACAGGTGGCAACAGCGATCAACCTCAAACTGCTCCTGGGACAATGACTACTACCACGCCGCGCCAGGGATCCCCCAGGGGCTACAAAGGCGCGCACCCGCGAAGTCACAAATCCGCCCGTCACTCTCATGTCCCTCAACGAACTGGGCGCCCTGTACGACGTGGCCAAAGC
Organism: Eutreptiella sp. 'Long Island Sound 2002'; assembly: GCA_964036045.1. Classification (NCBI taxonomy): domain Eukaryota; phylum Euglenozoa; class Euglenophyceae; order Eutreptiales; family Eutreptiaceae; genus Eutreptiella; species Eutreptiella sp. 'Long Island Sound 2002'. The sequence goes on from OZ038378.1 coordinate 48,922,524, forward strand.
TCGGGACCTACAAGACGTGCCTGTCATGGCAAAATGCGACCCAGACGCCATGGTGTGGCAGGAACAGGCCCTCAAAACCCAGGCAGCCCACCCAAGCCTAATCCCCGTCCTCACCAGGGCGGGACACCAATACCGCACCACGTGGGTCAAGGGAGTGCCCATATCCCACAAAGGCTAGGTCCAAGTACACGTCCAACACCACCTGGGAGAAGAAGGACGCCTAGCGGCATATGAACTGGTGGGCCCAACGTGGCAGCTGAATGTCATCAACGTACACGGCCCCTTTTGAGACGCGACAGACGCCCGAGGACACAGCGGTGCAAATGGCCATGCAACACGTGGGCCTGCAGGATGTCACAGCTTCTCTACGAGGCCAGCCCTCACACCGACCACAGCAGCCGGGCTCGGCAGATTCCCGCATCGACCTCTGCTATGGGGACTCGGCACATTTCGAGGTCGCAGGGGCGCAATACCACGACGTACTGTCCGAGATCACCGGACATCGGGCCCTGGAGGTGCAAATCAAGGTACTCCAAGTACCCCCGGCCTCTAGGGAAGACATGGACCACGAAGAACAACCACCCATTAGGCCACCAGATGAGCACGACACACACAAATGGATGGCGTACTACAGCACGGTGCAGCGCATCCTGGGCCAACAAGACGAGACAGACCTCAACCTGGCCATGCGACAAGCGGCCACGGCGTGCGGCCTCAACGGACAGCACCAAACACAGGACGACGCCACCCCGCATCAAGACCTACGGTCCCTGGTTACAGCCATATGGCGCGACAAGCGAGCACTACACACGGCGGTGCACTCACACGAATTGCAAGCCCGACAAGATGCCCGGGATATCGCCGCACGGCTGGACACCACGCGCCGGCAACTCAGAAAATGGCACGTCCGCCGGGCAAAGGAGCTGGCACAAGAACAACAACGCTACTATCAAAACCCCCAACCCTACAAGCCCTTGAAACACGTGGACAAGGTCCTGGGAGACCCGGGCCACGGAGGCATCAAGGCGGTACGCCTACAATACGGCACCGTGACCAACGATCCCAAGGTGGTCCTCGAGGAAGTCCTCGAAAGCTTCCTGCGCCAACACAACACCGAGGATGGCGAGCTGTCAGCGTACACGGAGGAACTGATACCACACACTTACCAAAACTCTACAACCGAACAAAGCGACGAGACATGCACCGAACCCCGTTCAGCATTCGGGAACTTGATGAGGTGTTGTACTACAACGGGGAGAAACCCCGGGGGTGGACGGACTCCCGGCGGAACTCTACCGCAGGCTCCCGCTGAACCTAAAGAGACACCTGGCCGCGCGCCTGTGGGACATCGCCATCGGTCAAACGGACGTATCACCCGACTGGGCGAACCTGGTACACCCGCCGTATAAGAAAGGCGACTGAGCGAACCCAGACAACTGGAGACCCATAGTATGCGCCACCACGGAAGCCAAATTCATATGGATGCTCATCCTCAAACGGGTGGCCCCGGCGATGTACTGGGCTATACCGCCCACAATGTGGGGGGTCATACTGGGTTGGTTGCCATTGAAGGCCATATTTATGCAAGACGCTGTGGTGGACATGGACCTGATCAGCTCCATCATCGTGTCCCTGAATGTCAAGGGGGCCTTTCCCAACACCCCGCACTGCCTCCTACGGGCTGTCCGGAAGCACATGGGACTCCCCTCCGAGGGCTTCCTACAAGCGTACCTCGCCACCCGCATGTACGCAAAAAAAACTGATGTGGGCACCACCACATGGGTCCAGCCCGCCAGTAGAGTCCCGCACGGGGGTGCAGAAGGCCCATTCCTCTTACTGCTCGTCACCCCCCCGCTGGCGTTTTACATCCGACGCGCATACCCGGAAGTGGCAACATACCCTCTACGGACCACGCTCCTCGCATTTGCGGACGACATGGCGGTGGTGACCGCCACCGCCCGTCAATCCCTGTCGACCACCACGGACCCGACCAGGGCCACCAAAGTACTCCACTCTGTCACCAACTATCTGGAGGGCAACCAGCTGCTGGTACACACCGTCAAATCCGCAACCATGGTGCACAATGCACCGCCGCCGCCCCTCCGCCCCAGGGACCCGCCCATGAACCCAGTAAACACGGCAACCTACCTGGCGCTCCAACAGGCGGCCACCATAAACGGTGTCACCCTACCACCGAACCTGATACGGCAGCTGACACGGACGCTAGTCATGGCGCGCTTCGTGGCACTCTCCATCCAGGCACTGGCATACTTCCTGCAAGCCGCCCTCAACGCCGCTATAGGGTTCCAGGCCTTACACCCAACGCACCCCCAACACATGCTACAAGCGGCCGCTACCACGGTACGGCGAGCGTCAACCATCCACGGCCACCGGCCCACATCACTACCCGCGACGCTGCGGGTGGCGTCGTAACCATACTACGGAGACAACACCGACCACCTTGTGAACAACGCATACACAGCTCACACTGCGGCCCACCTGCACCGTCTCATGCACAACCATGAGCCGGAGGTGCGAGAAGTCTTCACGCTGACACTGCGAGAGGTCCAGTACCATCGCAACACCTGCCCCCAATACATACTTCACCAACGGAGCCTCCCCACGAAGGTGGGGACCCGCATATGGAACCACCTACAACTCCTGCTACCCCACCACCACCATGTCATCCAAACGAACCGTCCGTGCAGGGAAACCGGCCCTCTGGCGGTCCTACACACCGATGTGGGTGGGAGACCAGCGGGAAGCACCACCACTCTGGACCTGGTGGCACCACCCTACATCTTGTACGACTAACCAAGAACCAGATGCGAGCCCTCCAAAAGGTGGGCACACACTACGTCCCATTCCTGCAACACCCGGAGTGGCCCAAAAAGTCGGTCCTGGAAATTACCATGCGCAGCGCAGCGACACAGACCAGATACCCCCAGCCGACCGATGGGGAAGTACGTGAGGTGTATGGAGCACTCAAAGGAGCCCTTGCCAACGGGCCCACCACGAGAGAACCAGGCCCACCACTGGCCACCCGAGCAAGTGGAGTATGTACCAGATACCCGGGTGCCAGCAGTACTTCTCGTGGCTCCCAACGGACTCAAAGCCACATTGTGGCCTGGCACAGGACGCGGCAGCTTGTGGATGCTGCCACCACCCACAGCGCGCCCCTCTGTCTGCCACCACTGTCGCAAGACAAGCTGACGGGCACCCCCACCACTTGCTGGAGATGTGGACCCCAAGGATCAGCCACCCCGCGGCCCATCCTTCAGTTGCTGGCGCGCTACGACCCCATACCAACGGACCACGCTACCCCGGAACAACAACGGTGGCTAAACACGCACTTAGAACGGGCCGCGGAGAGGGACACGGCCACAGTGGCATGTAGCCCCAGCGCCGCGGCGGAATGGAGATTCCACCGGGGAACGGGGGACACCAAGCACCCAGCCATTACTTTTCCGGTGCTGGCCAAACACCACAGCGCCACGCCGGAGGCCCCCGCCTACCCGGTTAAACACGGATGCTCCCGAGTCCAGGACTGGCAGACGATCGAGAGGATCACTTTACACCCACAGAAAGCGTACCTGCTTCAATATGTGTACGGCTACCTGACACAGGGCCACAAGGGGAACAACGACTTTGTCCGCATCAACCCAGCGGCAACCGAGATCATCCGCCAGGGGGTAGGCGGGATGCTACCCAGAGACTCCAACCGGCCGCCACCAAGCCGTGGGCCTGAAAGTGCTGCCCTGGGTCGTTGATGGTGCCGGAGGGCTCGGGGCCGGCAAGACCAGTGGGGCAGGCACGCGAGGAGTCGACCTGAACGCTGCTATTGGGGGTAGAACCGGAGACTCGAACACCAACAGAGGCGAGAGCAGCAACAACTGAAGCAAGATCCATGTTGAGTGTTATCCGGCAGAAAATCCCAGTCCATGAAGAAAATTGATACGGATTATTCTAAATACATCTGAGTGTCCATATCTGTCTGAAAAGATTTAAATAAATCCGATTGTGAAAAATATTTGGCCGATCTGGCCCGGGAGCGCGCGTCAGCGGCAAATGGCGATTCCAGCTAAATGATCGGAACGCGGCGGATTTACGGAGAATGGACCGCAGAATCAGATCCGGCATATCAGAAATATATAGGTCTGATCCTGAGACTGAGCTGCGAGGCGGCGATTCCGCCGAAGCAAAGAAAATGACCAAAATGTAGTCAATCTGGGTTAGATCAGTGAAAATCTGAGCAGATGGGGGTTAGCCGCACTTACACTCCCCCTCCAAAAACACACTGGGGTGTGTCGCTACGTCAACGAAGAACGTAGTGCGGGTAAGTCCCAGAAACAAATAGAAATGTAGCCTCGATGGGGCGAAATCTGCTTGATCTGACCTGATTTGGGCTGAATTGGCACTGAATCAGGATGGATGAACCTGAAATGAGACAGAATGAGAAGTGACGAACAGTCCTCCGTGCAGTAAAACATTAGGTTAAGGGCTAAAAAGCATGTAAACGTATCGAGAATCGATACCAAACCATGCACTGGTTAAGAATGAGGTAGATTATTGGTGGATTGAGTGGGGGAATCAAGAAATAGAGTGACATCTCAGCGCTCTGGCACAGTTTTGCTGTCGCGGGCACGCTACGGTGTCCTCGCCGAACTCTACATCGTGTCACTCCCGCTTTTCTCGTTCTGAAAAGTGCAGCATGTGCTTCAGATTTGGCGCATCTGGTGGCTGATCACAAGATTCAGCAAGATTGGGAATTAATTTGGGCAGAGATGAAGGAGATGAAGCAATCACAGAGAGGGGAAACAAATACAACTGTAGTCTACAGACCCTAAGTGCACAGAAAATCATAAGCGTCAACAAAGTTAGGCAAAGCCGTCGACAGATTCTCGAGGAATGAGAGGAGATGACAAGGAAATCAACCTAAATTGTCCTAAAATGAGGAAATTCCCTAAGATGAAAGTGAAATGAAGCGGAATGTCTAGAACTAAAACTGCTAACACTTTCGTTTAGACTAGAGTTAATATATATTGTCGTTTATTCAGCTCAATTGTGCTTTCCGGCACGTTGGCTCGCGAGCATCTAACAGATTCTATGAAAATGTGGATCATGTGATGATGCATCATGATGGGACATGCTGGCCCTGGATCCTTGGCATGTAACGCGCCGAAGGTTCGCTGAAGGCGCTTTACTGACAGTATATAACTGAGAGACACCGAAGAGTCCTTTATTTACAGTGGCGGCGGTGTCAATCGACTTGGACAAGGCCAATATTTCAAATGAGTCCCACAAGACACTTGGATTCACCATTTTCGACAGTTTCAGGTCGGATTGAGCTCACATTCGCGTGTGCCAAAAATACAACGAAGCTTACGGACTTCAGAGGTTGCTGTTAGAAGTCCCTAGAGCTCCTATCTGAAGGTTGTCTGAACAATTGACGTCTGGGTTTTGTGCAACAGTGGCAGAATGATGGACAAACCTGAAGAATTCAAGTTAAATTCAAGGAATCTGGATCTGAATCTGGACTTTGACTTCAGCATCACGGCAAATGAAGGTAAGATCTGAGTTCCTGGCGTCGCAACTGGTGCAGCCAGTACTACAGGGGGTACCTGTATGGGTGAATGTCGCCGGCCGGCGTTGACACTATGTACATTTGCTTCCATCTGCACGAGTAGCCAAATTCCAAAGATGCACAGACCAACAGAGACAAGATTACCCCGAATCTGCGTGAATTAAGCCTGAGTTTGGTTTTTTCCGAACACGGCAGCACACTCCGTGGCTTTCAGTAGCGTATCTACGCCTTGTCTGCCGAACGGAGACGAAAGAAAAGTTGATTGACGTCACATTATCAAACATTTGCAGTTCTCCACATCAGTTCGAAATCAGGAAGAATGAACAGTGGATTGAGCAGAATGTGGTTGCGGCGAGGCTGAAGTCGGCCACGCACGAATACATGTGACCACCAACCTGTCTGGTCGGGCCCTCGTACGGCTTGGGCGCTGCAAATCAGCGGCCGAACTTGAAGCTTGGTCTTCATTTGGCTCCTGGGCTGGCCTGACCGCAGGAGGGGGGATCGACGGATCAGCCCTGGAATGTGGCTGCTGAGGGCCGTAAAAGGCTGGATCTCGATTCGCCACAGGTCTTTTTCCGTCGCTCTCCACTTGTCTTTCTGGTTTCGACAAACAATCTGTCAGGAGTACGCCAATTTCGGGGTGCTTCTTGAGGAAGTCGATGAACCCCTTGGTGTACCCATGGACAAAAGAATGGGCTGGTTCCCAGTTGTTGTGACTGGAATCAAAGCCCCTTCACTCACACAGAAATTCCCATTCGCCCTTGGCGTCACGTCTTGCTTCAACAATCCTCTTGAGTTCGTACTTCCCCCCTTCGATGACCCGATCGGACAAAATTTTCGAAGTCCAAAAAAGGGGTTTAACCTGATCCTTGGGGGAGGGGATCTCTCTCTTGAGGCGATCGCCCGAAACGTCAATTTCCCTGCTGACATCCACACGAATCCTCCACCTGTTCTCACCTAGACGCGCTGTAACAGCGAATGGCCCCTCCCACAAGGGAAGAAGCTTGTCATCTCCGTCCAGGGTGGTTTCGGATTTTCGAGGCCAAACTCGATCATCGACTTCAAAATTGTGGGGGTTTTTTCGACCTTGATTCTGAACCCAAAGCCAGTCAGCTTGATGCTTATCAATTAATTTCGAGACAGTTTTATCTGCTCGTTGGACATCGTCCAAAAACAACGAAGCATCTTTACAGGGGCGAGGATTATTCAACGGCATGTTCCACCAACACTTCTTTCGTCCAAAGACAATTTCATTTGGAGAAAGGCCATGATACAAAGGCGTGTTGTGGTAACGGCGAAGCAATGCGAAGAGAACTTCCATCCAATGGAAATCCTTTTCACTCGCGAGCTCCTTACGAAGCATATTTATTATAGAGCGGCCGGCTCTTTCGCCAGGCAGCGCTCGATGCGAGTGGATTTCACATCGGAGGTGGTGGATTCCAAGGCAAGCACATAATTCCTTCCACCATTCGGAGGTGTACTCTTTGCCTGAGTCCGTCACCACCTCGGATGGGACGTCCCAACCTCCCATCCAGGTCCGCGCGCACCATTTGGCGGCAGCCTTGCCAGTCATCGACTCAATGTTGCAAGGCAACACTTGAATGTAGCCGGAATGACGGCACTGAATAAGGAGCACACCATTGACCTTTTTGTTGGTCCAATGGCACTCTTCGTCGTCGAGTTCACCGAGATAGAAGAAATCACTGGTGACTCTGTTAAAGAGGCGCTCCGGAATAGGATGTGGCCTCAGATGGCCGTGCTTCTTCGCGCTGGGGGGCGTCGAGACAGCACATTGGGCACATCCGGCGGCTACTTTCATGCAATGAGTATATAGCCGTGAGCCAAACAACCTATGTTTAATCATCGACCATAATCGACGGCCATGTGCGGTGGGGGGACTCCCATTTGTGCCACCAGTTTAACACTCGGGGGGCCAGGGCGTCTGGTACGCACAATTTACCCTCCATCCACAGCTTCCCCCCATCCAACGAATACTCAGAAAAAATCCCATCCTTGTGAGCATCTTTGGATTTGACATTTCCAAAGACCTCTTTAAACATGGGATCCTGCAGATAATCGGACGTCCAGTCACGGATTCTTTCGGCAGGGGTGGAGTTTTGGCCGGATCTCGACGCTTAATGCCCTGGATCAACCGAAATCGACTTACTCGTCGGGTATAGTCAAACCGTTTCACACTCCCTGAGGAGGGATCGGTGACTTTCTCCACGACTTTCAGTGTTTTGGTGCAGATCTCATGAGCATGCGCCGGATCTGAGAAGGCCGTGATGTCGTGACACGGCAATGCATGCTGTTTAACTGCGCATTGCATGCATTCACGTCGGAGGAGCTTTTTTTCCTCTTGATCCCACTGGATCACGACGTGGCGGTCCTGCTCCGTACCATGGATGTTGGTACTTTGCAGCCCCTCTGAAGCGGGGTAAGCCCATCGGCTCAGAGCATCCGCTACCGTGTTGTGTTTTCCAGGCAAATACGACACATGGAGGTCAAACAGACTGAGAAATTCGTGCCATCTGGCCTGTCGACCAGCTGGGCTCGCGACAGTATCAATGTGTTCAGTGGCCCAATACTCCAGAGATCGATGATCCGTCAGGACCTCGACTCGATTGGTGCCAACCCACGATTGGTACTTCTTTAGAGCGCAAATTATGGCATACGTTTCTTGCTCACGCGGCGACCATTGCATTTGGCGTGGGGCTAGCTTCCGAGACCAAAATGCAAGAGGGTAATGATCGCCGGTGGCTTCATCAACCTGTTCAAGGACAGCTCCGATCGCGTACCTAGAAGCGTCGGTTCTAATGTAGAAGGGTCAGTCGAGTCGGGGCACATGCAACGTGGCGACTTCACTGAGGGCCGCCTTCAAGTGATGGAAGGCCTCCTCGCACTCGTCAGTCCACTTGACACGAACCTTTGAACCTGCCTTGCCCGCATCTCTCCCTACCTTCAGTAATTCAGTGAGGGGGGCAGCAAATTTGGTATAATTCGGCACAAAAGTGTGGTAAAAATTGCAACAACCTAGGAATCCTCTCAATTCCGTGATCGTCTCAGGGCGCTTCCACTTCTGAATAGCGACGAGCTTCCCTGGACTGGGTCGTCGGGTGCCATTCTCAAGGAGAGAACCACAAAATTCGACTGATTTTAAAAAAAATTTTCCCTTCTTTGGCCCACAAATCAGCTGATTGGCATCCAGAATGTCCAAAACCTGGTTCAGCTGCTTTTCATGTAGGGCCACCAGCTCAGCTTCGGTCAGTCCCCCCCCCTCCGTCGCGATGATTATGTCATCTATGTACACACTCACGAAGGCACGAAGCTCAGGATGGGCTGTAAAAAGCACATCCTCCATCATTCTTTGAAAAAACGAAGGGGCGTTCTTCAGGCCCATGGGCATGACCGTCCACTGGACTGGGCCACATGGCGTGCACATACAGGTGAGAGGTCGGCTGTCCTTCCTCAACAGCATTTGGTGAAAGCCGTGACGGAGATCCAGCACAGAAAACAAACGACCTCTTGCTCTCTTGGCGATTTCCTCCTCAATGAGGGGCAGGGGGTGTGAATCCGCCTTGGTTTCGGCGTTGAGATTGCGAAAATCAACAACCATTCGCCAACCATCAATAGTGTTCTGGTCTGCAGGCGGCGGCTTCGGGACTGTGAAGGGTGCACAGCACCATTCGCTGGTCATACAACCCTCAAGCCAACCAAATTCCCTGAGATTTCTCTCAATTATTTTTCTGAGGATCTCATGTTTGTGTCCATGGTTCTCATAAGGGCGCTGTTTCTTCGTCTTGTAACCTTCACGAAGCTCGATGAAGGCTTCACCGAACTGTCCACGGACAGGGGGGTCTTTGATCAACTTCCCCGAAAGGGTTGTGTCCTTCCGTTCCTCAAAAATCTTTTCTCTTGACTTGGAACACAATTCAGTGTCCACCTGATCGCCAGGAATTACTGTCGAAAAAACTTTGGCGACTTCTTCGGCTTTGGCAGGGAGAATCTTCTTACGGATGTCCCTAAACAGGTCCGTATCAACTGCCTCTTGAAGATAGGTGGGTCGAGTGTCGACATTCCAGAGATTCTCTTCGTGATCCAGCTCCTCGAAAGGATCTATGAAAGCTTCCACACGGGGTTTTTCATAAAAAACTCTGAATTTGCGGCGCGATTTAAAATTTTTCTTCGCCCGTGTACTGAAGATTCTTTTCGATGTCGATCGTATTGGGGAAGAGGGAGACGAGGCGGATCCATTTGACGTTGGATCACCTTGGGTATCTGACGGACAAAAATCAGAAAAAATAGATTCATCATCAGTACCACGCTCAACCTCAGATTCAGACCCAACACAAGAATCAGTACCAGAATCAGCAGAATTAGAGTCAGAAAGCTTTCCATCCACCAGGAATGCAAGCGAACTCCAGGACCGCTGTGGCAGGGGACCTGTGTCGTCCCTGGCATACAGCTTAATCTTCCTGGGAAGTTCGATGTAATCTACACAAATGTCTTGCAATTCCTGAAACCAAGGCTTGTCGTCCCACAAGGGCACAACTAAAATCGCCTGGGTTTTTTCTTGCTTGCTTTTGTGGATGACCTGCTGGATTAAGTGAAACGGAGGATTAATCCACAACTTCTTGTCCCATTTATGGGTCCAAGCGTCGCGAAAATGCTTGTCGAAGCGCTTGTTCTCGCGGTTAGCAAAGGCATCATACTGTGGCCAAAAGGAATGGTGTTCATGAAAATATTCACAAATTGCATCGCGCCGTTTGTCGACAACTCTGTAGGATGAAGAGTGCCAGCGCGAAGGGCGTCGTGGCTGGGAGTCCCTACGAAGACATTCTAACTCTCGGGAGTAATCGGCACTCCCATTCACCTCTGCAATGGTGACATCTTCACCAAATTTTGGTGTAACCTTTTGCTTCAAAAATTCGTCTGCACTTTTAAACCCTGCGTGCAAAAAACGAAATTCAGGACGCTCCAAGGGACCCGACTCCAGCAAAAAACAACGTCGATGACCTACGGGCGCCACCCTGTTCTTGCGAAGCCAAGGATGGCCCAAGTAAAAGTCATACTTTATGTCGGCACGATAGAAGTAGTCATCCTTAAGGACAACTTCCTCCACATTACCTTCTTCCCAAAGGTCTTGAGCGACCAAATGAGTTGATATATAACAACCGCGTTGCCCACCTGCGAGAGAATGTCCAGAAACTCCCTCGAGGGTAACAGGATGAGGCGACTCAAACACGCAGTCGTCGGGTAAGAAAGAATTGGATTGGAGATTTACCTCTGATCCATTGTCCCACAAACAAGTGGCGAGGTGGAAGTTTCCCTTGCAATCAGAGACCCACAGCTTTGTGACAAACTGACGGGCCCTGTGCTTGGACTGTACACCAACCTCGTCCACTACAACAGAAGGATCCGCTGCCGGATCCAGGGGAGAGGAGACAAGCGACCCTACATCAAGTAATGGTCGATCAGGAATCTGGGGATCATGCCTGAAATCGCCTGGGGAGGGGCGATTTTCGTGGCTCCCCTAGGCGTTCTGATCTCCAGTGACTGCGTTAACATTGTGAACACACCCTGATTCGTCAACCCACTCATCTTGGAACGGATCATCTGCTGGATTCAAGGTATTTTCAACGTAATCTCGATCCGCATCGGACACCTGATCTGCACCTGAGACCTGATCCACACGATGGTTGCCCTTTCCACGTCCACGGCCACGGCCGCCGGATGATGGACCTCCACCGTCGCCACGCCCTCTGCCCTTACCAGAGAAAGGGGTCCCAGAAGGATTTCCCTTACCTTTACCCTGGGATCCTGGAGCATTTCCCTTGTTTGTACCGGATTGAGGGGTTTGGCCTGGATTTCGATTTCCGCCTCCGGTGTTGCCATTTCGATTTTTCTGGCCGTTCGGCTGCCCACCGGAGCCGGATGGAGTCCGATTTCCTGTGCCTTGGGACCCGCCAGGGCCTCCAGTATTTTTGTTTCCACCGGAGGGGGTCGGATTCCCTTTTCCCCCCTTTCCACCATGCACCTGTCTGTCATTCCTGTCTGAATTCTGAGGATTGCTGATATTTTCACCAATCACCTTGTGATCGTAAGGAGACCATCGGTGATTACCAGTAGAATGCGACTTAGCTCGGTTCGTAGAACCTAAAAGAAGGCAGATGCTACAGTGATCCTGAACATTCCGAGTGTCATTCACCTTTTTGTTGCCCTTTTGGGCCCCATTTTGGGTGTTTTGCTGGGTATTCTTGTTTCCCCCAAGACCCTCATGGAAATTTTGATTGGCGGCGTCAGCGAGCTGCTCAACCTCTTCCCACAATTCCTTCGGGGTGAACGAAAACACCCAGTTTTTGGCCTTCAGGCGATGGCCATGGAAGCTTACTCCCTTGTTGAGGACTTGGACAAACAAGTCCCGATCCTCGTGTTCATTAAATTTGATTTTCCACGTGTTTTCAGTGAATTTCACCTTGGAAAACGACGTGGGGGAGCACTTTTGAAGTGCCTCCCTGACCGTAAACCTGTTGGCCGAGGCATCAAAGCCTTCGACCTTCGCCCACCAGGTCTTGACCTTTTCTTCGGACTGTTTATTCCGAAGGGTGGCGGCAGTTTCGGAGGGGATCTTGTCAAAAATCAGATTTTTCAGCTCGGCACTAGAAAATTTTTCGCCTGAATGTTCAGATTCTTCCACTAAGTTCCAGAAGCGCTGTCTCTTGTCTTGCACTTCGTGCAAGATTAATCGCGAGAATGAAGGAAAATTCTTCAACATCTGGTGGTAATGGTCCTCTGGCAGCCGTGATCCACGTACCTCCAACTGTTCCCACACCTCATCAAAGGTAAGGGGGGAACTTGAATCCTCACGATCACTCCAGGTCCTGAGCCAAGTGTTGGCCGGCGCTCCCTCAAGGCAGTCCAAGAGGGCCATCAGGAACTGATCATCTTGGAGTTTTTGAGTCTTAACCCACAGTTTAAATTCCCGTTGGAACTGAGGCCAGCGTCTGGGGTTCCCATTATACTTTGGTTGCTTGGCAACCTGACGAAGTCGCAATGAAGTAGGATTAAGAAGTGAATCCAGCCCAACACCGGCCGTAATGGCAGACACCTTGGCGGCATCATTCGCCACACCAGCTCCGGCGAGGGTCTGGGCGAGCAACAGCTGGGCTAAGGCATTCGAATCAGCAGCAGGAGGGGCAGTACAGGAGGCAGTTCGCTTGGCATTCTGAGCCTCAGTCCTAGCCTTCGCCGTCCTACTCTGAGAACGAGAGATTGTAACCCTTTCCTTTAGTTTGGTCCTGCTGATCCTTGCATCGGTGGTCGTAGAGTCCACCGAAGGAGCAATTGAAAAAATTTCTGTCGCCTCCTCCGACGGTTCTGTTGTTTGTTCCACCGATGATGCGCCCTCAGACCGCATGTGTCCTTGAAAAGATCTTAAATTCCCAGCGTTTGAATGATGAGTTGCATTTGATCTTTGAGCAATTGGAGCTCAGTATCTCGCTGGGATCTGCAGGAACAGTCGACGGGACAGTACATACCGTGTCCTGAAGGGCCTGAGCAGGCTGTCCGACCGCTGATCTCGGTGGTCCGCAGCCAGGAGTCCACTTGGGGAGCTCCTTCAGCCCTAATTTCCAGGCTTGCCTGCCTGGCTGCCTCTAAAATTCCTTCCTCAACCGCGGCGGCTAGATCGTCGCGGATGCAAACAGGGGGATGAGGGGCGGAGGGCCCGGCAACAGGTGCCTTGGTCTTCTCCTTCGGGAAGGGACTTGCCTCCCAGATCTGCAAAAAAATGGCAAAAGAGTCATCTTCTTGAGAACGCCACCACATCCTGGTATTAATTTCTTCCTGAAGGAGGAAAAAATATTCCATTAAAAAATCAGAGGCGATTCTTTCTTGTCCGATCAGCTTAGACGTGGCTAATAGACAAAGGGCCTCAAGCGCCTCAAGGTTACGGGTCACTTCTGGAGACAAATGGTCGTCCCATTGTGCCCAAGAGGCTGGTCAATTATAGCTAGGTACCTCACCTGGACCACCCATCTCAATGTCGTCGATGTCGGCGTCCGTGGTCTCAAATGTGGGACATTGGTAAGGAATGTTGGTACCTGCCAGCTCCGTAAGGTCTACCGGAGCGTTGCCATCGTCGTAGGCTGGGAGATTCCAGCTGCTTGATGTCCAATTTTGACTGGGATTAGGAAAATTTGGGTCCCCACAGCTGCTGATTTGTGTCCTTCTTGGGCAGCTTGGGCTTGCGCAAGGCATTCCTCTCAAGGCCTCGTTCGCACAGCACCAGGGCAACGTAATCGTTACTTCTCCGGAGGTGGCGGGGTCTACGGGGCCGTACTGGGGAGCTAGCTGTGGTTGGGACACCAAAGGAACAACATTCAGGTAGCCTCTGCTACCATGAAAGTGCTGCCCTGGGTCGTTGATGGTGCCGGAGGGCTTGGGGCCGGCAAGACCAGTGGGGCAGGCACGCGAGGAGTCGACCTGAACGCTGCTATTGGGGGTAGAACCGGAGACTCGAACACCAACGGAGGCGAGAGCAGCAACAACTGAAGCAAGATCCATGTTGAGTGTTATCCGGCAGAAAATCCCAGTCTATGAAGAAAATTGATGCGGATTATTCTAAATACATCTGAGTGTCCATATCTGTCTGAAAAGATTTAAATAAATCCGATTGTGAAAAATATTTGGCCGATCTGGCCCGGGAGCGCGCGTCAGCGGCAAATGGCGATTCTAGCTAAATGATCGGAACGCGGCGGATTTACGGAGAATGGACCGCGGAATCAGATCCGCCATATCAGAAATATATAGGTCTGATCCTGAGACTGAGCTGCGAGGCAGCGATTCCGCCGAAGCAAAGAAAATGACCAAAATGTAGTCAATCTGGGTTAGATCAGTGAAAATCTGAGCAGATGGGGGTTAGCCGCACTTACAGGGCCACCACAGAATGGGGGGCCCGCATCCATGCCTACCAACCAACAACGCCGTGCCGCCTGGTGTACCCGGACGAACACAACACCGTCATTTTTGCGGATGCCTCTGACATCACAAGCCTCACTCGAGCAGATGGGGGGGCAGCTTTGGAGTTGAGGACGGACGCGACAGGCCGACTGCGCAACACCAGCTCACAGGGGCTACAATCTTTGGGGCCTCCCCTCACGGAGAACTGAAAACACTGGCAATCATCGCGGACGCCGTCAATGACACCCACCAAGAACCGCGTGACCGCAAGCACCATGTGTGGGTCGTAGTAGACGCGGCGGTGGACATCCAGATCGTCTGCAAACTGGCCCGGCAGCCCCTGCACAAGGCGACCGACTCTAGCCTGGGCGCCCAGGCCCTACACCTCTGGAAAGCCTTGCGGCGCCTCCCCAAACACGTCGTCTTACACCTCGTCAAACAAGAGTTTCATCGGTATAGCCTGGGCAACGGGCACAAAGACTTACACGTCCACAACCAGCTTGCCGAACATATGCCGGACATCGAGGACCCGCCGCTACAGGACCACATGCACACGCCACTGCCACCAATCACACACCCCGGGGAACCACCAGCCTGGGTACCGGACGATCGAATCTACAACGTCACGGGACGGGCATACTAATACCTGCACCAATCGGCACCATGGCATTCCAGGCAGCCGAGCCGACAACACCCTTATGAACCACCTCCAAGATAAGCTGCGAACTGCATTATACTTCTCTGGTGGCGTTGGTGACGGGTCCCCACGCCCGCACCCCCCGCACCCACAGTCAGTGGGTAGTTGGCCCGGGCCGCACACCCCAAAGGACGGGCGGTCGGGGGTGGGGGAGCGCCCAATCCGGACACCCAGGCAAGAGGCTCCGCCCCCCGGGTACCCTCGTGCCGCCCTCACAGTGCGCAAAGCCAGCTCGCAAGAGCGCGCACGGTGGGATTGGTGAAGGTCCCCAGGCCCGCACCCCCCGCACCCACAGCCAGTGGGTGGTGAGCCCCGGCCGCACGCCAGGAAAGGACGAGTGGTCAGGGGTGGGGGAGCGCCCGACTTTGGACGTCCCACACCCAGGCAAAAAGCGCCCCCCCTGGGCGCCCTCGTGCCGCCCCCACAGGGCGCAGAGCAAGCTCGCAAAAGCACGCGCAGTGCGGTTCGTGACGGTTCTCCAGGACCGAACCTCCCGCAGCTGAAGCCAGTTGGTAGTGGGCCCCGGCGGCACGCCCGAAAGGACGAGTGATTGCGGGTGGGAGAGCGCCCAACGCGGGAAGCCCCACACCCAGGCAGGAGACGCCCCCCCCGGGCACCCTCCTGCCGCCCCCACAGCACGCAAAGCCAGCTCGCAAGAGCGCGCGCGGTGGGGTTGGTGACCGGTCTCAACGCCCGCACCCACCCCACGGAGAGCGCACAGCCCCAAGCCAGGTATGGGGAAACGGGACCGGGCCGCCCCTCCCCCAAGCATGCCAAACGGAGCACGGGACGGAGATAGGACACGCAGAGGGGCACGGACCGCGTGGAACGGCCCTACGTGCGCCCAGTACTGGGACCGCGCGAGGTGCGCGCGCCACACCAACCCGGGGAGGGGGGGGGGCGCGGACGCCGCGAGAGCACACATACACAAAGGACACGTGGGAAAAACCAGAAGGGCAATCGGACCGAGCCCGCGGAACGCACAGACCGCATGGAATGGCATACCAGCGAGCGAGGATAAGGGACACACAGACGGGACAGCCCGCCACCGACAGAGCGGGAAACGCGGGGTCGGAGGGAAGAAACGGGGAAGACACAACATCCGGCACCAGCCCCAAACCGATCCGACCGGCCGCGAGCGCCGCGCACACACAACCAGGGCCTGCACCCGCCAAAGCAGTGGTGGCGCACCGCGCCACGGACCAATCCCACGACTAGGCAGCCTCAACGCCAGCCCACGGGGGTCCTGCTGGTGACAAGCCAGTAGCACGGGCTTGGTGGGGCCTGCCCCCCTGGTGACCACGCATTAGGGGACCGACGCGGTGGGTAAACGCCCGCAGCCAGGGCTGCTAAGTGATGCACTGACCTGGGAGTGGCAAAATGGGGAAGCCGCGGAGGGACGGGGCTCCGAGCCCTGTGAACCCGGGGGACTCCGCCACCAGGCAGGAGGTGCGTCATGAAGGGCCCCCACTAGGACCCAGTGGGGAGGATATCACCTGGCCCGACCAGGTGGCCCCCCGCGGCCGAAAGGCGTCTAGTACCCGCGAAATCAAACCTCAAAGCTCAAACCGCATTATACTTCTCAGCTCTTAAGCCGTCCCTAATACCGATACACCTACAGACGCGACGTGCCCAACTCTTGCTCGAACAACTGCCCCTCCTAGACAGGGTGTCACGCTGGTATGGGCGAAGAGGTATCGACATACCCGCAGAATACACCATATGCCCCTGCCATCTCCAACAGCCAGAGACGTGGGAACACTTCAAACACTGCGCATTGGCCCAAGAGGACAACCACCTGGCCACGTGGACGCCAGTGGACACCATAACGCAACACGCCGGGTGGGGTCCGGCCGCGCCACCGGCAAATGAGGTTCGGCGCCTGGTGCGACAACCGGAGATCAAGGAAGCAGTGCTCAGGGGGGCGGTGCCACTCCAACTCTACAGGGTCATCGCCGACCACGCCCGAGAACCTAGGGCCACAATACGTCACATGCAACTGACCGCCGTCCAGAGGGCGGACGCACAGTTACAGCACCGCTTCCAGGTGTACGCACAAGAAGCACAACAAACAACCCACGACCGCTGTATGTATTACAACCTCCTGATCAACTACCAACACGCACAGCCTAGCGACTACTCACACACACGGGCACACGTGTAAGTTCACCCTTTGTGGTGCGCTCGGTTGACATGGCCATTGTCTGGCGGTAGCTCTGTGTTCTGGACCCTTGGGTAGTCCGAGCGGCAGTGAAGGGGAACCTTGGGGTGATTCCTGGCCCTGGTGCTTGGGGCCCGGCGACTCTGCGGCGCTTGCCCTTGTAGGTGGCAACAGGCGTGGAGTGGACCTATTTTGAGGTGCTTGCTTCTGCCGTAGTTTGCTGCCCCACTTATTGTTTGAAGACCATATCATGATTCTCCTGCTGGGTCTCCGGCTGAGACAAAATCACAGTTTGAGAAAATAGTTGGGAGGAACAAGGGAAGCGACGGCAAAGACCAAAGCTGCAGTACTTGTACTGATTTGTTATTCCGGTTGTCACGTAGGTCCACAACGCCAGAGACAATACATGGGCTTACAACACCCCTGAGCAACACAAACAGGTAAGTATGTACATCTCTGTCAGATACAAACTTTGCAATAGAATCCCCACAAGCAGAAACATTGCGTAGCACTCTTGGTGTGCTGTCCTGGCTATCCTGCCGAGCATTCTCATCATTTCATGATACTGTACATGCGTAGGAATAGCACGTGTGCGCGTCTGTCAAAGGCGTCGCGCTTCAATTAAGTCCTCGTACTGCCTTGGGGTGAAGGCAAAAAATCTGCGTGGAATGAATTGTAGGTGTATATAAGATCAGAATTTGTTGTTGGATCGGCTGTCTGGCTTTGGTGGGCGACCGCAGTTACACCCTCCTACCAGGACGCACCTACGGGGGTGAGGCCGATATACACAGAGTAATGCGGTCGGCCACACCTGGCACATGCTTGAACCTAGAAACTGTCACAGTCACAAAGTAGGGCAGTCTGAAGCATCCCTACAACAGCCCTGCAACGGCAAGCGCAGCTACCTGGGTGTTGCCGCACCCCAGCCGACTGTGTACCCTGTGTGCTGGTCAAGCAATTCAATTACCTACCTCACTCACTACCTAATGGTATTTGTGTGGTCGCACGCGCTGGGGCCCTGTCCCAGAACGAAATAAAAAGATGAGTAAAACACGACGAAAAATTTTTCTGAATAGCTGAAAATAAAGCTAATTAGCATAAAAAACGCTTAGGCCAAAAAGCGCGCTGCGAAACGCGTAAAAACGCGACGAAAATTTTTTCGACGTGAAATAGGTGAATAGTTAACACCGTAAGCACCGTAACGCTCGTGGGACCCCAACGCCGTCCTTGCCGTCGTCTAACTCGCTATAGGCGCAAAGAAAAACGCGTCGCGAGCAGCGCGTAAAACTCGAAAATTTTTCATAACTCGCCACGACCCCTCACGTCGCGCCCTGCCGCCTTTTTCTTCTTCTTCTCCATGCACCTCCCTCCCCATCCTCGTGCCCATCACTCCCCTTGCCCTGCAGCTCAGGCGGCGGCCCTGGGGGAACCCGGTTAACCCTTAGCAATGAACGCCAACACGCTCCACGACGCCACACAAGAACAAGGCCGAGAACATCAAGAACAACGGGTAGCACGTAAGGCACAGCAGCGAACATGGTCTTGCTGCACGCGAGTGTGTTGGGTCGTGTATAATTTTATTTTATTTAAAAAAATTTTTTTTTTTTTTTTACATGAAATTTTGCAGCGGTTTTTCAAGTAGGTACAACCACACCCACGCAAGAAACGAACCCAACAAGGCGACAGGACAGGACACCACGGCAGCACGGCACCAGGGCACGAGGGAAAGAGCACCACAGCGCGCAGACACCACCACCGGGCAAAAAACAGCACAGCCAACCAACAGCACAGCACAGCACAGCGCGACAGCCCACAGAAGGGCAAAGCAAGCCCCAACAGCACCGCAAAACGACAGCAGAGAGCAACAGCACAGCACCACGCGACAGCACAGCACCACAGAACACGACACAGGAAAGCAGGGCACCACAGCAAACCACACCAACCACAGGGAAGCAGACCACGCGGCCAGACAGGGACACCGACACCGAAACACGCCACCAGCAAACAACCACGGGCCAACAGACCCAGCACCGCACCACGGCACACCACAGGAAACAGCACAACACACAGCAGCGCACCACAGCGCCAGGCGCCAGCAACGGCACACACCACACGAACAGCACAACGCGAGCGCACCAGCACAGCGAAGCACAGCACCGCGCAGAGCGGAGAGCACAGGGAACGCACAGCACAGCACCACGGGACACACACAGCACAAAGCAGAGCGGCGAACAACAGCACGCGCCACGACAAAACACACACAGCACAGAGCACACAGCGCGGGGGAACACCGCAAAACACAGCGCAGCAGAGCACAGGGCCCCAGGGCGACGGGCAGCGCCAGAGGTCACGGCCAACAAGCAGCGGCACCAAACGAGCGCAACACAGCACAGGACAGCACACCACCGGGCGACACAACGCGCAGCAGCGCGGCGCAGCGCAGCACCCAGCCATGCACAGCACTACACGGCACGCAGCACCGAGCGGCGGCGACGGAAACCGTGAGAAACAAAAGGGGGGGGGGGGGGGCAGCAACCACGAGGGAGCAGCCAACAGCCAGGCGGAAAGCACGAAAGAGGAACAAGCGCACGGAGAGCCGAGAAGCGGCAGGCCAACAAAGCAAACAACGCAAGCGCCGAGGCCCAAGGCAACCGGGGCCGGAAACCAGAGAAAGCCGGAGACAACGGAGGCGCACAGAGAAAGAAGAACGGGAGGAAAAAAAAAAAAAAAAAAAAAAACAACACCCGGGCACCAAGCGGGAGCGACAAAAACCGCGGGACACACAAGGGGAGGGGGGCGGGGGAGCAACCACCAACGAGCAGCCAACGGCCAAGTGGGAGACACCAACCAACCAGGCAGCGGGAGGGGAAAAAAAAAAAAAAAAAAACCAACCCCCAGGGCAACGAGGAAAGGCAGCAGCAGCGAGAGAGAGGGGGGCAACCCCAGCCCGGAGGGGGCCAAGCAAAGCAGAAAGACAAAGCGGCCAAAGGAAAAGGTGAGGCGCACCAGAACGCGCCCGGGAGGCCGGCCCGCCCGACCCGGCCAAGCAGAGCACGCACACGAACACACACGCACACCGGAACCCGGGCTGCCCGCTCCAGAGGACGGGCGGCCGGGGGAGGGACAGCGCCTGACACCAGGCGCCCCTCACAAAGGTGGAAGGCACCCCCCCCGGGGACGCCCTTCCACCACCCCCACAGCGAGCAACGCCGGCCCGCAAGGGCGCACGCTGTGGGGCTGGTGCAGGGTCCACACGCCCGCATCGACCGCACCCGGGACACACGGGTTGCGGAACCCTGGCTGCCCGCTCCAGAGGACGGGCGGCCGGGGGAGGGACAGCGCCTGACACCAGGCGCCCCCCACAACGGCGGAAGGAACCCCCCCCGGGGACGCCCTTCCGCCACCCCCACAGCGAGCAACGCCGGCCCGCAAGGGCGCACGCTGTGGGGCCGGTGCAGGGTCCACACGCCCGCATCGACCGCACCCGGGACACACGGGTCGCGGAACCCTGGCTGCCCGCTCCAGAGGACGGGCGGCCGGGGGAGGGACAGCGCCTGACACCAGGCGCCCCTCACAACGGCGGAAGAGACCCCCCCCCGGGGACGCCCTTCCGCCACCCCCACAGCGAGCAACGCCGGCCCGCAAGGGCGCACGCTGTGGGGCCGGTGCAGGGTCCACACGCCCGCATCGACCGCACCCGGGACACACGGGTCGCGGAACCCTGGCTGCCCGCTCCAGAGGACGGGCGGCCGGGGGAGGGACAGCGCCTGACACCAGGCGCCCCTCACAACGGTGGAAGGCACCCCCCCCGGGGACGCCCTTCCGCCACCCCCACAGCGAGCAACGCCGGCCCGCAAGGGCGCACGCTGTGGGGCCGGTGCAGGGTCCACACGCCCGCATCGACCGCACCCGGGACACACGGGTTGCGGAACCCTGGCTGCCTGCCCCAGAGGACGGGCGGCCGGGGGAGGGACAGCGCCTGACACCAGGCGCCCCTCACAACGGTGGAAGAGACCCCCCCCGGGGACGCCCTTCCGCCACGCCCACAGCGAGCAACGCCGGCCCGCAAGGGCGCACGCAGTGGGGCCTGTGCTGGGTCCACACGCCCACATCGACCGCACCCGGGACACACGGGTTGCGGAACCCTGGCAGCCCGCTCCAGAGGACGGGCGGTCGGGGGAAGGACAGCGCCTGACACCAGGCGCCCCACACAACGGTGGAAGGCACCCCCCCCGGGGACGCCCTTCCGCCACCCCCACAGCGAGCAACGCCGGCCCGCGAGGGCGCACGCTGGGGGGGCGTTGCTGGGTTCACACGCCCGCATCGACCGCACCCGGGACACACGGGTCGCGGAACCCCGGCCGCCCGCTCCAGAGGACGGGCGGTCGGGGGAGGGACAGCGCCTGACACCAGGCGCCCCTCGTAACACGGTGGAAGGCACCCCACCCGGGGACGCCCTTCCGCCACCCCCACAGCGAGCAACGCCGGCCCGCAAGGGCGCACGCTGTGGGGCCGGTGCTGGGTCCACACGCCCGCATCGACCGCACCCGGGACACACGGGTCGCGGAACCCTGGCTGCCCGCTCCAGAGGACGGGCGGCCTGGGGAGGGACAGCGCCTGACACCAGGCGCCCCTCACAACGGTGGAAGGCACCCCCCCCGGGGACGCCCTTCCACCACCCCCACAGCGAGCAACGCCGGCCCGCAAGGGCGCACGCTGGGGGGCCGGTGCTGGGTACACACGCCCGTATCGACCGCACCCGGGACACACGGGTCGCGGAACCCTGGCAGCCCGCTCCAGAGGACGGGCGGCCGGGGGAGGGACAGCGCCTGACACCAGGCGCCCCTCACAAAGGTGGAAAGCACCCCCCCCGGGGACGCCCTTCCGCCACCCCCACAGCGAGCAACACCGGCCCGCGAGGGCTCACGCTGTGGGGCCGGTGCGGAGATCCCACGCCCGCACCGCCCGCACCCAGGACACGCGGGACGCGGAACCCTGGCTGCTCGCTCCAGAGGACGGGCGGCCAGGGGCCGCCGTCCCCGCAACCCCAAGCCAAGGAGGGGGGAACCGGGACCGGACCGCCCCCCCCCCCAAGCACAGCAGACGGAGCACGGGACCGGGGCAGGACACGCGGAGGGGCACGGACCAAGTGGAACGGCCCTACCAGCGCCCAGTGCCGGGACCACGCGAGATGCGCGCGCCACACCACCCAGCGGGGGGGGGAGCGGACACCGCGAGAGCGCGAGCGCACACACACGAAAAGGACACGCGGGGACTACCGGAAGGGCAACCGGACCGAGCGCGCGGAACGCACAGACTGCATGGAATGGCGTACCAGCGAGCGAGGGTAAGGGACACCCGGAGGGGACGGCCCGCCACACGCAGCGCGGAACACGCGGGGCGGGAAGGGGGAAACAGGAGAGACACAACACCAGGTACCGGCCCAAACCCCCCCCGAACCGGCCGCGAGCGCCGCGCACACACAGACGGGACACTGCACCCGCCAAGGCAGTAGTGGCGCACAGCGCCACGCCCCAACCCCTAGGCTAGGCAGCCTCCGCGCCAGCCCAAGGGGGTCCCACTGGCGACAAGCCAGTAGCACGGGCCCGGCGGCGCCGGCGCCCCGGGCGACCACGCATTAGGGGGGCGACGCAGTGGGTAAGCGCCCGCAGCCACGACTGCGAATTGATGCACTGACCGAGGAGTGGCGAAACGGGGACGCCGGGGAAGGACGGGGCTCCGAGCTCTGTGAACCCGGGGGACTCCGCCACCAGGCAGGAGGTGCGTCTTGGAGGGCCCCCCACTAGGACCCGGTGGGGAGGATATCACCTGGCCCGACCAGGTGGCCCCCCGGGGCCGAAAGGCGTCTAGTACCCGCAAAATCAAACCTCAAACCTCAAACCTATCTCACTAACGAGTGGTTGGCAGCTCACTGCTGGTCCATGTATACCCTCGACAGCTGTGGTGTTACCTATCAACTTCCGGGTCTACACATGTGTCCCACAAAACAGTGACTCTTTTTGCGGCTGTGGTTTGACCTATCAACCTGGTTGTGGTTTGACCTATGAGCCTGACACATCGCAGCATGCCATGCATACACTGGAATTGTCGCTGCATGACAGTCAAAAGAGCTGTAAATATTGATAATAATTTATGGAGTGATGCTGCGGATGATGATGAATGATGATGCACTGACACTGAAGTCATGTGCAATGCAATGTTACATGCTGACAACAACAGAATGGATGATGAATGATGATGAATGATGAGATGATGAATGATGATGAATCGATAGACTGCTGATAAACTCCTGTTGAATTGATAAAGTGCTGAATGATGAATGATGAATGATGGATGAAACTGATGACATGAATGACACTGACATGATTGCTGAGATGAACTGCTGATTGAAATTGGAACTGAAATTCCAAACCTCCTGAATGCTCCGTTTTCTCTGGCGTACCCAAACTGAGGTATGTACAAGCGACAGTGGCGCCTGAAGCTGGCACACAGATACATGGCTGGAGGACAGAAAGAATGTGCGAAAAATTGTCGGTATATGCGGGTGAGAAAAGGGATCAAGTGAACATTCTGCGGCTCTGCTGTGGTTGTGGGGTCTGTGGGGTCTTTTCCCTCTTTGCCTGCTGTGGTTGTGGGGTCTGTGGGGTCTTTGCTGCAGTGCTGCCACGGCCTGATACCCGGCAGCTAAGACCCACCAAACAGACAGGTGGATCTCTTGTCTCTCCGAACGAGTACAAGTCAGCCCTACTCCGGCAAGAGTAACTAGTTGCGTGTTGCCGCACGTCAACCGGCTTGTGTCCATAATGCAATGGCTAATTCAGACGCAGGTAGTGTGCAGAGCTAAAGTGGCGTGGAGTGGTGTCCGCTGTGGTAGTACCTATCGGCGCGAGACCCTGGTAATACCTATGAGTCCCCAGACAAGAACAAAATGGACACTGTGGTACAACCTATCAGTGTCTGTGATCTGAGTCGCCAAACAGAAGTAGACTTGTCGGAAGAAAACTGGATTGTATGGGTCGCCGATGTACAGCAATTGAGTGGGTTAATCCTCTGCTCAACTACCATCAAGTCGGAAGAAAACTGGATTGTATGGGTCGCCGATGTACAGCAATTCGGTGGGTTAATCCTCTGCTCAACTACCATCATGGTCACTTCTTCCAGTCATGTGTCATGTGTCATGTGAACTGTCATTCTTGATGCACTGAGCGTGGATGGTGAAAGATGTGAAAGGTTGTTACCAAGTTCTGACCATTCGTAACTCACTTACTCAGGTTCGCTCTGGCGAAGGAGTTGACTGCACATGAGCAGCCAAAATAGGCTGATTGACTTGAAATGGTGATGGATGATCACAAAGATGAAATCCTCTCAAAGAGTGAAAAATGACCAAAATCGACCCAAAACTCACCTCGAAAACACCCAGGCGCACTCGGAGTGCCCCAGCAGCGCCGTGGCGAACGACGGAGGGCGTCGCCACGCGTCGCAGCTGTCGCTTGCCACCGATTCTGCCAAAAATGGCACATTTGGCCCGAAACAGGCCAAAAAGGTCTAAAAACCCAAAATGGGCCAGGATGAAGCCCTGAAACTGGGCAAGACGCTGGAAGAGAGCCGTCAACACACAATACCAGTGTCGACGAGTGCCACGAACGCACTCGCGCGTCGAAAAGCTACGACAAGCGTCGCCGACAGAAAAAGAGAGCAAAATTTGAAAATTTGCAAAATTGAAGAATTGAAACAGAATTAGCTGCTACAGGTGGCGCAGGACAGTCAAACGCTGTCAGCGCAGCGTAGAGCGTCACGTTGTGAGCGCCGTAACCCTGTCCGAGCGCGTCGCCAGGGGACAGGGACTCTGATTCGCAACAAAATATCAAAATCCAACGTCAAACTTCAAAATTGCTTCAAGAACACCAAAATGAGAGAAACAAACACCTTGTGGACCTGTACTGTACTCCCCAAATTCCAACAAAAGGTAACAAACCAGGACTTCGTTCATTTGAATACGATGTCTCCATTGGAAGGGCAAACAGAACGACGATGGACAGTTGACCTTGTAGGAACAATAAAACAAACCAACAAACAGACCAAGACCTGGACAAATCAAACATGTAAGGAAAGGGAGGAACAGCACTTCAGGCACTTCAGGGCTGGTTTGTACAAGGGAGCTGGATACAAGGTCGTACACCTGTATTGCTGTCGACGCACTGCAGCACCACCTCTTTCCAGGACGAAGGCATTTTGAACCGACACGGCATGGCTTGAGGAAAGGATGAGTGGAGAGAAACGAAATGTTCAGCCCTGACACCCAGCGTTGTTCAATGATGACACTTAGGAATGCTCTGAAACTTCCAGCCTTGAAACTTCAGGACCTCAAGCGTTCACTGCAGGTTATGAAAACTTCAGACAAGCAAACAGACATCAGGTTACCACAACCTGCTCTCAAGAATTAACCCTAGAAAATTGTGGACTCAAGTTCAACTCAACCAAGGCTATCTGGTCGCCACCCCCAGGCCATTGAGCTGGTACCTGGACAGCGCCGTGGCAAGCCCAGCACCACTAGTTGAAGAGGAAAAACAAAAAGGAAGGGGGAATAATCCGTCAACAGCAATACTTCCCACTCCGTGAGTTTTAGTAAGAGTTGGACGGCCTTCGAACGCTTGGCCCAGCACTAGCAAGCACTGCCCCTCGCTCGCACAGGGGTCCAATGGCGAGCGGAGGAAGTGAGCAGCTGTCGTGGCGAAGGGGTACAAAGGCTCGTTGAAGCAATAATGCACTGTACAGAAGTCAACAAACTCTACTTGTGGCGGAAATGACACTGTCCTTTCTTGTGACGCCAGCACCGTGTGCCGTACCTGCACCACCGACTTTGAGAGTGAGCGGTGACGGACAGAGAATGAGCTGTCACAGGGACTGGTGCTGTAAACAAAAACGCATCAGGGCTCTCTAGAGGTCCTACATCCTGCAAAGGAGAGGACAGTTCAGACCCATAGGACCGATTTTCCTTGCTCTCTGCAGGGTCGTCAGCTCCTCCAGAAAAAGACTCTTCAGGCTCGTGTTCTGAGCTCTCCTTGTTCCCCGAGTTGTCGTCAATTTCTTCAGAAAAATCTTCTTCTGCTTCTGCCTCTTCCTCTTCGACGTGGTCTTGATAGTAGTATTCATTGGGTTGTGCCTCATCCTGATCAGCCTCGACATCTGCTTCTGCCTCTTCCACTTCGGCATCGACGTCTGATTCTGCCTCTTCGTCTTCGACTTGGTAGTAGTCCTCATTTGTGTAGTACAGCTGCAACTGAGGGCCACTGTTCTTTAGGTACCACCACTCTAACTGTTCTTTCTCACCGATAATGAAGGAGTCCCAGTAGTCGTCAGCGTCCAGCTCAATGGGCTCGCTACCATCAGAATTTTCTTGTCCGTCGTCTTCTTCATAGTGGTAGGTAGTCTGAAACTCGTTGTCCAAACGACCCAAGACCATAGCATTCCCTTCACTTTGCATCCAGAAGTTATATAGAACAAGATAAACAAAATCGTACAGCGCCTGAGAATCATGCCACGGCTCGCACTCGCCGCAAAGAACCTTGCAACAAATCCTAGCCCAGCACCTGACTGGGCTCGGTAGTAGCCTCGCAGCAGACAGTGAGTCGACGTGTCCGAACATATCTTGCAGCTGTTGCGCTGTTACTTCCGGGAGATTCTCTACAACCGCGGATCCAGATTTCCAGGCGACATCCAGTAGACTTTCCCAGAAATCCTCCAAAACCACGTGGACGGCGTCTGGCGCTCTCAGCCCTGCAATATGAAACACTTCGCGCGTCTCTTCTCCATCGTGGTTTGGCTCTTCGGCATAAGTGTTCCTCTCTTCGTCGATCTCATCCCACACAATACAGAAAGGGCAACCAAAGAAGCAACATTCACATGTGACACTCGTGGCGAGCCCGCGAGCTCGGACCTCGGCTGCCTCCTTTTCAAACTGAGCACGTTCTTTCACAAGACTGGCAACGATGTCATCCCAGGAACATGATTCTGTTGTGCGCGGGCTGTGTAGCCTTGCATTGACGCACGACCAGCCAATCAAGCAGCGTCTGCATTCGCCGCAGCTCTGCTTCTGCTCTGTAGCACCATCAACAAGCGCAGCAGACATAGAGCATGTATTGTCTTGTAAGTTCACCCTTTGTGGTGCGCTCGGTTCACATGGCCATTGTCTGGCGGTAGCTCTGTGTTCTGGACCCTTGGGTAGTCCGAGCGGCAGTGAAGGGGAACCTTGGGGTGATTCCTGGCCCTGGTGCTTGGGGCCCGGCGACTCTGCGGCGCTTGCCCATGTAGGTGGCAACAGGCGTGGAGTGGACCTATTTTGAGGTACTTGCTTCTGCCGTAGTTTGCTGCCCCACTTATTGTTTGAAGACCATATCATGATTCTCCTGCTGGGTCTCCGGCTGAGACAAAATCACAGTTTGAGAAAATAGTTGGGAGGAACAGGGGAAGCGACGGCAAAGACCAAAGCTGCAGTACTTGTACTGATTTGTTATTCCGGTTGTCACGAAGGTCCACAACGCCAGAGACAATACATGGGCTTACAACAGCCCTGAGCAACACAAACAGGTAAGTATGTACATCTCTGTCAGATACAAACTTTGCAATAGAATCCCCACAAGCAAAAACATTGCGTAGCACTCTTCGTGTGCTGTCCTGGCTATCCTGCCGAGCATTCTCATCATTTCATGATACTGTACATGCGTAGGAATAGCACGTGTGCGCGTCTGTCAAAGGCGTCGCGCTTCAATTAAGTCCTCGTACTGCCTTGGGGTGAAGGCAAAAAATATGCGTGGAATGAATTGTAGGTGTATATAAGATCAGAATTTGTTGTTGGATCGGGTGTCTGGCTTTGGTGGGCGACCGCAGTTACAACACGGCAACTGCCAGGCAACTGCCGTCACACCACCCACCACGCCGCACTACACCGGAGCGCGCGCACCCTCTCCCGGATAGTGGCACGATCGCCCCGCGAACAATACCTCTCCTCGGGTTGCCGAAAGGTGAAGCTCCACATCCGCGGCCGGGAAACCCGTGCGGAGTCTGCTTGGAGGTGAACGGCGAGAACGGCGCTCCGCTCTGTGGGCATGACCTCGGCTGCCGCGGCAGCGAGCAGCTGCACTGGTTCTGCAGCCCGTGCATCGCGAACTTGTGGTCATGCCCACTTTGCCGACGACCGCATCGTGTCTGCACAGCTCCGCCGCCACGCGAAACACAAGCCGAAGCCCTCACGCTCCACACACCCTGATCCAGCAAATTTTTGGGGACAAAGGCGCGGGGGGGGACAGCCCCGACGTTGAGTGGTTGGACGTCCTCACCGACGAGGACCCGACGACACCACGCCCCCGCCCCCCCTGGGGCGCACCAACCTGGGCGCTGTCAGTCGAGGGGGCGGACCCCACGATTTACGCCTCTGACAGCGAACATTACGATGACGGGCATCGGGGCAGTCTATCCCCCATGGCCAATCTGCCAGACAGTTGGGGCCCCGTCACCCCCATGAACTTCAACAACTACCGCACCAGCGTCGTCACCCTCACCAGCCGCCTCCCGTTTGCCTTCGCCTGGCTGGTGGGGGATGCGGAATGGGCGATGGGGATCGTCCGGGTCGCCCATGGCGGCAAATGGGGGGATTTCTTCGACGACAACGGAGCCATGACCCCAGGGGCGACCGGGTGGCTGATGGCGGCCTACCTCAAATGGAGGGGCACCCCCCTCCCCCGCAGCCTTCAACCATTGGCACGGCGCGCCCAACAGCCGCACGTCCCGCCGCCGCAACCGGGCACGTACGGCAATGCGGCAGTGGCCAGGATGATGGCCCGAGGTGCCAGGCATCACAGTCCCTCCTCCTCTTCCCGGAGAACCCCGACAATCACCACCCACCCGCCCCGGTCCCGCGCCACAACAGCGACTGGGGCCAGGAATGTACGCGCCATGGCACCGCAAGGCTCAACGGCCTCCACGTCCTCGGGCCCATCAACCTCCGCCCCCCAACGCACCCGTCACCACACCACACCAACAGCACGCCGCCGACGCCACGCGGACTACGGACGCTCCGGCACCATCGCTGGCCGGCACGCCAGAAAGCCCCCGACAAGAGCGTGCGTCCAAACGGTTGGCACAACGACACCCACCACAACACCACATGGCCACAGGGATCCACAGAGACCGGGCGTCACCTGCTGGGAGCAGAACGGTGCCCAGCCCCACGAATACAGGAGCGGTGGACACCCAACCCGAGGAACCCCATGGCGGCGCACACCCGTACCCGGACCCGACTCCGCGACCCCAAACACCACCCGGCGCGTCCACACACGGTCACCAACCGGCAGCCAGCCGGGCAGCGGCGACACAGGCCCACCTGGAGTGCCACCCACGCCATGGCACACCTGACCGGCCGACGGCGGGCCCAGCAAACACACCGCCCGAGGACCCCCCCACACAGACACGTGCCGCTACCCCAACAGACACCACCACCACCCGGCCCTCCGACACCGTGCACCCCCAAGCCCACGACCCCACCGAGAGCCGGAGTCCCCAGGTTCCGGCGACATCCGGCACAACGGCCCGGGGGGACCTGCCGGCCACGGCACAAGCCGAAGCGGCGTCCCAGTGGTACCACGCCCCACCAGCTGGGCCGGCAGTAAGGCCCACAGAACCGTCATCTCCCGGTTGCCCGGCACCGACCCGGAGCTGGGTCCAGACCTGGCTCGCAACACCGTCTAGGCGGACGCCCCGCGGTCCGCGGACCCGGGAAGCCGACCCGGGCCGCCGCCTGTGTCGGAAGGCCACCCCTGAGAGACTGCGCGATCACTGGACGATGCAGCCACGCCGCCCGCACCGCAAACCAAACCACAAAGCGAGGAGTCCACATCGGGCGCGGAGGACATGCAGGGACCCCCACAACGGACAGCAACACAACCACCAGTGGGGGAACCTAGCAGGGGAGTGGACCAGCCAGCAATACAGCATGCCGACCCAGCGGGCATGGCAAGACACGGAAGCGGCGAGGGCTTAGCCGCTGGCCAATCTGGCACCAAACCTGAAGAACCAATGCCGCCAAACGGGGCGCCAGACCAGCCTCCACCCACCATCAGCCCATGCGGCGCCACCCGCAGGTGGCTCGGGCGCCGCCACCTTGGCAAGCCCTGCGCATTACACCGAAGCAAGCGCATCGGGGGAAACGCCGCGACCGGACCAACCAGGACCCCGCGCGAAGCCAGAGACCCGGGAAACCACACCCGACACACCCCAACGCACGGCCAGCAGGGAAACGTCGCCCAGTGAACACAACCGCGACAAAGACTCTTTCCATGCCTTCATGTACTCCTGCATGGCTGACCCCCAGACTGTCCCAACGCACGACACTGCACCACGCGTCCCCCCTGGAGCAACGACGCAACCATGCAAAGGGCACACCCCTCACGATGTCACGCCAGGCACACCTCCAGCGCGATTACGCCGCCCTGAAGCGCACCGAGCATGCTACCGCCACGGGTGACGGGCACGCAGCCGCGAGTGGAGCAGCGGACCAGACCCCCGACAGACGCAACGCCCCAGGCAGCGGGGCGCGCGTGGAAGCGAGCACCAACACCGCTAGCGAGCCTACCGGCCCACCGCCGGGGACCGCCCCGGCCTGGGGGCGGGGACATCTGGACCACACACGCTTGGAAGGCGACGCCAGCCACCGCAGCGACCAAGCAGAGCAAGCAGCGGCCCAAGACCGGGGCCTATGGATCAAGAGGGTCACCGCAGAGGAGCAGCTCGCCCTGGCAGTCCAAATCCGATGGCTGCTTACTTCACGGTCCCGCCACCTCGCGAAGGGAGCCCGCACCATGGCAGACGTCACCTTCGGCCATCGGACGGGGCACACGCCCCCCGCCACCATGAACCACCCCGGCCAATGGCACCATGTGGCCGACGGCTCATGGCGCATATGGGGGCTTAGAGCCCGGATGAAATGAACGGACTACACTGGTAATGGCACCAGCGCGCAGCCCTGCGCATCCGTACTGCCATGCAGCAGCACGACATCTGGGACACCCCTGGGTCCCCGGGCTACCAAGGGCACGCCTCGGGCCACGGGCGGCCGCGGTCCCAGGCCAGCCTGGAGCCCCCCAGGCAGGCGGCGCGCCGTAACTCCCCGGAATGCCGACAGGGGCCACCACCCGGAATGAGTTCCCCCTCTGGCACGTACAGCAGCCCCCTGCAACCGTTCGCCCCACGGAGGGCCCCAGGCAGTCCTCACACGTCAGGGAGGCAAGGCGGCACGCCAGTACGGCGCCAGGAGACAAGAAAGCCCTAGCCGCTCCCGCCGCCGCAGCCCCAAGCCTCTTTCCATGAGGATACGGACAGGGACCATGGAGCGCCCCACGGACGTCATCCACCACCGATTCCCGACGCGATCCAAGAGGCCAGGCACCGAGCGGGCGCACATCCCCACCATTCGCACGCCAGCCGAGCGCGAGCGACTGGCGGCGCTTCACACAGGCCCCCTCCGGGCAGCAGACGGAGGGACAGCACGCCACGGACACTCAGCCACGGGGGCCCGCGGCCGACCAAAGGCCTGCGTAAGGGGCGGGGGGACAGCCTCCCCAACAACCCCCCCCCCGCGAGGGGGGCGCGATGACACTGGTCCGGGACACGGGCACCTACCATCCGACCAACCGGGCCCATGCACCACGGCGTTCCCCACCCCAGCTGCAACACAGCCAAACCGCCTGGGAGCGGAGAGCGCGTCGCAGCAACGGAAACACGGCGCCAGCGGCACCGGGGCAGACGCAGAAGTGACAGACACCTCCGACCCTCAGGAGTCGGAGGACCCGCTGCCCGCCACCACCACCTGCTCGATGCCCCAGCAACGGGAACCCTCCACGGGGTACGTGCCTGGGAAACACCCTGGCACCACCCCAGGGCACCCCTCTCCGACTAGCGCCACGGTCGACCGGGACCAGGAGACCATGCCGCCCCCACCCCCCCGGCAGCCGCAGCGACGGAGCACGGGTCCCTTCAACCACGGGGAACTGAGGGCGCAGTGGCAGCCCTCCGGGAACAGCTCCGGGACGTCAACCCGAACAGGCTCTTCGCCATGGTCCCCCTGCCGCACGCCGCAAGAACCGAAATCTTTGTGCGGCAGCTCCAGGCGCTCGTCAGCCCCGGAGACAGATCTCGGACGACCTTGTTGAAGCGTGGATCTGGTGGTTCAACACCCACCAGCCGGCCCGGGGAGGCGTATGGGTTCCACACCTGGGCTGGGCACACACACTCATCGCGCCACCGACGGACCCCAGGGCCCGCGCCCAGCACCGGGGGCCGGGAACGGGCCGCCCCACCGCCGAGACGCAAAACCCTCCGCATCCCACGGTATGAAGGCCTGGCTGCATGAATAAAGCGGGACAGCCAGCGACAGGGGGCGTAACCTCACAAACATGACAGAGCGCTACTCGGAGACGGCACGCGCGGCGCCCCCGCCTCGCGAACGTGACCCCAGCACCATCGCCATGATCGTGTTGGAAAATGGCCACTACTACCAATTGCGGATAATCTTGCACCCGCAGGAGAGCCACTGGAGTCTGGAGGCCGTCGACTCCATGCTCCCGGCAACCACGGCCCTGCCGGACAGCCCCACCTCCCTACTCGAAGGCCAGCCCCCCGACCCCCTGACGGCCATCGTGTCGGGGACGGTCGGCACCTGGCACCCAGGCCATGCCCTCTACTGCCTCTAGCGGTGGACGCGGCGCCGCTGGCCGCACACTAGGGTATGGTCGGCGACATGGAGGTTCCACCTCGACGGCTGGCAGCAGCTAGAGGCCCTCCCCCAGCGCGAGCGGACAGCAGAGACCCCCACTGCGCCAAACCTGTGCCCCATCTTCGCGATCCACCAGATCCGGGCGCTGGCGCTGGGCGAACAACTGCAGCCCACCATCCGCACTGAGACGAAGGCCCAGTCGCACACGCGGCCCTTGTGCACGAAATCCTCAGTGCCCTTCGCAGCGCCCTTGTGCGGTGTGTGGAGAACCCCCCAGGGCCCTGGGCCACCGCGAGCCGAAACGGGGAACACACCCTCATGAACACGCGGGACTGCCCCGCCCCACCTGACGCGGCAAACGCGTGCCCTGCCGGCCACAGCCAGCCACCGGCACTGCAGCAATGACGCACCACCGCGCACATATAACGCGAATCCCGCATCGGCGATTCGCAAAGTAGGAGACAATACGGCGGCCCCGGGATCACACCCTCTCGCCAGAGGACCCGAGGAGGGCGTCAAACCAACAGCTGCAGAGCCGGCCATCAACCGCGACGACCAGGGGCAAGCCGACGTTGCCCAAGAGAACCCCCTCGTACAACCCGACAAAGCGCGCCCGCGCAACACACTCCACCAACGCCTGTCGGTCGGGCACGCCGACGGGAAAGGCGTCCACCTGCCCGGCGCATGCAACCGACACCCAACGCATATGGGCTAGCCTTGGCGGCCCATGATGTCGAACACCGATAACGACCCAACGAATTCCTCCCACATCCCCCGGGCGGGGGCGACGCTCCCCAGACTCCCGCAACCCGCTCACGACAGAGAAAGAAGCGGGGCCCAACACGGACCTGTCATTCGACCCAACCCTCCTCTCCAGCAAACCGGACCCACAACAGGCCGGGCCAAGGGGCCAGCCAAACACGCGGGACCCACAACCGGACCGATGACCACGGGAATGTTATCAAGAAGTCCTCAAGAACGTTACCTTCCAAGGCGAGCGTCAAGGGATACGTGCGCCGCTGGGACCGGCGCGCACCTCCTCTGGGAACGTTAAACGCCTTGGACCCCGGCGCAGGCTCGGCACATGTAACCTCCGAGAATGGTGCGAGGGACACATTCCCCGCTGCCCGGAAGGTTAACAGCGTCAAGGAGCGAGGGGGGGGGGGGCACACTGACCAGTATTCATTTCCTCCGGACAGGCAATGGGGCGAAGGGACCGGGCCACCCCCAAGGGCTAAATAGGCGGAGCACGGGCAGGAAACAAGGAGGGAGACGAACCGCTAGGAACGGACCTACCGGCGCCCTGCACCAGAACTGCGCGTAGTGCGCACGCCACACCGACTGGGGGGGGGGGGTGTACGCCGCGGGAGCAGGAGCGCACACACACGCACCGCACTACGGCAGGGAGCTGAAGGGCAACCGAACCAAGCCCGCGGAACGCACAGACCGCATGGAATGGCGTACCACCAGGCGAAGGGGAGGCACATCCGGGCAGGACAAGCCGCAACACGCACCGCGAGGGACGGGAGGGCAGGGGGGAGCCCATGAGGAGAAGCGAGAACGGGCACCGGCCCGGACCCCAAAGACCAGCCACAACCGCCGCGCACACACGACCAGGTCACTGCATCTGCCAAGGCAGTAGTAGCACACAGTGCCACGCACCAGCCCTGCGGCTAGGCAGCCTCCGCGCCAGCCAATGGGGGTCCCACTGGCGACAAGCCAGTAGCACAGGCCAGCAGGGCCGGCAGCCTAGGCGACCACGCATCATGGGGGCGGCGTAGTTGGTAAGGGCCTGCAAGAACGGTTGCTAAGTGACGCACTGACCGGGGAGTTGCGAAATGGGAAAGCCGGGAAGGGACAGGGCTCTGTGCCCTGTAAACCCGGGGGACCCCCACCAGGGGCTCGCAAGGGACCAAGGGCTCGCTACACGGGACCCGCGAACCCGCCGGCTCCTGCCGGCGAGCACGGGAGTGTTAAGCCGAGCCCAGCCCGCCGCGCCAGACGGAACCCTCCGACACGAAACCACGAGCCGAGCCACCCTAATCGCCAAACACCGCACTGCGGCACCAACACACGAGCCAGATAACCCGCAAGACAAGGCACGATAAGGCACACGACAGGCAGCCAGACACGAACGCGAGCACCGCACCACGAGCCAGAGCAGCACCCTTGGGTTCCCATGGGGAGCACAGGGATGCACCAAAGGGGAGCAAACTTGACACCGACTTGGGTATACATATGAATAGCACAGGCGAAGCTGAGAGGACGGCCGAAAGGCACTGCGAAATACCAGATGATGGGTTGTGCGTGTAACGCTGCCTCCAGGGCGGGACAGGGCGTGTCGTACCAAATTTGCAAACTTTTCCCAGCGGTCATACTGACTGTCGCTACTTTTCTCCCCCACGGTGGGGGGAGCGGCGCACAGTCAAAACGTACCATGCCGGCCCAACGCAACCAGAACATTACCAACCACCACTGAAACAGACATGACAACTACAACATCTGACCGCGCAAGCGCCCGCTGCAGCGCCAAGGAACCAACGGCGAAAAAGCCGGCCATGAGGTGGCTACAACAACCGTGCACCAACAATATTGCTGCAGCAGCCACAACGTGACCATAAATGGACTACACGCAAGCCGGCCAACACCAGACTAGCCAGGCATGCATGGGTTGAAACGGGAACGGCGTCCCACGGGTCGGCGACACCGTGGTGCGCCACGCCCGCTGACCACCATATCCGCAAACACAACAAAACGCCGCGACTCTACCGTCACGAACCCGACAAACCAACATTAACCAACTACACTACACTACACTTGGACAAACCACGAAGCAACTAACCAGCAACGAAACAGACGTGCCGGCTACAAAAACAACATCCGGCTATACGACCACTGGCAGCGGCGCGAGTGAATCCACACCAATCACGCCGACCATGAGCCAACAACCACACCGCAGCTGCAGCTGCGACCTGACCGTCAACAGACCACACACAAGGCGGCCAACATTGAACCAGCCCGCCGTGCATGGGTCGAAACGGGAATGACGTCCAACGGGTTGGCCACGCCATGGTGCGCCACATCCGCCGACGCCATACCCATGAACAAAACAGAACATAGTGACTCTACCGTCAGGCAACCGACCAACCAACATTAACAAACTACACTACACTACACTGGGACAATCGAAGACGCAACTAACCAGCAACAAAACAGACTTGCCGGCTACACAAACAAATTACGGCTACATGACCACCGGCAGCAGCGCGACGCAACCCACGCCAACTAAGCCAACCATGAGGCTGCCAAGACAACCGCGCACCAACCACACCGCCGCTGCAGCCGCGACCTGACCGTCAGCAGACCACACGCAAGCCGGTGAAGCCGGTTCGGACCCCCTGTGGCCATCTTGGGGTCACTTGGGGTGTGTATCTATGTGCCGGCAAGCCGCCATTGGCTGATATCATACTCACCCATCCACCTGACCTAACCCGATGTGATAGTGTGATAGGTTTGGCCATTCCGGCTATGAGCGGCCATATCCATTACCGAGGCGCCGCCAGCGGAGATTTATATATCAGAATATCAGGAATCAACAGGGTTTTATTATCATGATGTTTCCGTAATTTTTCAGCCTTTCGTTCTGATGGTCAATGTATCGGCGACTATCAGTTGGCTCGCGATTTTGCGTTAACCGATTGGTTAACTGTTTTTTCCAGATATTTTGGCGGAAACTCCGATGAAGGGTCAGATTTCATCTGTAAGGGGTTCGTTGCTTCCGCAATTTTCTAAATAAGCACTCGGAATTTTAATCTGAATCTTTCGCGATGTCGAAATCGGATTTTCGACTTCGACATCGCCGCACTTGATTTGGTCTTCTTCGAGTGGTCATACTCCTTTTCCTATGCCCAAATCAGGTTTCCCTTATACTTGCCACCCATTTGACTTGGAGATATAACAGAAACAAAAGTGAATCGTGTGCCCCACTTTGAAGGACTATATCTACGCGCGAGTGTGGGGAAAGAGAATAAGGAAGGTGGGGTTGCAAGTGCCTTGGTCTCAACTTAATTTAGAAAGCATCAAACGCCTTTCGTGTGTACACATGCCTGGTGTAGCAAGGGATAATGGTCAAGAGGGTATAAAGTGATATATAACTCTTGGACCGTGCAACTGAATATTTTAATGCAACTTTCGAGTGTACCGCATGAGTGTTGGGGTTGCATACATACTTTTCTCCGGGTTCCTACGTATTTTTAACGTGAAGTTATGTCCATGGAGGGGCATGGCATATCATGGTGGGTGCCACTTTTGAGGGTATGTGTTATATGCATGGTATGTGCTTCGATATGCTCACGCCCATGTTATATATCTTCGTGTGGCCGAAGAGATGGGGAGCCACACGTGACAAGGGCTTTGCCCATGTCCCAATTGTGGAATTCAAAGCGCTAGACTAAGTCTACCGCATATGTATTGCTCATGGTATGTTTGGCAAAGAGATCCATGAGTGCACTCCCATTTTCATGGGGCATGTAGATATGGGTGGCGAAGGTATCTCCATGCGCCTGATTGGGGATCCAAGTGGGGGAATTGTTCGCAAATGGTTCCAATCATTTGTGTATTGAACCGTGAGCGGATATCATGGGTGAGCATAGAGATATACTATCATGACAACTTTGTATTTGGACATATTTTCATGTTTTTGACCTCATTTTACGCTCATTGTTGCGTTTATGTGCTCAACTGGTCGGCTAACAGTAAAGTGCCTAGAGATCAGTGAACTATGGTATGTTGCTTATATGTTGGCATATGCTTCGGTGTTGTACCTCACCATATGCCGGATCACGTGGTCACTTTGGCATGGCACACGAGGCCTCACAAAATTAGGTCTCAAACTCATGAGCTGAATTGTGAAGCATGCCATGTACATAACCGGAGAGGTTTCGGAGCCAATGATGGGATATTCTTGGGCATGGACCTTTGGTCTATATCACCCTTGTATATTAATTTCCGGTTTGACACTTGCATGGAGCATATGAACATTTGCCATATGCATTTTTGGGCATATAATTGAATATTGGGTACTATGGTGTATTTTGCCTGATTTTGCCATGTTGTGAGGTCATCCTCATGGGGCAGTTCTCCGAGCCCATTCGACTCCAAGTCCAACCAAGGTTATGTCTGGGTAGGGCATGGTCCTGAGTGCCACTCTAGGCCATGACACGCCACCTCCCCCATTGGGCTAGGATTTAGAGGCTTGGGGGTGAACACATTTTTGGGGTTTGTGTAGTGACTTTTGACACATGGCATTTAGCCATCTTATTTGACTGGGTACAGGGCAACATGTTGGTGAGTCAAGGGAAGGTCTTGAGTCCAGGGAATGAGGGGTTTATGGCTGTGGGTGTGTACGTTTCCATCTTTCCCCAACTTTGCTTTATTTGTGTTCATGTGTCAATTTCAGGGCTTTCTTCTTTGGTGCAATTCTTGTACATGCCCGCCATCGTGAGACAATCGATGTGCTGAACGGAAGCCCGCCATTTGGATTGGATTGTGAATCGGGTTATTGCTGCATTTGTGGGATCTGATTGCTGTTCAGGGTTGAAGGAGGATTGTATTTTCTATTTTCTATATTTTTGGATTTTGAACCCGGGACTTTGAGAAATGCAAGCATTGATCAGGAGGAAATCAGCAGGGATTACAGGGCGGGAGGGGCACAGCAGGGGCCGGTCCTGGTAGGGACCTTCTTTATGGTAGCAGAGGCTTACCTGCTGCCCCTACCTACCGCCGACCCGGGGACTTGGGCCCCTATGAGCCCTGCCCAAGTACGCCCCTGGTGCATATTGTGGACTCGGTGGAGACCACGCCGGAGATTGGAGCCATAGAACAACCGAGACGTTCAAGAGCATGGCGAACTCCGGAAGTTGAAGCCCGAAGAGAAGTACGACATTCGGGAAGAGGAGGAGGTGACATGGAGGACCTGGTCTCCATGTGTGAGCGTCGCTGCCGAAAGGCATGCAACCTCCGCTCCGCCGCGGAGGACTCTGATGAGGCCTGCCATTCAGGCAGCAGTGGAGGACGGGCCCGGCGCTACCGGAAGCGCGGGTCACCAAAGTCCGCGGCAAGGGACGCCGGGGCTATGGATACGGACCCTAGCCCGGTCAGGCTGGGGGAATCCGAGGGGCACTCCGAGGGCTATCGGACAGCCTATGAGCCACCTTCGGAGTCGGAGGAGACGGCCAGACCGCCCACAAGGGCGAACACGGCCCCAGAACCCAGTTTTGAGCACGACGCCGAGGGCTTGGAGAGGCCAGCCGGGGCCCGGACGGCACCTGTGCCCCGGCACACGGGACCAGAGACGGACGCCATAGGCGATACGCCCATGGGCGATGAGTCTGAGGTGCCGGGAACTGCGGGATGCGCTGAATCTGGCGGAAAGCACGCTGCGTGCCACTGCGAGCACGTGTCCTTCCTCATGGGCAAGTACCCGAAGATGGGGATGGACACCATCGTGCATCGCCTTGACCGCCTGGACAACGCCAAAGACGGTCTAGGGGAGGACGTCGCGGGTATCCTGGACGACCAGTCGGCCGCGGAGAAAGACATGGAGGAGCTGCGAGCGGAACGGGACCGGTACCGGGAGAATCTGGAGCTGGCCCTGGAGAAGCAGCAGCGAGTGGCGGACAGCCTCCTCCACCTAGTGGAGGACATGTCCGGACGCCTGAAAAGGCTAGAGGAGCTACAGCCCTCGCCTCCGGTCTGGAGCTCCCGGCAAAGCCGGCCGCGGCAGAGCTGGTGGAGCGGGTTAAGACCCTCAGGAGCGCCATGGATAAACCCATGGGTCGCCCTGCAGAGGCACCCTACGCGCCTCCGCGTGTTGACCCGGGTGCGCTGCCGTTTGTTCCCATGTTTAGCGAATCCACAATGCTCGGGGAACACACGGCACCGGCTGGGTCCATGCAGGAGGGGCACGTAACCGCGGACCCGAGGAGCGTGACGGTACAGATGTCCCATGCCGCCCAGAGTGTACCGATCACGACGAATATGGTAGTTTATGCGGAGGAGGAGATCCAGAGCCAGACCATGCAGGGGCGAACCATGGGAAGCGCCGACGGACATGGTCGAGGTCATCGAGGCGGAAACCTGTGGGCGAAGGACCCCAATACGGGGATATGGACGGCCGACGGAGTAAGTCCTTCCCGCATTCCAAACCCCATGGGTTCAGGCCCCACTGGACCGTACTTCATGGAGGAGAGGGATGTACGGGGAGTGTACTCACACCCCCCGGCCACAGGTGGTATCTGTCTCGGTGGAGTGGCGGCTGGGGACGTCGGAGACGCCATCAGGATTGACGACCTCAGGGGAATCAAAATCCCCTACTACGATGGCAACCCCTCCAACCTGGATGACTTCATCCTGGATTGGGACGACTTCGCCGAGGAGGTCGTCGGCGAGATGCGGGGAGCGCCGCGGGACAAGTGGGTATGCCGGACATTCCCACACCGGCTGGCGCAGGATTTGAAGAAGGAGCTGCGGGATCAGATCCGGGAAGGACTGATCCGTACGGAGCAGGCCTGCCTCCAGTGGTTGGAGGATGAGGAGCGGGTGGACGCTCCGAGCCAGAAGCTG
Source organism: Eutreptiella sp. 'Long Island Sound 2002' (assembly GCA_964036045.1). Lineage (NCBI taxonomy): Eukaryota > Euglenozoa > Euglenophyceae > Eutreptiales > Eutreptiaceae > Eutreptiella > Eutreptiella sp. 'Long Island Sound 2002'. Next base: position 48,963,337 of record OZ038378.1, read on the forward strand.
GAGGACCTGTGGTCCATCCCGCTGCCGCTGGACCGCGGTGAGTTGCGGGTCCGGGAGTGGAACCGGTATCTGCGGAAGTACCGCAGATGCCTCAAGCTGGTGGAGGACTGGAACGAGGCCAGCGAGATCCGTCACTTGCTGAAGGACGTCCTCCCCGGCAACTGGAAGAGGAGAGTGGAGGACGAGGAGAAGAAGAGGGCGAAGAAGCGCGTGGCGGTGAGGATCATGGCGGCGGAGGATACCCATGCGGGTGTCATGGAGTTCTTCAGGAGGAACCTGGGCGAGCCCAACCGGATGTTGGGACTGAAGAACGCCGTGTACGTGGAGGTATCTGGGGACTCCATGGGGCAAAGGTTGCTGCGCCTCAACAACCTGGAGTGGAGGCGCGGCGAGCCGCTGAGGATGCAAGTCATCCTCGCCCGCATGAGCCTGGACGAGATCGTGAAGTACATCACGGTGGAGTTGAAGCTCAATGCGAAGAACGAGGCCCACGTGCAGGATCGACATGGTCATGGACAACGAGGCCACCGAGAAGACCGCCATCATCGGGAGATCCAGGAGGACACGGCCAACTCCGCGGGGGATGGTAGTGGAAGTGGCGAAGACCACTGGTCCCGGGAGGATTACGAGGAGGCCCATTTCTTCGCGTTTGTGGCGCACAACGTGAGGAACAATGGGCAGGATCGGTCCAGATGGAGCCGGGTGGGACCAAGGGGCAAAGAGCCAAGGAGGATTGGGAGTCCACCGCTCTCGTTCCGAGAGTACAGGTCTCAGCACGACGGGTGCTGGGTCTGTTATGGCAAGGGAAACAACCATGCACACGACCACCGTCAGTGCAAGGTGTATGAGGCGGACAAGAAGGCCTACTTCGCCGCCCACCCCGAGAAGAAGCCCAGGGAGCAGCGGATTTCCGATTGGAAGGCGAAGGGCGGAGACGGGGGAAAAGGCCAAGGCAAAGGCCAAGGAAAAGGCGGAGGAAGAGGCTATGGTGGTGGACCTGGTCAAGACCGACGAGTGAGGTCGATGGAGGAAGTTGCTGAGGACATGTTGACGACGTTGGAGGAACTCAAAGCCCAGCAACGTGGTGGACAAAGTCCTGGCGGATCGCAGCTGGGAGGGGCTGCGGGAAGTCAAGTCTAGAGGAACCCCCACGGGAGTGGGACCTCGGAGGTCTCTCCCCCGAAAACCAGTGGAATCCCAGAGAAAGCGAAGGCACATCGGGTGCCGAAGAAGGCTCCGGAAGAGCCAAAACCACTGAGTTTCGCCACTCCCAACCCCTGGACCCCCCCGCCAAGGGAGGTTTATGTGGGCAAGGGACGTGGCAAGAAGGAAGGAGCGACCACGGAGAGCCCCGTGGACGGGCAAGACCAACCCAAGATCTACACCATCCGTGACCATACCCTCGAAGTCCTGCTGCACCCGGACGTGCTAGAGTTGCATGCCGTGAGAGTCGTCCATACACCGCATGGCGACGAGCGGCAGTTGCACTTGAAGGTGCGTGTACGGTGCGGACAAGAGGAATTGGGAGTGGATGTTCTGGTGGATACGGGTGCCCAGGCGAGCCTGGTCCGGAGAGGGTTGTTCAAGGAGGAATCCCTGGAGCCCAGCCGTAGACCGGTGCGCCTGAAGATGGCCAATGGAGAGATCATGGGTGGTGGTACCCATGAGGCCACTATCAGTATGGAATTCTGGGAGCATGAGCGCTTGAACCGCCCTGATCAGGCGAAGAGAAGCACTCTATCCGGGAATTTCTATGCCGCCGACATTACTGATTGGGATATGATCATGGGGTATGACTTCATGGTGGCAAACGCCACTGGAGCCCTTCCCCATCGCGCAACGCTGGTTCGGGAGGATGATGAATGCCTCACATGGCTGTCCACGGACTATGCATGCGGATCATCCCAATGGAATGCTGGGGAAGAGGATCGGATCGTCCAAGCGGTGCAAGCTGTGGTCGCCAAGTCGAGGGGAGACCGTGGAGTTCAGCTCACGGAGTATGGAATGGCGCCGCAGGTGTATACCAGGATGATCCAGACGCTTGGAGCCGAAGCGCCCGAGACGGACGTCTTTGCTTCCCGGGATGCCCCACTTCTGAAGAAGTGTAGGCGGCACTGGCATCAAGGAGACTCAGCCTGGCACCGGCATTGGGGTTTGAAGGAGTGGGGACCCATGTATTGGCATGGCTCCCTGGACAATACCAGACGTACGGTGGAGAAAATCATCGCGGATAGGGCGAAGGGGATCCTGGTCATAACCGGCATAGGATCCACCCCATGTCCGCTGGAGGGTCTCAAGTCGACGCTGGACTCCATCACCCTGAACGAGATGTGATTCGGGCCAGAGGAGGAGTTGTTCATCCACGCCAAGGGTGTATCAATGCCCTCCCCGGGTCAAGCGTGGGGTACAAAGGCTTTCCTGGTGCATGGGGCGCAAGCCCAGCCCACGGGTAATGAGGCATTCATCCGTAGGGTGGAGGCGGTGCCCATGAAGGTCATGTTTGAGCCCAAGGAGGGGACAGATCAGGCAATTGATGGCATTGACGTCCTGTCCCACGCCGAGATCGACGACGTCGTCAACTACATGCGGATGGGGATGCACGACCGTGTGGCAGCCAAGAAAGGGCGAGCCATGGTCACATCTCCGCATTGGTGGGATGACAAGATGTTGGTCACCGGCAAGTACGAGAAGGATGAGTTCGTGGCAAGGGTCATGGATCACATCGCGGACCAATACGATGGTCCGGTTGGGTCAGACCCACCAACGTGGGGTTTCCCAAGAGTGGGAACCGGTAGCGACGAGCACCAGCCCGAGGCCGCAAATTTTCGAAGATTATCGGTGGGAATCGCGACTCACGACGATGAAGACGGCATATCGGACGAGGAGAAGTCGGACTCGGACCCAGAAGAGGCCTACACCGCAGTGCGGTCGGTGGTATCGATACCGAAGCAAGCGGCTGAAGAGGCCCAGGAGAACCCGAAGGTCGCCGAGCTGAAGGAGAGGCTGATCAATGCCTATCCGCGTTTATTCAGTGGCGTCGCCAACAAGAACCCTCCAGATCGTGGGAGGTTTGGTACAGCGAAGATCAAGCTGAAGCCGAACCCCAAGATCTATCGTCATTGGGAGTACCAACTCCAGGGCGATCGGGCCGAGGCCATGAAGAAGCTGTTGGCCGAGTTCATTGAGCGGGGATGGATCGAACCCTCCGACAGTGAGTGGGCCAGCCCAGCCTTCATCGTGCCCAAGAAGGGGAAGGGCGAGTGGAGGTTGGTGGTTGATTACAGAGGTTTGAACGAGCAGACCGAGCACAACTCGTACTCGCTTCCCCTGATCGACTCCATCCTCCAAAAACAACAGAAAAAGCGGATTTTCACGGTGTTGGACCTGAAACACGGTTATCACCAGATGCCGCTACACCCGGACTCCAGGCCCTGCACGGCGATGTCGACGCCGCTGGGGCCCATGCAGTGGAAAGTGGTGGCTATGGGCGCCAAGAATGGCAACGCGGCTTTCCAGCGCATGATGGAGGACCTACTCGGTCCTGTCCGGGACTGTGCCGATCCCTTCGTGGATGACATCATCATCGGGTCCGGCACGGAGAACATGACTGAGGACGAGCTCATCAACGCGCAGGAGAAGGATCTGCGCCGAGTGCTCAGCGAGTTGGACAAGCAGAACATGGTGTGCAAGCCCACCAAAGCCTCACTCTTCGTGAAGGAAGTGGAGTTCGCGGGTCACGTGGTTGGTCACGGGCAACGCCGTCCCATGCCTGGGAAGCTGGCGTCCCTGCACCACTGGGAGAAGCCCCAGACCATCAGCGAACTCCGGTCCTTAATGGGGTTCTGCAATTACTATTCGGGCTATGTCAGGATGTATGCAGAACTCTCGGGGCCGCTGCACAAGATGCTGCAGGTGGGGAAGTTCGATGGCCGGAAGGGGAGCAAGAAGAGGCTTGCTTGGACCCCTGAGGCTGAAGATGCGTTCAACCGCCTGAAGAAACGACTCCTGGGGCAGTTGGGGCTGTTCCTGGTGGACCCGGACAAGGGATTCGTGCTACGGACAGACGCCTCGGACTATGCCGTGGGGGCAGTCGTCGAGCAAGTCCGGGACGACGGGACTCATGTTCCCGTAGCGTTTTGGAGCAGGATCCTGGCCGAGGGCCAACGCCGAACATGGACCGCGAGGGAGAAGGAGACATACGCCATTGTATGTGCGCTCAGGAAGTGGTCTGGCCACATCGGACTGCAGCCGGTGGTGGTTTGCACGGACCACCAGTCCCTACAGAGCTGGCACAAGGAGCATGTCGACACCCCATCAGGACCAGCGGCTAGAAGGGCCCGATGGCACGAGACGTTCGCCAAGTTCGACCTCAGCGTCGTGTCCGTCCCGGGGAAGGACAACACTGTGGCAGATTGCCTCAGTCGCTGGGCCTACCCCGCGGGCAAGGCGTGGATGGACATATCCAGCCATGGCGACGCCGAGGAGACCGAGGAGGCCAAGCGCATCATCGAGATGGAGAAGGTCATGGAGCAAGAGGGGGTCAAGTGCTTTGTGGTGATGGCAAATCGTACGGACCTGGCCAAGTTCCGGGGTGCCCGCGTCCAAGCTATTCGAGAGGAAACCCTCGAGCAATGGATGGTGGCCCCTGTAGAGCTAGTCAGGTCGGTGCTCACAGAGGACTGGTGGGATGACTACGCGGCATCTCAGCACTGGAGCAAGTACTGGAATGCCGTGAGCGCCCCGTCGGACGGCGAATGGCCCGAGGGCTTGACCGAGGATGGCGACAAGTTGTTCCTCAAGGACAAGCTGCTGGTGCCCGGAAACCGAGTGGAGGAACTCATTGACCATTGGCACAACGCTCAGCTCATGCACCCTGGCCGAGACAAGATGCAGCAGGACCTGGAGTGGCGTTTCAAGTTCCCTCCGGGGTACTACGCCATCCTGGATAGGTACTGCAGCGACTAGTGCCGTGTGTCGTGTGCCGTGTGTCGGGCCACGAAGAGCGCCAACCACTCCACAGCGGGCAACCCGGTGTATACGGCTATACCGGAGGCCCCTATGCGGTCCGTGGCCATGGATGTGTTCGCCATGCCTGAGGTCACCGTGGAAGGGGAGACCTACGACTGTGTCATCCTGGCGGTGGATAGGCACAGTGGGTATATCGTGGCGATCCCTGGCAAGAAGTCAAAGAAGAAGGACAAGAAGGACAAGCATGGAGTGGGGCTGCAGGCCAAGACCGTCGCTAATGCCATGATCAGGCATTGGCTGACGATTTTTGATGTCCGGGCTGTCATCTGCAGCGATCGGGGCAGTCAATTCGTGGGGACGTGGTTCAAGACGATGTGCAAGCACATTGGGATTTGGCACGCCAAGACTGTGGCATACCACAGCCGGTCGAATGGCCGGGCTGAGGTGGCCGGGCGGCAGATGTTCGAGAAGTTCCGCCAGCTGCATATCGACGAACCGGGCCGGAATTGGTACAATTCGCTGTGGAGAGTACTCCAAGCGTATCACGACCTTCTGGGGCCCACTGCACTGTCGCCCCATCGCATCCTGGTCCTACGGTATCGAGTGTCACGCACTCTCCCGTGGTTGAACCATGGCAAAGTGGCCCGAGATGCTCACGCCATGATGGCTGAGGCGGACGACACGGCGGCCAAGGTGTGCAAGGCACTACAGGACGAGCATGACAAGAGGGCCAAGTACTTCAAGCAGGGAAAAGTCCAGAAGCATGCTCTCCAAGACACCGTGTGGGTGGAGCGGCACCACAAGGATGTCCTGTCCAGGCATCGGCAGGCATCCTGGTATGTGCCGGGGGTAATCGTTCGGAAGGTCGGGCAGGATGTGTATGCGGTTCGTGTGGGGGATAACAAGATCCTGGACCGCGACCATACCCAGCTTCGTCCCAGAGCACCAGACCCCAGCGGACCCCCGTCATTTTCAAGTTCACGGCCGGCGATGTGGACTCCGACGACGAGGGTGAGGACGACGACTTCACCGCTGAGAAGATCCTGGCGGACAAACCGTACCCGGGGACGCCTGGGGGTAGGCTTTATAAAGTCTGTTGGAAGGTTTTCGCCGCATCCAGGGATTCGTGGGAGCCTCCGAGCAGTTTTGTGCCGAGGTACACCACGGTCTGGATGGACTACCTGAAGAAAAAGAATATTTCTTTGGATGTCAAGGACGTGTTGGTCCATTTGGTTGCTGCTGTAGCACCGTAATGGATCCCCCTTGGCATTTTGTTTGTTTCTGTGATTGAGGAGACGGGTGAGGGCGTTCATCCGGGGATTTTTTGGCCTTGATTGGCCATATACCCCCTTCGCTCGATCTCCACATATATATTTCATTGTGGTATACTTAGTTAGGTCGACCGACGACGTTTCTCTATCTTTCATCCCCTTGGTCCATGTTGTAGATCAAGAAGAGACCGGATATGGCGTAGGGCACCGATTATCAGTGTCCTCATCCCTCCCTTCGGGCATCGGGGACGCCTACGACGTGTGTGGGGCCTCCATGTGTTCTTGGGCAATGGGGGAGGGGGTTTGGAGCCAATTGGGGTCCTCCCGTCCTCTGTTCAATGACTTCCGAGCGGTAACAACGCTCTGAGAAGGGGGGTGAAGCCGGTTCGGACCCCCGTGGCCATCTTGGGGTCACTTGGGGTGTGTATCTATGTGCCTGCAAGCCGCCATTGGCTGATATCATACTCACCCATCCACCTGACCTAACCCGATGTGATAGAGTGATAGGTTTGGCCATTCCGGCTATGAGCGGCCATATTCAGTACCGAGGCGCCGCCAGCGGAGATTTATATATCAGAATAGCAGGAATCAACAGGGTTTTATTATCATAATGTTTCCGTAATTTTTCAGCCTTTCGTTCTGATGGTCAATGTATCGGCGACTGTCAGTTGGCTCGCGATTTTGCGTTAACGGATTGATTAACTGTTATTTCCAGATATTTTGGCGGAAACTCCGATGAAGGGTCAGATTTCATCTGTAAAGGGTTCGTTGCTTCCGCAATTTTCTAAATAAGCACTCGGAATTTTAATCTGAATCTTTCGCGATGTCGAAATCGGATTTTCGACTTCGACATCGCCGCACTTGATTTGGTCTTCTTCGAGTGGTCATACTCCTTTCCCTATGCCCAAATCAGGTTTCCCTTATACTTGCCACCCATTTGACTTGGAGATATAAGGGAAACAAAAGTGAATCGTGGGACCACTTTGGAGGACCATATCTACGCGCGAGTGTGAGGGGAGAGAATAAGAAAGGTTGAATTGCAAGTGCCTTGGTCTCAACTTCATTTAGTAAGCATCAAACGCCTTTGGTGTGTACACATGCCCGGTGTAGCAAGGGATAATGGTCAAGAGGGTATAAAGTGATATATAACTCTTGGACCGTGCAACTGAATATTTTAATGCGACTTTCGAGTGTACCGCATGAGTGTTGGGGTTGCATAGATACTTTCCTTGGGTTCCTACGTATTTTTAACGTGACGTTATGTCCATGGAGGGGCATGGCATATCATGGTGGGAGCCACTTTTGAGGGTATGTGTTATATGCATGGTATGAGCTCCGATATGCTCACGCCCATGTTATATATCTTCGTGTGGCCGAAGAGATGGGGAGCCACACGTGACAAGGGATTTGCCCATGTCCCAATTGTGGAATTCAAAGCGCTAGACTAAGTCTACCGCATATGTATTGCTCATGGTATGTTTGGCAAAGAGATCCATGAGTGCACTCCCATTTTCATGGGGCATGTAGATATGGGTGGCGAAGGTATCTCCATGCGCCCGATTGGGGATCCAAGTTGGGGAATTGTTCGCAAATGGTTCCAATCATTTGTGTATTGAACCGTGAGCGGATATCATGACCGTGAGCGGATATACTATCATGACAACTTTGTATTTGGACATATTTTCATGTTTTTGACCTCATTTTATGCTCATTGTTGTGTTTTATGTGCTCAACTGGTCGGCTAACAGTAAAGTGCCTAGAGATCAGTGAACTATGGTATGTTGCTTATATGTTGGCATATGCTTCGGTGTTGTACCTCACCATATGCCGGATCACGTGGTCACTTTGGCGTGGCACACGGGGCCTCACAAAATTAGGTCTCAAACTCATGAGCTGAATTGTGAAGCATGCCATGTACATAACCGTAGAGGTTTCGGAGCCAATGATGGGATATTCTTGGGCATTCATTTTCGGTCTATATCACCCTTGTATATTACTTTCCGGTTTGACACATGCATGAAGCATATGAACATTTGCCATATGCATTTTTGGGTATATAATTGAATATTGGGCACTATGGTGTATTTTGCCTGATTTTGCCATGTTGTGAGGTCATCTTCATGGGGCAGTTCTCCAAGCCCATTCGACTCCAAGTCCAACCAAGATTATATCTGGGTAGGGCATGGTCCTAAGTGCCACTCTAGGCCATGACACGCCACCTCCCCTATTGGGCTAGGATTTGGAGGCTTGGGAGTGAACACAATTTTGGGGTTTATGTAGTGACTTTTGATACATGACATTTAGCCATCTTATTTGACTGGGTACAGGGCAACATGTTGGTGAGTCAAGGGAAGGTCTTGAGTCGAGGGAATGAGGGATTTATGGCTGTGATTGTGTACGTTTCCATCTTTCCCCAACTTTGCTTTATTTGTGTTCATATGTGAATTTCAGGGCTTTCTTCTTTGGTGCAATTCTTGTACATGCCCGCCATCGTGAGACAATCGATGTGCTGAACGGAAGCCCGCCATTTGGATTGGATTGTGAATCGGGTTATTGCTGCATTTGTGGGATCTGATTGCTGTTCAGGGTTGAAGGAGGATTGTATTTTCTATTTTCTATATTTTTGGATTTTGAACCCAGGACTTTGAGAAATGCAAGCATTGATCAGGAGCAAATCAGCAGGGATTACAGGCGGAAGGGGCAAAGCAGGGGCCGGTCCTGGTAGGGAACTTCTTTACCGGCCAACATTGAACCAGCTAGGCGTGCACGGGTCAAAACGGGAACGTCGTCCAACGGGTTCGCCACACCATGATGCGCAACGTCCGGCGACGACCATACCCACGAACAAAACAGAACATCGTGACTCTACCATCACGCAACATTAACAAATTACACCGAACAATTAAACAACCGACTAACCTGAAACAGCGACCCACTTCGAACCCCCGGCCCCCCGGGAGAGCGCAAGCTCGACCGAGTCAGGAGGCATGAGTGTGCGCCACGCCATGCGAGTACCGTAGCACGTGCTTCTTCAAGTGGCCTCACGCCTACTGAAAACCAACCAAGGGTGGGGGTGCCTGCAGGACAGGGACTTTGGCCTGGCTCCCGGCCCCTGGGCCCCAGAAACCGGAGGTTGATGAGGATGTGCGATGGGACCCTCCCCCACGTATCATCCGCCCGAAGGAGAGGAATGTGAGACTTTGATCGAACATGGGTTACCTCTTTGCACAGAACCCACTGCAGGGTACTGCTCGCGGCGACCGCGCCCTTCCTCAATGTGGGGGAGCCGCTTTGTGGGGGCACATGCAGTAGGGCCGTGGGTTGGTGAGCAAAAGCCCCTTGTTAAGACCCCGCTTGGGGGCAACCCCGGTCCTGAGATGACCGACCTACCTACCTACCTGTCGAGGGTCGATAGCACTCAGATGCTCGCACTGATCATTGCTTCCTTCAGGTTGTCAAAGGCAGTTTGGTGCACAGCTGTCCGCTCCCATTCGAAGTCCGCCTTGATCATAGCGGTGAGCGGAGCTGCCACAGCCTGGAATCTTTCGACAAACTGTTGGTGGAGTCAACAGAGACCAATAAAGTGTCGAATTTCATGGACAGTGGTCGGAGCAGGCCGACCTTGGATGACCTTGATCCTCTCAGGGTGCATATGTACCCCGTTCTTATCGATGATGTATCTGCAAAGAGTTATTCATGGTTGAAGGAATGTGGACTTATCAATGCGGGGAAACAACTGGTGTTGTTGCAATAACACGCGTACCAGGTGGAGGTGCTGGTGATGTTCGTCAACATTCTTTGAGAAGACGAGGATGTTGTCGATATACACCCACACAAAAATCGGCAATAATCGCGGAGAACATCATTGACGACTCGCTGGAACGTCGATGGTGCATAGCATACAGAAGAGCATGACGTCTTTCGAAGGCCCCAAACTGTTTTTTGAAGGCAGTTTTTTCCATATCTTCGTCGTGGATTCGAATCTGGTGGAACCCACTGATACGGTTGATCTTTGTGAAGACTGTAGAGCCCCTCAGCGTGCTCAATATGGATTGAACTGAAGGAACAGGGTATCGATCCCGAGCGGCTCGGGTGTTCAAAGCTCTGTAGTCGACGGACATACGCCACTTCCCATTCGCTTTTCTCACTAGCAGGCAATCAGCTTCGTACGGGCTTGAGGATGGTCGAATTTTGCCAGATTCTGTACCTTGTCCACTTGAGGTCGAAGCTCATCCAATTGGCCTGGGTCCATCTTGTAACGGTGTACTCAGGGAGGGTTGTCTTCCGTGTCAAGGCGTCTTCAATGGTCTCTTCCGGGTCGGTGTAGAGGTAATTCCCGAAACTGGGTTCGTTCCCAGTCGTACAGACTGGCCAATTTGTGTATTCGAGTACGCAATTTGCGTCCAACTTGATGAAGTCCAGCATGGTCGTTCTTGTCTTGCATGCTGTGCATTTGGTCGACAGGCACTGCGGGTCCAGGCATGCAGGACAGAGACAGTTGGTCACCAGTCAGAGCACCTTGACGGATCTCCCGTTTAAGCTTTGGCAACAAAATGTACTCGATTTCCATGCCCAGCCACCTGAATACAGCGAACGCAAGCGCCCGGCCCGAGTAACCCCTCGGCACCGTGCGCCCGCAAACGGGCCCAGGCCCGGGCCCCGCAGGCGACCCAGGTCCAAAACCCCAAAACACTACTTGACGCATCCACACGCGGCCATCAGCCAGCAGCCCCAACACAGGCCAACCCGAAGCCCCACCGGCACCACAGCCCGGCAGTCGGACCGACGGAGGGCCCCCCACACGCGCCGTCCGACGGCTCTCCCACACAGACATGTACCGCAACCCCGACTGACGCCACCAGCGCCCGGCCCGAACGGCCCCTCGGCACCATGCGCCCCGACACCCACATCCAGTAAGGAAAAGTCACTACCATGTCTTTCTTAGAGGGCTCGATCCAGGCCAAGTCCCCCTTAAAACCCTTCTGTTGATGCTAAGACTTCCTTAAGTATTTTTATCCCCCTTTTGAAGCTTCAACTACACTTTCCCAAACTAAGTAGGGTTATCACCCTGACCCCTCATGAAGTTCACCCCTACAACTCAACTGAGCGGAGGTATCCTCCTTCATGGAGGTTATACCGAATTGAAATAGGCACTTCATGCCTAAGGCCTTGGAGGTTAAGCCTAGTGGTCTCCCACACCAAGACCCCTGTACTCAATTGTATCTACCACTTATTGTGGTTCTACCTTTTAACTGTTTCTGAATCCAGTTGCTTGGCCAAGTCATAATCTGTGTCCGGCCTAACTCCTTTGCCCCATGTTCCTAACCAAACCCATTTCATCCAAAAGAGTGCACATGAAGTGCTTGAGGCTAATTGGGAGGCCAGAGTCATGCCAGCTCTCATATGAAAATCATTTATTTTATCGTTTTGTGATTGAATCTTTGGATTCATACCTGCTTTGTCTATCTGTAGCATTTCTGTGTTACACTTGAATTCAAAACTATTCATTGATTCGATCCACATCCTGTTCTTGCTCTACTTGCTGCTTTGGTTTGGGTTTTCAACTTCAAAACCTGCAGGGTTCCATCAAAATATCTAGGGCACTAATCAAGGACATCTTACCGGCAGCAGAGGCAAGCCCTGAGTACCTTTCAAACTGACTCTGAGCAGAAGCACAGGAAGAGCACACTGAAAAGCACATTGAACATGTCGACTCAACTGTCCTCCAGAACCTGGCTGATCAGAAGTGTACAAGTACAACTTGGCAGTGTAGCCCGGCAAAAGAATGAACCGCCACTCAGAGCAGCATCTGGGTCTCAGGAAGATCCAGAGCACAGAAGGGCAAATCAAGATCCGCCCAGAATAATCCCTTTAACCTTGGAGACCTTAGCGGCCCATGGTGAGGACAGCCTGCAACGGCTCCGCAGGCGAGTCGAAGCCTCCATCGCCCGGTTAGCCTGTCCGGCCTCTTCTTCTACGATTCTTGGAGGTCCTGAAGAACAAGAGGACCTATGAAGGAGGATGGATGAGTTTATGCTCCAAGAGGAGTACCACAAGTCCACCGTAGGGGAAGATGGAGAAATACTTCTTGATGCCCTGGGGTCTCTGCCACAAACCGAGATGGGGTCCTTCCTTTATTCGTGGCCATCTACAGATATAGCGGATACAGTATCACTACCGAGACGACCAAGAGTACACGAGCACCCGAGAGAATGGCATCCAGACCTGCCGACAACTTCAAGGCCTCCTGAAAAGAGTCTGGATCCTCTTCACCCAGAGCCCACGTATGGGGCTCTGGATCGCACGGCCGGACTTTTGTCCGGATCTGAAGACCCGGATGTGACAGCTCTGTCAGATGCTGTGAAAGCAAAATTGGGTATCACTGAACCCTTACCCAAGCCAGCACTACTCTCACCTTCACCCAGATTGAGCACGTTGGCTGATGATCTCAAAAAATGGAGGGTGTCCAGGTTGCTACCCAAGGTCACTTGCCCCAGCCCTTTTCATCCTCGCGCTAGGACAGTCCCTATTGCTGAATTACCGGACGTACTTGTGACAGAGACTGAGACCTGGCACCCCTTGCCGGTGTATCTCTCCCCTCTTCAGGCCTAACCCCAGGGGGTGGGGAGAGTGGCAGACCTATTGCACAGGCGAACATTCAGCTGGAGTTGCCTGAGTTCGACCCGAAAATTCTGCCAGAATGAGCAGAAGAAATTGCTGAGTTTCTTATGCTAACTGGCCAATCCCTTGTGGATGTAGCCACCAAATGCTCACTGCTGAAATCCTCACGCAAAAGAACGTTTTTGCAAAAACAGGTGAAACAGATTGTGAAAACCTGTTCCACCTGGGCTGAGGTACTCAAAACACTGGAGAAAACATTCCCAGTCTATGAGAGTGACCTCAATGTGCGCACACAGATAGAGGAACTACCTATGCTCCGGGGGACCTTGTCATGCCCCTGACTGCAACCACCGCAGTAGTTGTATTGTGCAGATGAAACAACAGCAGCACCCCAAAAATGGGAAAACTGTGACCCATCAGGATCACTTCAGGTGTACCATCACCTGTGGCTATTGTGGCAATATACGTCACATAAAGAAACGCGAGAGGGATAAACTCAAGCGGCAGGAGGCTGAACGCCAGAAGAACCAAACACCCACCAGAACCCCCCAGAATGGGGATAAAGGTGGTAAAGGAGCTGGCAAGGGGGCTGGCAAAGGTGGACCCCCTAACCCCCAGAGGCGCTCATCAGCGCCCGCTGCTACTCCCCCTCCTGCCAAAGGTGACCCCAAGAAGCGCCCACAGGGGGATAACGCCTCCCCCGAGGGGAATAACCCCAAGAAGAGGCGACTGGCCTGGCTGGCCAAGTCTCTCATCGCTGCAGGGGTGGAGGTCAAATTCCCTGCTGAGGAGTAGGGGGGCGGCTCCAAGGAGGAGGACTTGGTTTTCTGGACCCTCGTGAAAATCAGGGATCAAGGCTTTCGAGCGGTGCTTGACACCGGTGCAACACTTTCTATAGTGGCCCGGCGCCTGCTGAAAACTTTTAAGAAAAATAAGATCGTGGCCATAAGAGTAGGGGATGGGCGTACCATCCATTCTTTGGGGGGGGGTTGATGTGACTATATGCCTGGGCGACGAAGCTGTGACCCAAGACTGCAGGGTGTTGGACACCGACGCCTTTGACATCGTCATTGGTACTGACTTCCTACAAGGAAACCTCCAGGTAAAAATGCTGTCTCTCCAGCGCCCCTATTCTCTGCACTGCAACTTTGGCAGTGGGCTCTTCTCCGTACCTTTCGAGCTGTCAGGACGAAAAGAGTCTGGGCTGCGCTACGCATCCAAGAAAAACTATCGTACTGAAAACTACCAATTGGCCCGTCACTATCTTAAAAATGGACCGGCGCCCCTTCAGGTAAACCTGGATGAGATCCAAGTGGAATTGTTTGCAAGCCGGGAACAGCACATCATGCAGTTATACTGCTCGGAACATTTGAACAACGCTTTCCGTTTCTTCTGGAAAGCAATGGGCCTAGCGTATGCTAACCCTCCCTTCTCCCTGCTCACGAAGATTCTAACCATAATCGCTTTTGAGGGAGGACGGGTTGTCATGTGCACCCCTGACTGGGGCTGCTCTGGTGAACACGCTTACTGGCGCCGTATGCTAGATCAATTGACCGTGGGAAGAGTGCAACTCCCCGACGGTCTCCTCTATGTGCCTGAGGACTCAGACACAGCTATGCAGGCCCCTGAGTGGGCCAGTTTCTTATCCATTGTCGATGGATCTCTCAATCCTGTACCCCTGTGTGACCTGTGTGATCAGGTTATGCTGAAAAAGGTCATGGCCGAAAATCGTGGCCTGACTCTTTCTCATCTCAAAAACCGATCTCCTGAGGAGCTATCCGCCACACTTACAAGGTGTGAATCTCCCGATCGCTATCTGGAACCTGCAGGTGTTAAGGAGGATGCTGACGACCAATTGTCTGAGATCGCCAGAACTATCCATCCTGTTGATCCCAGCTGTGTTGATCCAAAATACACTGCCTTCCTAGCCCAGCTGTTGCCGGAGGAGGTAGATCTAGATTCAACCTCAGAACCCACTTCCCCTGTCCGAAAACCAGTGCTACACATGCAGCCTAAGCACACAGGTGAACCAGTGGCCCGGAGTCCTGATGCTCTAGCGCGGCCTGCCTCTAATAACATGCCACTGTCTGAGCATGACACTCAGGAACTCGGACGGCTGTTGTACCTGAGGGCCGAAGGTATTGAGCGCCAAGAGCGGCTGCAATACCTCAGACAGACCTGGAAGTCCTCCATCTGGTCTGAGGAGGACGATGATTCCTACACGCTTCCTGTCCCTGAGATACCCCTAGTGTATTTCTTGCAATATGGGCAGCAATGTCCCCCTGAGTGGGACGATGGTTCTGTACCTGCTGAAACTACTGATCGGCAGAAAAGGAAAGAACATGGAAAGAGCAATCTCCATGCTGAGGAGGATTTCTTGCAGAAAATCGAGAGTCTTAACCTTGACCGTGGACTGAAGAACCTGCTGCTAACCTTTGAGGAGGTGTTCGGCGCCTTGCCGCCCCCCCTCTCTTGTAAAAAACTGCTCCACGTGGACCTGAAAGTGAAACCTGAATTTGAAAAGACGCGAGTGAGGCGTCGTCCCTATCCCGCACCACAGGAACAGGTTGAAGAAATCGAGCGCCAGATCCAGGAATGTATTGATGCTGGCCTCGTGGAGGAATACAAGAAGGGGGACTACCCCAATCACTGCAGTCCCTGTTTCCTGGTTGCTAAACCAGAATCGACTGCTCCAGGACTGGTTGTTGACTATTGTGAGGTCAACAAGAAAACCCAGAACCACTCAGGGAGTATTCCTAACATGGAAAATACCCTGGAGCGCATTGGCAAATGCAGGTACAAAATCAAAATGGACATACACAGTGGTTTCTGGCAGGTACACCTAACCGCCGCAGCTGAAGAGCTGCTGGCTTTTATAACCCCTAAGGGTCGTGTGTTTAAGTGGAAGTTCATGCCTCTCGGGGTGGCTAATGCCCCAGCGCTGTTCTCGGAGCTAATGAACAAAATTTTGTACATACTGAGGCGCAGACCTCTAGTACAGAAGTTGATTTCTCGACGTGCAGAAATGGAGGCCCACATGGACGACGTGAGTTTGGGTAGTAATACCCAAGAGGACCATGTCCTTGTCCTTCGTGAATTTTTCATTGTTTGTCAAGAAATTCATCTCCGAATCGAACTCGAAAAGTGTGAGTTTGTGAAAGAGGAGAGGGAGTATTTGGGTTTCGATGTGGGGTATGGCTGGTTGAAACCAGCCGCGTCTAAGATGCAGCCCCTACAGGAGATGCAGATTTGCACTGACCCTAAGAAGGGTCTACACGACGTGAGGAGTTTTGTGGGCGCCTGTAACTTCTATAGGCGCCACATCCACAATTTTACCTACTCATCTGCCCCCCTCACTGACCTAATCAAGAAAACTACTCCCTGGAGCTGGACCGCCAGAGAGGAGGAGTGTTTCTAGGAGTTGACAAAGAAAATTGCCTCCTCAAACTGCCTGGGAGTACCCCGCCCTAAGGGCGAGATAGTCCTGATCACTGATGCCAGTGATGTAGGGGGGTGTGGAACGATCTACCAATGGCAGGAGCTTAACCCAGCCGAACCAACCCACTGCCGTTATCGTACTAGTGGACTGAACCGTGATGGCCCCTTGAAATATGACTATCCTATCAGTGAGTGGCGGCTGGTGCCACTGGGACACTGGAATTGGAAATGGAACCAAGCGCGTTCCGATTACAGCACCTATGACCAGGAACTCCTGGCCGGTATGTTTCTGCTTTCGTCACAATCCTGACTCCCGGGATCTAACCCTATTTTTGGGCCCTGTGACCAGGAACCTGTGAAGTCTTGTCAGAAGGGCCCACCACCAGAGAAGGCAAAGCTAAAGCGGTGGTGGACTTACCTGAACCAGTTCAGGCTGACAGTTCATCATATCTCCGGTATGAAAAATGAACTGTCTGACTATATATCGCGCAATAACTTCGATGCGCTTATAGGGGAGAGCTCTGAGGCGCTCGCCAAGGAAGCTTTCCAGCGTATCGATGTCCAGCTTGACCTGTCCATGTGCACTGCTGGAATCGTGGAGGGTTGGAGTCTAACCGACTATCAGTCAGAGTATAAAGAAATTCTCCAGACCCTCAGCACTGGTCTCGAAACCCGTGTCATTGACGGGCACCACTGGTAGGAAAACAACCAGTACCCCTTCTACGAGGACCGTATTTATCGTACCTGAGGCCAAACGTGATGCGTGCCTACAGTGGTCCCGTCTCAGCTCAGGTCACACGGGCGCTAATCGCTCAGTGGATCTCTTCTTCGAGTGTTTGTACTCTAGTCTAACCCTGACTGAACTGAGGTCTCGTATGCAGAAGTTTGTGGATGCTTGTGGCTGACATGCCAGCAAGCGAAGCGAAAGTAGGGATAGGGGACTGATTTCCAGCTTACGCATACCCTATTGTGCTAACTCTCTTCTCTATGTGGTTTTCATTCATGGTCTACCTCGCTTCGGCGGCTATGATAGTTGCCTAGTGGTAACCTGTGGCCTCTCTCCTGCTTCACCCGTGTGTCCCCTTGCAAAACAAAAATCACAAGTGAGCAGACTGTGAAAATGTTGGTCGAACAATGGTTCAAACCCTATGGGGCACCTAGGCAGGTGCGCTCTGATGAAGATGTACAGATCCGCAGTGACACTGGATGGTACAAACGAGTGCTACATACCCTCAACGTGGAGGTAACCACAGGTGTGCCCTATACCCACACGTCCAACCCTCTTTGTGAGAGACAGAACCCTGTGGTGAAGCAAAACCTGAGAATCCTGATGAAACACGAGCGTACCAAAGACATGGTACGCCTAGTGCCCTGGGCAGTGCTGACCATGAGCTCACAGCGGGGCTCTTCTACGGGTTTCACCCCCCATGAACTGTTCCATGGAGGACGACCTGCTTGGAGCTTCGAAACCCCCTTTCCTGAGCCCTGTTGGAGATTGGCTGGAACACAAGCAGTCTATGGCTAACGAGGCGGGTACTAACCTGAGACAAATCCCTAACCGAGAACTGAGCCGGCGGAACTGCCTAGGGCGACCTGCGGGCTTCAAGGTTGGCGTCCCCCTTTTTGTTCACCATTCACGCCTACGCTCCTGGCCACGTAACTGCCTACAGCACCCTTATTTTGGACCCTTTCGTATCATCACGATAGTTGGATCCAGGATCCATGTCAGGTGCAGTCGACGTCTAGGTGGTGAACTGCTGTGTGCATCTAAACAGTTGAGGCACTATCATTCCCCTGACGATTTGTGCTGGGAAGAGTGGCGCCTCAGCAACGGTGAGGTCGAGCGTAATGACCTAGAGAACGCTGCCAGCCCAGAGCAGGCAGACGAACTCAAAGACATGACTGGCGATGAGATGGCAGTCGATGGTTACTACGTGGTTGAAGGTATTGCTCGCCACGAATATATACCGGGCTGGGAAGTCCTAACCTTGTGTGATGGCTAGCGATTATCTGAGGCGACCTGGGAACCTCTGTCAGCCTTCATACAACCAGATGGGAATATCAACCCTCTTTTCTGCTCCTACCTGGTTGACAACAACGAGGGGCAGCTACTAACCCGTGCTGAGACTCTGTCCCAGCGTAAAAAGAAAAACTAATTTCCCTGTGTCAGTCTACTGACTGTGTTCTAACCTTACAGGTGCAGTGAGCACTCTTGTGCAGATGTGCCTGTGTATGTGTGTGAGAGCCCGCCCCCCACCCATTCCTCGCTTGGTTTTAGGACTGCTTGAGTATCCCGCCGCTGAGCACTACTCCTTGGCCATAATCTAATGGGGTTTGCCATCAGGGCCATGTACTTACTCAGTTTTGACTTCCTGCGTTGTCCGCCAGCCAATCTACAGTGTCTTTTGCCTGCCACCTGCATTCCATCTGTGGTGTCCTTTTTTGTATCCCACGGACTGGTTCTCCCCTGCGCCCCCCCCCCCCCCTGAGCACAGTGGGTCCACGCTGTGCTGTGACAGCCTGGCACTGAAAGGCCATAGCCCGTAGCCTTCGAGAACAACCTCGTTTGCACTCACTGGCGATCTGGCGCCAGAAGTAGTTGAAAAAGAGATAGGTGCCGGAAGGCCGTTTGCCAGGAGGACGTCAGGATTTTTCCTCCCCCCGCTCCCCCTCCACTGACTATTATTTGCAAGGGAAAACCAGCCTTGCCTGGGCTCGCTGCCCACCGCTCCTGCCCCCCCTCCTCTGGGCTTTCCCGTGGCTGCAGCCCGCGTGCCTGGCACCCTCACATGTCCCTCGGTTCCCCGGAACCCCTGGATGAGGCGATTGCCATCATGCCGCCAGTTTTGTAGTTTTTGCTTTATTCTTGCACTGTACCACCCATTCCTTTGCCCGTCTGTAGCCCCTCTGACCGACCCTGACCCCATGGGATTGGGTTATATTGTATGATGGGCTGGCCCTTCCTGCATCTGGACTTCCTGCATTGGACAGTGGACATGTATTCCCAAAAAAAAAAAAAAAAAAAAGAGCTGTTGTCACAGTTGCCCCGCATTGCATCGCAGGACAGGACCGTTAGCCCCAACCACTCCCTGGCCGAAGGCCATTGGTTTTCCACAGACCACTGTTTACAAAGCGCTGCACTGATCCTGTCTGTGCCCTGCAGTCCCATGTCTATGGTTTCCAGCGTGGACCAGGTGGACGGTTATCAGGTTTGCAGCCACCCAGCGAGTGTATGCCTTGTTGACCGTGTGTTGCATGGGGACTGCCCTGATGTAATGACCTTAGGGAGCCAACAAAGAACGGTGGCTTACTACACCAGGGGGGAATGACAAGCAAGGTGTTATGAAGCAAGGTGTGTCTTTCCTCCTTGGGGACAAGCGAGCCCACAGTTAGGACCCCTGACTGGTCCAGATCCATCGGGTTCTACCCTTCCTTACAGGGTTTACCATACCCCCAAGTGTGCTACATATGTCTGTGTGTGTCTCACTACTCTCCCCGGCGTGGCTCCGAGGGACCGGGCTTCGCTGACGTCGGACGAAAGGTCCTAATCAGGTACTATTACCACTCCTATGGCACCCAATTTCTGTGCTGGCGCCTCTCCTTGGGGGAAACCGGCAAAAATCCTACCTACTAGAGGGGAGGGGTGGCCAAGTGTACTAAGGGCATACAAAACGCCAATTTTTGCTAAAGGCCAAAAGGTAGCGCATCCCCCTGCCCACGTGGAAAAGCATGCGGGACAGGAGACACCACTACACTACACTCACTAACGCCAGCACCGGCCTTCGAAGGCAGGGTGACCTCTCATCACTTGCACTCAACTCCTGCCAGGCCTGCTGACCCTAACACCTACACACGCTACTGGGAGTTGCTGTCAAGGATGTCACGGGTCCTACTGAGCCTCCTGTGAGAAAGCAGGAGAACACAGCGCTACTAAGCAACTGTGGCCTAACAGGGACGCCACTACGCATTTCCCTGTCAGGGCTTGGAGAGAAGGAGTGCTCATTATGCGCGCACAGCGTGTATGTCGATGAGGTCGGACTGCACTCGCCACTCCTTGCTGAGTTGCAGTTATTTGTTTGTGTGATCTGCGCAGCATATTTGAGCGCTGCACCAAGAGACTGCACCAATCGCCCTTACCTTCCCACCTGTAGAGCAAAGGCATATCGCCTGGGTTTGCGGCTGAGGAACCAAGACTACCTCCACGTATTATACGCTTCTCAGGTAGCCCTATAATACACTATCCTTGAACCCAGGTGCAAGCAAGCAAGCTTAAGGAGCTCCATCCGTTCTCTTATAGAACGTGGGGTGGAGCCTCTGGGTAGCCTAAACAACAGTTTTACAGTGCGCAATATGTGTGGCCTACCCTTTGATGCGCCATATGCATGCACAGGTATGCACAATTTTTCCCATTCCTCTTTCTCTTGCCCTATCTTACCCAACAAAACCAATCACAGCGTGGCTCAACCAGGAGGTGAGCTCCTCCTGGGCTTACCTACCTTACTCACCACGCATCATGTGAATGCCGAGGAAGACACGAGCGCAAAACAACCCTAAGTGCTTAAACAAACCTACGGCGACCTATACAACACCGCTAAGCGATTAATGCATTCTGTGTCATGCATGCTCTTTGGACGTTGTTTCCTGCAAAGAAAAGAGAGAGAGTGGCGCTCTGCACAACGCAAAAAGAGCCTAAGCGTTTTAAGCAACCCTGTTTTAGCGCTACGGCAACACGAACACGAACAAGCACTTTCTTTTCTTACCTGTGAAGAGAGAACAAGGGGGGATTGGGACACAGGGAAAGCGACACAGCCTGTGAATGCCTCCATTAGGCACATGCATCGCGAGCACAGCGCATATTCTAACTCTACGTGCGCGCTGCACGCTCCATTCGTATCGCATACCTTTCATTTCTGTTTTGACATGTGCAGAGCAAAGGAGAGGAGCATCCGAGCCCCCAACGAACACAGCGGTGACAACCCTAACGTTTTAACGAAGCATCCAACACGAACACAATGCATGCGTGTGAAATGACACTGGAATACCTGAGAGGTGGGTTGTCCACCTGCTCTGTGGTGTAGGTTCATTTTCGATACTTTCCCCTAAAGTTTATAAAAACTTTGATGGAACTGTGCAAAAATTTCTTTTAGAACTTTAAAACCAACGGCTCATACATTTTTTTCCTAGAGCCCTCTACGCTTGCGCAACCCTGCTTCTGTTGCGCTTGTCTGCGACATTAAGTTTTAGTGTAAAAATGATGATTACTCGTCTTGTTTTGTCAATTTCCAGCGATTTTACTTCTCAAATTGCGACACCTTTCACTAAACCACAGGATTCACTCCCTGTTGGTTTCATTTTCTATTTTTTTCAGCTCGTGGAGATTTGTGTCCTCCATTGGGAGTATTGCTCCGCCCTGGCCCTTGGTAGGGCGCTTACTAAAACGCAGTTTATGCAGCGATCGCCGTCCGCATTAGAGCGTTCGACTGTACCCTACGGCCCTAGTGGGCAAGCATGTGTGATCTAGGAAGGGAGTCCTGAGTTGAAACCCCACTACCCCCATATTTGTATGAAACGTTTTCGTCGCATGCTGGCGACGTTTGAGGAATGCCCCATCGAAGGGACATCGTTCACGGTACATTACACTGTTTTTCAAGGGTACCTACATTATGATAGGCTTCCATGAACTCATGAGAATGTTTTTACTAGGCTTAATATGTTTGCTGAGGTAATTTTGGGAACATTTGAGCCTTTTTCCTACTACTTTGATCAACTAGTACTCCAGCGGGGAGTAAGAAACAGTCACTACCATGTCTTTCTTCGGGGGCGTGATCCAGGCTAAGCCCCCCTGAAAGCCCTCTTGTTGATGCTAAGACTTACTTAGTATTTTTCTCCCCTTTTTGAAGCTTTAAGTACACTTTCTCAAAGTGACTAGGGTTATAACCCTCACCCCCCATGAAGTTCACCCCTACCACTCAACTGAGCGGAGGTAACTTCCTTCATGGAGGTTATACCGAAATAAAATAGGCACTTCATGCCTAAGGCCTTGAAGGTTACGCCTAGTGGTCTCCCACCCCAAGACCCCTATACCCAATTGTTTATACCACTTATTGTGGTTCTACTTTTTAACTGTTTCTGAATTCAATTGCTTGGCCAAGTCATAATCTCTGTCTGGCCTAGCTCCTTTACCCCATATTCCTAACCAACTCCATTTCATCCAACAAAGTGCACATGAAGTGCTTGAGGCTAATTGGGAGGCAGGAGGCATGGCAGCTCTCATATGAAAATCATTTGTTTTATCCCTTTGTGATTGAAACTTTGTATTTATACCTGCTTTGTCTATCTGCAGCCCTTCTGTGTTACACTGGATTTCAAAACTGTTCATTGATTCGATCCACATCCTGTTCATGCTCTACTTGCTGCTTTGGTTCGGGTTTTCGAATTCAAAACCTGCAGGAATTCATCAAAATAACTAGGGCACTAATCAAGGCCTTCTTTCTCATCCCGACGGAGAGCCCCAGTCCCCAAGCTCCAGCAACACCCAGCTCATCGGCCCCGGGGTACCTTCTGCCCACCCCGGCACAGGCCGAACCGAGACCCCAACAACGCCACAACCCACCAGCCGGATCGGCAGTACGGCCCATGGAAACACCATCTGTCTGTCACCCGGCCCCGGGCCCGGACCAGCATCCAGACCCGACGCACTCCACCGTCACGGCTGACGACCCGCAAGCTCCCGACGGGTCCCGCATCCCGAGGGCGGGACACCGGCAGCCAGGTCCGCCGCGGCGGAAGGAAATGGCGGCACGCGGGCACTGGCAGGCCACGTGGGAGGCCGGCATAGGCTGGCACCTGCGCCAGATGGCCAAACCCCAGCGGCCACGCAAATGGCAGATGACGCAGCCGCGTCGGCGCCCGCACCGCCGGCGCAGCCACAAAGCGAGGAGCCCACGGTGGACGCCACGGAGGAAGCTATGGGACCCCCGCAGCGGAAAGAAGCGCCGCTGCCAGCGGCGGACCTACCCGCCCGGGGACCACCCCAAGTGGAGATACCTAGCGGGGTGATGGGCCAGCTGAAAGACCAGCACGCCAGCACGCCGGCCAATCGCCCGCCGGACAGGGCGGCACGCGAAAGCGGCGAGGCACCGGACACTGGCCAACCTGGTAAGAGACCTTGGGGACGGACGCCGGACGCTGAGCATGCCGCCCCCCCCCCCCCCCCACCAACCACCCTACGGGGTGCAGACCGCGGGTCATGCGGGCGCTGCCCCATTTACGGCCCCTGCACACCGCAGCGACGCAGGCGCGCCTGGGGACGCCACATCCGGGGAGGCACCAACACAAGGACCTGCTCAAGCCCAGAGGGGGTCCAAATACCGGGCAACCGCACCCGACATGCCCAAGCCCGCGGCCAACAGGGGAACGTCACCCGGCAGACACACTTGCCACGAAGACTCTTTCGACGCCTTCATGGAGTCCTGCAGGAGTGCCCCCAGCACGGACCCAACGCTGGCGGCCCCGCGCGGTCACCCGGAGCCACGAGACGACCATAAAGGGCACACCCCTCACGGTATCCCGCCAGGTACACCTCCATCACAATTACGCCGCCCTGGGGGGCGAGAGCTGAGCAGACCGCCGCCACGGATGACGGGCACGCAACCGCAAGCGTGGCAGCTGACCGGACCCCGGACAAACCGCCCCGGCACAGCGCCCAATGGAGCGGAACCCATGTGGAGACGGGCACCAACACCCCTAGCGAGCCTGCCGACCAGCCAGCGGGGCACCATGCCATCCTGGGAACGGGGGCATCCGCGCGTCGCCTGGCGCCCCAGCGCCCACGCGGTACAGGCGGCGGCCGGAGACCTTGACCTAGGGATCGACAGGATCACCACAGGGGAGCGGCTCGCCCTCGCGGTCAGCATCCGATGGCTGCTGACTTCGCATTCCCGCCACCTTGAGGAGGGAACCCGCACCATGGCGGACGTCGCCTTCAGCCATCGGGCAGAACCGCACGCACCTCCCAACACCATGGACCACCCCGGCCAGTGGCACTACGTGGCCACCCGGCTCACGGCGCATATGGGGACCTATGGCCCGGACGAAACGAAAGAGCTACACTGCCTACTGCACCGACGCGGGGACCTGCGCATCCGTACAGCCATACAACGGCACAATATCCGGGCCATCCCTGAGCCTCTACAAGGCCATAGGCGGTGCGTCTAGCTCATCAGTCCACTCCCTCCCAGCATCGGCAGCCGGCCCGCTACCGGGGGAAAGGCACGCCGCAGACACGCGGCCAAGGGGACCCGTAGCAGACGAACGGCCCGAATAGGGGGTGGGGGAGCGACCCCCTCAACGCCCCCCCACCCGCGCAGGGGGTGACGGCACCGGCCCCGGACACCGGCACCACCCACCCGACCAAGTGGGCCCATACGCCGCGGGGCTCCCTATACTGGCTGCAACGCAGCCCAACCGCCGGGGCACGGAGGGCGCACGATATCAACGGGGACGTGACGCAGGCGACCCGGGAGCGGACAAAGGAATGACAGTGGCCTCCGGCCCTCAGAAAGTCAGTGGCTCACCACCCAGGGCCGCGTCCTGTCTGATGTCCTCGCAACAAGAGCCCTCCACGGGGAACGAACCTGAGTGACACCTTGGCACCACCCCAGGGCACCCCTCCCCGACTGGCCCCACAACGGACCAGGACCGCGAGACCATGCCCTCCCCACAACCCAGACAGCCACAACGGAAGAACACGGACCTCTTTGATGAACCTGAAATGAGGGCAGTCTGCAAAATCCACGCCAACACTCCCTCGTGCGGGTTGGTGCCAGCCCTCTGGGAACACCTCCAGGACGTCAATCCAAACAGGCTCCTTGCAGTTGTCCCCCTGCCGCACGCCGCATCAACAAACATCTCCGTGCGGCAGCTCCGGGCGCTCGTCCCCCGCGGGATGCAGATCGCGGACAACGTTGTGCACACATGCATCTGGTGGTTCAACACCAACGAGCCGGACCAGGGGGGCGTATGGGTCCCGCACCTGGTCTGAGCAAACACGCTCGTAGTGCCAACAACTGACCCGAGGCCCGCGCCAAGCACTGGGGGCCGGGAACGGGCCGCCCCACAACCGAGAGCCAACGCCCTCAACATCCCACTGTACAAAGGCCTGGCGGAATGGGAGAGCAGGACGGCCCCAGACAGGGGGCACAACCTCAGGGACCCGGTGCAGCGGTACCCACCAGGGGCGGTGACGGCACGCGCAGGACCCCCGCGACGCAAAGATGACCCCCGCACCGTCTCCATGATCCTGTTGGAAAGTGGCCACTACTACCAGGTGCGGATCAGCCCGCACCCGCAGGAGTGCCACTGGAACCTGGAAGCCGTTGACTCCATGCTCCTGGCGCGAGCAGCCCTGCTGAACGGCCCCAGCCCCCTGCCCCGTAACCAATCCCCAGACCCCCTGACGGCCGTCGTGTCAGGGAACACCGGCAGCTGGCAGCCGGGCCATGTCCTCTACTGCCTCTGGCGGTGGGCTCAGCGCTGCTGGCCGCATACCAGGGACTTGACGGTGACGTGGAGATTCCACCTGGACAGCCTGCAGCAACTGGGGGCCACCCCCCAACGCGAGCGGGCGGCGGAGACCCCCGCTACGACCAACCTGTGCCACGTTTTCGCGATCTACCAGATCCGGGCGCTAACCATGGGCGGGCAACTGCAGCCCACCATCCGCACTGAGACGGAAGCCCAAGCAGCACACGCAGCCCTTATGCACGAGATCCTCAGTGCCCTCCGCAGCGCCCTCGTGCGGCGTATTGGAAACCCCCCAGGGCCCTACACCACCGCGAGCCGAAACGAGGAAAACGCCCCCATGAACACGCGAGACGGCATCATCGGGATCGCCGCGCCCCGCCCAACACGGTACATGCGTGCCCTGCCCGACGCGACCAGTCGCCGGCAGTGGAAGGGCACCATACCAACAGGAAGACTTTCCGGGAACCAAAGGGGCACTGCGGCCGATATGCGACGACACACCGCCGCGCACACGCGGCACGAGCCCCAAAGCGGCCACCTGACTGACGGGGAGACAACGCGGCAGCCCTAGGACCGCCTCACCTCACCGGAGACCCCGACGATGGGCGTCCAACAGGCGGCTAAGGGATCAGCCATAAGCCGCGACGACCCCGGGCAGGCCAACCTTGCCCGGGAGAGTACCCCACACAACCCGACGACGCACGACCGCGCAACACACTCCGCCGACGCCTGTCGACCAGACGCGCCGGCGAGAGTGGCACTCGACTACCCGACTTCTGCAGCGGGCACCAAAAAAAGCCGGCCAGCCTTGGCATCTCTACAACCCGTGCTATCGAGCATGAACACTAACCCAACGGCCCCACGGAACCCATTCCTCCCACGTGTCCCTGGCGAGGGCCACGCTCTCCGCGCCCCCACACTCCATCAGCGTCAAGGAAAGATACGGGGGCCCCGACACGAACGTATCATTCCGCCTGTCCTTCCTCTCCCACAAGCCGCGCACAAGATGGACCAGACCAAGGGGTGCAGCCCAACACGTGGGACCCACAGGCCCGCCGATGAACACCGCAATGTTACGCCGAGCCCAGCCTGCCGCGTCATGCGGGATCCGCCGGCGTCAGAGCACATAATCCTCGAGAATCTTACTTTAAAGGGCAGGGGATCAAGGGATGCATGCGCCACCAGAGCTGACATGCATCTTCTCCGAGAAAGTTAAAACCAAGGCACCAGGTCACAGAACGCCCACAGCGGCACCACTGGGGTGACTTCAGCACACGTAACCTGCGAGAATGTTGCAAGGCGCACATTCCTCGCAGCCCCGAGAGCTTTTGTAATAAACTCGGACCTTTGAGTCCCCGGGTGTTATTTTTCCCCGCTGATCACAGAGTTTGACTCTACTGTTTTCGGTTCTTTGGACTACGACTCCTTGATGATGCTCTCTTGTTTGTTCACCAATGCAAACCTTGCACAGTTTTGAAAAATGCAACAGATCCGGAAAATCTGTCACACTCCTTCAAACTCAGTCCTTGGAACTCACATACAGCGACGACAGAAGCGAAACGATAATAGACCCGTTGATCTTGATCATAATCGTGTTCAGAACTCAATGTCCTCGTTCATTAGCAATAAGCTATCAGTTCTGAACAGGGAAACATGAAAGATATTTTAATGTGGCATCAACATAGATTTAATAATAAGCAATGCAACACTGCTCAAAATAGACACTCAGTTCTTGACTTGAAACTCTTCTGTTCAATTCCAAACACGCAGCACTGTACTATCGCGACTGATGTCTGTCGCGACTTCTACTCATATGGCGCTGAGTGAAAAGCATTTTAATCAGATAATAAACACAAACGCAAAACTGAAGCTCTCACTTGCATTCCCTGTACACAATACTACACAACTGGCCATCGTTGCGCCATCTCATTACACCCCCTTCCTAGGCTTCGACGTGCTCTCCACGAAGAGCACGGCGACAAAGCCGATAACATACTATGTTATGGCTCAATGATGAACAACAAACAAACCAAAATGAAGTCAAAACTACAGCAGGCAGCGCCAACACAGCCGCCATCACTGGCCTACCCCCTGGCCAGCGCCTCGAGCAGCCGCCAACAGGTATAAGTAGAGACTCAAAAATTCAGTAATCAAATCTTGCAGTACTGTACACAGTGATAAAAAATGAAGCTAAGAGCATACCTCAGTGCCTTTCAAAAAAGCACTTCAGCTAGACCTGGGCGCTGTGTACAGCTCCAACATCCGACTCAATTTTTTCATCAAATCAGATTCTGATCGACATGCAAAAAATAGCTGTTACCCAACTGCAAAACGCCCGCGGCGATGCCGGCGTCCTGCATTGACTCCACGCACTTTTCGACGATCATGTGCGCTCAGAGTTGGCTTTTGACACCACGGCTCATAGTACTGAAGGCAGTGCAGTTCATACAGGCGTGTACGTGCCTCTTGTTCGCGCACCTCCAGCCCATCATACATAGACTGCCAATCAGGGTCAGTTTGCACGTAGACCCCATGGCACTGTCCTTGTGCTTGCCTCGATGACCCTGAAACTAGCAACTCGACACTGCGCTCCAAAGCCTGCCCTATGCTGGTCTGGTCCTGTGCACTCGCTGCTGCGCACTGGAGCTCTTGTGCAAGCGCTGCCGCAGAAGCTTGCTGTTTTGCACGCGCCGTCTCACACGCCACTTCTTGTGCGCGTTGCTTCTCCTGTTCGTGACACAACCGCGACAACTTGTTTGCATTCCAGCGCGCATTCACCTGAGCTTGACGCAGATTGTCATTGACAATAGCAGCAACTTGAGTTTTTTCTTGCCGCCACCGCGCTTTCTGCTCATTCAAGCGTAGCTGCGCCTCGCGGCGGTCTTCACCTTGTTGCTCCATCGCGTCCTCATGGTGCCTCTCGTGATGCTTTGCGCGCTTCTTCTTCTTGGCCTTCTGCTCGCGCTTCGTAGCATCACGTGTCTCCATCCTGGCACTGGTGTCAACTGTACTTGGCGTATGTACTGATCTTGCCCACTCGCCGTACCCTGACAGAGACACTCACTCCGTGGCGCAAAACGGACTCGAACTTGATAGCTTGAAATAAACTCGGACCTTTGAGTCCCCGAGTGTTATTTTTCCCCGCTGACCACGGAGTTTGACTCTACTGTTTTCGGTTCTTTGGACTACGACTCTTTGATGATGCTCTCTTGTTTGTTCATCAATGCAAACGTTGCACAGTTTTGAAAAATGCAACAGATCCAGAAAATCCGTCACACTCCTTCAAACTCAGTCCTTGGAACTCACGTCCAGCGACAACAGAAGCAAACCGATAATAGACCCGTTGATCTTGATCATCATCGTGTTCAGAACTCAATGTCCTCGTTCATTGGCAATAAGCTATCAGTTCTGAACACAGAAAACATGAAAGATAATTTAATGTGGCATCAACATAGATTTGATAATAAGCAATGCAACACTGCTCAAAATAGACACTAATTTCTTGACTTGAAACTCTTCTGTTCAATTCCAAACACGCAGCACTGTACTGTCGCGACTGATGTCTGTCGTGACTTCTACTCATATGGCGCTGAGTGAAAAGCATTTTAATCAGATAATGAACAGAAACGCAAAACTGAAGCTCTCACTTGCATTCTCTGTACACAATACTACACAACTGGCCATCGTTGCGCCATCTCATTATACTTTCAGCGTCAATGAGCGAGGGGGGGGCCTCGAAACTGACTCATATTCCTTTACTTCCTCCTGACTGCCTTCCCCACAAGCCAAACAAGAAGTGGGTCAAGGGCTCACCGCACCGAACCCACGAGCCCGTCGGCTCCTGCCAGCGAACACGGGAATGTTACGCCTAGCCCAGCCCGCCGCGCCGTACGAGACGCCCTGACGCCAGAGCACGTCAGCCTTGTAGACCACCGGCACGCATGACCCCAGAGAAAATCATACACCACCACTCAGTCCTTGGAACTCACATACAGCGACGACAGAAGCGAAACGATAATAGACCCGTTGATCTTGATCATAATCGTGTTCAGAACTCAATGTCCTCGTTCATTAGCAATAAGCTATCAGTTCTGAACAGGGAAACATGAAAGATATTTTAATGTGGCATCAACATAGATTTAATAATAAGCAATGCAACACTGCTCAAAATAGACACTCAGTTCTTGACTTGAAACTCTTCTGTTCAATTCCAAACACGCAGCACTGTACTATCGCGACTGATGTCTGTCGCGACTTCTACTCATATGGCGCTGAGTGAAAAGCATTTTAATCAGATAATAAACACAAACGCAAAACTGAAGCTCTCACTTGCATTCCCTGTACACAATACTACACAACTGGCCATCGTTGCGCCATCTCATTACACCCCCTTCCTAGGCTTCGACGTGCTCTCCACGAAGAGCACGGCGACAAGGCCGATAACATACTATGTTATGGCTCAATGATGAACAACAAACAAACCAAAATGAAGTCAAAACTACAGCAGGCAGCGCCAACACAGCCGCCATCACTGGCCTACCCCCTGGCCAGCGCCTCGAGCAGCCGCCAACAGGTATAAGTAGAGACTCAAAAATTCAGTAATCAAATCTTGCAGTACTGTACACAGTGATAAAAAATGAAGCTAAGAGCATACCTCAGTGCCTTTCAAAAAAGCACTTCAGCTAGACCTGGGCGCTGTGTACAGCTCCAACATCCGACTCAATTTTTTCATCAAATCAGATTCTGATCGACATGCAAAAAATAGCTGTTACCCAACTGCAAAACGCCCGCGGCGATGCCGGCGTCCTGCATTGACTCCACGCACTTTTCGACGATCATGTGCGCTCAGAGTTGGCTTTTGACACCACGGCTCATAGTACTGAAGGCAGTGCAGTTCATACAGGCGTGTACGTGCCTCTTGTTCGCGCACCTCCAGCCCATCATACATAGACTGCCAATCAGGGTCAGTTTGCACGTAGACCCCATGGCACTGTCCTTGTGCTTGCCTCGATGACCCTGAAACTAGCAACTCGACACTGCGCTCCAAAGCCTGCCCTATGCTGGTCTGGTCCTGTGCACTCGCTGCTGCGCACTGGAGCTCTTGTGCAAGCGCTGCCGCAGAAGCTTGCTGTTTTGCACGCGCCGTCTCACACGCCACTTCTTGTGCGCGTTGCTTCTCCTGTTCGTGACACAACCGCGACAACTTGTTTGCATTCCAGCGCGCATTCACCTGAGCTTGACGCAGATTGTCATTGACAATAGCAGCAACTTGAGTTTTTTCTTGCCGCCACCGCGCTTTCTGCTCATTCAAGCGTAGCTGCGCCTCGCGGCGGTCTTCACCTTGTTGCTCCATCGCGTCCTCATGGTGCCTCTCGTGATGCTTTGCGCGCTTCTTCTTCTTGGCCTTCTGCTCGCGCTTCGTAGCATCACGTGTCTCCATCCTGGCACTGGTGTCAACTGTACTTGGCGTATGTACTGATCTTGCCCACTCGCCGTACCCTGACAGAGACACTCACTCCGTGGCGCAAAACGGACTCGAACTTGATAGCTTGAAATAAACTCGGACCTTTGAGTCCCCGAGTGTTATTTTTCCCCGCTGACCACGGAGTTTGACTCTACTGTTTTCGGTTCTTTGGACTACGACTCTTTGATGATGCTCTCTTGTTTGTTCATCAATGCAAACGTTGCACAGTTTTGAAAAATGCAACAGATCCAGA
Organism: Eutreptiella sp. 'Long Island Sound 2002'; assembly: GCA_964036045.1. Lineage (NCBI taxonomy): Eukaryota > Euglenozoa > Euglenophyceae > Eutreptiales > Eutreptiaceae > Eutreptiella > Eutreptiella sp. 'Long Island Sound 2002'. The sequence continues at coordinate 48,994,877 of OZ038378.1, forward strand.
AAATCCGTCACACTCCTTCAAACTCAGTCCTTGGAACTCACGTCCAGCGACAACAGAAGCAAACCGATAATAGACCCGTTGATCTTGATCATCATCGTGTTCAGAACTCAATGTCCTCGTTCATTGGCAATAAGCTATCAGTTCTGAACACAGAAAACATGAAAGATAATTTAATGTGGCATCAACATAGATTTGATAATAAGCAATGCAACACTGCTCAAAATAGACACTAATTTCTTGACTTGAAACTCTTCTGTTCAATTCCAAACACGCAGCACTCTACTATCGCGACTGATGTCTGTCGTGACTTCTACCCATATGGCGCTGAGTGAAAAGCATTTTAATCAGATAATGAACACAAACGCAAAACTGAAGCTCTCACTTGCATTCTCTGTACACAATACTACACAACTGGCCATCGTTGCGCCATCTCATTACACTTTCAGCGTCAATGAGCGAGGGGGGGGCCTCGAAACTGACTCATATTCCTTTACTTCCTCCTGACTGCCTTCCCCACAAGCCAAACAAGAAGTGGGTCAAGGGCTCACCGCACCGAACCCACGAGCCCGTCAGCTCCTGCCAGCGAACACGGGAATGTTACGCCGAGCCCAGCCCGCCGCGCCGTACGAGACGCCCTGACGCCAGAGCACGTCAGCCTTGTAGACCACCGGCACGCATGACCCCAGAGAAAATCATACACCACCACTCCAGGCCGCGGGTCCCGAATGGCAGCGCACACGGGGTACCGGCGTCAGGGCACACAACCTGCGTGCATGTTATATCCCAGGGCAGGAGGTTGAGGGACGTCGAACACCAGGGCACCTGATCACAGAACACTTGTGGCAGGGACAATGACATGGAGCCCAGAGAACCGCAGGGCTACGCTAAGGGCCGGCGTGCCACCATGCCAGGCCACCCTAGACTCCAGCAACTGCACTCAGGCACCGACACACACACCACCGGAGCCGCGGGGCACGGCACGACACAGCACACAGCGAGCCCGGCACCGCGCGGACCGACCCAAGGCAACTGGCCGAAGGGCACAAGCACGAACACCGCACCACGGAGCAGGTACTGCAGCCCGGGGCCCCCATGGGGAGCACGGGCATGCAGCGAAGAGGACCGAAGGGGCCTTGCAACCGACGGGGGTGTACATACGATCGGCAGAAGTGAAACTGGAAGGAAAGCCGAAGGGCACCGCGATGTACAAGATAATGGGTTGTGCATGTAACGCTGCCACCAGGGCGGAACAGGGCATGTTGTACCGAATGTCAAAAAATTTTCTCAGCGGGCGTACTAACTGTCAAAACCTTTCTCCCCCCGAGGACACGCCCGACCATGAGGGGGCGACGCACCACCAAAGCGTGCCATGCCGGCCCAACGCAACCACAACAACCGGAACCGACCCTGCACGGCCACTACGGCTCAACACATCCGACAGCAGCACAGGCCGGCCATTAGGCGGCGAAGACGACGGCCAACCGAATATAGTGCTGGCAACAACGCAACAACCTCACACGCGGACACACCGCAACCAGGCGAACCACGACAAAACATGCCCGACGGGGTAAAAATACGTAAGAGACAGCCTACAGCGACCATAGGCGGCAGGCCAGGCCCCTACGGGTCACTACACCACCCCGGACGAGCCAACCACTCGCGGCCACGACGACGGCGAACCAACACAACGCGCTGGGCACGCCCCGGTCGCCACATCAGACAAGCCCGCCACAACAAACCTCAGAACTAACCCAGAGGACAACACAGACTACATCTGGCTACACCAACGCGAGCTGCAGCGCAATCGACCCCACGACGCACAGGCTGACCATAAGGCGGCTGACACAACCAGGTACAAACCAAACTGCTGCAGAAAAACGACCCGACAATAAACAGACCGCACGCAAGCCGGCCAACACCGAACCAGCCCGGCATGCAAGGGTCCAAACGGGAACGGCGTCCCATGAGTTGGCGAAACCATGAAGCGCCACGCCCGCCGACAACCATACCCACGAACACATGACAACGCCGAGATTCTACCATTAAACAACAGACCAACCAACCAAAACGACCTACTTTGCATCCCCGGCCCCCCGCGAGAGCGCAAGCCTGACCGAGTCAGGAGGCGTGAGTACGCGCCACGGCATGCCAGTCCCGTAGCACGTGCTTCTTCAAGTCGTCCCACGCCTACTGAAAACCAACCCAGGTGGGGTGCCTGCAGGACAGGGCCTTTGGCCTGGCTCCTGGCCCCTGGGTCCCGGACTCTGGAGGCTGATGAGGATGTGCGATGGGACTCTTCTCCACGTATCATCCGCCCGAAGGAGAGGAAATTTGAGACTTCGGTCAAACATGGGTTGCCTCTCTGGGCAGAACCCGCGGTGGGGTACGTTTCGCGGCGACCGCGCCCTTACCCCATGGGGGGGAGCCGCTTTGTCGGGGCACGTGCAGTAGGGCTGTGGTTGGGTGAGCAAAAGCCCCTTGGTAAGACCCCCCTGCAGCGCAACCCCAGTCCCGAGATGACCTACCTACCTACCTCGATTTTCAGGTCCCTGCACTCCTCATCGGTGATACCATCTTCCGTGCCGAAATCATTGACGGTGTCGGCATCAGTCTTGTTGTGTGTCGACGAACTTAGGTCAGTGCGCTCTTTGGCAGGTGATGCACAGCCTCCAGCAGGGCCCAGTTTCGAAGTACTGCATAAAGGTGTCCAAGGGAGGTTCCGCTTTGCAGTGGCTTCGAACTGCCACCCAGCGGAATCTCGGGATTCATCGAAGGACAATTAGTACGAAGTCGATCAGTGTGGTACGTGTGCATACTGCAACTTCCAGTTGACAGTCCGATTATAGCTTTGAGGCCATGATAACCGAAGCACCACGTCCAGCCGAGTCTCAAGGACCTTAGAGTGGTGTCGACATACGAATTCTCCATCTCGAATATAAGGGCTCGTGTAGTACTGTACTTAGACTTGGACACCTCTGGCGGTCATGACGTGTCCTGGCACCTATGATTTTATGCGCCACGAAAAAAAACGAAAAATAGGATACAAAATATTCCAAAAGTTTTTTCTGACAAAACAGTTTTCTGACGATGAATTTTGCACTAAAATTCAAAAAAGCTCAAAGTGTGTCATTGTTGTCAACCTGAATCACATGAAATGAAATTCTTCTGCTCTTTCGCTGAAGATATCAGGAAACATAAACTCTTTCAGAACGCCATGGGACCGTTTTCACATTGTTTCTTGCAAAGATTGACCCACAACACTTTGAAAAACAATGTAGCCATTTCCTTCTTATCCCAGATCAATGCTACAGAAATAGCCCTACTACTTGGTGGGCGACACAAAGAAATTGCTTGAGCAGCCACCGGCGAATCCCTTCATTTTGCGAAGGGGATCAGAGTTCAGAGCTGATTGTGCAATGACGCAGCAAATGGCACTGGTAGCGCATGTGACATGTGAAATGACCGTCTATTTTAGAGCACATTTCACAAACATTGCTGTCCAGGAATAACCAATAAGACAGGCGTTCCTGAATTGGCGTTCGTGCACTGTGTGCGCACGGCGCATGAATCATATAGGTTTTCGGAGATCACCTTGCAAACCACCCACCACTGAAGAAGCACACTTCTGCAGGGCAACAAATAACAAAATGGGATACACGTAGCAGTTATTGCGACCTACATAAGATAGTAGAAGACAGTGGACATGCAGCGCGGGCACAGCGCACGGAACCAAGGTTCAGAGCTGTTGGGTGCTACGATGATCCCACAGTGGTTGTGGTAGTTGATCTGACACATGAGGATTGACTGAGTCTGAACCAGGTACTGCGGTGGGAGACTGCCAAGCTCGTACGCCTCTCAGTGTACATCAGGCTGGAAAAAAAAAGTGGTGTGAAGATCCAAGGCTCAAATGAATCAGTGGGTTGCCCATCATACACCCTGGACTGTCACTGCTTTGCACCTCTGCAATATTCTGCAGTTAGTCCTCAATCTGGGTTCGCATGACAAAAAATACCGAAATTATCAATGGATTGGGGAAAAGATTGAAATCCACTCAGACAAATCCTTGGCACGAAATGGCACTCATCGATTGCACGATGCTTTGAATGATTGGATGCACACCCTGCAATGGCTGCAACTGGCAGCAACCACCATGGTCGGGCTACAGGCTTAACCGCGCAGTCTGATTGGTTATCAGTCAAGGCCTCCTGTGCATTTCAACGGGAACGTTTTCATGAACTTTGGTTTTGACAATTTTGGCGATACAATGATTTTTGCAGATCGGCACGTTCCACCCTTGGTGTTATCATTTGGCTTGGCCCGCAATGCGCACAGATGCCGAATCGGAACGCTAATCCGTTCATCCAATGAGACAATCTTCCTTGAATGACTTCTCCGTGGTGTGTGATCTCTGTGCTTGCGGTCCTGCACGATGTACTACAATCTGAAGCGGCTGTCAAACAAATGAGTGCACCCAAATGACTGTAGCGCCCAAGGTCACTTCAATGGATGAGCCACGCTAGGAATACTAGTGAACAGCCCCACCGCTGTGGTGCACCACCCGGTTTCCGACGTATGCGCCCTGCCTTGCACAAAGCAACATTGTACCACATTCAGCTGGACTATTCGTCTTAGCTGACTAGATTGCTGCGCATCACGACAAGGTCTGTACTGAATGAAGCAGGCTGTGCACGGCAGTGCCATGGGTTCATTTGTATTTTTACAGTGCAGGGCTAACTGCACACTCTCCTATCCATTGAAGGTATGTATTTTCTTGCGCTTTGGTTATTTTCAATCGCAGCAATCTTCAGTGCTGCTGCTGCTGCTGCTGCTGTTGTCCTCGTTGTTGTAAGGGCTGCCACTAGTCCAATCCACAGTTCCCAGCATGTAAATCGGCGACCATTGACGGGGACTCGCTCCAGCCTGGAATTCCCGATTTTGTTTCCACAGGAGAGGGGAAAAGATATGGGCGAGGACTCTGGCAGATGCGGCAAAACACCCACCGTCCCCGCAATCTGGGTTGACAGAACACAGTACAATAAGAGCAGGCACAAAGAGAACCTTGACCGCATGACCAACTGCACTTCGGCATGGAAAGAGAGTCAAAAGCTCAAGATGGGCGAGCGGGGGTGGGGGGGACTCACATTCAGTGTCAGGAATGGGGACTGGCATCAGGCCTGAATATTGTTTTCACCACTGCCACCAGGGCAGACCACGAGGGCCCTTGCATGCCACGTGCTTGTGCTTGGGTTTACCACCACATAACCAACACCCCCTACCAACCAGGCTAATGGCCTAGGCACAATATCATCCTTTTTGTAAGGCTTGTGATCAGATTGCTAATCCTACAACCCCAGTCACGTGGCAACCTAATTGGCGGGGAGAATCTGCCAGTGATGCAGCTCAGCTGGGAAAACCAGGCCTGTTTTCCTGGTGATTGGCCCACTCATCAGCAGCGAGGGACAGACATATTCCATGACAAACAAGGATGTGACGACGTGCTAATCAGCCCCAGTCACAGAGGGAAGGAGAGAGGGGAAGAGAGCACCACCTGCCGGGCACCTGTGGGGTCCCGGATCCCCGTGCTGACGTCATCACTTGAATGTCTTCCTCTGCAGCTTTCATGGAGAGCATTTCCCAAGAACGGCAGCCATGGACCGCGTAGCCTGCAGAGGACCAGAGGAGCCCCCAGGAGGGATTCATATGCCCCTCCCCATGCTGGTCCACTCGTCCACCTGTCCACTCTCACAGGTAAACAAACGAGCAAGTAGTCTCCCACTTGAATTAGATTTGACAGGAGTTCCGAGTCAAACAAGCATTTTCGGTGGTGGATAGGAACAAAAGAATGAGAATTGTTCGTGATGCTGGGGGAAAAAAGAGGGTTCACAAGTTTGGGGCCGCAACCCCTGACATGTGATAGTCATTCAAGCGTAGATGTTCGGAAGCTTAGGGGTCCCAATCCCTACTTCTGTGTCTTCAAGTGAACACGCGAGGCAGTGCACATCCATTGTTGCTGCTATAGAAAGAGCCTGCAAGGATAAGTTATGTTGCATTCTATCAACTCGTAGCCTCCCAGGTGCCCATAACCCAGCAAAGCCACACACCTGGACCTTTTGGGTGTGAAAGAGTAGAAACCGTGCCCTTTTCTGCTTCAGAGTCGCAAGCACAACAACTTCTTGAGAGCTGGGAGTCTCAGCACTTTTTTAACGTGGCTTTGTATAAGAAAAGACTGTGCATTCCTTAAACGTTGAGTCTCCCAGGTGCCCAGAACCCAGTAAAGTCACACAACTGGACCCTTTAGGTGTAAAACAGTGGAAAAGGTGCCTTTTCTGCTACAGAGTGGCGAGTACAACAGCCTCTTGAGACCTGGGAGACTCAACACGTTTGTAAGGTGCCTCCCTATAATACAAGACTGTGCATTCTTGAAACTCTGAGTCTCCCAGGTGCCCCCACGACCCAGCAAAGTCACACACCTGGACGTTTGTGTTGTAAAAACGTAGAAATGGTGCCTTTTCCTGCTTCAGAGTCGCAAGTACAACAACCTCTTGGGACCTGGGAACCTCAGCACTTTTTTAAGGTGGCTCTGTACATTTTAAGACTCTGCATTCATTAAACTTTGAGTCTCCCAGGTGCCCAGAACCCAGTACAGTCACACAGGTGGACCTTTTTGGTGTGAAAAAGTAGAGAAAGTGCATTTTCCTGCTTCAGAGTGGCAACTACAACACCTTCTTGAGACCTGGGAGTCTCAGCACGTTTGTAAGGTGCCTCCCTACAATAAAAGACTGCGCATTCTTTAAGGTCTGAGGCTCACAGATGCCCACAACCAAGCAGCGTCAGACACCTGGACCTTTTTGGTGTGAGAAAGTAGAAAAAGTGCCTTCTTCTGCTTCAGAGTCGCAAGTACAACAACCTTTTGAGACCTGGGAGCCTTAGCACTTTTGTAAGGTGCCTCCCTACAATCAATGACTGTGCATTCGTTAAACGTTGAAGCTCCCACGTGCCCAGAACCCAGCAAAGTCACACATGTGGACCTTTTTGCTGTGAAAAAGTAGAAAATTGCCTTCTTCTGCTTCAGAGTCGCAAGTACAACAACTTCTTGAGACCTGGGGGTCTCAGCACTTTTGTAAGGTGTCTCCGTACAATACGAGATTGTGCGTTCTTTCAATTCTGAGTCCCCCAGGTGCTCGGAACCCAGCAACGTCAGACACCTGGACCTTTTTGGTATGAAAGAGGGGGAAACTGCCTTTTTCTGCTTCACAGTGGCAAGTACAACAGCTTAATGAGACCTGGGAGTCTCAGCACGTTTGTAAGGTGCCTCCCTACAATAAATGACTGCACATTCATTAACGTCAGAGGCTCACAGGTGCCCAGAACCCTTCAAAGTCAGACACCTGGACCTTTTTGGTGTGAGAAAGTAGAAAAGATGCCTTTTTCTGCTTCCGAGGCGCAAGTACAACAACTTTTCGAGATCCGGGAGCCTTAGCACGTTTGGAAGGTGCCTCCCTACAATAAATGACTGTGCAATCCTTAAGCGTTGAGTCTCCCAAGTGCCCACAACCCAGCAAGGTCACACACAGGGACCGTTTTGCTGTGAACAAGTAGAAAATTGCCTTTTTCTGCTTCAGAGTCGCAAGTACAACACTTTCTTGAGACCTGGGGGCCTCAGCACCTTTGTAAGGTGTCACCGTACAATACGAGACTGTGCTTTTTTTAAACTCTGAGTCCCCCAGGTGCCCACAACCGAGCAACGTCAGACACCTGGACCTTTTTGGTGTGCAGAAGTAGAAAAAGTGCCTTTTTCCGCTTCAGAGTGGCCAGTGCACCGCGTTTTTGTGCCCTGGGAGGCTCAGATCCTTTGTAAAACAACTCCGTGCAACAAATTACAGTGCATTCTAACAGCTTCGAGCCTCCGAGGAGGTCACAACCCTGAAAATCACACAAGATGACCCTTTCCGCGCGGTTTTTGGCCCAACCTCAACCTTTTTATACCCAGGAGGTCCAGAAGTGCACATGCAGTGGGCTGCAGCCTGAGGGGAGGTCAGATTTCAAAGCAAGGGAACGTTGTTTGGTGCACTGATGTAGGACAAAAAAAGTCTGAGGCTCCGAGGTTGCTGGGAAGCATCCAGGGGCAGAAGTGACGTGGGGGTAGTTTGAAACGCTCACATCTGGATATCTGAGCAACAATTTTACCAGAGAGGGACATTCTACGGAATGCCGTGGCTGATCGCCTCCGTTAGAATCGGGACATAGTTGGCAACATCCCAAATAACTGGTCAGATATTTGCGCGCCGTGCAACGTTTTGCGTGGCGCGTAAAATCATAGGTGGGGTGTGTGAGTTTCTAGAGGGGAAGTCACACCCTCTCTGCATGTACTCCTGAGTCAAAAGACTTGTCTCGACGCGCAGGAAGGGGTCCTCAAACCATGAGAAGAGTCACATATTCAGGTTTGGCACTCCCAAGTGTCAACTGTTGTTCGGGTCTGTCGGGACTGATGGTGGAGTACAATTCCTCTCGTGGACGTCCGCCATGAGGCCTTCGAAATGCTTGAGAGGCCGTCGTGGGTCGCTCCCTACTCTTGGAGCGTGATCTAAATTGCCCCTTACTGTCTCGGCTGTGTTCTCTCCGAGGTGTGCCTGACCTGGATCCTCGACCCTCTCTTCCTCTGGAGGATGGTCCTGTTTTCTGGCAATCACGGGCTAGATGTGCTTGCCCGCCACAGTTGTAGCAACGTCGGACTTCTCGATTCTCATGACAATTCTGTCGATCACCTTTGCGTTCACCAGTGTACGAATGCAGTTTTTTCCGAAGCTTGCCGATGGAATCCACGTTCATCGGTTCACATGCGCTCAAAGGCATTGGAGCTGCACTCAGAGTCGGCATGGGGCTGATGTGGGACGTCGGCATGGGGTTGGAAGGAAACATTGTCAAAGTTCGAGGAACCGTCATGGGTAGAGGTCTCGAAGCTGCAGTGCTCCTGGTGTCTCCCACTGGTCTTGAAGCTTTCTGAAGTTCATGGAGTTGATAACCAGCTGCCATGTATGCCTCGGCAATGGTTTCCAGAAGCAAGTCCGACGCAAATGATGTTCCTGAGCGCAATTTCGACGGAACCTGGAAAATATATTGTCGGCATACAGCATCAGTTGATAAACCCTCAATAAATGGAGAGTTAACGAGGTAACCCATCTGGAGGTCACTGATGTTAACCTTCGAGGTAGGTGGGTAGGTACGAGGAAGATGTCCTTGATTAGTGCCCTAATTGATTTGATGAAATCCTGCAGGTTTTGATGTTGGAAAACCAGAACAAAGCAGCAAGTAGAGCAAGAACAGGATGTGGATCGAATCAATGAATAGTTTTGAAATCCACTGTATCACAGAAGGGCTGCAGATAGACAAAGCAGGGTTGAATACAAAGATTCAATCGCAATTGGATAAAACAAATGATTTTCAAGTGAAGGCTGGCATGCCTCTTGCCTCCCAATTAGTCTCAAGCACTTCATGTGCACTAATTTGGATGAAATGGAGTCTGTAGGAAGCTTGGGGCAGAGGAGTTAGGCCAGACACAGGTTATCACTTGGCCAGGCAACTGAATTCAAAAACAGTCAAAACCTAGAACCACAATAAGTAGTAGAAACAGTTGAGTATAGGGCTCTTGGGGTTGGGGGACCACTAGGCTTAACCTCCAAGGCCTTAGGCATGAAAAACCTACTTTATTTCAGTATAACCTCCATGAGGGAAGATATCTCCGCTCAGGTGAGTGGTAGGGGTGAAAATCATGGGGGGCTGGGGTTATAACCCTAGTTACTTTGAGAAAGTGTACTTTGAGCTTCAAAAGAGAGATAAAAATACTTAAGTAAGTCTTAGCATGAACAAAAGGGGTTTAAAGGGGGCTTGGCCTGGATCACGCCCTCCAAGAAAGACATGGCAGTGACCTTTTTTTACTCCCCCCTGGAGTACTAGTTGATCAAGCTGGTAGGACCAGGGAAAAAGGCTCAAATACCCTCAAAATTACCTTAGATAATGCATTGAACCAATCAAAAACATCCTCGTCAGTTCAAAGAAGCCTATCACACTGTAGGTACCCGTAAACGTAGAACCACAATAAGTGGTAGAAACAGTTGAGGATAGGGGTCTTGGGGTGGGGGACCACAGGGCTTAACCTCCAAGGCCTTAGGCATGAAAAGCCTACTTTCTTTCGGTATAACCTCCATGAGGGAAGATACCTCCGCTCAGTTGAGTGGTAGGGGTGAACTTCATGGGGGGCTGGGGTTATAACCCTAGTTACTTTGAGAAAGTGTACTTTGAGCTTAAAAAGAGAGATAAAAATACTTAAGTAAGTCTTAGCAAGAACAAAAAGGGGTTTAAAGGCGGCTTGGCCTGGATCAAGCCCTCCAAGAAATACATGGCAGTGACCTTTTCTTACTCCCCCCTGGAGTACTAGTTGATAAAGCTAGTAGGACCAGGGAAAAAGGCTCAAATACCCTCAAAACTACCTTAGATAATGCATTAAACCAATCAAATACATCTTCATCAGTTCAAAGAAGCCTATCACACTGTAGGTACCCTCGAAAAAAAGTGTATTGTACCGTGAATGAGGTAGGTAGGTAGGTATCTTCGGGAGCTCGGGATGCCTTCTTTGACAAAGCAGGAAGAGGGTCTTACCAAGGGGACGTCCTGTTCCTCCCGATGCCCTCTGTCAGGTGCCTCTTGAGCCGCTCCCACTTGTGCTTGGGTAGGCATTGTCGTGACCACCCGGTCCATGTGTCCGGGGTGGGAGGGTGTCCCCACATGTGTGCATGGGTAGTGCCACATGCCCCCTCCTTTGGGCGGCAGCCCTGGGGGCTGCCCATCTGTGTGGAATATCTCTCACCACAAGGGGTATTGCTCCCCCTTCTCTACGGTACGACCGCCTCACCCTCCTGGTTTAAGTTGCGGGGCCACTCTGCCTGGCAGGCAACCCCCTCCTGGACTGTGTACCGGCTCGCCTGTCACCGGTTGCTTCCATGGCTCCGGGTAATGTTTGCCATGGTCCCCGATGCAGCCTGGCCGGGCTCGGACCAGTGGCCTTGGAGTACCGCTCCTGCTCCTGGCGCGGTGGGTCGGCCGGGTCGCCCCGGTGTGTCCAACCCATGGGGTGTTGGTTCTTTCCTGTCCCTCGGCCGCCCTATGTGTGCGCGGTGTCCCGGGCCTCTTGGCTCCTGTTCACCGGTGTGCTTGCGCAGTTTGTTGTGTCGTGTCTGCGGTGTCCTGGGCCACTTGGCTCCTGTTCACCAGTGTGTCCGCTCGGTGTGTTGTGCTGTGTGTGCGGTGTCCTGGGCCCCTTGGCCCACGCTCACCCATGTGCCCGCTGGGTGTGTGCTGTTGCGTGTGCGGTGTCCATGGCCACTTGGCTCCTGTTCACCGGTGCGCTCGCTCAGTGTGTTGCTTTGCATGCGCCGTGTCCCGGGCCATTTGGCTCCTGTTCGCCGGTGTGCCAGGCCTTGGTGTCCCGTCCCTTTGTTGCCCTCAGTGCACGCGCGTCTGTGGTGTCTTGGCCCTCGTGGCGCCCGCTCACCAGTGTGCGCGCTGTGTGCGGTGCGCGTTTGCCATTGGTGGTTGTGTCCCTCTTCCTCCCCCCCTAATTTTTTTTCTTTTTCTTTGAAATAGAAAACAAAAAGGAAAAAACAGGGGCGCGCGCACACTGCAGGCACAGCCACGGGCAGCTGGTGCGGCGGTGCAATAGTGTTGTGTCCTCTGGCGTGGGTCGTCGGTTCTTTGGCGGCGGTCGCGCCCCAGTGCTGCGGCTTGCGCGTCCTGATGTACACGGGTATGGGTCAGGGTGGGTTTGGTTAGTTGTCTCTTTGCTGCTGGTGCTGGCTGGTTAGGCGGCTGTGTGGGCTGTGGGTGTGGGCTGTGGCATCGGATTTACCCGAATAGGTGAGGAGGAAAGAAGAGATGGCGAAGCAATAGCACTACACAAGACACATATATGGGCCAACTCCTTAAAACCGGTTTGTTTTCTCTGTTTTCTGCTCTTTTGGTGCCCTTTGTTACCTGTCATTGAAACGGGCACCCTCAAAATATACACAAAAATGGTATTATACATGAAAAATGAATTTTTTGACCTCAAATACCCCCTCATGGGGTTTGAACCCACACTCTACAAACCTTAGAGTTGCGTTTTACCTCTAAGCTACGACCTGTCGTCCACGATCTCAGAGAAAACCGTAGTATAATAAAAAATTGGAAAATCAGTACTCCTTACATGCTCCAACCACTATTAACCTCCCATGCTCTTAAAACCGGTCACGCGCTCACTGAGTTGTTCAACTAGTGATTTGCTGTACCCAGAGCTTTGATTTCTGATGCAATCCAAATTGTTTTAAGGATATAAAATTTAAACAAAATGACAGAAGGAAGTGAGACACTGGATTTTCACGAGTTCGTGCTGAAATTGCCGGATTCGGCGTGGAACCTGAGTTCTGAGTCGTTGGAACATGCAGCACAGTTGGCAAAGGAAGGCGCAATGAGTGGTCTCAGTCCTTGGCAGGCAGCGTCACTGTATTCCAAACTTACAGGAAAGAAAACACTGGCCACTGTCAAAGACACGATGGCCTTGGTTCGTGATGCCTTACTCACTTTAAAGGGCGACGACATTGGCAGAACAGGAACGTCGTCGCATCGAGAAGACGTCTTCTTGGCATGCGAAACTTTGAGCGGTCCCAAGGACCACGCTGGCCCCGCGTCGGACAAGGAGTCCACGTTCGTGTGGCGCGATGAGGTTCTGTCGCTTCCTTCACGCTTGTCTGCACTCCTGGAAGAGCGAAAGGTTTTGCAAGACGAGTTTCGCAGAAAAAAGATGTTGAAGCACCTTCCAGTGTTCGACGAGTTCCATAGGGCAGCTGTTAATAACGCGCCAACGCACAAACATCCAGCGGACGCGGAGAAGCGTCGTTGGGAACAACAGGTAAAAGACGCCATGCGAGTCCTGGGAGTAGTCTTAGCACGCGAAGAAGACACAACGGTAGCTCCGGAAGCACCTGTTTCATTGGTACTATGTGAACATTTGTTTGAAATGTTGGGTGCGTTGGACTACAGCATCCAAAGCTCCCGGCGAGTGGCAGTAGATAAACGGTTTGAACAACCTGCGATTGCACCAGAGTTACTCTCGAAGGATGACATGTCACTACTTCAGTCGCGCAACAAATTACAAAAAGACCTGAGAGGCACGCGTTTCTCCCCTTACGCGCATCGTAGTTCTTTCCGTTCGTTTTCAACACGAGGTCGTTTTGATCCACGGAGATCTGGCAAAGGAGGCAAAGGCAAAGGTAAGGGTTTCACCCAAAGATTTGTGCCACGTAACGACAAGTTAGATGAACGACCACAGCAGTAGCTTGACTGTAGAGGATTTATTGGCACCAGCCGTGTGCGTGCCACCGCCGATCCATCCCCACATGCCACTCTATTTGCGCTGTCGTGCACAATTGCATGAATGGGGAACGTTGAAGGACACATACGCGGCGTCGGTGATTCGCAATGGGCTGCAGCTGGATTGGGTTGGCGGTTTTGATCCGGATCGGCCAACCGACGACTTCAGTCCTCGTTCTTCCCACGCAGAGGTAACCGACCCTGAATTGGTAAAACACGTGTTGGATGCAGTGCAACAGGGTTGCATGGAACGCGTCGAGCGAAAAGACATTAAGTGTTGTGCAAGTATGTTCGCAGTGGACAAAGCGTCAGACGAGGCACATCCTGAGGGAGGCCGTCGACCTATCACCAATTTGAAGAACGTGAACCAGTTTGTACAGACCACCTATTTTCGTTTGGTCACTCTGTGGGGCATTTTACCGTTCTTGAGACCCGGTCAGTATGCTTGCAAAATTGACCTGAAAAGCGCTTATTTTCACATGGGTATCCATCCGCGGGATCGACCTTATTTGGGGGTCTACGTCGACGGTGAATTTTACAGGTGGTGCGTTTTGCCGTTTGGATTAAACGTTGCACCACGGGAATGGCAACGCCTCATGCAACCAATTTTAAATGCCGTGCGCGAACACGGGGCACTCGTTTGGGTCTACTTGGACGATTGGCTCATCATTGGCAATACTTACCGTGAATGTCTGGAACACACACGTTTTTTGGTACAACTTTTGCATCGGTTGGGTATATTGGTCAATGTCCCAAAATCATGTTTGGAGCCGTCTCAAGAAATTATAATGCTTGGTTTTATGCTAAACTTCAGGGAAGGATTCGTCGCGGTACCTCCAAAGCGCCTACAAGCAATTTTTCGGGACGTGAACAGACTGGCACACAGTCACACACCATCAGTGAGGCGATGCGCCTCCGTTCTTGGAAGAATCCGTTCCTTGTTGTTCGCCATGCCCCATATCATATATGGGGATTGTGTAGTGCTAGCTGAGCCAGCACGTTGTTCCCTCGGCGGGCCCGGTTAGGAGTCAAGAGTTAGCGGTTTCGGGGTGTGGCTCGGGTTTGATTTGTGTTGGGGCTTTGGCTCGGTTAGGCGGTTGTGACCGTAACGGGCCTGGGTTCGGCGCCTTTGGGCGTAGTGGTGCCCGTTGTCGTGTGCGTTGGTGTCCTCCGGCTTCCGGTTTGTTTGGTGACTTATTGGCAGGGGCCTGGCCTGGCGCCCTGCGGCGCTGGTTTCCTAGGTAACGGGGTTAGGTGGTGGCGCCGCTGGCCAGGGGGTTAGGCGCGTCGTGTTGTGTGGCGCACAGGGCTCCTGGGGTGCTGCCGGTCCCGCCGGTGTCGGTGCGCCGACGCTTGTGGGGTGGTGAGGGGGTGTGTGTGTGCGGGGCTGGGCTTTGGGTGATGTCCCACAGGCGGATACCGTCTCGCTGTGTCTCCTGGAGAGTCTTCAGCAGGCGCCTGAGGACATACGGGTGGTCCTGGGGCGCGGGGAGGTTGCGGGTGTGGACTCCCAGGGGGCGGAGCGCATCGGCCAGCATGGCTTCCCATGCGGCCTGCGGCATCCACCCCCCCGCCGGCCGGAGGCGGCAGTTCTCTGGCGGGAGGAAGGGAGGGCTCTCCCCGGGCCCACTTTCGCAGCTCCCAGAGCTGCGTGTGGGTCCAGCGCTGCCACCACTGTCCCTGGGCGGGGCCGCGGTCTTGGGCGGACGAGTGGGCGTGGGTGGGCAACACGGGGTGGTGGGGACTGGTGGCGGTTGCGGGCCTGGGTGATTCCTCGTAGTCCTGTGCCGTGGGGGTGCGCGGGAAGTGGGGGCGCGAGCGGATGTGGACCCGCGGGTGTGCGCGCACGGTCTCCGCCTCGGGGTTGGGTGGGGACTCGCAGCGGCGGCGGTAGCGGGGCATGCGCTATATGTGGGCTGACATCAAGGGTTGGTAGGGGGGCGGGGACGCTGCTGGCGGATCCTGGCGTCGTTCTGGCCCGGTCGGGGGCGGTCCGTGGGCTTGGGGTGCGGGCTTTGACAGTTTGCGGGATGAGGTGCCTGGCGCTTCGGCCGCGGCACACTCCGCCATGAAGGTGGTGGCGCCGGCGTCGGAAAGCGTTGGGGGGCGCCGTGCTGGGCGCTGCTGCCTCGGGGCCTGGGATGGCTGGGGCTGAATGTCATAGAGGACGTCCTCGGGGGGTCGGGCTCGCGCTGCTGTCGTGGCGCCAGGCTTGGGCTTGGGCTTGGGTTTTTGGGCGGCCTGCAGGCACGGGCCTCGTCGGGGCGTGTGCCTTGGCGGCGGCAGGGTTGCTCGCGGTGGGGACGGGTGGGGGGGGCCATTTTGGAGGTTTCCCCCGCGGTTTGGGGGTTAGCGTGCTGGATGAGGACGTGGTGGTGGTGGTGGTGGATGAGGCTGTTGTGGTGGTGGAGGTCGTGGAGTCGGAGGTGGAGGGGAGGGCTGTGGGGGAGGGCGGAGGGCCCTGGGCTGCGGGGGCGAGCGAAGATGCTGGGTCCTGCGAGTAGTGAGAACGAGGGTGCGGATCCGGGCACCGGGCGTGTGCGCACGCTTTCCTCTTGGTGACCTGTGCGTGCTGGTGCAGGTTTAGGTGCCTGTGGCGGTGTGTTGGCGTTGTCTTGGCTGCGCGGGCACGTGGGTTATCCAGGGGAGTGTCCATATCTGCTCCAGGACGTGTGGGTGCGTTTGCTGGAGGTAGTCGAGGGTGCGGAAGAAGCATCGCTGGATGCCTGGCATGTCCTCCTCCGTGAGGTGGGAGTAGCTTTGGGTGGGGGTGTCTGGGCCCGACCACAGAATCGCCATGAGGCGGGCTGCCACCATGTACGGGCAGAGCTCTAGGGTGGTGGGGCGTGGGGGGGTGGGTCCCCTGCGGTTCGGCGGGGCCTCCCTCTGCTGGGGGTGCAGCGTGGCCTTCCACAGCCACCGGTCCGCGGGGATCCCCCAGGTCCGTTGGGTCCACTTGGCAAGGCATTACATCGCCCTACCAAGGCCCTGGTTGCCGCTGCGGATGGAGAGCAGCGTGTCCAGGGACTTGCGTCCCCACGTGCCCCAGATGTGGGGGTCGTCCGGCCCGTCCTCCCTGGCGTACGTGTTGAGGTCTGGGTTGTGTGGGCGGGGGGGCGTAGTCGGCGGGGAGAAGGGAGTCGGTGCTGTGCACCACCCAGTGGCCATTTGGTGCGTGGTAGTGGGTGGTGGAGAGGGTGTAGTGCAGATTGTACATGAGGGTCATGTACGTGGAGGGGGCTGGCTGCTCGTCGTCCGAGGTGGGGATGTCCCGCGGGATGTGGTGCCTGAAGTTGCTCAGGGAGGCCATCTGGGCTACCGATGTTTCCCGCTCCCATTCTTTGGTGTTGTCGGGAGTGGCGTTGGGTGGAGGGTTGGCCCTGTAGGGCTCGCGGTAGCGGGTGCGGCCCTGGGTGTTCTCCCGCTCCGGCACGGGGTGTCCGACTAGGTGTCGCCCCCAGTCGATGGGGGGCAACCAGATTCGGTCCCTCGTGGGGGGCAGGCTCTCGCAATCTGGGGTGGCGCGTGGGGGGCGGTCGTGTCGGGCGACGTGGGGGAAGGCGTGGAAGAGGAAGTCTCGGACGCCTTCCCCCAGGGTGGCCGCCTGGACCAGGGTGATCGACCAGATGCGCTGAGTGGTGCCGGAGGTATGGGGGCGCAGCACCTCCTGGTCCCCGAGTCCCCGGAGGTGCTGCCGTACCGCTGCGGGGTTGTGCAGGGCGTGGGGTTCGGCCGGTGCGGCGGCTGGTGGTGCGGGGTGTGATGGGGGAGGTGGTGTGGGCTCGAGGGGGTGGTCGTTGTTGTCGCGTGTGGGGTCCGGTGATGGGGTTTCTTGTGTTGGTCGCGGGAGAGGGGACTCGCGGTGCTGTGTGTCGGTGGGGGCATCGACATCAATCGGTTGGTGGAGGCTGCCGCGTGTTGCGTCTGTGGCCTGGTCCTGGGGGGGGGGCAGGCGGGGGTGGTGTGGGGGTGGCACTGTTGGTGTTGGGGGGGGCGGGGGTGGGTGTTGTGCTGGCTCAGGGTCTGGGCGTCCCTGCCGGTCGTGTGGGTGTTGCGTGTGTGCGCTCTGCGGTCCCTGCGGCCCCTGGCTGGTTGAGGTGCCGAGGTGTGGGTGGGAGGCGGCCGCATGGGCGTCCGGGTGGGGCTGTGGTCCGTATGTAATGGGTGGCTGCTGGTTGATGGTGCTCGGTGGTATGGGGTGTGGGTGGGGGGGCTGCTGGTGGTGGTAGGGCGCTCCTATCAGGCCCTGGTGTTGTTGGTGTGCGTGCGCGGCTACCCGCGGGTCCATGGCAGTGTACCGTCGCTCGTGTGTCGTGGGCTCGTGTAGTGGGGGCGGCGGGTGGTGCTGGTTGTGTGTGGTACCTCGGCATTGGTGGGTGTGGTTGTAGGGGCTGGTGGTTGTGGTATACGTGATGGTGTGGTGCGGTGATGTGTGCCGTGTGGGGTGGGCAGTTCGTGGGGCCCGGCTGTACTGGGGCTTGGTGGGGATGCAGCTGGTGGGAGTCGTTGTAGTATTGGGGCATCAGGGGGTAGGGGTTGGGTGGGACGGGGGCGTGGTGGTGGTGTTGGTGGTGCCACGTCCCCTGGCTCTGCGCGTCTGGTGGTCCTGGCATGGTGTGGACGTGTGTGGGCGGTGGTGGCTGGCTGGGCTGCAGGGTTAGGATGCTGCGGTACGGTGGTGGTGGCGGGCGCTGGTGGGGGCGGTGCTGTTGGTGTGCCTCGGGGGTCTGGGCGTGCGGTGTGGCTGGACCCGGGCCCCGGTCAGGGTGTCGCGCCCTGCTGGCAGGCGCGCTGGCGCGCGCCCTGACCTGTTTTGGTCTTCATGGCCTGATGGGTGCTGGGGGCGTGTGAACCCCCCCGTCCCCGTGGGGGTAGCGGTGAGCGGGCATGCCAGCGGTGTGCCTCTCCGAGGCGCGTACCGAGGCCTCTGACGTAGGTGCGCTGGTCCGTGAGGCCCATCCGCGTGGCGGTGGCCTCGTCGGGGGCGGCCAGGTGGGCGTCCCGAAAGGACGCCCAGCCCTTGGCGGGATTCAGGTGCGCCTGGTTGGGGTGATGTGCCGGGTAGAGGAGTGCGCTGAGTGGGTAACGTGTTCCTTTCCATCGGCCGAGGGCGGTGTTGAACCGGCGGCAAGTGATTCGGAGGTAGGCTGGTATCTCCTCTTGTGCCGTGTCCGCCCACGCTTCTGGCGTCAGGGCTGCTGCTTGGGGGGCCGAGAGTTGTGAGTCTCGGAGGTGTAGGTCACGGTGGTGGAGGTATAGGGTGAGGAGGATGTGGCGGGCCGCCACATTCAAGCCGCCCCCCCTGTGGCGTAAGGGTGGGCTGTGGGGGGGCAGGGATGTGCTGCCCGTGGCCATGGCTATGGTCCATGCGTGGTTCGCCGCGTCCGCCACGTAGTATGCTCCTAGGTGGTCCCGGAGGGTGTCGGGGAGTGGCCTGAAGAAGCTGGGGTGACTGGCGGGGGGGGGGTGCGGCTGGGGCCGCGGTCTGTTCGCGGTGGTGAGGGTTGAGGTCCCCGCAGTGAGGGCAGTGGGTGAGGCGGTGCACGGCTCCCAGGCAAACCCAGTGGTCTGAGTTGCAGGGCAGGGCCGTCTGTGGTAGCCGCTGGCGTACGCAGAGGGGACATGCGGTGGCTGGCGGTCGGTGGTACCTGTGGACGGACGGTGGCGTGGGGGGATGGCGGCTGGCCGCGCGGGCATGCTGATGGGCGTGTGTGCGGTGCCTGTGGTGCCCGTGTGTGCCGTACCAGTGTTGTGCTCGGTGGATGGTGTGTAGGCGTGGTGGGGGTCCCGTGTTGGTATGTCACGGGGTAGGTTCTCATGGTTGGTAGAACAGCAGTTTGAGGAAGTGGGCTTGGTCTGTTTAAGGCAGGGTGGCTGGATGCTGCAGGTATTTGTGGGTGCGGTATGTGAGCTGCTCCGCTGTCTTGGCAACTGCCGTCCGTTGCATGTGCGCTGCCGTGGCCTGGTGTCCTCCCCGTGGGTGGGTAGGAAGGTGTGGACGGCAGTGGGGACGAGTCCCCTGCGGACCGCCCTGAGTACATCAGTCTGCTTGAGGGCGGTGATGAGTTCTTGGGTCGCTGGGGACTGCGTCAGCCATCCGGCGTGCTGTGCGATGGTGTGGGTTGGGTTTCAGTCTGTGAGGGTGTCCAGTCCTCTGTACAGGGGGCACACCTTTAGAAAGATGTCCTTGATTAATGCCCTAGATACTTTGATGAAATCCTGCAGGTTGTGAAGTTGAAAACCCAAACCAAAGCAGCAAGTAGAGCAAGAACAGGATGTGGATCGAAACAATGAATGGTTTTGGGATCCAGTGTAACACAGATTGGCTGCAGATAGACAATGCAGGTATAAACACTAGGATCCAATCACAAATGGGTAATACAAAAGATTTTATATGAAAATTGGTGTGACTCTGGCCTCCAAGATAGCATCAGGCACTTCATGTGCACTCGTTTGGGTGAAATGGTGCTGGTTAGGAATGTGGTGCATAGATGTCAGGCCAACACAGAAAATGACTTGGCCAAGCAACTGAATTCAGAAACAGTTACAAGGTAGAACCTCAATAAGTGGTAGAAACAATTGAGTATAGGGGTCTTGGGGTGGGAGACCACTAGGCTTAACCTCCAAGGCCTCAAGCATGAAATGCCTATTTTATTTCGGTATATCCTCCATGAAGGAAGGTACCTCGCTCAGTTGAGTGGTAGGGGTGAACTTCATGGGGGGGCTAGGGTTACAACCCTAGTTACCTTGAGGAAGTGTACTTTAGGCTTCAAAAGAGTGATAAAAATACTTAAGTTAGTCTTAGCATCAACAAAAGGGTTTTAAGGGGGGCTTGGTCTGGATTAAGCCCTCCAAGAAAGACATGGCAGTGACTTCTTCTTACTCCCCTAAGCTAGTAGGACCAAGGAAAAAGGCTCAAATATTCGCAAAATTACCTGTTAAAATGCATCAAACTTACCAAAACATCCTCATCAGTTTATAGAAGCCCATCACACTGTAGGTACCCTCGAAAAACAGTGTAATGTACCGTGAATGATGTCCCTTCGATCGGGCATTCCTCAAAAGTCGCCGGCGTGCGACGAAAACCATTGGTAAAAATCTGGGGGTAGTGGGGTTTGAACCCAGGACTCCCTCCCTAGAGCACATGTGCTTGCCCACTAGGGTACAGTCGACCGCTCTGATGCGGACGGCGATCGCTGTATAAACAGCGTTTCAGTAAACGTCCTGACCAAGGGCCAGGGCGGAGCAATATTCCCAATGGACGACACAAACCTCCAGGAGCTGAACAAAATAGCAAATATAAGCAACAGGGAGTGATTCCTGCGGTTTAGCAAAAGAGGTAGCGATTTAGCAAGTCAAATCGCTAAAAATTTGCGAAATCACGCGGGAAATCGTCATTTCTACACATAACTCAAAGGCGCAGACTAGCGCAAAGGAAGCAGACTTCAAAAACAAGGTTGCGCAGGCATAAACGGCTTTTGGAAGAGAAGGGATGGGCCGTAGTTTTTAACGTTCTAAAGGAAATTTTTGCCCAGTTGCATCAAACATTTTATAAACTTTAGAGAAAAGTATTCAAATTCAACCCACACCACAGAGCAGGTGGACAACCCACCTCTCAGGTATGCCAGTGTCATCTCACACGCATGCATTGCGTTCGTGTTGGTTGCTTCGTTAAAATGTTACGGTTCTCAACGCTGTGTTCTTTGGGGGTTCGGGCGCTCATCTCTTTTGCTCTGCACAGGTCAAAACAGGAATGAAAGGTATGCGATGCAAATGGAGCGCGCAGCGCGCACATAGGGTTAGAATATGCGCAGTGCTTGCGATGCATGTGCCCAATGGAGGCATTCACAGGCTGTGTCGCTTTCCCTGTGTCCCAATCCAGCCTTGTTCTCTCTTCACAGGTAAGACAAGAAAGTGCTTGTTCGTGTTCGTGCACTTGTTCCAACACAGCGCCAACGTAGTAGTCGGAAGCGTTAGTGCGCAGGACGAACCCTCGGTCAGGATCCACGAGGTGCAAACCCACTGCGGATAGCAGCGCCTGCTTCATTTCCTCAAAGGCACGGTCGGACTCAGCATTCCAGACCAGAGCCTTCTTTGACCCCTTCTTGGTCTCCTGTCGGTTGCCCTTGAGCATGGTTGTCATGGGGGCTGCATACTCGGCATACATCTTGATATACCCGGACTAGTAGTTGCAGAACCCCAAGTACGCCCGTAGCTCAGAGACCGTTTTGGGCTTTTCCCACTGCTCGATCGCAGCCACCTTGCCAGGTATGGGCTTCCGCTGCCCGTTCCCAACTACGTGGCCAGCAAAAACCACCTCGCTTACCGCAATGGTGGCCTTGTCACTGCTGCCCGTGAGTTTGTGCCGAACCAGAAGGTCCAGCACTCGGGTGACGTCCCTCTCATGTGCCTCCAGGAGCTCCTCATAGCTCACACTGGGGTCCCCGGACGCGATGATCACGTCGTCCACGAAGGGGTCCGCACAGTCACGCACCGGCTCAAGCAGGTTCTCCAGTATCCGCTGAAAACCCGCATTGCCGTTGGTAATGCCCATGGGCATCACCTTCCACTGGAGAGGTCCAAGTGGGGTTCTCATGGCTGTGCAGGCACGGGACTCCTCGGCGAGAGGCATCTGATGATAACCATGTTTCAGGTCAATCACCGTGAAGATCCTCCGCCGGTGTTGTTTTTGCAGCATGTCCTCAATGAGGGGCAGCGTATAGCTGTCATGCTGCGTTTGGGCGTTTAGGCCGCGGTAGTCGGCCACGAGCCGCCACTCTTGGGCCACCTTCTTGGGGACGACGAAGCACGGGGAGGCCCACTCGGAGTTGCACGGCTCAAGCCAGCCTCTCCCGATGAAGTCACGGAGGATCTTCTCCATGGCTTCCTTCCTCTCGCCCCTCAGGGCGAACTCCCGGTGTCGATACACACGGGGGTGCGGCTTCAGTCGTATCTTGGCCTCGCCATACGGTCCACGCACCGGTGGGGGAAACACAGGTCTTCCGCTGAAGAAGGTGTCCCCATACTTCTGCTTCAGTCTGCCCCTCAATGCTTTGATCTTGGGGCACTCATCAGACTCTGCCTTGGCTTTTCCGGGCACCTGGACCACTGAGCTTACTTGAGGGGTAGCGACCCCACTCGGTTTCGGCTCAGGTGGTCTTCCCAGGTGGCCCAAAGGGCCATCTCTGGTCTTGCCTCGGGACAGGTCACCGTAGGTGGGTGGGTTGCCGCCAATTGGCTCGTCCTGGCTGGACATGTGGTCCAGCACCCTCTTTACGAAGGTATTCCCATCATAGGAACCGGAGACGATGGAATCCACTTCCCGCCAGGCTTTGTCCTGGCCCTTGCCCTCACGCTGGCTTCCCCAGTCATGAAAGGGCTGATCCATATACCCCTGAACCAGATCCAACTCCTCTTCGGTGAGGGGGTCCTCCGATTCTCCGATGTCAACAGGGGAAACCGCAAAGCATTGCCGCCATGGCTCCGCTATGATGCCGTTGACACACACGAAGTCCGTGGTGTCGGCCTGTTCAAGGCCCCCATCCACATAGTGGAATTCCGTTGGCCATCTCTGGGGTGGCATGGGCTGTCCCTTAGCGTCCTGATAGACACTCTCTCCAGCCGGTAGGACGACCTTGTTTCAGGTCATGTTGGTCAACGAGACCACCCGATCTCGTGTGCTTTCCTCCTCGGTGCATCCCATAGGAACAACCAGCACTGCCTTGGAGCGGTCCTTGCGAATCTTCGCTACCGCCCTTGGAATGTCCCATCGGGGGCAAAGGATCCAGATCAAACCCTGATGCGGACCCCAGTGCTTCTTCCACGCGGAGTCCTGGGCGCTCCAGTACTTCTCACAAACCCGAAGATGGGCAGAGATTCCTGAAAAGAACGCATCCAGGGCCAGATCTGAAGCTCCCAGGTCCGCGACCACTCGGCTCGCCACTTCCGGCATTACGCCGTACTCCTGGTTTGCTGGCCCAGTTGGCTCAGTGCCCAGCGCGGCTACCTTGAGCTGATTGCATTCCGGGTGGATCCATTGGCATACCACACGGTGCTCAGGTGACGAAAGCCACGAGAGCTGGTCGTCCTGGTACAGGGTCATTGAGGCCTGGGCAGGGAGAACGCCGGAGTCTGTCTCCATCATGAAGTCGTACCCAACGATCATGTCCCAGTCCATCTCGGCCTCGTAGAAGCGACCTTGCAGGAGAACTTCCTTGCCGAGGTCCAGACGGCTCGGCTCACGGTGGTTCACGAACTGCAGCCCAATGGCCGCTTCCTTCGTGCCTCCCACCATGTACTGGCCGTCAAACACTCTGGCGGAAGTAGGCCAGCCTTGACCAAGCTGACCTGAGCTCCCGTGTCGACCAACACGTCGAAGACCTTCTCCACTTCCCCGCATAAGGCACGGACCTCAAGGTGCAACTGCCGCTCACGCCCAACTCGGCGCACGGCGTGCAAGCTCAGGATCTCCGGCCGTTCCAGAAGCTCAACAAGCGACTGCTGCAGGTCATGGACAATGGGCTCAGGCTGCCCATCCGCAGCATCAAGCTGCGGTCCGGGTGATCCTCTGATACTCTCAGATAGATCTTGAAGCACATCAAATACATTCTTGGTCGCGAAGGATGGACGGCTGCAAGGGTTCGTGCCTTCACTTGCCCTCGACCCGCCATCGCGACTGCCCTTTGCTTTGGGTGCCGGACCGGGCCTTCCGCCCGCGGCAGTCCCTTTGTGCTTATCGTCTCCCGACTGGGATGGTGTCGCGCTTCCCACGACACCATCCTGCGACCGCCTCAGCTGGGGCCCTTGGCTGCAGGGGCTCTGCTGAGGGGCGTCGGTTGTGGTAGTAGGGGTACTCTCCTCCGCGTCAACCTCGCTGACACCCTTCTTCTTTCCCCCTTTCTTAGCCTTCTTGTCCTTGTCCTTGTTCTTGTCGTTCTCTTTGTTCTCCTTGTTCTTGTTGTCCGACCTGGGGACCCAGTTCCTTTTGATCTCCTGGATCTCCTTGGCCAACTCGGTCCCCACCGACATCAGCTTGGAGAGCTCGTCCTTGTCGACCTCCACTTTGGCCTCCCGGATACCCGCGGGTGCACGTTTCTCCGACCTGTGCACCTTCTTATAGGGCTCCGTGTTGGCCTTGCGGATGGGGCATGTCCGGTGGTCATGGTTGAACCCTTTCTTCCTCCCATAACACACGAAATAACCCTGAGGGTGAGCTCGTATGAACTCCCCAAAGAACAGCGCGGGGTCGCCAATGCGGCGGAGTCCCTCTCCTCCTTCTTCTCCAAACCCTGCTGCAGGGGCTTCCAGCTTCCCCAATTGCTTCCCGCGTTCAGGTTGCTGGCCACAGAGGCACAAACGGCCATCTCGGCGGGCTCATCGTCGTCGTCATTGTCGTCGAGAGCCTCATCGCCATCGGCTCCCGCTGGGTCCATGGCAGCTTCCCCGCCAGGCCCCTCGTTAACGTAGTTGACGTCACGGTCGCCGGGACTCAACCCGCGGGTGTGGTGGAGGTTCCGGTACTCCTTGAGTACCTCCTCTCCAACCCACTCCAGGATCTCGTCGCAACTCATCCGCGCCGGGATGGCATGCAGACGGATGGTCTGGCCGCTCACTTCACACTCATCAAGGCGCCACATCGCGGTCTTCTCGCGATTGCCCCTGACGGTGATGAGGAGCGTGTTCCGCAGGGAGTGCCGTTTGACATCCCGGGCCACGTTCTTCCGTGTCCAAGCCACCTAGTTCGTATGATCCTTTTTGGGGAGCATCATCTTGACCGTGTGGTTGGACTTGGCCCTCTTGGCTTCCTCCTTGGTGACTCTCTTGATCCATGCTTCCGGCAGCATGGAGAGCAGGCGGGCCTGCTCGTCACCCTCATTCCAGTCCTCCACGTTGCGGCGGAAGAGGATGTATTGCCCCCGGAAGTCCCGCCAATCCCGTAGGCGGATCTCCCGGCCATCATGCTGAAGCTTGAGATACTTCCACCGCTTGGCAGCCACCTGCGGAGCGTCCAGCCGCTCCTGCTCGTTGAGCCACTTCTTGGCTTCCTTGAGGGTCTTGATTTCCCCCTCCTTGGTCGCCACGAAGTATAGCTCTCAGAGCACTTCCGGCAGGCGGTACCTGAACCGTTTGAAGACATATCTCTCCGCATCTGCGGGATCCATTTCCTCAGTGACAGTCACCCCCCAATCATCCAGCTTCTCCAAGAAGCGGTCGAGGTTGAGGGGGTTGCCATCGTAAATGGGGGGATTGATGTCCTTCAGGTCTTCCCACACGGCGGCGCCCGCGGCCTTAGAGACCATGAACGCCGGCCCCGAGGTCGACCGAGGTTCCCATCGGCGTCCCCCACAGACTCCCACTGCCGCCACTTCATTCTCCTTCACAGTATCCGTGTGGCTACGCCGTGGTTCCTCCATGTACGCTGAACCTAGATGTTCACGCCGTACTCCTTCCATGTATGCCTCCTCATCACAGCGCCGGCGGCTGCGTTCAGCGGCCTCCCGTCGTACACCACGCGGCAGGGGTAATGCCGCACTCCTCCAGGTCTTCCTCACCTCCGCCGACATCCCACTCCACGTCCCCTTTTGGGGACCTCATCCCTGAGTCCATCATAACGCCTGCCA
This sequence comes from Eutreptiella sp. 'Long Island Sound 2002', assembly GCA_964036045.1. NCBI lineage: Eukaryota > Euglenozoa > Euglenophyceae > Eutreptiales > Eutreptiaceae > Eutreptiella > Eutreptiella sp. 'Long Island Sound 2002'. The sequence goes on from OZ038378.1 coordinate 49,020,898, forward strand.
GCCATTGGGAGTGGCTCCTGGGCTGGTGCGGGGCGTCGGGGGCGTACTGGTGTCCGCGGTGGAGCACGGCGGTTGTGGTACTCCGCCCTGAGCCACTCATCATACCACTCCTCACTGCCACTGCCGGGCGGCACGCGCTCGTTACGGTGGCCCGCGCTGTGGTGAGAGGGGGCGCTCAGAGAGGGGGCACTGGCGCTGGGGCGACTCCTGGGGGCTCCGCCAGGGGCGTGGGTTCTGCCTGGACCTGGTCCAGGTCCCCAGCTGTCGTCCAACGAGCCAGACTCCAGGGTGGGTGGTCGCTGCCGACGCTCCAACGGCCTTCCACCTCGTCCAACCTCTGCTGCAGGCCGTTGATGACCTTGTTCAGCAGCCTGGTCTCGCCCCTTGCGATGTTCAGCTCCCTCTGGGCGGCTTTGGCGACCTTGGCGATCTTGACCATCTCCGTCTTGGCGATGTCCAGCTCCTTCTGCGCGCCCGCGGCGACCCTGGGAATGCGGATCATCTCGCCTTGCCCGTGTCTACCTCGCACTCGAGGGACTGGACCCTCTTGCGGAGGTGGACAATCCACCGCCAGGTGGCATCCGGGTCACCGTTCCCTGGTGGGTCGTCGGGGTCCCAAGGGGGTCCTCCAGGAGGGCCATCGCCGGGTCCGCCCTGTCCAGGGGGTCCTCCCCCGCCCGGAGGTCCGCCTCCAGGGGGTTCACTTGGTGGGCGTCCTCCAGGGGGTCCTGATGGTCCTCTGCCAGGGGGTCCCGGTGGGTCTCCGCTGGGTCGCCTCGGTGGGTCCGAGGATGGGGGCCTCTCCGTGTAACCGAAGTCCATGTCTTCCTCCTCGTCCAGGTCGCCCCACCTAGGCGTCTCGGTCTCGGAAGACTCCGAGCTCCGGTAGGGAGGAGGGAGATCCTCAGCCTCACCCTCGGGCTCCATGGGGACGTCTCCGCCTCCTTCGCCAGCCACTCCTCGGCGATGTCGGCGGTTTCGTCCATCCCCGTCGCTGGCGGTGAAGAAGGGGTCGGAGTCGTGGGGGTGTCCGCCCGCTGGCCTCCGTGACCTCTCGGGGGTCTTCCCCTTGCCCTTCCTCCGTTGGTAGGCGGTGGGGCCACTGCTCCCACTGCTGCCCGTGTCGACCCCCTCCAGATCCAGCGTCATCTTGGAGGAGGTGTCCCCTTCGAAGAGCTTTCGAAGGGTCTCCACTCGGGATCCTCCCGGGGGAGTCTCGCGGCGGAGCTTGGCCTCCGCCTCCTCCATTGTGGCGGCCTGGCTGCGGCAGCTCGCCTTTTGGCCTCTTCTCGGGTACGAGCAGCCTCGGCTTCCCGGGCCTGCTGCAGCCGAGCCTTCCCCGCTTCCAACGCTGCCAGCTCCGCCTCCGTCCTGGCCCTCTCCTCAGCGACCTTCCGTCGCGCGGCCTCGATGACGTCCTTCCTGGCGGCGTTCGCCTGGGCCTTGGCCGTTGCTTCGGCGTGGGCCCTTTCCTCCGCCTCCTTCTTTGCCCTCTCGTGGGCAAGCGCCTCTTCCAGCGCCTTCACCTCGGGCTCCTTGCAGGCAATGGCCTCCTGGGTCAGGCGGGCTTCCTCGGCGGCTGCCGCCACCTCAGCCCCGACCCGAGCAGTCGCTGCCTCATGGGCAGCTGCAGCCGTAAGACCGGCCGCGATGGCCGCGACGGTCGAGGCGTGGAAGGCCATACCTCTGCCCCAATCTGTGGCCTCCTCCTGTGCGATGCCGACGGCGCCCTCCACGGCAGCGTTCTGCTGCGTGGCCCGTTGCTGGGCAACCAGAAGATTGCAGGGCACCTCACAGGCGCGCTCGCAGGCGCGCGCCACGTCCCTTTGGTTGGGAGCGACGCTGCTGCTGGAGCTGGCCTGGTTCGCCGGCCTCCTCCCCCGCTGGGCCGACTCCACGTCGCTGCTGGGGCCTGACTTCCTCAGGTGCAGCTGACGGAGCTCGGCCTTGGCCTGCTTGGCGACTTCAAGGAAGTCGCCAAGGGTGGTGTGGCCGGGGTGGTGACCGCCAGTGGCCCGTTGGGGGCTGGGGGCTGGGGTTCCGCCCTTGGCGCCTCGGGCGGCTTCGGCGGCCAGGGATTCCTGGTACTCCCGCCATTTCCTGTCCCGCTTCCTGTCCCCGGCGGAACGCTTCTCTTTCCCAGGAGACGCGCTGCTGCTGCTGCCCTGCAGCGTGCGCTCGTTCCCCAGCTCCGGGAACTCCTTTTCGATCATGTCCCACATGGAGACATTGATCTCGGCGCCTGACGGGTACTCGTTGTGGTTCTCGTCCTCCTCAATCCCGTCAGGGCGCAGTCCTTCGCCGGGCCTGTCTGGTCGGGTCCAGACCCTCCAGCGCTTCGTGCGGAAGCGGTAGGCATACCCTTCCACCCGCAGCCAGTCCTCCACTGCCTGCAGGCGGTCGGCGCCCATATCCTCGCGGAGCTCGAAGCTCCCGGGCATGCTGCCTTCGCACTGGGGATGGCTGTGGCGGTAGTGCTGGTCCCACACCAACCCACGCAGTAGGCGCACCGCATGGGGGTGGGGCCGCGGCCACGTCTTGCCCGCCTCCTGCCAATTCACCATCGTTCCCCTCGATGGACTGGTCCTCGGGGTGGCTGCTGAGGCTGTTAATGTAGCTGGGAGTGAGGCCTTGCTGGTCGGCCGAAGGAACTCGTTGATGTCGGAGTTCCGGTCCCTACACCTCCTTCACGGACTCGGCGCTGTTGCTGGGCGGCGCTGCGAAGCCCGTGGTGCTCGGTATTGGTGGGCTTGAGTGGCACGCGGGAGATGGGTAACGCCGCGGCGGTGAAACGCTTTTGACACGTTCCTGTGGGGGGCCTGGCCACAGGATGCTGAGGTAGACACGCACAAGCAAGCAGGCAGGCAAAGCACTGCGCTCACAGGGGCATCATTACGCTCGTGTAATGTGACATGTCATGTGACAAAGCGTTTCAGGATCCTTGCCACTCTGAAACAGGGGAACAAAAGTATGTACAGCAACACATCAGGATATGTACACACGGCGTTAAGACTGGACTGGGGTAAGGCCATCACAGGACAATACACACTCAGTCCCAACTCATATCCCAATCCCAGGTCCGACTCTCGCAGTGGCTGGGAGGGGCGGGGGCTCAAACACAACCCATGCCCTGCTCAGTCTGGACCCTGGAACCCTGCCAATAGGGGAGAGTCTTCCGCCCAGCCACAGGCGAGGGCCCGGGAACCCAGGGGCTCCAAGGCCAACAGACAGTGGCTCCCCATGCTCCCCTGACAGCAGGTCCCAACTCCTCTCTGAGCGAGAGATAGGGCCCCGCCATTATCCCCTAGGAGTTGGTAGCTGAAAATGGGCTGTTTCAGCCCAAACTGATGTTAGCTCCGAAACCTCCAAAATCGACCCCTTGTCTGGACCCGCCAGAGGTAGGGACTAGGCAACTGAGCCTATGCCCTTTGAGTACAATCTCTTTGGAGCCCTCACCCAACCTGGTTCCCTCTGAGGTCCCGGCATCAGGGCACCACGAGGTCATCAAGTGGGGTCACGATGCCAAAATCACCAAACTCTGCGTCATTCCCACGCATGGCTCGCACGGCCAGGGCAAGCCCAATGGCTCACAGGATGAGAGGCAGGACCTCAGACCTTTTTCTGAGTGTACAACTCGAAAATGGGTCCAGGCTCATTGTGGGCATAGAGATATGGGGCCGCCGATTGACCACACGCGGGGATGAATTTGGGGTCCCAAAAGGGGGTCATTTTGGCTGCTCAAAATGAGCCAAAATCTGGGGTATCCCCAATAGTATATCTCCACGCCGGCTGGGAGATCGGATCCGCCATTCCATATGCGATCCACCAGGAGTCCAACAGAGACTCCCATGCCCTTGGCCCTCAAAGATCTCCTTGCATCCGGCGTGATGACAATCCAAATTTGGCCCACAATTGCCAAAATGGCAAAATCGTCCACACTCACTTTGGGCTGCCACCTTGACGAAGGCTGCTCCGCTTTGCCCACGTGGTGTGTGAACCATGGTGACCAATATCCATAACACCCATGTCATATATGGTCCATTGGTCCATGCGTCCGGCGTGCACGAGAGGGCTGAACATGGTGCACGGCGGGCAGAAAATGTGGAAAATTGCTCAAAATGGCCGAAAATGCGCACACTCATGGTTGGGGCAAATGAGACACATGCCCGACTTGGACCGGAGTGTGCCATAGGATTGGTATCAAGTCATATGCGTCCAACATATCTTTTGGGCGTCGCCCAAACCCATCCGTTTTTGGGGAATGGCAGGGTCGCCAAGTGAGCCCATGATTTGGGATAGTCCCAAATTGCCAACATGGCGGCCTCGGTATGCCAAGCCCAAGAAGAGTAATTCGACGGGTCCAAGAAATGTTGGGCACCGAAGTATGTACCTACATAACATACTTTGGTCATGATGTCAATTGAGTGCAACGTTGAGATACACGGTCGCCACTTGACATCATGACGGGCAGGAAACAGCAAAATTGGCGAAAAAACACGCAAAAGTGCCTTGAAAACTACGCAAATATATTATAATATCTTCGGCTTGGATTGAGTAATCGACAAATCCTTCTAAACACAATGACCCGACCCCAATGACCTCCGATTCCACATATGTGCTCCACTTGGGGCGCTTTGGAAGGCCGCGCGCGCTGCCTCCCAAGTGGGCACATGCAAATATGGAATATTGCAAAAAACACACCTTGCTCGCAACGCATCGCTTCGGGAGCGCTCCACAAGCGTCCCTTCACGAAGGGTAGGCTTGCGAGTGTTGGTTGGGAGTACAATGAAGGGAGTCGTGCGATATGGAGTCCATTGGCGGGTTAGTCTTGGAAGGGTGCACCCGCCAGATGGGCACCTGATATGACACCAAATATGGCATACAGCCCTACCCTCGCCTTCTACACCCAACCTAGTGGCATAGAATCAAAGTATGCCTATATTCTAGAGTAACGTTGGTCCCTCAACACGCATGCAAGTGCTTTGGTCGAAAATCGACCTCCTTCCGGAAAGCCAAATTTTAGCATGCACGCAAAATATGTTGCCAATACATATATGGAGATCATATATGTACTATCCGGGGAAGACAAGTGATATGCCCCGGATGTAGAGGCAAGCAAAGAGGGAGAATACGCAAACTCAACATACTTCTACACGTACTTGGACGCCAAGTACGTGAAAAAGCGCACTTCTTGGAGAACACTGAAAATAAATAACCCTTTGGGCCTATGCAGTTGGGATCCTTTGGCCTCATCTTATGACTATGGGGGGCAAAACCTCATACACAGTGCCTATGAGGCACGTTAGTTCGCCCTTGGGCGCTTGAACGATCGTAACCCTTGAAATTTGACTTGGGGGTTCAAAGCGCTTTCGGCCGCCAAGATTTTCTGGGAAAAATCTTGGACGCGATGCGTTCTATCAAGGAAAAAATTGCGGATCACTCGAAGACTGTTTCAGTCTTAACTTCAAGAAAGATCGTTTTACAGAATCATCTAATGCAGAGCACGGAACGCGCAACGTCAGGCGGCGATTTCACGACAATTAGAAATTGCGGTAGAAATCGGGTATTTCACCAATTTCTAGCCGGAAATCGACAAAGACAGTAAAATTATGGTAATTCCACATCGATTTAATGGTGAGAAATCGGATTCCAGATTTCGCGGGTTAGAGAACAGGGATATCCCGCTGACAGCCGGTGTCAACGGCCTCCGCACGGGTGTGACGGCTCACAGGCCTCCCGGCCATGGGCCATAGGTTCTGGGTACCGCTTCAATAGTGCCTCAACTGTTGGGTGCATACAGCAGTTCACCACCTAGACGTGGACTGCACCCGACATGGAACCTGGATCCATCTATCCTGATGATACAATAGGGTTTAAAACAAGGGTACTGTAGGCATTTACGCCGCGAGGAGGGTAGGCATGAATGGTGTATCAAACGAAGGTCACCAACCTTGAAGCTGGCAGGTCGCCGTAGGCGGTTCCGTCGGCTCAGTTCACGGTCACGAATGTGTCTCAGGTTAGTCCCAGCATGGTTAGCCAGAGACTGCTTGTTTTCCAGCCAATCTCCCACAGGGCTCTTGAAGTCCTCAGGAAAGGGGGTTTTGAAGAACCAAGCAGGTCGTCCTCCATGGAACAGTTCGTGGGGGGTGAAACCCATAGAGGAGCTCCGCTGTGAATTCATGGTCAACACTTCCCAGGGCACTAGGCGTACCCAGTCTTTGGTACGCTCCAGTTTCATGATGATTCTTAAGTTTTGCTCCACCACAGGGTTCTGTCTCTCACAGAGAGGGTTGGACGTGTGGGTATAGGGTACACCTGTGGTTACCTCCACGTTGAGGGCATTTAGCACTCGTTTGTACCACCCAGTGTCACTGCGGATGCGTACATCCTCATCAGAGTGCACCTGCTTTGGTGCCCCATATGGTTTGAACCATTGTTCGACCAACAGTTTCACAGTCTGCTCACCTGTGATTTTCTTATTGCAAGGGAACACACGGGTGAAGCGAGATAGGCCACAGGTGACCACTAGGCAACTATCATAGCCGCCGAAGCGTGGTAGGGCGTGGAGAAAATCCACGTAGAGAAGAGAGTCAGCACAATAGGGTATGGGTAAGCTGTAGATCAGGCCCCTATCCCTACTGTCGCTCTGCTTGCTGGCATGACAGCCACAAGCATCCACAATGGTCTGCATACGCGACCTCAGTTCAGTCAGGGTTAGACTGGAGTAGACACACTCACGGAAGAGGTCCACTGAGCGATTAGCACCAGTGTGACCAAAACTGAGATGGGACCACTGTAGGCACCCATCCAGTCGTGCCTCAGGCACCACAATTCGGTCCTCGTAGAAGAGGTACTGATTGTTTTTCTACCACTGGTGCCCGTCAATGACACGGGGTTCGAGACCAGTGCTGAGGGTTTGGAGAATTTCTTTATACTCTGACCGATAGTCGGTTAGACTACAACCCTCCAGGATTCCAGCAGTGCGCATGGACAGGTCAAGCTGGACATCCATACGCTGGAAAGCCTCTCTGGCCAGCACCTCAGAGCTCTCACCTATAAGCGCATCGAAGTTGTTGCGCGATGTATAGTCAGACAGTTCATTCTTTATTCCGGGGATATGATGCACTGTCAGCCTGAACTGGCTCAGGTAAGTCCACCACCGTTTTAGCTTTGCTTTCTCTGGTGGTGGACCCTTCTGAAAAGACTTCACGGGCTCCTCGTCACACAGCCAGACAATAGGGTTAGATCCCAGGAGTCGGGATTGTGACGAAAGCACCAACATACCGGCCAGGAGTTCCTGGTCATAGGTGCTGTAATTCCAACGCGCTTGGTTCCATTTCCAATTCCAGTGTCCCAGTGGCACCAGTCGCCACTCACTGGTAGAATAGTCATGTTTCAATGAACCATCACGGTTCAGTCCACTAGTACTATAATTGCAGTGGGTTAGTTCAGCGGGGTTAAGCTCCTGCCATTGGTAGATCGTACCACCCCCCCCAACATCACTGGCATCAGTGATCAGGACTATCTCGCCCTCAGGGCGGGGTACTCCCAGGCAGTTGGAGGAGGCAATCTTCTTCTTCAACTCCTGGAAACACTCTTCCTCTCTGGCGGTCCACCTCCAGGGAGTAGTTTTCTTGATTAGGTCTGTGAGGGAGGCAGAGGAGTAAGTAAAATTATGGATGTGACGCCGATAGAAATTACAGGCGCCTACAAAACTCCTCACGTCGTGTAGACCCTTCTTAGGGTCAACGCGAATCTGCATGTCCTGTAGGGGCTGCATCTTAGACGCGGCTGGTTTCCACCAACCATACCCCACGTCGAAACCCGGGTATTCCATCTGCTCTTTCATAAACTCACATTTTTCGAGTTTGATTCGGAGATGGTTTTCTTGACAGACAATGGAAATTTCACGGAGGAGAAGGACATGGTCCTCTTTGGTATTAGTACCCAAACTCACGTCGTCGATGGGAGCCTTCATTTCTGCACGTCGAGAAATGAACTCCTGTACCAGAGGCCTGCGCCTCAGTATGTACAAAATTTTGTTTATTAGCTCCTGAAAGAGCGCTGGGGCATTAGCCACCCCGAAAGGCATAACCTTCCACTTAAAGACACGGCCCTCAGGGGTTAAAAAAAACCAGCAGCTCCTGAGCTGCGGCGGTTAGGTCCAGCTGCCAGAAACCAGAGCGTTTGTCCATTTTGGTCTTGTACCTGCATTTGGCAATACGCTTCAGGGTATTTTCCATGTTGGGAATACTCCGTGAGTGGTTCTGGGTTTTCTTGTTGACCTCACCATAGTCTACAACCAGTCGTAGGGCAGTTGACCCTGGTTTGGCAACCAGGAGACAGGGACTGCAGTGATGGGGGTAGTCCCCCTGCTTATATTCCTCAACGAGGCCAGCATCAATACATTCCTGGATCTAGCGCTCGATTTCTTCAACCTGTTCCCGTGGAACGGGATGAGGGCAAAGCCTCACTCGCGTCTTTTCAAATTCAGGTTTCAGTTTCAGGTCCATCCGGACCAGTTTTTTACAAGAGGAGGGAGGCGGCCAGGCGCCGAACACCTCCTCATAGGTTATCAGGTTAGGAGCAGTTTCTTCAGGCGGGGGTCAAGGTTAAGACCCTCGAGTTTCTGAAGGAAATCCTCCTCAGCATGGAGGTTGCTCTTTTCATGTTCTTTCTTTTTCTGCCGATCAGCAGTTTAGGCAGGTACAGAACCATCGTCCCACTCAGGGGGACATTGCTGCCCATAGTGCAGAGAATACACTAGCGGTATCTCAGGATCAGGCAGCGTATAGGAATCATAGTCCTCCTCAGACCAGATGGAGGATTTCCAGGTCTGTCTGAGGCAGCCACTCTTGGCGCTCAATACCTTCGGCATTCAGGTACAACAGCCGCCAGAGTTCCTGAGTGTCATTCTCAGACAATGGCATGTTATTAGCAGCAGGCCGCGCCAGAGCATCAGCACTCAGGGCCACGGGTTCACCTGTGTGCATAGGCTGCATGTGTAGCACTAGCTTCCTAACAGGGCAAGCAGGTTCAGGGGTTGACTCTAGATCTACCTCCTCCAGCAACAGCTGGGCGAGGAAGGCATTGTGTTTTAGGTCAACACAGCTGGGATCAACAGGAGGGATAGTGCTGGCGATCTCAGACAGCTGGTCGTCAGCATCCTCCTTTACAGCTGCAGGTTCCAGATAATCATCGGAAGACTCACACCCTGTAACTGTGGCAGATAGGTGCTCAGGAGATCGACTTTTGAGATCAGAAAAGGGTCAGGCCACGATTTTCGGCCATGACCTCTTTCAGTAGCACCTGGTCTAGATCACACAGGGGTACATGATTGAGAGATCCATCGACGATGGACAGGAAGGTGGCCCACTCGGGGGCCTGCATAGCTGTGTCTGAGTCCTCAGGCACATAGATAGGGCCGTCGAGGAGTTGCACTCTTCCCACGGTCATTCGATCTAGCATACGGCGCCAGTAAGCATGTTCACCAGAGCAGCCCCAGTCAGGGGTGCAGATGACAACCATTCCTCCCTCATAAGCGATTTTGGTTAGAACCTTCGCGAGCAGGGAGAAAGGAGGGCTAGCATACGCTAGGCCCATTGCTTTCCAGAAGAAACAGAAAAGCATTGTTCAATTGTTTCGAGCAGTACAACTGCATCACGTGCTGTTGTTGGCTCACAAACAATTCCACCTGGATCTCATCCAGGTTTACCTGAAGGGCCGCCAGTCCATTTTCAAGAACGTGACGGGCCAATTGGTAGTTTTCAGTACGATAGTTAGTCTTGGATGCGTAGCGCAGTCCAGACTCTTTTCGTCCTGACAGCTCCAAAGGTACGGAGAACAGCCAACTGCCAAAGTCGCAGTGCAAAGAATAGGGGCGCTGGAGAGACAGCATTTTTACCCTGGGGGTTTCTTCGTAGGAAGTCTGTACCAATGACGATGTCAAAGGCGTCGTTGTCCGGCACTCTGCAGTGTTCGGTCACGGTTTTGTCGCCCAGGCATATAGTCACATCGACCCCCCCAAATGAATGGATGGTACGCCCATCCCCTACTCTTATGGCCACATTCTTAGTCTTCTTGAAAGTCCTTAGCAGGCGCCAGGCCACTATGGAAAGTGTTCCACCGGTATCAAGCACGGTTCGAAAAACTTGATCCCCGATTTTCACGACGATCCAGAAAACCAAGTCCTCCACTTCGGAGCCGCCCCCCTACTCCTCATCAGGGAACTTGACATCCTCCCCTGCAGCTATGAGGGACCTGGCCATCCAGGCCAGCGCCTCTTCTTGGAGTTCTTCCCCTCAGGGGTAGCATCATCCCCCTCGGGGCGCTTCTTGGGGTCACTTGCGGCAGGAGTGGGTGTAGCAGCAGGAGAGGGTGTAGCAACGGGCGCTGATGAGCGCCTCTGGGGGTTCGGGGGTCCATTTTTGCCGCCCCCCTTGCCACCTCCTTTACCACCCTTATCCCCATTCTCGGGGTTTTTGGTGGGTGTTTGGGTCTTCTGGCGTTCGGCCTCCTGACGCTTCAGTTTATCACTCTCGCGTTTCTTTATGTGACATTCGTCTTCGTAGTGACGACGTTTGCCAGAATACCCACAGGTGATGGTACACCTTAAATGATCCTGATGGGTCACAGGTTTCCCATCCTTGGTATGCTGCTGTCGTCTCATCTGCAGCATACAGCTACTGCGGTGATCGCAGTCAAAGGCATGACAAGGCCCCCCCTTGTCATTGACAGGTTTGCAGTAGAACAGAGGGGATGTACCTGCATCATGTTTAACCTCATTCATGGCACGTAGGTTACCCCTCCCCTTACCACCTCCCTGGTTGGTGTTAGTGGGATTTTTAGGCCCTTTTCCTTCGCCACGTTGCGGGTAGGGGTACCAACTCGACCCAAGTGCTTCTTGAGGGATTTCTCCATGTGGGAGTCATTCTCTCTCTCAACAGCTAGCTCAATCAGGAGGTCCACCAGTTCATCGTACGAGTGGGTCCGAACCTTCCTCTCAGAGGTGGAGCGGCAATTGTCCCACGTACGTTGCGGGATCTTACTCATGAGCCACAGGTGTGGTTCAGTGGCTCTGTAGGAGCCCACGTTCATCCACGAAAACAGATACTCCAAGTTGCACACGTATTCAGATATTCGGGCAGCGGATGGAAACTCAGGGAGCATTGGTAGCTCCTCTATCTGTGTGCGCACACTGAGGTCAGTCTCATAGGCTGGGAACGTTTTCTCCAACATCTGGAGTACCTCTGCCCAGGTGGAACAGGTTTTCACAATCTGTTTCACCTGTTTTTGCAAAAATTTCTTTTTGCATGAGCGTTTCAGCAGTGAGCATTTGGTGTCCACATCCACATGGGATTGGCCAGTCAGCAAAAGAAACTCAGCAAATTCTTCTGCCCATTCGGGCAGATTTTTGGGTTCGAATTTCCGGCTGTTCCAGCTGGATGATCGCCTGGGCAATAGGTCTGCCCGTCTTCCCACCCCTCGGAGTTAGGCCAGAAGGTGATACGCCGGCAAGAGGTGGCAAGGCCCACAGCCCTCTTTTCTCAGTCTCTGTCACAGGCACGTCCTGTAGTTCAGCCAGGGGCACTGTCGTGGCACGGGGGTGAATGGGGCTGGGGCAGGTGACCTTAGGCGGCAGCCTTGAGACCTTTGATCTCTTAAGATCTTCGGCCAGGGTACTCAGTCCGGGAGAGGGGGAGGACAACTCTGGCTTGGGTAAGGGTTCTGCAATACCCAGTTTCGCCTTAATGGCCTCCGATAGGGCCGTCACATCGGGATCTTCTGATCCAGACAGAAGTTTGGCCAGCAGTTCGGCCGTATGATCCAGGGCACCGTACGTTGGCCTTGGATGATGTTGTTCCTCAACTCGAGTCGGGCCCACTTTGGGAGCCCTTGGGGTTGGACAACATGCTCTTGGATACTCGGGTCTCAGTCGTCTTGGCAGGGATGCTGTCTCGGCTCTGTCGGACGGCCGGCCTGAGTGCGTGTAGGACCCTAGGTCTGTACGTGGTCTGGATCCGTGTACTGCCAATGGCTCCTCCCCATCTTCTCCACGAATGGATTTGTAGTACTCCTCATGGAGGATGTATTCATACATTTTCTTCCTCAGTGTCTCGTATTCCTCAGGGCCTCCAATCGCTGTTGAAGATGATGCCGGACAGGCGGATCGAGAGACTCAGGCTGCTACGCGCCTGTGGAGATGATGAAGGCTGTCTCCACCGTGGGCCGCTAAGGCCTCGGTGGTAAGGACTGTATTTTCTTCCGCCCGTCTGCGATCTGGATCTCCTTGGGGCCCAGATGCGCCACTGAGATGTGGAGCTCGGTAAGGTGGCTCACTGATAGGGTGGGCCATGCTGCCCATTTGTACTTGGCCAGTTCTTATGGGCCAGGTCCTGACGCTTGGCGTTGACATGATGAACTTGTTGTTGAGCTTTGTGTGCTGCACTTCTTCTCAGGGTCGGTTCAAAAGGTCACAGGGGACTGTCTCTGCTACCGGAAAGATGTCCTTAATTAATGCCCCAGATATTCTGATGAATTCCTGCAGGCTTTGAAGTTCAAAACCGGCACCAAAGCAGCAAGTAGATCAAGAACAGCATGTGGATCGAATCAGTGCATGGTTTCGGAATCCAGTGTAACACAGAAGGGCTGCAGATAGACGATGCAGGTATAAACACTAAGATTCAATCACAAATTGATAATACAAGAGATTTTATATGACAATTGGTCTGACTCTGGCCTCCAAGATAGCATCAGGCACTTCATGTGCACTCTTTACGGTGAAATGGTGCTGGTTAGGAATGTGGTGCATAGATGTCAGGCCAACACAGAAAATGACTTGGCCAAGCAACTGAAATCAGAAATAGTTAAAAAGTAGAACCACAATAAGTGGTAGAAACAATTGAGTATAGGGGTCTTGGGGTGGGAGACCACTAGGCCTAACCTCCAAGGCCTCAAGCATGAAATGCCTATTTTTTTTCGGTATATCCTCCATGAAGGAAGGTACCTCCGCTCAGTTGAGTGGTAGGGGTGAACTTCATGGGGGGGCTAGTGTTACAACCCTAGTTACTATGAGAAAGTGTACTTTAGGCTTCAAAAGAGTGATAAAAATACTTAAGTTAGTCTTAGCATCAACAGAAGGGTTTTAAGGGGGCCTGGAATAAGGGCTCCAAGAAAGACATGGCAGTGACGTTTTCTTACACCTTGAAGTGGTCCCAGGTTTCTTCTTCTGCATGGCCACAGATGCATTTGGTGTATCCTGCGGGGACGTGGATGGAGCGGCGCGCATACCATCGGTGGTACCGGGTGAGGAGGGGAAGCTGTTCGAGGGTGAGTTGGAGCCGGGAATTTTGTAGGTGTGCTGGGAGGCTATCCGGGCGCAGGGCAGAGTAGTAGAGGGGGGTGTGGACGAAGTCTTCGAGGCGTCGGAGGTGTTCCGTGTTCGCCAAGTGGCCCAGTGTGGTAGCCAGCTGCTGGATGGGTGTGGAGTAGCGGTACTGCTTGTCTCGATCTGTGTAAGGTGTGTCCTTGGGTATCCATTGGGGGGGCTGTGTGGCCGAGGGTATCGGGGGCAGGTGCTGCAGGTGGCTGTGGTGTGGGGTGTCCAATCGTACGTGTTCGAGCCCTGGGGTGTGGCTGGTGTTCTGGTGTTTGGCCTGCGTGTCTGCGCGTCCATTGCCGTATGCGTAGCGGTGTGACTCCTGTTTGACGATGTCTAGGGCGTCCTGGGGGTGCATGCCCCTGAAGGCCATCCATAGACCCAACGCTTGTGTGGTGAGGCCGGACTCGAGTGCCTTGTGGAGGGGCAGGTCCGCAAGGCGCCTGGTGTAGTGGATTTCGACCGTGGCGTCCACGACTACCCAGATGTTGCGGGGCCGGATCGTTGTGGGTGGTGGTGTGGCGTTGACGGCGTCTGCCAGGGTGCGCAGTTCGCCGTGGGACGCCCCAAAGATGGTAGTTCCGGTGTGGTGTTCCACGTGGAGGCCGTCCGCGTGCCGGGTGATGCGCACGGAGGCACATCAGACCATGGGGGTGCGTTGCTGGGTGCCGGATGCGTCAGTGAAGTAGATGATGTCGGTGTCGCTTGGTATGGGTAGGGGGGCAATTGCTGTGGGCTGATAGACGTAGACGGGGTTCCCTGGGGCGGTTCTGGCGGTGATTTGCGTGGGTTGCAGTAGCGGCGCTGCATAGACGCCTATCCCCTGGGTGATGATGGCCTGGGCTCGTGGGGTGAGGCGAAGGAGGCCCCTGTCTGGGCGCCCCTGGGTGATATACGCCTACATCAGGTGGAAGAGGTATCCCGTATTGGGGTGGAACTTCTGGCACGTGATTGTCTGTCGCCGCTCCTTGTCGTCTTTGTCGCCGCGGAGGGTGGGGCATTTGTGCTGTTGGGGGCGCATGGGTGCCCGCTGAGGTCCTGCGCGGTGTGGGTCGCAGCGGTCGTACTCTATGGCCACGCTGTCCGGGTCTGCCCGCTCGTTGGTGTACGTCCATGTCGCCGTGGGTGTTCGGGTCCAGGCTACGTGCGCCGGGTGGTCTGGGGGTGCCGTGTGAAACCAGGCGGAGAGCCATGCTTGCTGGTCGGCAGTGGCGGCGGCGGTGGGGGTGTGGTAGTGGGTGGAGATGAGGTGCAGCAGGGGCCACGGAGTGTCGAGGGCTGCCGGGCCGCAGTGCCAGCACGTGCATGGTATGCCCTGGTCACTGTGTCTGACTGGTGGTACATCGGTCTCCGGTGCGTTGTGTTCCGGGATGGACCATGGGGCATGGTGTCGCTGGACAGTGCGGGTAGCATGTTTGTGGCCGTTTGGTGCTAGTAGCAGGATGGTGGGTGGTGTCCAGCCTTCAGCTGACGGGGTGGGCTCCTCCTGCGTCGTGCTGCCGTCGTTGGGGGTCTGGTGCTTGCTCGGGCGGGCCCTGGGGTGCTGGCGCTGGAAGCCCCTGTACGCCGTGTCGATGTCCTTGGGCCCCGGCATGTTGCGCCCTGCCTTCGTAGCGCATGTGCGGAGGTACGCTAGGAAGACGCAGCATGCTGGCCATTGTGGGTCGGAAAGGAACGGGGCGTGGTGGGCGTCGCACTGGGCCATGATCCTCATCTGTGTTGGGATGATATACACTATGGTGATGGTGGCTCCCACGAGGCGCAGGGTGTCCACCTCGCCTGCCGGGTGTCGGTCGATGTCGGTGTGCGTGGCCACGAGTGGCCCCTGTTGATCGCAGTGGTGGTTTGTCAGGATGGCGTGCGTGTGGTGCGGTAAGAGGAGTTGTAGCTGGGCCCAGATGCCAGTGCCCAAGGAGGTGGAGACGCCGTGTTGCGCCAGTATCCACCGGGGGCAGGTGTTGCGGGCCATTTGCGCTTCTTTTATGCGTATGGCTGCCGCTTCGCGAACTTCAGGCTGGTGGTTGTGTGTCACCCTGTGTAAGAGGTGAGCTGCGTTTTTGCCATTGGCCATGTCGACGAGGGCGCCTGTATTGTCTCTGTAGTAGCGCCAGTGGGCCATCATGGCCTCCTTGGGGAAAGACGTGGGCCAGCCTCTGTGTTGCGCCGAAGCCTTCGGCACTTGCTGTTGAGCGTGGCGTAGGGCGTCTGGGGGTTGCGGGAGGTGCGAGGCTTGGTACCCGATGGCCGCGTTGAGCACAGCTTCCATGAAGTACGCCAGGCCCTTCGTAGACAGGAGGTCCCCCCTGGCAATCTGGGGTAGCCGGGCGAGGCGCTCTTCCAGCTTGCTTGGGAGTGTGATGTGGTGGTGCCGCGTGG
This sequence comes from Eutreptiella sp. 'Long Island Sound 2002', assembly GCA_964036045.1. NCBI lineage: Eukaryota > Euglenozoa > Euglenophyceae > Eutreptiales > Eutreptiaceae > Eutreptiella > Eutreptiella sp. 'Long Island Sound 2002'. The sequence continues at coordinate 49,036,652 of OZ038378.1, forward strand.
CCTGTGTGACTCCCAGGTGGACTGTGGTGTCCTCCAGGTGTAGGGGTTCGCCTTTCCGGATGTGGGGGGTGGGCGTCCTGGTGTCGGCCAGCCCGACCGATTTGCGGGGGTGCACTAGGAGCTGGTGGGCGTCCAGGTAGGTTGTGGTGAGTTGGAGAATGGCGGACGCTTGTTCGGTGGTCGTTGGTAACCCTGCGTTCTCAGGGTCGCGGTGGCGGGTGGCCATAGTGGGGAGGTTGTCGTCCGCGAAGTTGATGAGGGGGGACCGTAGCGGGTATGGGGCGTACCCCGGGTATATCCGTGCTAGCTCGAATGCCAGTTGTAGTGTGAGGAGGAGCTAGAGGAAGGGGCCCTCGGCGCCATCCTGGGGGACCCCGCTGTCTGTGCCGGTCCAGGGGGTGAGGCCTGCGGCTGTGATGACGGCATGGAGCCAGGTCTGGATGTACCCGGTTATGAAGAATACAAATGGGAGGCCCATGGCATCCCATACCTCCGTGAGGGGGCGGTTCGGGGCGTGGGGGAACGCGCCTTGGACATTGAGGGAGGCGACAATCATCTCGTAGGGGTTCATGTCCAGTGCGGTGTCCTGGAGGAAGATGGCCTCGTGGGGGGACCTGCCAGCCATGGCTCTCCACATGCTGGCAGGCACGTGGGCGGAGACCGCCGGCGCGACGCGGCCCAGGATGAGCGTCCACACAGGCTTGACTTCGGTGGTGGCGCAGAGTATGGGCCACCAGTTCCCCGGCTGCGCCCAGTCCCCCTTCTTGTACAGGGGGTGGACCAGGTTGGCCCACTCAGGGGGGATGGGCGCGGCGCCCGTGACGATGTTCCACAGGCGGGCTGCCAGGCGGCGCTTGACGGGCAGGGTGAGGCGTTGGTACGCTTCTGCCGGTAAACCGTCGACGCCGGGCACGACCCCCTTCTTCAGGCGGTCTGGGGCGCGTTGCAGTTCTCAGATGCTGAAGGGGTCGTGTTCGATGGCGCGCCGCTGTTCCCGGTTGAAGACCCTGGGCACATGCTCGCGGATGGTGTTTCTGGTGTGGGGGTTGAGTTCGGGGAGGGGGTCCCCGTGTTGTGCCTGGAAGCTGTCCAGGACTGCCTGGAGGACGGGTCGGGGTCATTGGTGAGGCCCCCCTCGGGAGTGCGCACCGCGTGGATGGTACGGTGCCCCGTGTCCTCCAGAATGCCGTTGACGTACCGCAGGGACTTGTACGGCGTGTCGTTTCTGCCGTATCTTTCGCGTTCCTGGGCTGCGGCCGCTATGCGGTGGTTGTGCCATTCCTTCAGTTGGTGGCGGCGTGTGGTGAGGAGCGCACAGAGGTGGGCGTCCCGTTCTCGTGCCTCCGGTGTGCGGGGGCGCAGCAGGGTGGCAAGTTCCTCCTTCGTGGTCCAGATGTCATGGACGAGCTGTTGGAGGCCGAGGTCCGGTGGTGCACCCGTGTGGCTGGTGTCGCGCTCCATGCCGCATGCTTGTGCCGCCCGGCGCATGGCGGTGGTGAGTGTTGGCGCATTTGCACAGCGCAGGATGGCGTGTAGGGCCCCGTTATACCTGTGCTAGGCGCCGTGGTCGTCCTCGGCCGGGAACTGCAGTGTGGGTGGGACGGTGTCGTCTGGCAGGGTGGCCGCGGGTGGGGGTAGGTTGAGGATGATGAGGTCGATGTAGAGGGGTCGGTGGCCCGTGCCTGTGGGCGGGAGGTCCTCGTAGGTTGCCTCATGGACGCGCACCCCGGTTCGGTCCCCGTAGCACGTGTCGATGCGGGAGGGGTGGGTGCCGGCTTGGTGGGGGTAATGGGAGGGTGTGCCGGTGAGCGCTGCCGTGAGGTCGGTGAGGCCCAGTTGGTGCATGGCGTCCCAGACATCTATGTTGGTGGCTGTGGGTGGGCCGGTGCGGTCGTCGTCGGTGGGGGCGGCGTTTAGGTCGCCTATGATGATGGTGGGTGTCAGGAGGGAGAGGGGGCGGTATGCCAGGCTCAGGGTGTCCGGGAAGTCCTTGGTCTCCTCCCTGAATGGGACGTGTGTGAGTAGCATGTTTAGCTGCCATCCGGACCCCACGCACCCGTACGCTCCGAGGCAACCATCCACTCCGAGGTCGGGGTGGGCATGCACCGTGACCGGCGTCTTGTGGTAGAGGGGCACCCCCCGTTGCCAGTGGGCGTGATATTTATTCCCGTCCGGGTCCAGGATTGGAGCCGGCTCGGGCTGGTCGGCTCTGCGTAGGGCTACCTCCAGGAACCCAAGGATATCTGCGCCTTGGGGGTGTGGCCCGGGCATGGCTTGCAGTGTGGCGGCCTTGGTGGGGTCCTAGGTGACCGCAGGCTCGTCGAGGATGTTGATGCAGGCGTGGGCTTCCGTAGGTTCCGGCTTCTGGGGACCAGTGGTTGTCGGGGCGGGCTGTGTCCGGCCCGGGCCCCATCAGGCTTCGAGGAGGTCGATGACGCCCTGAGCTGCGGGTGCCTTGCGGTTCCGCTTCTGGGGCTGGAGTAGGGGCCATGCATTGTGGACGTCGCCCGTGTACTCGGTGCCGGTGAGGTGCTCCGTGTCGGGGTGCACAGCTGCATGGGGACCATCTCACGACCGTTCCGGTCTTGCCAGAGTTCGATGGTGCGCCCCACCTGCCTGTTGTTGGGGGTGGCCGGGTCCCACTTGACGTGGATCTTGAACGCCTGGTGGTCCCCGGTGACGCGGTACCGGTGCTTGACCTCACATGCGGCCCATATCCACTCCGAGGGGCCCGCGGCCGTGGCGTACTCGAAGGGCCGCTGTTAGTCTGAGCATCAACAAAAGGGGTTTAAAGGGGGCTTGGCCTGGATCAAGCCCTCCAAGAAAGACATGACAGCGACCTTCTCTTACTCCCCCCTGGAGTACTAGTTGATCAAGCTAGTAGGACCAAGGAAAAAGGCTCAAATATCCTCAAAATTACCTTAGATAATGCACGAAACGAATCAAAAACATCCTCATCAGTTCAAAGAAGCCTGTCACACCTTAGGTACCCTCAAAAAACAGTGTACTGTACCGTGAATGATCTCCCTTCGATAGGGCATTCCTCAAAAGTCGCCAGCGTGCGGCGAACACTTTTGGCAAAAATGTGGGGGACAGTCGAACGCTCTAATGCGGACGGCTATCGCTGTATTAGCATCCTGACCAAGGGCCAGGGCGGAGCAATACTCCCAATGGGAGACACAAATCTCCAGGAGCTGAAAAAAAATAGAACGTAGAACCGACAGGGAGTGAATCCTGTGGTCTAGTGAAAGGGGTGGCGACTTAAGAGGTCAAATCGCTAAAAAATGACGAAACGACGTTAGAAATCGTCATTTTTAGACTAAAACTCAAAGTTGCAGACAAGCGCAACAGAAGCGGACTCCAGAAAAAGAGTTGCGCAAGCGTAAACGGCTCTGAAAGAAGAAGGTATAAGCCGTAGTTTTTAAAGTTTTAAAAGAAGGTTTTGCACAGTTGCATCAAAGCCTTTATAAACTTTGGAAAAAAGTGTTGAAAAGAAACCCACACTACAGAGCAGGTAGACAACCCACTCTCAGGTATGTTAGTATCATGTCACACGCATGCATTGCGGTCATGTTGGTTGTTTCATTAAAACATTAGGGCTGTCACCGCTGTGTTCGCTGGGGGTTTGGGTGTGCACCTCCCTTGCTCTGCACAGGTCAAAACTGAGATGAAAGGTATGCGAAGCGAATGGAGCACGCAGCGCGCACGTAGGGTTAGAGTACGCGCTGTGCTCGCTATGCATGTGCCTAATTCAGGCATTAGCACGCTGTGTTGCTTTCCCTGTGCCCCAATCCACCCTTCTCTTCTCTTCACAGGTTAGAAAGGAAAGTGCTTGCTCGTGTTCGTGTTGCCGTAGCGTTATAATAGGCTTGCTTAAAACGCTTAGGCTTGTTTTGCGCTGTGCAGTGCGCCATTCTTTCTCCTTCTTCTGCAGGGAACAAAGTAAGAAGAGCGTGCGTGACACACAATGCATTAATGGCTTAGGGTTGTTTGTAATACGCCGTAGGGTTGTTCGGACGCTTAGGGTTGTCTTGCACTTGTGTTACGTTCGGCATTCACATGATGCGTGGTGAGTGAGGTAGGTAAGCCCTGGAGGAGCCCACCTCCTGGTTGGGTCAAGCTATGGTACTGGCGGTACGAGAACATATTTGTTTTAGACATGGCGGTTTCAAGCCCAACATAACATCACAAACTGCTCACCATGCGAGAAGAGAACGTATGTGTGGCGCACGTGCGCCAGCGAAAAAAAAAGAAAAAACAGGAAAACAACGCGGAAAAAGAAGAAAAGAACAGAAAAGTCAGTTTATCCGACCTCAGAAACGCCCCCACGTTTTTTGCGCCACTGTTTGGCGAGGTCGGCGAAATATCCACCGCACACAGCAACACATCACGAACAAAGAGAGAAAACAAGGGAACCAGCTTGTGTGCACACTCCAAAACAATAGCAAAGTGCCGGCAAGTAGGGAACTAGGGCTTGAGTGCACGCCCCTACAACACACAAAGTGCGCACAAGGGGAAGGGAAGGCACCACACGCTTCCTCTTTGGCGTCGCCAAAATGAAAAGGGCCCGCAACACAACGAAGGAGTAGCATGTGATAAGAATGCATTAAGGCAACACCTTTGGTCTTGGGCGTTGCCAAAAACAAAGAGTCCTAAACACAAAAGGTAAAGAGCATGTGTCATGAGTGCATGAACACCATACGCTTACTCTTGGGCGTCGCCAAAGACAACAAGTCCAAGGCACAAAGAATAAATAGCATGTGTCATGAATGCGTTAAGACAACGCGCCTACTCTTGGGCGTCGCGAAATACAAGGAGTCCATGACATCAAGAATGAGTAGCATGTGTCATGAATGCGCTAAGCGAACGCGCCTACTCTTGGGCGTCGCTAAGTACAAAGAGTGCACAAACCAACGAGTAAATAGTATATGCCGCCATGCATGCATTAAGACACGCTTACCCTTGGGCGTCGCAAAAAGCAAAGAGTGCATGACATAAAGAAGAAGTAGCATGTGTCAGGATTGCATTAAGCAAACACGCCTACTCTTGGGCGTCGCTAAGTACAAAGAGTCCACAAACCAACGAGTAAATAGCATATGCCGCCATGCATGCATTAAGACACACTTACTCTTGGGCGTCGCAAAAAACTAAGACTCCACAACGCAGGGACCAAATGGCATATGTCATGAATGCACACAAGAGCCCAAGAAGAGTACGCCGACAGCGCCTACCCTTGGGCGCGACGAAAAAATGCAGCGAGGACGGTATTGCACATGCGAGCACACACCCACACCCAGACCACACATACCACACAACACACCAAGCATGCACACTGGTGAACAGGAGCCACGTGGCCCAGGACACGGCACACAACACACAACACAGCGAACAAGCACACAGCACAACGGTGAACAGGAGCCACGAGGCCCAGGACACCGCACAGGCAACACAACACATGCCACAGGGGCACGGCGGTGAATGGGAGCCAAGTGGCCCAGGACACCGCACAAACCACACAACACACAACACAGGCACAACGTCCAGCAGGAGCCAAGAGGCCCAGGACACCAGAGACAAAACACCGCACAACGAGCCTGCACACCGGTGAACAGGAGCCGGGAGGCCCAGTACACCACACACACCACACAACGCGCCGAACAAGCACCCTGCTGAACAGGAGCCAAGTGGCCCAGGACACCGCACACACCGCACAACACACCGCAACAGCACACCGGTGAATAGGAGCCAGAAGGCCCAGGACAGCATGCACAAAACACCGCACACTGAGCGTGCACACCGGTGAACAGGAGTCACGAGGCCCGGGACACCGTGCACACCACACAACGCGCCACACAAGCACACCACTGAACAGGAGCCGAGTGGCCCAGGACACCGCACACACCACACAACACACCGCAGAAGCACACCGATGAACAGGAGCCAAGAGGCCCAGGACACCAAGCACGCAAAACACCGCACACCGAACGCGCACGCCGGTGAACAGGAGCCAGGAGGCCCTGGACACCACACTCACCGAGCAAGGGTAGGTAGGTAGGCTAGGTCGACTCGGGACTGGGGTTGCCCCGCTGGGGGGTCTTACCAAGGGGCTTTTGCTCACCGACCCACAGTCCTACTGCGGGTGCCACCACAAAGCAGCTCCCCCACATGGGGGAAGGGCGAGGTCGCCGCGAGCAGTACCCTAAAGCGGGTTCTGCCCAGAGAGGTAACCCATGTTCGACCGAAGTCTCACATTCCTCTCCTTCGGGCGGATGATACGTGGAAGAGGGTCCAATCCCACATCCTCATCAACCTCCAGGTTCTGGGGCCCATGGACCCGGAGCCAGGCAAAAGGCCCTGTCCTGCAGGCACCCCCACGTGGGTTGGTTTTCAGTAGGCGTGAGGCCACTCGAAGAAGCACGTGCTACGAAACTTGCATGCCGTGGCGCACACTCACGCCTCCTGACTCGGTTCAGCTTTCGCTCTCCCGGGGGGCCCGGGGTTTGAAGTAGGTCGTCGTGGTTGGTTGGTTAGTCGTTCAACGGTTCGGCTTGGTTTGTTGACGTTGGTCGGTCAGTTGCGTGGTGGTAGAGTCACAGTTTTGTTCGGAGACATGGTCGTCGGCCGGCGTGGCGCACCACGGTGTCGCCAACCCGTTGAACGCCGTTCCCGTTTTGACCCGTGCACGCCTGGCTGGTTTGGTGTTTGCCGGCTTGCCTGTGGTCTGTATACGGTCAAGTGGCGGCTGCAGCTGCAGTGTGGTCGGTGCGCGGCTGTCTTGGCTCCCTCATGGTCGGCTTGGTTTGCGTTGGTTCCGTCGCGCTGCTGCCTGTGGTCATATCGCTGAATGATGTTTGTGCAGCCGGCAGGTCCGTGTCGGCGCTGGTCAGTTGCGTCTTGGTTGGTCCAAGTATAGCGTAGGGCGGTTTGTCAACGTTGGTTTGCCGCGTTCGTAATGGTAGAGTTGCGGTGTTCTGTTGCGTTCGTGGGCATGGTCGTAGGCGGCCGTGGCACACCACGGTGCCGCCATCCCGTTGGACGCCGTTCCCGTTTCAACCCGTGCACGCCTGGCCCGTTTGGTGTTGGCCGGCTTGCGCCTGGTCTGTTTACGGTCATGTGGCGGCTGCAGCTGCGGTGTGGTTTGTGAGCGGTTGTTGTGGCCGTGTCATTGTCAGCTTGGCTCTTGTGGGTTCCGTCGCGCTGCTGCTGGTGGTCTTATTGTCAAATCCTGCCTGTGTAGCCGGCACATCCATGTCGCTGCTGGTTAGTTGCGTCTTGGTTTGTCCAAGTGTAGTGTATTGTAGTTTGTTAACGTTGGTTGGTCCCATCCGTAGTGGTAGGGTTACAGTGTTCCGCTGTGTTCGTGGGCATGGTGGTTGGCGGGCGTGGCTCACCACGGTGTCGCAAGCCTGTTGGACGCCGTTCCTATACCGGCCAATCCATGTCTGGCCAGTTTGGTGTTGGCCAGCCTGCGTGCAGTCTGTTCATGGTCACGTCGTGTCCGCTGCAGTGGTTTTGTTGGTGCGCGGTCGTGTTAGTCGCCTCTTGGTCGGTTTGTTGGGCATTGGTTCCCTGGCGCTGCAGCAGGGCGCTTGCGCAGTCGGATTTGTTGTGTGCAGGCGTTCTGCTTGTTGCGGTGTTGGTTGGTGCCAGTTGCGTGGGGCCAGCACGGTACGTTTCTACTGTGCGCCCTCTCCTCACTGTGGGGGAGAAAAGTAATGAGAAGTGGTTTGACTGCTGTAAAATAGTTTTTCAAATTCGGTGCCCTTTTTCCTGCCCCGCCCTGGCAGCGTTGCATGCACAACCCATCATCTGGTACTTCGCGGCGCTCTGTGGCCGTCCTTCCAGTTTTGCCTGTGCCATTCATATGTACACCCCCCGTCGGTGGCAAGGCCCCGTCAGTCCCCCTTGGTGCGTCCCCGTGCTCCCCATGGGAGCCCCAGGGTGCTATTCCGGCTCGGTGGTGCGGTGCTCGTGCTCGTGTCTGCCTGCCTGCCCTGCACCATATCGTGCCGTGTTTCGCGGGTCATGTGGCTGGCATGCCTGTGTCACAGTGCTGAGTTTGGCGGTCAGGATGGTTGGGGCGGTGCGGGGACGTTCCGTCCGGCGTGGCGGGCTGGGCTCGGCGTAACACATCCGTGCCCGCTGGCAGGGGGTCGGCGTGGCCCTGTGTGGCGAGCCCCTGCCCCTGCCTTGCGTGCCCCGCTGGAGTTTTGGAGGATAGAAATACCGGGGAGTGTTGCAGCCCCCCTCCCGCTTATTGAGGCTGTTGGCGTTCTGCTGGGAGTGTGTCCCTTGTAACATTCGCGCAGGTTATATGTGCCGAAACCCCCCCCGGCGTCCCAGGCGTTTGACCTTCCCGGAGGAGGTGTGCGCCAGTCCCCGCGGTGCACGTATCCCGCCTTGGAAGGTAACACTCTGGACGATTGTTTGATAACATTCTCGTGGACACCGGCCCGGCCGTGGGTGCCGCGTGTTTGGCCAGCCCTTTTTGCCCGGCCCCTTGTGGATCCGGCTCGCGGGAGAGGAGGGTTAGGTGGAAGGACGAGTCCGGGTGTGGCGCAGCCCCCTTCTCTGTCGCAGGCGGGTTGCGGGGGTCCAGGAAGCGTGGCCCCCGCCCGGGTTATGTAGGAGGAAGTCGTTGGGTTTTTGTTCGTGTTGGACACCACGGGCTGCTAAGGCTAGCCTCTACTCTTCGGGTATCTTTTGCATGTGTCGGGCAGGTTGATGTCTTTCCCGCCGGTGTGCCCAACCGACAGGCGTTGTTGGAGTGTGCTGCGCGGCCGCGCGTCGTTGGGTTGTACGAGGGGTCCTTTTTGGCGAGGTTGGCTCGCCCGGGGTCCTCGTGGTTTATGGCCGAGTCCGCAGCCGTTGGTGTGACGTCCATGGCCCGGCCTTCAGATGGGAGGTGGTGATCCCGCAGCCGTCGTGTGTTCTCCTCCCTTGCGCATGGCCGGTGCGGGACTCCCGTCACGCGTGTGCGGCTGTGCATTGTCGCTGCAGGTCCTGTGGCCGGTTGCAGCTCAGGGCCCTGGGGGTTTCCCACGCGTCGCACAAGGGCGCTGCGGAGGGCACTGCAGATTTCGTGCACAAAGGCTGCGTGTGGCGCCTGGGCCTCCGTCTCAATGCGAATGGCGGGCTGCAGTCGCTTGCCCAGAGCCAGCTCCCGGATCTGGCGGATCGCGGTGCTCGATCAAACTCCCGTGGTCATCGGCCCGCGGGAGAGGAGGGTCAGGGGGGATGACGGGTCGGGGTGTGGCGCTGCCCCTTTCCCTGTTGCAGGCGGGTTGCGGGGGTCCGGGAAGTGCAGCCCCTGCCCAGGGGATGTGGGAGGAGGTCGTCCGAGTTTTGTTTGCGTCCGACAACACGGGCTGCTAAGGCTAGCCTCTACTCCTTGGGTGTCCCTTGCACGTGCCGGGCAGGTTGACGCCTTCCCCGCTGGTGTGCCCGACCGACAGGCGTTGCTAGAGTGTGTTGCGCGGCCCCTCGTTGTTGGGTTGTACGAGGGGGTTTTTTTGGGCGAGGTTGGCTCACCAGGGGTTGTTGTGGTTAATGGCTGACTCCGCAGCTGTTGGTGTGACGTCCATCGCCAGGTCCTCCGGTTGGGGGAGGTTATCTTGCGGCCGCTGTGTCGTCTCCTCCCTTGCGCATGGCCGGTGGGGGACTTGTGTCGCGCGTGTGCGGCTGTGCGTTGTCGCTGCAGGTCCTGTGGCCGGCTGCGGCTCAGGGCCCTGGGGGGCTACCCACGCGTCGCACAAGGGCACTGCGGAGGGCACTGAAGATTTTGTGCACAAGGGCCGCGTGTGCCGCCTGGGCCTCCGTCTCAGTGCGACTGGCGGGCTGCAGCTGCTCGCCCAGTGCCAGCGCCCGGATATGTTGGATCGCGAAGACAGGGCACAGGTTGGGCTCAGTGGGGGTCTCTGCCGTCCGTGCCAGGATGGCCTCCAACTGCTGCCGGCCGTCGAGGTAGAACCTCCACGTCGCTGACCATACCCTGGTGTGTGGCCAGTGGCGTTGCGCCCACCGCCAGAGGCAGTAGAGGGCATGGCCTTGGTGCAAAGTGCCGGCTGTTCCGACACGATGGCCGCCAGGGGGTCCGGGGGCTGGCCTGGGAGCAGGGGGGTGGGGCTGTCCGGCAGGGCCGTGGTTGCCGGGAGCATCTAGTTGACGGCCTCCAAGATCCAGTGGCTCCCCTGCGGGTGCAGGATGATACGCACTTGGTAGTAGTGGCCATTCGTCAACACGCTCATGGCGATGGTGCTGCGCTAACGTTCGCGCGGCGGGGGCGCTGCGCGCGCCGTCTCCGAGTAGCGCTCCGTCATGTTCGTGAGGTTACGCCCCCTGTTCCGGGCGGTCCCGCTTCTCCATGCTGCCTGGCCTTCGTACGGCAGGATACGGAGGGTTTCGGGTCTCGGTGGTGGGGCGGCCCGCTCCCGGCCCCCGGTGCTTGGCGCGGGCCTGAGGTCTGTCGGCGGCACTACGAGCGTGTGTACCCAGTCAAGGTTTGGGACCCACACGCCCCTTTGGGCTGGTTGGTGGGTGTTGAACCACCAGATCCACTCTTCAACAAGGTCATCTGAGACCTGTGCCCCGGGGTTGACGAGCGCCTGGAGCTGCCGTACAAAGATTTCGGTTGTTGCGGCGTGTGGCAGGGGGACCACGGCGAAGAGCCTGTTCGGGTCGACGTCACGGACGTGTTGCCGGAGGGTTGCCACCAGCTCGCTCGAGGGTTTGGAAGCGTGAATGCCGTAGAGCGCCCTCAGTTCCGCGCGGTTGCAGGGACCCGTGCCCCGTTGCTGCGACGGCCGGGGGCGGGGGGCGGGCATGCTCACCCGGTCCTTGTCCAGCGCGGCGCTAGTCAGGGAGGGGTGCCGTGACGTGGTGCCAGGGTGTCCCTCAGGCACGTACTCCGTGGAGGGCTGCTGTTGCTGGGGCACCGAGCAGGTCTTGGCGGCGGGCAGTGGGCCAGCGGACTCCTGAGGGCCGGAGGTCCCTGTCACCTCTGCGTCTGCCCTTTGGCCGCTCGCGTCGTGCCCCGGTTGTTGCGATGTGCCCTCGGTGGCTTGACAGTTTTGGGGCCGTGGGAGAGGCTGTCACCTCGCTCCTTGCGCAGACCTTCCGTCGGCCGCAGGCTCCCTTGGTCGCGTGTCTGTGGAGTGTGGTCCCCCCGACAGTGGGTTGGCCGCTGACCCCGAGAGGGAGGCGATCGACGACCTAGATGCTCCGTCTGCCGCCCGGCGAGGGCCCGCGTGAAGTGCTGCCTCCTGCTCGCGCTCGAATGGCGTGAGAATGGTGGGGATGTGCATCTGTTTGGTGCGGGGCCTCTCGGACCGGCGTAGGGGATTGGTGGTAGATGATGTCAGCTGGGCGTCGGGGTCGCAGGGGCCCCCGTTGTTCCTGTCCATGCCCTCAAGGAAGGCGACTCGCCGCGCCGCGGGAGGCGGCATGCAGCTGCGGCAACGGGATCGGCCAATGTTCCTTGTCTCCTGGCGTTGTTTCGGCGTGCTGCCTTGCATCCCCGAGGCGTGGGGACGGCCCGGGCCCCTCCGCGGGGCAAACGGTCGCAGGGGGAATCTGTATGTGCCAGAGGGGCAACCCATCCTGGATGATGGCCCCCGTGGGCGTTCCAGGGAGTTACGGCGTGCCGCCTGCCTGCGAGGCTCCGGGACGTCTTGGGACCGCGGCCCCCAGTGGCCTGAGGCCTGTCCTTGGTAGCCCGGTGACCCAGGGATTTCCCAGATATCATGGTCCTGCATGGTGGCACGGATGCGCAGGGCGGCGCGCTGGAGCCAATGCCAGTGGAGTCCATTCATTTCATCCGGGCTGTGGGCCCCCATATGCGCCATGAGCCGGGTGACCACATAGTGCCATTGGCCGGGGTGATCCATGGTGGCGGGGGGCGTGTGCCCCGTCTGATGGCAAAAGGTGACGTCTGCCATGGTGCGGGTTCCCTCCGCGAGGTAGCGGGACCGCGAGGTAAGCAGCCATCAGATGCTGACTGCCGGGGCGAGCTGCTCCCCTGCGGTAAGCCTGGGGATCTAGAGGCCCAGGTCTCGGGCCGCCGCTTGTTCCGCTTGTTCGCCGGGGCGGTTGGCATTGCCCTCCAAGCGTGCGTGGTCCAGGTGTCCCCACCCCCAGGGCGGGGCGGTCCCCGGCGGCCGGCCGGTATGCTCGCTGGCGGTGTTGGTGGCCGCTTCCACGCCCGCCCCCTCTCCTGGGGCGCCACGCTCGTCCGTGGTCCGGTCCGCCGCGCCGCTCGCGGTCGCATGCCACTCAACCGCAGCGGTAACCTGCCCCAGGGCGGTGTAATCGCGCTGGAGGTGTGCCTGGCGTGATGTCGTGAGGGGTGTGTCCTCCGCATGGTCGCGTCGTGGCTCCGGGTGGACACGTGGTGCCGTCGGTGCTGGGACTGTGTGGAGGTCACCCTTGCAGGACTCCATGGAGGCATCGAAAGAGTCGTCGTCGCGGTTGTGTCCGCTGGGTGACGTTTCCCCGTCGGCCACGCGCTTGGGCGTGTCGGGTGTGGCTTCCCGGGTCTCTGACCCCGCGCAGGTTTCCGGTGGGTCTCGCGGCGGCGCCCCCCCCGGCGTGCTTGCGTCTGCACGAAGTTCTAGGTTCGCCAGGGGGGCGGCGTCCGCGCGATCTGTGGCTGATGGTGTGTGGAGGCCGTCCTCACACTCGATGTCCGGAGTTGGTCCCTCAGGTTCCGTGTCAGGCTAGTTGATTCCGGCCCTGCGACGTAAAGACGTCAGTATGGCGTCAGGATGGCGTCAGAAGAGCGTCAGGAAGGCGTCAGGATGGCGTCAGGATGGCGTCAGGATGGCTTCAGGATGGCGTCAGGATGGCGTCAGGATGCGTCAGGATGGCCGTCAGGATGCCGTCAGGATGATGGTTAGTTTGGAGTCAGGATGGCGTCAGGTTGCGTCGGGATGCGTCAGGATGGCGTCAGGAAAACGCCAAAATAGTGTCAGGATGGTTGTGCCATCAATTGTCTCATGTATCAAAGCATGAAAAGCCATTCCAAATTGTGGAGCATAGGTATTTGTAAGATTCCTCGGTTGCGTAGAACAAATGATGCTCCAATGTTTGTCACGTTTCATTCTCCTCTAGAGGTACAAATTTCTCCGCTCAACTAATGCCTCCCAAGCACCATTCATCGTACCATGACGACGAAAAGCGCTTCATTATAGGGTCACATCATTGTAGGGTCACATATGGTGTTTTGCCAAGGCCAAACTAACCTTAGCAACAAGGGTGAGCAATTTGAAATCTCATGATACCTCCCCTAAATCTACTTATGCGAGATTTACAAGTTAAAAAGGGCAAATATGGCTGTTTTGGGGCAATTTTGGCATCCGCCACTCAATTATCTTGATGCACCACCATTTAGGGTCAAATATTGTGGTTTGCTAAGGCCAAAAAAATCTTAGGGAGAACCTGGACCCATTTGGAATCTCATGAGACCTCCCCGAAATCCACGTAGGCCACTTTCTTCGTGAAAAAGTGCCAAAAAAGGCCCGAAAAGGCGGTATTTTGGTAATATCTCCCTAAAAGTTGATGGGATGACCGTCATTTGATCACAGGAGCAGGATATGATTGCGATTGGCAGATTGCGCTTCTTAAATCTGCTTAACTGCGCACAGAATTGGCAGAAATCTCGCAAAATGAGCCAAAAACGCTTGCGGCGGCGGGAAAATCGCGACCGCGGCGGTTTCAGCGGTAGTCCGGCAACTGAATTTTGGGATCTGGCGACATCGTAAAATCCTATGTGATAGCCCTATGTACTCGACTAGGGTTGAAGCAATGATCGTTTGCAATTTACTCTAAAGATTCTGTTTGATGATTTGAAGTGTTTTGGTTGCATGCTACATTGCCATATTGGGTAAGGGTAGGTGCAATGGTGCGCAAAACTGTTTTCTTTTGTTGAAATGGATAATTTTTGCAAAAATTGTAGGTAGGGTTAGGGTCAAGGTGGCACCCAGATACTCCAACTGGGCCTGGAGCTTCAAGGGCGGCACCGTGCGTCAGAAACGCTTCAGGATGCGTCACGATGCGTCAGCATTGCGTCAGGATGGCGTCAGGATGGCGTCAGGATGATGTCAGGAATGTAACACGGATGGTGTCAGGTTGCGTCAGAATACGTCAGGATGGCGTCAGGATGACGTCAGGAAATTGTCAAGACAGCGCCAAGACGGCGTCAAGATGGCGTCCAGGAACCTCAGGATAGTCCAATGGCGTCAGAAGGGCGTCAGGATGCGTCAGGATGGCTTCAGGATGGCGTCAGGATGGCGTCAGGATGCGTCAGGATGGCTTCGGGCAAGGGTCACATGTGTGTCACGGTAGTGGTGTAGGCGTCAGGAGCGCGTCAGGATGCGTCAGGATGCGTCAGGAAGGCGTCAGGGTGGCGTCAGGAAGGCGTCAGGATAATTTAGCGTCATGTTGGCGTCAGGATGACGTCAAACAACGCGGCGCCTGAGTCAAGTCAGCGGTCAATGCCTCGCCGCCTCCGTGTGCCGCTATGTCCGGTGGGTCGGCACTCTGCATTGCCGGCCAGTCCGCTCCCCCGCCAGGTTCCCCCATTTGTGTTGGCGCTGGTGTCCATTGCGGGGGCCCCCGCATTTCTTCCGCGCCCATCGTGGGCTCCCCGCGCTGCGTTTGGATTGGCAGTGCAGGTGGTTCGGCTTCATCGTTCGTCGGTTGCATTGCCCCTCGGGCGTGGCTCTCCGCCACGGGCGGCGGCTCGGGTCGGCTTTCCTGGCGAGCGGGCTGTGGGGCACCTGCCGGGGCGGCGCTGCATGCAAGGTCTGGGCCAAGGCCCGGGCCGGGGGCTGGGTGACCGGGAGATGACGGCTCTGCTGGCTTCGCTGTCGGCCCGGTTGGTGGGGCGTGGTGCCACTGGGGTGCCGGTCCGTTGTGTGTTGTGGCCGGTAGGTGCTCCGCGCCGGACGTTGCCTAAGCCTGGGGGATTACGCCCTCGGTTGGGCCGTTGGTGTGGGGGAGCACGGTGTTGTAGGGCCGGGGTGTGGTGGTGTTGGTCGGGGTAGCGGTGTGTGCCTGCCAGGGGGGGCCGTCGGGCGGCGCGTGTTCTGGGACCGCTGCCGGCCGGTCAAGTGTGCCATGGTGCGGGCGGACCTCCGGAAGGGCCTGTGTTGGTGCCGCCTGGCTGGCTGCCGGGTGGTATTAGGGGTTGCGGGCTTCCTGTGGGGCTCGGAGCCGGTTCCCTGTGCAGGTGTGTGGTGCCGGGGGGTTGTTCGGGCTGTGTGCCCACCGCCCCCGTATTCGTGGGGCTGGGTATGGCCCCGCTCCCGGCAGGTGACGCCCGGTGTCCCTGGGTCCTTGTGGCCGTGTGGTGTTGTGGTGGTTGTCGTTGCGCCGCCCGTTTGGATGCACGCTTTTGTCGGGGGCTGTGTGGCGTGCCGGCCCTTGATGGTGCCGGAGCGCTTGTAGTCGGCGTGGCGTCGGTGGAGCGCTGTTGGTGTGGTGTGGCGATGGGTGTGGGGGGGGCGGAGGTGGACGGGCCCGGGGACCTGGAGGACGTTGCCGCTGACCTTCGGGCGCATATATTCGTGGCCCTAGTCGCTGTCGTGGCGCCGGATCGGGGCAGGGGGGTGGTGATGGTCGCGGTTCACCGGGAGGAGTAGGATGAGCCGTCGAGCCGGGGACATCTGGCCATCATCCTGGCCACTGCCGCATTTTCGTACGTACCCGGTTGCGGCGGCAGGACATGCGGCTGTCGGGCACGCTGTGCCAGTGGCTGGAGGCTGTGTGGGGGGGGGGTGCCCCTGCACGTGAGGTAGGCTGCCATCAGCCTCTCGGTTGCCCCCGGGGTCATGCCCCACTGCGGTGGAAGAATTCCCCCCACTCGCCGCCATGGGCGCCGCGGGCGATGCCCATCGCCCATTCCGCGTCCCCCACCAGCCAGCCGAAGGCGATCGGGAGGCGGTTGGTGAGGGTGACGACGATGATGCGGTAGTTGTTGTGGTTCCTGGGGGTGACGGGGCCAAAGGTGTCTGGCGGATGGCCAATGGGGGGTAGACTGCCCCGTGACGCGTCGTCGTAGTGTTCAGAGTCGGGGACGGGTCTGGCAGTGCCCAGGATGGTGCGTGCCAGGGGGGGCGGGGGGGTGGTGTCGCCAGGTCCTCGTCGGGGAGGACGTGCAGCCACTCGACGTCGGGGCCGTCCCCCCCTGCGCTATCGTTCAAGACGTTTTGCCGGACCAGCGTCTGGAGTCTGAGGTCTTCGTCTTGCGTTTCACGCGGCGGCGGAGCTGTGCAGAGGGGATGCAGTCGCCGGCAGAGTGGGCACGACCACAAGTTCCTGATGCACGGGCTGCCGAACCAGTGCAGCTGCTCAGTGCCGCCGCAGCCGAGGTCATGCCCACGAAGCGGGTTGCCGTTTTTGTCGTTCACCTCCCAGCAGACTCGGCACGGGTTTTCCGGCCGCGGATGTGGAGCTTCACCTTCGGGCATCCTGAAGAGATGTATTGTTTGCAGGATGATCGGGCCTCTACACGGGAGGGGGCGCGCGCGCTCCGGGCGGCACGACAGCAGATGCCTGGCGATTGCCGCGGGCCTGTGCGTGTGGCTAGTTGCTGGGCTGTGCATGTTGGTATTGGATTAGGAGATGATAATACGTGCGGCCGTCGTGGGATGTTTGTTGTGCTTCTTGTGTGTATACCTGGACGCCGTGCTGTAACTGTGCGTCCGCCCTGTTGATGGCGGCGAGCTGCATGTGACGTATTGTGGCTCTGGGTTCTGGGGCTTGGTCGGCGATGCCCCTGTAGAGCTGGAGTGGCACCGCTCCCCTGAGTACCGCCTCCTTGATCTCCGGTTGCCGCATCAGGCGCCAAACGAAAGGAAAAGGTGACGCGCACCACAACGCGCCTGGAAGGCCGGCCCACCCGACCCGGCAAAGCAGGGCACCCACACGCAGACACGCGCGGGACCCGGGCGTGGCGTCCACCGACCCCAAAGGGGCGGCGTCAGCGTCCACACGAAACAGCCCCGGTGCACCCGCCGAGTCCCCTGTCGAAAGACGGACGGTACGGGAAACCCGACGCGTCAGTGACCGGGTGCACACACGCCAACCACCGCAGCGCATGCAGCTCAAGATCGACGCCGGAGGGACCCGCCAGAGACAACCCCATCGCGGGGCCCCGAACGGGTACGATGGGGAGCGAGCCCAGTGCCCCTGCCTCGGCGGGGGCCAGCAGCAGGCACAATGAGCCCGGTTCTTGGCCGGCCTCCGCGTGCCCCGCGCAGCCACCGAGTAAAGCCAGGGACGCAAGCCCCCGGGCTGGGGAAAAGCACCAGGGCGTCGGGAACGCCGTGGGGAGCACCGAGAGCGACTGGACCGGACAAGGCGCGGCGCACCGCGCGGGGCCACGAGGCACGCCAGAGAGGCACGCCGCCGGCCACAACCAAGGCACACGGACAGGTGCCAAGCAACAACGGCCACCAGGTGCCGCCAACCTGGGCAGGTGGCACAACATGCAACGAACGACGGCACAAGAACAGGTGCTAGGCAACACCAAACCAAAACACCACACACCCCAGCCAGGAATGGCGGGGTACAAGCAAAGCGCGCACACAGGGGCAGACACACCCCGACACCCCAGCTAGGAGTGGCGGGGCGCAGCCGAAACCCGAGCCCAAACACACACACCCACGCCGCACGCCCCAGCCAGGAGTGGCGGGGTACAAGAGGAGCGCGCACGCAAATGCACACACACCCCAACACCCCAGCCAGGAGTGGCGGGGCGCAGCCGAAACCCGAGCCCAAACACAGACGCCAACACCACACACCCCAGCCAAGAGTGGTGGGGTACAAGCAGAGCGCAGAAACAAACACACACACACCCCAACATCCCAGCCAGGAGCGGCTGGGGCAGCCCAAACCGAAGCCCACGCACCCATAGCCACACCGCAAACCCCAGCCAGGAGTGGCGGGGCGCAGCCGAAACCCGAGCTTAAACACACACGCCAACACCACACACCCCAGCCAAGAGTGGTGGGGTACAAGCAGAGCGCAGAAACAAACACACACACACCCCAACCTCCCAGCCAGGAGCGGCTGGGGCAGCCGAAACCGAAGCCCACGCACCCACAGCCACACCGCACACCCCAGCCAGGAGTGGCGGGGTACAAGCGGAGCGCGCAAACAAACACGCACACCCCTAAACTCCAGCCAGGAGTGGCGGGGCGCAGCCGAAGCCCGAGCCCAAACACACACGTCCACACAGCACACCCGAGCCAGGAGTGGCGGGGTACAAGCGGAGCGCGCAGGCAAGCACACACACACCCCAACACCCCAGCCAGGAGTGGCGGGGCGTAGCCGAAAGCCGAGCCGAAGCACACACACCCACACCGCACACTCCGGCCAGGAGTTGCAGGGTACAAGCGCAGAGCACACACAAGCACACACAAACCCAGACACCCCAGCAAGGAGTGGCGGGGCGCAGCCTAAACCCGAGCCCAAGCGCACACACCCACGCCACACACCCCAGCGAGGAGTGGCGGGGTACAAGCGGAGCACGCACACAAACACACAAACACCCCAACACCCCAAGCAGGAGAGGGGGGGGTCCGCCAAAACTCGAGCCCACGCACATACACCCACACCGCACAGCCCAGCCAGGAATGCCGGGGCACAAGCAGAGCGCGCACACAAACACGCACAGCCCAACAGCCCAGGCAGAAGAGGCGGGGCGCAGCCAAAACTCAAGCCCAAAGGCACACGCCCACACCGCACACCCCAGCCAGGAGTGGCGGGGTACAAGCGGAGTGCGCACAGAAGCAGACACACAGCCCGGCAGCCCAGCCAGGAGTGGCGGGGTGCAGCCGAAACCCGAGCCCGAACAGATACGCCCACAACGCACGTCCCAGCCAGGAGTGGGGGGGTACAAGCGGAGCACGCACACAAGCACACACACACCCCAACATCCCAGCCAGGAGTGGAGGGGCGCAGCCAAAACCCGAGCCCAAGCACACACACCCACACCGCACACCCCAGCCAGGAGTGGCAGGGTACAAGCAGAGCGGGCACACAAACACACACGCCCCAACACCCCAGCCAGGAAAGGCGGGGCGCAGCCACAACCCGAGCCCATACACACACACCCACACCGCACATGCCAGCCAGGAGTGGCGGGGTACAAGCGGAGCGCGCACACAAACACGCACACCCCAACACCCCAGCCAGGAGAGGCGGGGCGCAGCCACAACCCGAGCCGAAACACACACACCCACGCCGCACACCCCAGCGAGAAGTCGCGGGGTAGAAGCGGAGCGGGCACACAAACACACACGCCCCAACAACTCAGCCAGGAAAGGCGGGGCGCAGCCACAACCAGAGCCCAAACACACACACACACACTGCACAACCCAGCCAGGAATGCCGGGGTACAAGCGGAGCGCGCACACGAATACGCACACCCCAACACCCCATCCAGGAAAGGCGGGGCCCAGCCACAACCTGAGCTCATACACACACACCCACACCGCACACCCCGGCCAGGAGTGGTGGGGTACAAGCGGAGCGCGCCCACAAGCACACACACACCCCAACACCCTAGCTAGAAGTGGCGGGGCGCAGCCGAAATCCGAGCCCAGGCAAACACGACCGCACCGCACACCCCAGCCAGCAGTGGCGGGGTACAAGCAGAGCGCGCACACACACACCCCAACAGCCCAGCGAGGAGTGGGGGGGCGCAGCCGAAATCCGAGCCCAGGCGCACACATTCACACCGCACACCCCAGCCAGGAATGGCGGGGTACAAGTGAGGTGCGCACACAAGCACACACACACCCCAATACCCCAGCCAGGAGTTGCGGGGCGCAGCGGAAGCCCAAGCCCCAACACACATACCCACACTGCACACCCCAGCAAGAGTGGCGGGGTACAAGCGGAGCGCGCACACAAACACGCGCAGCCCAACATCCCAGCCAGTCAATTGTCAAAACACACCGGTGTTTTGGAAGAGCACACACGCGTGTGCATATATGCCATGGACCACGAATGTCCCAAGACATATTCGCGAGTCCTGGATGCACGCCGAGTTTGTACGATACCCACGGATTTGTTAGGATGAGAAGTACTATATTATTTGTTCAAACAGGTTGGTGGATGCCCTTGTATGGTTGCAATACCCACAGCGTGTAATTAGGGATAAATTCATTCCCTGGAGTGAACGGCATAAGTTCTTTGGGGTGGGGGCACGGAAGAGTGAGGACACACGACTCATTGAGCCTAACCACAATGGAGCTTCATTGTCACAGGCAGAAAACGGTGTGGTGGATACTCATGGTGTCAGGGGAGGGGGGAGGGAGTCTTTTTATAAGACAACACATGTTTTACATGCAGAACACCATGGGGGCGTGCCGATGTCGTGGGCGCGCGCTTGTTATGTGTTTAGAAGACGCCTGCAGTTTATGAATCATATGAATTTGTTTGCTATCCTCAACCCACTTCAAAACCTGAAGGCTTTGTTCCGCAAGAGCGCGCGCGCCACTCTTCAAGGGTCGTGAGATCATGCTTGACGTATGAGGAGTAGGGATTGTGAAGTTGTGGAATTTGTTATATGATTTGTAGAATGGTTGCTCATTCGAATGAATGGATTGTTGTGAATAAATTTGGACACATTCTGTGCATATTCATTGTTTGACAGCTGATGAGGCTGGTATTTACAGCGAAAGGCGTCCGGATTTGGAATTAACTCAAGATTCTTGTGCCCGAGTACAGCTGCTGTGTTACATGGAGCACTGCCAATTTGGAAGTGTCTTTTGAAAGCGTGGCAAGGATTGATTTTAATTGGTTTAGCTATTGTCAAAACACACAGTCAAAAAAAACACGCGGGCGGATCCTACTGAGCCTCAACATGTAACAATTGGAAAGCCAGCAGCAGGATTTTTCGCACGGGCTTTCCCCCGGGTTTTTACCCTGTGAACTGATGGCCACCGTGAACTGATCAGCCCCAACACCGAGATCCAGGATGTCGCCGTCGCGAGTCGCCAGCCTTACCGACAGCGACATATTGCAAGCCCTGCTCTTAAATGCTACGCACCTCACCAGCCTACGGCTGCACGAAGCCCAGCCAATGAGGCTACATTATCTACATGCAAATTCTCATCTCTTCCCGCGCTTTCCCCTTCAGGCCTTTCCGCGCTACGCTAATGGCGCCTGTCGAGATTTGTATTCACCGTCCCCTTGGCCTGCTTACGGGACGTGGACCGACACCAATCAGAGCACCGCCAGTTACTACCCAGACGATCCTTTTGTAGAGCAGCCCTGTCCAACATCTCCCTGGACTGCTTACGGGCCGCGAACCGGCGCCACTCAGAACACCGCCAGTTACTACCAAGACGATCCCTTAGTAGAGCAGCAATGTCCGTGTGCCGACAGCTCCGCCGAGGCGTACCAGACTCACGCGTACTACGATGCCTACTCGCCCGCCGCCGTGCCTGAAAGCTGTATCCCGTGTCACCATCCAGAGAACGCTGCCGCGTACGACGTTCCGGGTACGTTCTCCAACACAACGGGACAACCTGTGGCGAACATCAGTCACACCAATGTCAATTTTGCCCACTCCCCCTACTGTCTGCCTAGCGGTGAAGCCCACGGTCCTCAACATCCTGAGCCTGAGCCCCGTCTACCGTCGCCTACCTGCAGTGCGGCACCTAGCATACCAATAGTCACGCGCTTGGCAGACCAGTTTGCCATCCTGCACAGCTGTGCACCGCCCCCGGGCTTGTATATGCTACGGAGGATCACAATCTGCCCTCCTCTGATAGTGGAAAGTTCACCAAGACCGGCCGGGTCACCGGCCCCTCGACGCCGCATTAGCCGCGCCTCTCCACAATCTTCTCGTGCATGGAGCACAGATGGCCCGACATGTATCTCGCCCTTCTCTACTACCAACCCGTTCCAAGCGCTTGCTGACTTCGCGGCACCCGACTTAGATGACCGCCAAGAGTTCCCGGCCGAGACTTCCCAGACATTCAACTCTGCTCCTCCGAGTTACACCCTTGTACGCAAGCCGCTTCGCACAGAGGCAGCCGCTCCGATGCAGGTGCCCAAGAAGGGCAACGCTGCGCCACGCCCGCGAAGATCTCGACGGGTGGGCACGAGAAAACACCCACGTGGCCACCGCAAAATCAAAGGGACGCCCTTTTGCAGATCACTTGCGGCAGCCGAACCGCGAATTGTCCAACCACAACCAGTCGGCCCTCCTACCTACCCGTGGCGCCCCTCTCTGGACGATGACCTCCCAGAACACCCGCCTAGCGATCCGTCGGTCTCCGCATGCGATCTACCTAGTCTGCAAAGTTCATCCGAGTCCAGCCCCGCCTTGGAGGACACTTCTACGCCCGACATCCCACGTGAAAAGTTCTGGGACTACGATAGTACATCAGAGCCAGACACTCCACTTCATGTACTGTCTGGGCCGTATAGTGCTGCGCTATCGGCCTCAACGGTAACACAAGACTTGGATTGGCTACATCTGGACCCTCTCGACGCCGAGATTGAGTCAACACCGCGGGGCGTGTGTTCGTACCCACCGTGCGGCTGCAATGCTGCTTGGCGCCCACTCATTGGCCTTTCACGTGTTGACATCCAGTGCCCCCACTGGCACGCCCGGCAAGCCTCACGGGTCAGCTAATCAATTCTGCTCCCATCTTCTTCTTTTTGGCAGCCGCTGACGCTGGATATATCAGTCCCTTGATCTTTTTTCTGTAGACTTCTTGATCTGCTCTTGCTGATACTCCTGTCTCTGCTCTGCTTGCGTCTGCCAGTGGGCTCTGCTTGCATCCGCCAGTGGTCTTTTCCCCGAGGGGTGAAAACAGGGCTTTTGCAAAACGCAATGCGGAGACATGGCAGTAGTAGCCCTTTGGTGCAGAGACTCTGTGCCTACAGCTTGTCCAGTTCACTTATCTACCTTCGACCACCACTTCGTCCACTCCTTCTGTACTTCGGGACCGCACTCCTTTGACTCTTCACATACACATACACTTAACACACTTCACCACAGACACACACACACAAGCAAACCACACTCAATGCACCAAACAAACTTCGTACACACGCACTGCCCTGACTTCAGGCGACTTGTACCATACCCGCAACCCTTTCATGTCATCCTCTTCCTTCCCTTTTGTACTCTACATCCCGTATAAGTAGTAACCACATTTCCACCTCGACTTCCACGAACAAAAAATGGGGACGTCACCCCATAAACAGGTTGATGCGGTTATGAGCAAAAAAAAAGAAAAAAAACAACACCATCAGAGCCAACACTTTCCCTTTCCTAGGCGAGCCGCCTCCGTGATGTATCCTATGCTCCATGTAGTGTACATGCTCTCATGAGGTCTTCATTTGGGGGACGTCAGCCCCAGAACAAGTTGATGTGGTTAAGAACATTCAAAAAAAACACGCACAGCCCAACACCCCAGCCAGGAGAGGCGAGGCGCAGCCACAACCCGAGCCCAAACACAGAAGCCCACACCGCGCAACCCAGCCAGGAGTGGCAGGGTAGACACAGGACGCGCACACAAGCACAGACACACCCGAACACCCCAGCCACGAGTGGCGGGGCGCAGCCGAAACACCAGTCCAAGCACACACACCCACACCGCACACCCCAGCCAGGAGTGGCGGGGTACAAGCGGAGCGTGCACACAAACACACACACACCCCAACACCCCAGCCATGAGTGGCGGGACGCAGCCGAAACCCGAGCCCAAGCACAACCCTGACCCAAACACATGCGCCACACAACAGTAGGAAACCCAGTGTCCCTAGCCCGGGCAGTGAGGCAGCCCCTGCCATGCAGATGACCCGGCCAAACGAGGCTGCATCCTAAGGCCTGCGCTGCTTTGGGACTCGAGGCGGAGCGTGCGACACCCAAGCACCTCGGAGCCCCAATACCAAGAACATGCATGAATGCCTTGGGAACGGGATACGCCAGGGAGTCTGCTGAACCTTTAGGGTTCCGCCCGACAGAGGGGACTTGCGCAAGCACGGGGGCACACCCTCCTGGCAAGACAAGCACGACAAGCTGGCAGCGATCAGCCCTCCCAGTGTTGCCCAAGGCCGCTTTGTTGGGGGCCACCAGTCAGGTCTAGCGTGATGTAAGCTGCCTCCCCTCTTCATGCGCGGAGCCTCTTCCTATTCGTCACAGCGGCAACGCCAGCAGGAACCATGGGGCGCCTCTCCACGACCAAGTGCACCTACCTACCTACCTACCTCTCTGGTTGCGGCATCAGGCGCCGAACCTCATTAGCCGGTGGCGTGGCCGGGCCCCATCCGGCGCTTTTGTGCTATGGTGTTCTCCGGTGTCCACGTGGCCAGGTGATTTCCCCCTTGGGCTAATGTGCAGTGTTTGAAGTGCTCCCATGTTTCTGGCTGTTGGAGATGGCAGGGGCATATGGTGTATTCCGGGGGTATGTCTCCACCGCGCCGGGCATACCAGCGTGCCACCCTGTCTAGGAGGGGTAGTTGTTCGAGCAAGAGTTCGGCACGTCGCCTCCGCAGGTGCACGGGTATCAGGGATGGGTCAAGAGCCGAGAAGTATAATGTGATGCGCAATGTATGTTGGAGATGGCTCAGAAGGGCGTTTTCCGCTTGACTGCCTCGAATGTGCGCCATGGTGCGGACGGGTTGTGGGTAGTGGTATGCCCGCCCCGTGTCGTTATAGATGCGATCGTCTGGCACCCAGGCTGGTGGTTCCCCGGGGCAGCGGACTGGCAGCAGGTGTTGGAGGTGTGTGTGCATGTGGTCTCCGGCATATATTCGGCGAGCTGGTTGTGGGCGTGTAAGTCTATGTGTCCGTTGCCCAGGCTATACTGATGAGACTCTTGTTTGACGAGATGTAAGACGACGTGCTTGGGGAGGCGCCGCAAGGCTGTCCAGAGTTGTAGGGCGTGGGTGCCCAGGCTAGCGT
This sequence comes from Eutreptiella sp. 'Long Island Sound 2002', assembly GCA_964036045.1. Lineage (NCBI taxonomy): Eukaryota > Euglenozoa > Euglenophyceae > Eutreptiales > Eutreptiaceae > Eutreptiella > Eutreptiella sp. 'Long Island Sound 2002'. The sequence continues at coordinate 49,061,586 of OZ038378.1, forward strand.
CAGTCGCCTTGTGCAGGGGCTCTCGTGCCAGCCTGCGGACGATTTGGAAGTCCACTGCTGCGTCTACCACCACCCACACATGGTGCGTGTCGTCACGCCGTTTCTGGTGGGTGTCATTGACGGCGTCCACAACAAGACCAGTGTCTTCAGTTCCCCGTGAGAGGAGGCCGTCAAGATGGTAGCCCCTGTGAGGTGGTGTTGGTGCAGTCGGCCTGTCGTGTCTACTTTCAACTCCAAAGCTGCCCCCCCCCCGGCTGCTGGGGTGAGGCTTGTAGTGCTGGAGGCATCCGCGAAAATGACGGTGATGTGGTCGTCTGGGTGCGGTATGCGGCATGGCATCGTTGGTTGGTAAGCATCGATTTGTGCTCCCCGTTCCGCGGTGGCCCACTGTGTGTTGGCGTCTGGTTGGAGTCTCCGGGTAGCATGCACGCCCGCCCCCTGGCGAATGATCTCGGTTGCCGCCGGGTTGATGCGGACATAGTCGTTGTTCCTCTCGTGGTCCTGTGTCAGATAGCCGTACACGTACTGGAACAGGTACGCTGTCTGGGGGTGGAATGTGGTCCGCTGGACCGTTGGCCAGTCCTGTACTTGGGAGCATCGGTGTTTGACCGGATAGGCGGGACCCTCCGGCGTGGCGCTGCGGTGTTTGGCCGGCACCGGGAAGGTGATGGCCGGGTGTTGGGTGTCCCACGTTCCCCGGTGGAACCTCCATTGTGCCTTGGCGCTGGGGCCTGACGCCACTGTGGCCGTGTCCCTCTTCGCGGCCCGTTCGAACTGCGTGTGTAGCCAACGGTGTTGTTCCGGGGTAGCGTGGGCCGTTGGCATGGGGTGGTAGCGCGCCAGTAACTGGAAAAGGGGCGACAGGCTGGCCAGCGCTTGGGGCCCACATCTCCAGCAGGTGCTGGGGATGCCTGTCAGGTTGTCTTGCGACAGTGGCGGCGGATAGATGGGGCGCGCTCCACATGTTGCCTCCTGTTCTGCCAGGCCGCAATGTTGCTTTGAGCCCGTTGGGTGCTAGGGGGAGTACCGCTGGCACCGTGGCACCTGGTACATATTCCACTTGCTCCGGTGGCCAGTGGTGGGCCTGGTTCCCTCACTGTGGGCTAGGTGCAGTGGCCGTTTGTGCGTGTTCCAAAACAGGTTGTACGCCTCACGTACTTCCCCATCTGTCGGTTGGAGGTGCCCGGTTTGGGTGGCCGCACTGCGTATGTGGTTCCCCAGGAGTGATTTGTTTGGCGACTCCGGGTGTTGTAGGAATCGGACGTGGTGTGTTCCTACTCGTTGGAGGGCTCGCATCTGGTTTGAGGTGACCCGCACGAGGTGCAGGGTGGTGCCCATGAGGTCCAGAGTGGTGGTGCTTCCCGTTGGCCCTGTGTAGGACCGCCAGAGGGCCTGTTTCCCTGCACCGATGGTTCGTTTGGATGACGTGCTGGTGGTGGGGTAGCAGGAATCGTAGGTGGTTCCATACGCGGGTCCCCACCTTGGTGCGGAGGCCTGGTGGAGTATGTATTGGGGGCAGGCGTTGCGATGGTATTCGGCCTCCCGCAGCGTCAGCGTGAAGACCTCTCATACCTCCGGCTCATGATTGTGCATGAGACGATGCAGGTGGGCGCAGTGTGAAGTGTGTACGCGTTGTTGACGAGGTGATCGGTGTTGTCTCCATAGTACGGTGGCGATGCCGCGTGTACCGTTGCAGGTAGCGATGTGGACCGACGGCCGTGGATGGTACACGCTCGTCGCACTGTGGTAGCGGCCGCTTGCAGCATGTGTTGGGGGTGCGTTAGGTGCAAGGCTTGGAATCCTATAGCGGCTTTGAGCATGGCCTGTAGGAAGTACGCCAGGGCCTGGTTGGGGGATGCCGTGATGTGTGCTATGCCCAGTGTCCGTGTCAGCTGCCGTATCAGGTTTAGTGGCAGGCTGCTTGTTGGACCTGCAGGTAGGTGGCCGTGTTTACTGGGTTCATCGGCGGGTCCCCGGGGCAGAGGGGCGGCGACGGTGCATTGTGCACCATGGTGGCAGATTTGACGTTGTGTACCATCAGCTGGTTGCCCTCCAGATAAGTCGTGACGACTTGGAGGACTTCGGTGGCCCTGGTGGGGTCCGGGGTGGTCGGCAGGGGTTGACGTGCGGTGGCCGTCACCACTGCGGTGTCGTCCGCAAATGCCAGGAGCATGGTCTGTAGGGGATATGGTGCCACGTCTGGGTATGTGCGTCGGATGTAAAATGCCGCCAGGAGGGTGACGAGTAGGAAGAAGAATGGGCCTTCAGCACCCCCTTGTGGAACCCCACTGGCAGAGTGGACCCATGGGGTGTTGCCCACGTCGGATTTTATGGCGTACATGCGGGTGGCGAGGTACGCTTGCAGGAAGCCCTCGAAGGGGAGTCCCATGTGCTCCCAGACGGCCTGTAGGAGGCCGTGCGGGGTGTTGGGCAAGGCCCCTTTGACATCCAGAAACGTGATGATGTGGCTGATCGGGTCCATGTCCAGGAAGGCGTCTTGCATAAATGTGGCCTCCAATGGCGACCTACCCGGTATGGCCCCCCACATTGTGGGCGGTACAGCCCGGTACACTGCCGGGGCCACCCGTTTGAGGATGAGCATCCATATGGTTCTCCAGTTGTCGGGGATCACCCAGTCGCCTTTCCTATACAGCGAGTGTACCAGGTTTGCCCAGTCTGGTGATACGTCCATTTTCCCAATGGCGATATCCCACAGGCGCGCGGCCAAGTGCCTTTTCAGATTCAGCGGGAGCCTACGGTAGAGCTCCGCCGGGAGTCCGTCCACCCCCGGGGTTGTTCCCGGTTGTAGTTTGTATAACACCTCATGGAGTTCCCGAATGGTGAACGGGGTTCGGTGCATGTCTCGTCGCTGTGTCCAGTTGTAGAGTTTTGGCAGGTGGGATATCAGTTCTTCCGTGTACGCTGACAGCTCGCCATCCTCAGTGTTGTGTTGGCGCAGGAAGCTGTTAAGGACCTCTTCCAGGACCACCTTGGGATCGTTGGTCACTGTGCAGTCCTGTAGCCGTACCGCCTTGATGCCTCGCTGGCCGGTCTCCCCCAGGACCTTGTCCACGTGTTTCAGGGATTTGTAGGGGGTGGGGGTTTTGAAAGTAGCGTTGTTGTTCTTGCGCCAGTTCCTTTGCCCAGCTGATGTGCCATTCCCTGAGTTGCCGGCGTGTGGTGTCCAGCCGTGCAGCGATTTCCGGGGCGTCATATTTGGGGTTGTAGGTCACGCGATCGCACTGCCGTGTGTAGTGCTCGCTTGTCGTGCCATATGGCTGTGACCAGGGATCGTAGGTCTTGATGCGGGGTGGCATCGTTCTGTGTTCTGTGTTGTCCGTGGAGGCCGCATGCCGCGGCCGCTTGTTGCATGGCAAGGTTGAGGTCCGTCTTGTCTTGTTGGCCTAGGATGCGTTGTACTGTGCGGTGGTACGCTATCCATTTGTGGGTGTCGTGCTCTTCTGGTAGCTTGATGGGTGGCTGCTTCTCGTGGTCCATGCCATCCCTGGAGGCCGGGGGTACTTGAAGTACCTTGATTTGTATCTCCAGGGGTCGATGTCCCGTGATCTTGGATGGTAGGTCGTGGTAATGCGCCTGTGTCACCTCGACGTGTGCCGAGTCCGAGTAGCAGCGGTCGATGCGTGAATCTGCCGCGCAAGGTTGCCGTGGTCTGTGCGAGGGCTGGCCTCGTAGAGAAGCTGTGAGGTCCTGCAGACCCAGATGCTGCATGGCCACTTGCACCGCTGCGTCCTCGGGCGTCTGTCGCCCTCCGCAATTGTCCGCTGATGGAGCTGCATTGAAGTCTCCTATTGTGACAGTCGGCCCCATCATGGCAAGTTGTCGGTAGGTCTCCATGAGGTGTTCGAGGAATGTCTCCGTGGCGTCTCCAAAGGGGACGTGTACGTTGATGACATTCAGTTGCCAAGTTGGGCCTACCAGTTCGTACGCCGCTAGGCGGCCTTCTACCCCCAGGTGGTCGTGGACGTGCACTTTGACTTCACCTTTGTGGGATTTGGGCACTCCCTTGACCCACGTAATGCGGTATCGGTGTCCCGTCCTGGTCAGAACGGGGGTTAGGTTGGGGCAGACTGCCTGGGTTTTGAGGGCCTGTTTCTGCCACACCATGGCGTCCAGGTCGCATTTCGCCATGATAGGTACGTCTTGTAGGTCCGGAGCTTTGGCCGCGTCGTACAGGGCGCCTGGTTCTTTGAGGGACATGACAGTGACGAGCGCAGTTGTGACCTCGTGGCAGCGCGCCTTGGTGGCCCCTGGGGGGTTTCCGGCGCGGCGTGGTAGTAGTCATTGTCCCATGCGCAGTTCGTGGTTGATCGCTGTGGCCACCCTTTGTTCCTCCGGTATTTTCGACTCCTCCAGCCATGTCTGCTGCACCTCACCTGTCCAGACAGTGCCCGGTGGTACCTGGTTGCCGGGGTTGCGGAGCTGCACCGGGCACTCCGGGAATTGTCTGTCGTCCCAGAGTTCGAGGTTCGACGTCTCCACTTTTTCGCCCCACTCGGGGAGTGCTTGCCACTTGATTTTCAACTGTAGGTTGCCATGTTGGCCCGGTGTGGCCAGTCTGCCCTGTATCTTGCCCCGGAACCATACAAATTGTTTCGGTTGTCCTCTAAGCGTGGCTCCGAATACTCCCCGTACTTCTGCGCTGTCTGGCCATTCAAGGTGCATGGCGGCAAGTTCTGCCTGCGTGAAAAATGGGCACGCTGGGGCCTTCGGCTTCGGTTGTGGATCGGGTGGCGATGGCGCTGGGGCCAATTTGTGCTCCAGTTTGGGCCGTTTGGCCCGTCAGGCCGAGGGGTCCGCTGCCCCTGGGCGGGGCCTCGGTTTGGGCTGGGGTCGTTCTGGTGCCAGTTTGGGGGCCGGCTTCGTTGCGTGGCAGCGGATTATGCTGTATGCCGGTCCGTGTCCCTCCTGTGGCCTGTGCATACCCCGAAGCTGATTTGCGTGTTCTTGTAGGCTGGCGGTGCGGAGTTTGAGAGTTCGCTCCGTGTCCGTGGGCCAGGACATCCAGCGCTGTGCCTGTGCCCTCCCCTGCCTTCGCACATAGGCTGTCAAGTTGCATGTGAGTGTAAGCCATGTCTGGGGCTGCGTGGTGCCCGTGTCTGGGGGATCCACTGTCCAGTGAATCGCTGTTTTGAGGGCCAACCAGTGCGCCCTGGGGTAGTTGGGGTGGTCGGTGGAGTGTTGAAAGCGGTCCGCCAGTGCCAGTGGGGTTGCCGGTTTTGCTTCCGGTGTGAATGTGTTGACCCTGTCTGTTGTGCCCGTGGCGTTCCACTGTGCCACCCACATAGTGTGTTGATGGCACGTTAGTGTCACTGTGGGGGTATCCGGGGGCCTGTCAATAAAGGGTGCCCAATCAGTGACCTTTGGACCTTCGGTTTTCCGGTCGTGCTGCTCCGGTGCGCTGGTCAGGGTCACCAGATGGTTCACAAGGTCTGGCGTCAGGGTATCCTCAGTGTCCTGTACTCTGTCCTTACGTGCCGTGGGGCGGCCCATGGCAAAGTCCCATGCGTCAGTGGTGGCTGCCAGCGTGTTGGCCGCCAGGGTGATGACATGGTCCGTCAGGCCCTCCACAATGAAGTACTTTTTACCGCCAGGGTGGCTGGGAGCTGAGCCGTGTGTTTCATGGTGAGGTGTAGTAGCGCCCTGTCGGGGCCTGGAGCGTTTGCGTCCGCGGGCCTGGGGTCGCGTGTGCCGTGTTTCGCCAACGGGTGCCGTGGTTTCTCGGTGTTTGGTAGTCGTGGCCCCAGGGCCATGTGGTGTACCTGATCGAGAGGGATGGCTTGGCCCGTGGTGTCGCCCGTCGTGAGGTACACTCCTTTGGCGGCTGTTACCGTGTTTGAGTATAAGCCTGGGACTGGGGCGGGTTGTGGGGGCAACTGTTGGAACAGGGCGTGGGGGCAGGGGTGGCCGCAGGGCGGGTTCCCGGGCCGGTGCCCTGGGCAGGGGCCATCCATGCCGTGGGGCACGGGATATAGTATGTAGGGCCCCGCCACCCTGCGTAGTTTTTTGGGGTTTAGCGTGTTCAACCACCCCCCCACCCTGATGATGACAGAGCCCTAGTGGATCCAGGTGGCTTGGTCGCGGTCAATGTCGTGGTGTAGGGCTCTTTTCGATGGTGCCCCACGTTCGGCGGTGGGTGGTGTCATCTGGGGTGGGGCACCCAGTGTCTATGGGAGGCATTCTGGCGTTTGCGAGGGCGGAGTTTGTGATGTTGAGGGGGGGTCAGTTGCCGTGGGTTCCGGTGGCGGTATTCCCCACGGGTTTGATGCTCTGGTGGGGTACTCGCCTCCCGTGCAGGGGTTGGTGGTAGGACGGGTCCGGGTGCGAGGAGGGGGCTGGTAGGTCCCTGTATCGTGCCGAGGTGTACACCGTGTACGCCCTGCCCTCGGTGTTGGCCTGCAGTCTGTACGTGGACTTCCGTGCTTTGCCATTGTAAAACCCAAGCACCCAAGAGGCTGCCCTGCATGTTTACATGCAAGGCAGCTTCTTGGGTGCTTGCGATTTACAGCCATAGGTGACGAGCACATTTGATGTGGGGATGGTGTAGTTGAGGTGCGTGTGCGCCAGGGCGTGCGTGATTTGTACTTCTGTGCCCTTCCGTTTGTCTCCATGGTCTTCCAGTATGAAGTGTACCATACATGGGCTGTGGGGTTGGAGGTTACTGTCTTTGTCGTGCAACGGCGGGTGTATTTGGCGTCAAGCCTGCAGCCCTTTGTTGGCGTTGTGGTGGCCGCGTTGCTCGACGAGGACGTTCGGTGTACAGTCCTGCGGGGCAGCCCCCCTGTGCGCCATTGCTTGGGCTGCCTTGGCGAGTGCTGTGACGGTAGGGGGCAGTGGGGGTTCAGCGACCTGGGGCATCATGCCGGTGTCTGTTGGGAGGTTCCAGTATCTTGTGCACATCACCGGCTGGTGGGCGTTGTTGGTGTCCGGGAGGGTCAGGAAGAGCGCCTCTTTGATCTGAGTCACCGCCTCTGGATGTATGGCAGTCAGGCAGTGCCAGACTGGTGTGCTTGGTGGGGTCCCAGTGTGTTCGGGCGGTACGACCCGCGTGCTCCATTGTCTGAGGCGTGAGGGTGTCGTTCAGGTTGACCTCGTTGAGGCGGTTGGCTTCAGCGGCCCACCTTGTCTGCCATTCCGTTAGTGTGGGATCGTCCTCGGCGCAGTCTAGGGTATAGTGGATAGCCATCCACTCAGGGTCGGGGTCTACGGTAATGTCGGTACCCGTTGTTGCGTTTATCCAGATAGCTTGTGTGGGTCTCGCCTGGGGCGTTTGGTCGTCGTCGCCCGGGGCTGCGCCTTCCATGGCTGCCGTGCCCTCGGTGGTTGGAAAGAGGTGCATGGCCTGCGTTAGTTGTACTTGGTGTGGCATAAGGAGGCGCATGGATACCATCGTTGTTATCAATGCGAAGATTTTCTTCCTATCGATAACGCCCGTCGGTAGTCGCCATGTCGTTGCTGTGCTCCATGTGTGGTTCCCCCCTCGGGGTAGTTGGTAGTTGCCTGGGACGTGACACAAGGTGAGAGGCTTGTCGAGTTTTTGGACAGTTGAGGTGGCGTTGGGGGGTTTGGCCCTTTTGTGGGCTGCTGGGCTGTGCACTTGTTGGGGGGGCCCATGTTTGTGTTGCGTGGGCGTTTGCAATTTCGTAGGACTGGGGGGTATGTGTGGCTCCGGTATCGGTTGTGGCATTGTAGGCCGAAGGCTGGTGATGTTGTGTGCTCCGGTGGCTGCATCTTCGTGCAGGTAGAACTCCAGCGCTGGTCGCCCAAAAGGGTGCCACTTGCGTGGGTCATCGTGCGGGGTGTGGAGGTGGATGCTTTGCTGAGTGGACCAGCTGTGGTAGGCCAGGATGGCGTTCGTGATGGTGGGGTTGCTGTTGTCTCCAAACGATGGTCGGGTCTGCAGCAGTCTTCGAACGTGTTGCGAACGGTCGTGGCCAGTGCTCCGATTTTTCCGTCCAGCACTACGTCGTCCCATGTTGTGCGGGACGTGGCACCCGGTGGGCCCCTGTGTTACTCCAAAACCTTCGTTTCGTACTTGGTCCAGTCTTGTAGCATGCGTTCCACGTACGCAGCTTCCGTGTACGGCTGGATACTGTGCTCCGCTAGGGTGCGGGCGTGGGCCAGCTGTTGGTACAGGGTCCAGTGTTGTGGGGCTGGTCCTGGTAGGGGGGTCGCGGCAGGCTCAGGCGTTGGCTTCTTCTTCTCGGTTGCCCTGTGTCCGTGCTGGGTCGCCTGCACCAGGGTGTACTCGTCATCTTCTCGCCCGGGCGACCATTCCTTTCCACACACCGAGCAAACACAAAGGTGAACAGGAGCCAAGTGGTACAGGACACTGCCGACGCAACACCACACACCGGGCGTGCGCACCGGTGAACAGGGACCGGGAGGCCCAGGACATCGCACACGCAACACAGCAACCCAAACACCACACACACCGCAACACAGCGCAACACACAGACCGAACACACCAGAAAGCACGAACCAAGTGTCCCAGGACACCGCACACGCAACACAGCACACAGCACACGAGCACGGCAGAAAAAAGGAGACAAAAGGCCCAGGAGACCGCACACGCAACACCGCACACAGAGCGTGCAAGCCTGAGAAGAGGAGCCAAGTGGCCGAGAACACGGCACAAACAACACAATACAACCAGCCCGCAGACGGGTGATCAGGAGCCAAATGGCCCAGGACGCCGCATCAACAACACCGCACATAGAGCGTGCAAACTGGTGAACAGGAGCTAAGTGGCCCAGGACGCCGCACACACAACACCGCACAGAGAGGCTGCACACCGGTGACCCGGAGCCAAGAGGCCAAAGACACCGTGCACACGACACAGCACACCAAAGCAGCCACACAGGTGAACAGGAGCCAAGTGGCCCAGGACACCGCACACGCAACACCACACGCAGAGCGTGCACACCGGTGAACAGAAGTCAAGTGACCCAGGACGCCACACACAGAACACCGCGCACAGAGCGTGCACACCGGTGAAAAGGAGCCAAGTGGCCCAGGACACCCTGCACACGGCGCAGCACACAAAGGCATGCACACCGGTGAACAGGAGCAAAGTGGCCCAGGACACCGCACGCGCAACACAACACAAAGAGGGTGCACACTGGTGAACAGGAGCGAAGTGGCCCAGACACCGTGCACACGACACGGCACACCAAAGCGTACACACCGGTGAACAGGAGCCAAGTGGCACAGGACACCGCACACACATCACGGCACACCGAACGTGGACACCGGTGAACAGGAGCCAGGAGGCCCAGGACACCGTACACGCGGCGCGGCACACCACAAGAGCAACTGACCCCCCACAACAAACACAGCCCAAGCCGCCCTGCAAGAAAGAAACACCATGTCAGACAACCAAGACCAACCATCCAGCCAAGGCCAACCCTGCGGGAACCGCCAAGCCCAAGACAACCCCCGACGCACCGCCACAACAGACCGCCATGAGGATCCGCCGAGGACGACACACGACGCACTGCCGCAAACCACAGAGACGACACTGACACAAGCCCCAACCCCACAACCCACCACACCCCCCACTGCGGCCCGCCAACACACAGTGGTGCCCCCATAAAAGCGGTACACCCCAAACACCCCCCTCAGCCAGCCGACCAGGGGCCAACACGTAACGCACCAAGGGGACACCGCGGAAGACCCACCCACAGTGAGGCCCCGGCGCCCGCTACCAGCCAGTAGCCTACCACAGACCCAGCCCACACCCGCGCCCATAGCCCCCTCCCGACCTTGGAGACGACACACCCCTGCCACACACCGCGAGTCACGACCCGCAGGCGCCGCACCGGGGCCACAACACGCCCGAGATGCCGGGACCCATCAACCCGCGGACCCCGCAATCATGGCAGCCGGCGCGCCGCCCATACACAGCGCTTCCCACACCACTGGGCCCGCTCAACGGTGGCCCGACACCCCAAAAGCACCACGCGACCACAGCCCCCTGGTTGCGACACTCGAATCCCACACATCCAGCGCCAGGGGACCCCAGGCCCCACACCACAACGACCCTGCACGGCCCACGTACTGGAACACGCCAGAGGGAGGACCGAGAGACCGCACGGGGCTGCCCCACACCGCCCGAGGACCAGCAGGGTGCGACCACCCACCCAACCAGACCCGGACACGGTGCCCCCCCCATCACCGCCGGGAAGAGCACCACGCAGCCCAGGAAGACCCTCCCACACCGCACGACCCCCCCCCACCCCGGAGCATGAGACAGCACAGCCCACCAACACAGGAACGACGCCGGGCCACGCCGGCTCCGCCCCCCCCCCCCCCACCGGCACAATCCCTGGAAGCCCCGTACACCACACGCAAGCTCAACGCCCACCACTAGGCACTCGCGCACGACCCCGCACCGGCCACCGCACGTGCCCCGAGCACCAACGTAACACACCCACCGCGCCACGAAGCAGCAGCTGAACACCTGAACACCCACAATGACCCCATGGCCCTGGACATCGACAGCCTGCTAGAGCTGGAGCTCCAACACACGGAGGGCACGGAGCAGCATATGGACCTAACCCCGCCAGAACCTGAACCCGCGGCAAGCGACCCCGCGGACCCCGGCCACGCCGACTCCCCCCAAAATACCCCCCCCGCAGCCCCGGCCCCGCGAACAGGCGCCCTGGACACACCTGTCCAACGCCCTGCGGCACCACCCCCTCACCCACAAAGCCAGCAAGGGCCCCGACGAGTACCAGGCGTCCCTCGAGCACAACCTGCCCGACATCACAGGGCCGGGGCTCCACGGGTACACCTCCACCCCCTCCCCTCCAGGCGCCCCCACACAAGAATGGGAGGAAGAGTACGCCATCGACGTCACCGACATGATGGCGTACCTGGAGAGCGTGGGGGACCCGGAGCAAGACACCATCCTCAGCCCCCTCGCCTACCACAGCTGGAGATGGGAGCGCCAAGTCACCCTCCAACGGCCGCACAGCGGGCCCCACCAGTGGTCCCCGGAGCAGACGGCCAAATGGGACATTGTCCTCCAACTCACCCCAGAGGGCTTCTTTGTCCTCACAGGCAGCAGATTACCCGACACCAGACCCACTGCACAAGCGCCGCCGCTAGCCGAGCCCCAGGAGGACGACGCAGACGCACCCCCCCCACGGAGGAATGTAACTTTGACCCCCCCACAGCCATAACCGAACACATGTTGCACCGGCTCACCAAGCGTCACCTTCCCCACGACTACCATGCCACCAGTGACTCGCGGGGACGCCGCGCACTGCCCCTGCAGTGGGCATCACCCGAGGGCATTTTCACGTGGGGGGAAATCCTCCCAAAGCCCATGACGCTCACGTACCTGTGGCTCCGGGACGCGGAGACACACACGCAGACCCCTGGCACACAGCTCCTCCTCACCCTAGAAGGAGAGGCCGCCATCAAAAACATCCAAACAGCGGAGGGAGAGGACTACGTGACGGCGAACGCAGACACCGCGGTATGGTTACACGCCGGCGAACAGACTACACCCCCCACCGTGGTACCAGGGTCACAGCCTTGGCACGTGATCATCGTACGACTGCCAACAGGGGCAAGCACGGGAGATGCCCAACAGGGATTGGCGGACAGGTGGGCACACGTGTGCGCCTCTCTGCACCATGGGCTGCACAGGCCCTCCCTCACCAGTCACACCCTCAAGCCTGCCCCCACCACGGCCGAATCCCACAGCCGGGCGGCGCCCCCCATCGGGGTCTGGGCCTACACGCGCACCCTCCGCCGCGAGGCAGCCGAAGTCCTCAGGAGCGCCACCTCCAACCACCAAGGCCTCGTTCACACCCCCACAATAGCACGCAAAAGGACTTCACCCTATGGTGGCACCGGCCCGCACCTGAAGGGGGCCTACAACCACCGGCAGACCAGCCTAGCATCAGCACAGACCTCACAGCGGTTGCCCACGCCGTCGCTGCCATTGCCCAGCAATTTTGGGCGCCACACCAATGGGCACCGTCAGTCATCAAAGAAGCCGGAGACGCCACAACCCAGCTTTCCCACACTTCCGGGGACGCCCCATTCATCCACCCCTACCGGACTCCGACCTTCGTGCCCACGATACATGGGTGGTCCACATCCTCGTGCCCCACGACACCGCGCAGGAAACGGGGGATGCGACGGCAGGCGTCACCGAAAAGCTCCCCAATACCGCACTCCACTACAACATACCGACGCCCAACGTCATTGTCACCCACAACACGGGCCGCGACCACTACTACCTCCACGCCACGCATGAGCGCTCCCCGATCACCATATAAACCTTCACCACCTGTCCTGGCCTCCAGCCACCACAACACCACCCGTGTCCAGCAAGGAAGCATCCACTACACGTCGCCCTGGCCCCGCGCAAAAGGCCGGCCCACCACGCGCCCCCTCCAGCTGACAGCACCGCCCTCCACGCAGCCCGCGGACAGGCTGCGGCACATGACCAAAACCACCTATTCCCACGCATTAGCGCTCGACCCGGCACCGTCACCGAGGCCACCCACAAAAGCACCTTGAACCTGCTGGCCCGCAAGCTACGCCCCAAAATGGCACTGGAGGACACACTCTGGATATAGTATGGCGAAAGCCGCAAGGCACGGCTGGCGGACGTCCGCACCATCATTCCCCGCCACATCCAGCGCGCGGTAGGGCCCTTCACCGTGTACGCGGTACAACACCCCATAACGGCCCAGTGCACCCACTGCAACCCCCTGTGCGCGCAACCATGCGCGGGCGCTCTGCAGCAACCCCTGCCCACCCCTACCTCGGCACTATACCCGGGGACCCACAGCCCTACCTCCTGCCTGCGGGCGACCGCCACCACGCCATACCGCTACACCTTTTGGAGCACCTGGCGGTGGGACCATCCCCCTTCCAGAAGCGACCCCCCCACGGCCCATCCGACGGACGCCCGCCAGATGGACCGACGCATGCCACGCCTGGACCCAAACATGCCATCGCACTCCCCACCATAGAGGCGGAAGCCACCATCGCCCAAGACCTGGAGGGGGAAAAGCACCTCATGGTGGAAGGGCTGACAGAGTACGTCCTGATCGCAGCCATGTATGCCACGTCGTCCGCCTCCCGCCTCTGGGAGGACCGCCCCTCCCCACTTCCAGCCCAGGCAGCGCAAGACGCCCACGACACGGACCCTACCGCCGAGGACATCCATCGAATCCTCAGCACGCGAGCACCCCCGAGGACCCACCCTGTGGTTCTTCCCATCCAGCCCGTCAGCTTCGACGCCATGGATGCCCCCCCGGCCACCACAGAGGTCCACATCCTCAAACACCGGGACATCTGGTGGACAGTGGAATGGGACGACCATGGCAAGGTCAGACGGGCAGCGGCACACGCCCCCGACGACGAGGTCCCGCCCCCACCACGCGGAGGGGACCGCTTGCGACTCGCTGCCAGCATCCCCCACAGCCCAGAGGCAGCCTGGGAAGCGCTGCACTAGGCCCTCTACAGGGCCCAGAAGGCGCCAGGGGGCCCCCTCCCCACGGAACGGTACACGGCCGACATGAGCCGCCACGGGGCAGGCGACGGGCACCGGCTCCTCACCTAGCCCACGGACCCGCCCGACGCCCTGCAGGAGGCCGAGGAAGTGCTTGGCCTCATGACCAAGCAAGTGTTCAAGCTGAAGGACACCGTCCCCACGTCCAAGCTCGACGTCCCAGCCACCCGTGAGCACGCCGCCTTTGCACCGGGCCACGCGCCTCTAGAGCAGCCCCAAGACGCACCTCCCCAACGGCAACAGCCCAATGCCCGGCGCCGCCAAGGTGCGAAGAAAAGCGAGGCCCCCGCAAAGGCCAGGGCCCGCACCCCAGCCAAAAGCCAAGTCGAAGAGCTGGACCGCAGAGGAAGCCGCCGCCCTGTATCCCGAGTTCGCCATCGGTACCCGGGTGCAGCTGCCTTTCAAATACGCCACGGCCGCGGGCCTCTCCAAGTGGATATGGGCCGCAGGTGAGGTCAAGTAGCGGTACCGCGTCACTGGGAACCACCAGGGATTCAGGATCCACATCAAGTGGGACCGAGCCACCCCCAGCGACAAGAAGGTGGGGCGCACCCTCGAACTCTGGCGAGACAGAAATCCCCATGCGGCTATGCACCCCCGACACCGAGCACCTCAACGGCACCAAGTACACAGACGAAGTCTACAGTGTATGGCCCCTACCTCAGCCCCAGAAGCGGAACCACAAGGCACCCGCAGCTCAGGGCGTCATCGAGTTGCTCGACGCTTGACGGAGCCCGGGCCGGCACGGCCCTCCCCCACAACTACCGGTCCCCAGCAACCGGCGCCTACGGAAGCCCACGCCCGCATCTACATCCTCAAGGAGCCCGCGGTCACCTACGACCCCACCAACGCCGCCACACTGCAAGCCATGCCCGGGCCACACCCCCTAGGCGCAGACCTTCTAGGGTTCCTGGAGCAGGCCCTCGCCAGAGCAGACCAGCTCGAACCTGCACCGATCCTCAACCCGGAGGGGAACAAACATCACGCCCACTGGCAACGGGGGGTGCCCCTCTACCACAAGACGGTCGCCTCGGGGCGTACTAGTGCGTGGGGCCCGCATGGCAGCTAAACGTGCTACTCACGCGCGTCCCATTCGGGGAGGATACCAAGGCGTTCCTGGACGCCCTGAGCCTGGCGTACTGCCGCCTCTCCCTCCTGGCACCCACCATCATCATAGGCGACCTAAACGCCGCCCCCACCGACGACGACCGCACCGGCCCACCCACAGCCACCAACATAGCTGTCCGGGACACCATGCACCAACTGGGCCTCACCGACCTCACGGCAGCGCTCACCGGCACGCCCTCCCATTATTCCCACCCGGCCGGCGCGCACCTTTCCCGCATTGACACCTGCTACGGGGATGCAACCACGGTGTGCGTCCACGAGGCAGCCTACGGAGACCTCCTGCCCGCGGGCACAGGCCAACGACCCCTCTACATCGACCTCATCATCCCCAACCTACCCCCACCCGCGGCCACCCTGCCAGACAACATCCTCCTACCCACACTACGGTTCCCGGCCGAGGACGACCACGGCCCCTGGCACAGGTATAACAGGGCCCTACACGCCATCCTGTGCCGCCTGGATGCGCCAACACCCACCACCGCCATGCGCTGGGCGCCACAAGCATGCGGCATGGAGCGAGACACTGGCGACACGGAAGTACCACCGGACTTCACCCTCCGACAGCTCGTCCATGACATCTCGACGGCGAAAGAGGAACTCGCCACCCTGCTGCGCCCCAGCACAAGGGAGGCACGAGACCGGGACGCCAACCTCTGTGCACTCCACAACACCCGCCGCCACCAGCTCCAGGAATGGCACTCCCACCGCATAGCGGCTGCAGCCCAGGAACGTGAAAGATACGGCAGAAACGACACTCCATACAAGTCCCTGCGGTACGTTAGCCGCATCCTGGAGGACACAAGGCGCTGTACCATCCACACGGTGCCCACTCCCGAGGGGGACCTCACCAACAACCCCGACACCATCCTCCAGGCAGTCCTGGACGTCTTCCAGGCACAACACCGGGACGCGCTCACCGAGCTCGACCCCAATACCAGAAGCACCATTCGCGAGCATGTGCCCAGGGTCTTCAACCGGGAACAGCGGCGCGCCATTGAACACGAGCCCTTCAGCATCTCAGAACTGCAACGCGCCCTGGACCGCCTCAAAATGGGGGTCGTGCCCGGCGTCGACGGTTCACCGGCTGAGGAGTACCAACGCCTCACCCTGCCCATGAAGCGCTGCCTGGCAGCCCGCCTGTGGGACGTCGTCACGGGCAACGCGCCCATCCCCCCTGAGTGGGCCAACCTGGTCCACCCCCCTACAAGAAGGGGGACTGGGCGCCGCCGGGGAACTGCCGGCCCATAGTCTGCGCCACCACCGAAGTTAAGCTGGTGTGGACACTCATCCTGGGCCGCATCGCGCCGGCGGTCTTAGCCCACGTTCCCGCCAGCATGTGGGGAGCCATGGCTGGCAGGTCTCCCCACAAGGCCATCTTCCTCCAGGACACCAAGCTGGACACGAACCCCTACGAGATGATTTTCGCCTCCCTCGATGCCCAAGGCGCGTTTCTTCCACGCCCCACACCGGCTCCTCACGGAGGTATGGGATGCCATGGGCCTCCCATTCCTATCCTTCATGACCGGATACATCCAGACCCGGCTCTACGCCGTCGTCACAGTCGCAGGCCTCACCCCCTGGACCGGCAAAGACAGCAGGATCCCCCAGGGTGGCGCCGAGGGCCCCTTCCTCTGCCTCCTCGTCACCCTACCGCTGGCATTCGAGCTAACACGGGTATACCCCGGGTACGCCTCATACCCGCTACGGTCCCCACTCATCAACTTTGCGGACGACAACCTCCTAACTACGACCACCAGCCACCGCGACCCTGAGAAAGCAGGGCTACCAACGACCACCGAGCAAGCGTCCGCCATTGTCCAACTCACCACACACTACTTGGACGCCCACCAACTACTGGTGCACCCCCGCAAATCAGGCGGGCTAGCCGACACCAGGACCCCGGCCCCCAACATCCGGAAAGGGGAACCCCTACACCTGGAGGACACCACAGTCCACCCGGGAGTCATACAGGCAACGCGGCACGACCACATGTCACTCCCAAGCAAGCTGGAAGGGCGCCTCGCGCGGCTACCGCCACTTGCCAGGGGGGACCACCTGTCTACGCAGGGACTGGCATACCTCATGGAAGCGGTGCTCAACGCAGCCATCGATACCAGGCCCTGCACCTCCCGCACTCCGTAGATGCCCTACGCCACGCTCGACAGCAAGTGAGCCAGGCATGGGCGCAACACGGAGGCTGGCCCACGTCTCTCGCCAAGGAGGCCATGATGGCCCACTGGCGCTACTACGGGGACAATACAGGCACCCTAGTCGGCATGGCTTATAGCAAACACGCCGCGCACCTCCGACACAGGGTGACACACAACCACCAACCCGCGGTTCACGAAGCGGCAGCCATACACATTAAAGAAGCGCAAATTACCCACAATACCTGCCGCCGGTGGATACTGGCACAACACGGTGTCCCCACCTCTGTACGCACCGGCATCTGGGCCCAGCTGCAACTCTTCCTACCGCACCACACGCACGCCATCCTGAAGAACCACCACTGCGATCAACAGGGGCCACTCGTGGCCACGCACACCGACATCCACCGACACCCGGCAGGCGAGGTCGACACCCTGCGCCTTGTGGGAGCCACCATCACCACAGTATACATCACACCAACGCAGATGAAGATCATGGCCTAGTGTGACGCCCACCACGCCCCGTTACTTTTCGACCCGCAATGACCAGCACGCCGCGTCTTCCAAGCGTACCTCCGCGCATGCGCCTCGAAGGCAGGGCGCGAAATGCGGGGCCCAAGGACATCGACACGGCGTACAACAATTTCCAGCGCCTGCACCGCCGGCCCCGCCCGAGGGAGCATGAGACCCCCAGCGACGGCAACACAACGCAGGAGGAGCCCGGCCCGTCAGCCGAAGGCTGCACACCACCCACCATCCTGAAACTAGCGCCAAAGGGCCACAAACACGCTACCCGCACTGTCCAGCGACACGCCGCCCCCTGGTCCATCCCCAAACACAACGTACCACAAGTCAGACACAGTGACCAGGGCATACCACGCACGCGCTGGCACTGCGGCCCGGCAGCCCTCGACACACCGTGGCCCCTGCTGCACCTCATCTCCACCAACTACCACAACCCCGAAGCCGCTGCCACCGCGGACCAGCAGGCATGGCTCTCCCCCTGGTTTCACACGGTACCCCAAGACCACCCAGCACACGTAGCCTGGACCCGAACACCCACAGCGACATGGACATTCACCAACAAGCGGGCAGACCCAGAAAGCTTGGCCATAGAGTACAACTGCTGCGACCCACACCGGGCAGGACCTCAGGAGGCACCCATGCGCCCCCTACAGCACAAATGCCCCACCCTCCGCGGCGACAAAGACAACAAGGAACGGTGACAGACCATCAGGTGCCCGAAGCCGCCCCAATACGGGATACCCCTCCCCCCTGATGTACACGTATATAACCCAAGGGCACCCGGACAGACGCCTCCTCCGCCTCACCCCACCAGCCCAGGCCATCATCACCCTGGGGATAGGCGTCTATGCGACGCCGCTACTGCAACCCACGCAAATCACCACCAGAACCGCCCAAGGGAACCCTGTCTACGTCCATCACCCAACAGCAATTGCCCGCCTAACCATACCCAGCAACACCGACATCATCTACTCCACTGACGCATCCGGCACCCAGCAACGCAGCCTGAAGGTCGGTTCTGCCTCCGTGCACATCATCGGCGCGCGGACGGCCTCCACGTGGAACACCACACTGGGGCCATCATTTTTGGGGCGTCCTCCCACGGCGAAATACGCACCCTGGCTGACGCCGTCACCGCCACACCACCACTCGCAACGATCCGGCCCCGCAACATCTGGGTAGTCTTGGACGCCACGGTCGACATCCACCTCACCAGGCGCCTCGCAGACCTGCCCCTCCAAGGGCCATTGAATCTGGCCTCACCACACAAGCGTTGGGGCTATGGATGGCCTTCAGGGGCATGCACCCCCGGGACACCCTACACATTGTCAAACAGGAGTCAGACCGCTACACATACGGCAATGGACGCGCAGACACGCATGCCAAACACCAGAACACCAGCCACACCCCAGGGCTCGACCATGTACGACTGGACATCCCACACCACAGCCACCTGCAGCACCTACCCCCGGTACCCTCGGCCACACAGCCCCCCAAAAGGATACCTGAGGACACACCGTACAGAGATTGAGACAAGCAGTAACACTACCCCACACCCATCTAGCGGCTGGCCACCACACTTGGCCACCCGGCGAACACCGAACTCCTCCGATGCCTCGAAGACTCCGTCCACATCCCCCACTACTACTCCGCCCTACGCCCACATAGCCTGCCAGCACACCTACAAAAACCCCGACTCTAACTCGCCCTCGAACAGCTTTCTCTCCTCACCCGATACCACCGATGGTACACACGCCGCTCGATCCACGTCCCCGCAAGATACACCAAATGCATCTGTTGCCACGCGGAAGAAGAAACCTGGGACCATTTCACGATGTGCCCCCTGTACCGAGGACTGGACACCCTCACAGACTGGAAGCCAACCCACACCATCGCACAGCACGCTGTGAAGCCGTTTCGGACCCCCGTGGCCATCTTGGGGTCACTTGGGGTGTGTATCTATGTGCCGGCAAGCCGCCATTGGCTGATATCATACTCTCCCGTCCACCTGAACTAACCCGATGTGATAGTTCGATAGGTTTGGCCATTCCGGCTATGAGCGGCCATATTCAGAACCGAGGCACCGCCAGCGGAGATTTATATATCGGAATATCAGGAATCAACAGGGTTTTATTATCATAATGTTTCCGTACTTTTTCAGCCTTTCGTTCTGATGGTCAATGTATCGGCGACCGTCAGTTGGCTCGCGATTTTGCGTTAACCGATTGGTTAACTGTTATTTCCAGATATTTTGACGGATATTCCGTTGAAGGGTCAGATCTCATCAGCAAAGGGTTCGTTGCTTCCGCAATTCTCTAAATAAGCACTCGAAATTTTAATCAGAATTTTTCGCGATGTCGAAACCGGATTTTCGACTTCGACATCGCCGCACTTGATTTGGACTTCTTCGAGTGGTCATACTCCTTTCCCTATGCCCGAATCAGGTTTCCCTTATACTTGCCACCCATTTGACTTGGAGATATAAGGGAAACAAAAGTGAATCGTGGGACCACTTGGAAGGGCCATATCTACGCGCGAGTGTGAGGAAAGAGAATAAGGAAGGTTCGGTTGCAAGCGCCTTAGTCTGAAGTTAATTTGGGAAGCATCAAACGCCTTTGGTGCGCACACATGCCCGGTGTAGCAAGGGAAAAGGGTCAAGAGGGTATAAAGTGATATGTAACTCTTGGACCGTGCAACCGAATATTTTAATGCGACTTTCGAGTGTGCCGCATGAGTGTTGGGGTTGCATAGCAACTTTTCTTTGGGTTCCTACGTATTTTTAACGTGAAGTTATGTCCATGGAGGGACATGGCATATCATGGTGGGAGCCACATTTTGAGGGTATGTGTTATATGCATGGTATATGTTTGATATGCTCACACCCATGTTATACATCTTCGTGTGGCCGAAGAGATGGGGAGCCATACGTGACAAGGGCTTTGCCCATGTCCCAATTGTGGAATTCAAAGCGCTAGACCAAGTCTACCGCGTACGTATTGCTCATGGTATGTTTGACAAAGAGATCCATGGGTGCACTCCCATTTTCATGGGGCATGTAGATATTAGTGGCGAAGGTATCTCCATGCGACCGATTGGGGATCAAAGTGGGGGAATTGTTCGCAAATGGTTCCAATCATTTGTGTATTGAATCATGAGCGGATATCATGGGTGAGCATAGAGATATAGTATCATGACAACTTGGTATTTGGACATATTTTCATGTTTTTGACCTCATTTTATGCTCATTTTTGTGTTTTATGTGCTCAACTGGTCGGCTAACAGCAAAGTGTCTAGAGATTCGTGAACTATGGTATGTTGTTTATATGTTGGCATATGCTTCGGTGTTGTACCTCACCATATGCCGGATCACGTGGTCACTTTGGCTTGGCGCACGAGGCCTCACAAAACTAGGTCTCAAACTCATGAGCTGACTTGTGAAGCATGCCATGTACATACCTGGATGAGTTTCGGAGCCAATGATGGGATATTCTTGGGCATGGATCTTCGGTCTATATCACCCTTGTATATTACTTTCCGGTTTGACACATGCATGGAGCATATGAACATTTGCCACATGCATTTTTGAGTATATAATTGACTTTTCGGCATAATGGTGTGATTTGCCTGATTTTGCCATGTTGTGAGGTCAACATCATGGGGCAGTTCTCCAAGCCCAATCGACTCCAAGTCCAACCAAACTTATGTCAGGGTAGGGCATGGTCCTGAGTGCCACTCTAGGTTATGACACGCCACCTCCCCTATTGGGCTAGGATTTATAGGCTTGGGAGTGAACACATTTTTGGGGTTTGTGTAGTGACTTGTGACACATGGCATTCAGCCATCTCATTTGACCTGGTTCAGGGCATTATGTTGGTGAGTCAAGGGAAGGTCTTGAGTCCGGGGAATGAGGGGTTTATGGCTGTGAATGTGTATGTTTACCTCTTTCCCCAACTTTGCCTTATTTGTGTTCATATGCCAATTTCAGGGCTTTCGTCCTTGGTGCAATTCTTGTACATGCCCGCCACCGTGAGAATACCGGTGTGCTGAACGAAAGCCCGCAGCCTGATTTGGATTGTGAATTGGGTTATTGCTATACTTGTGGGATCTGGTTGCTGTTCAGGGTTGAAGGAGGATTACATTTTCTATATTTTTGGATTTGGACCCTGGATTTTGAGGATTTTGAGAAATGCAATCGTTGATCCGGAGCAAGTCAGCAGGGGTGACAGGCGGAAGGGGCACAGCGGGGGCCGGTCCTGGTAGGGACCGCTGGCTCAGCTAGCACTACACAATCCCCATATATGGGCCAACTCCTTAAAACCGGTTTGTTTTCTCTGTTTTCTGCTCTTTTGGTGCCCTTTGCTACCTTTCATTGAAACGGGCACCCTCAAAATATACACAAAAATGGTATTATACATGAAAAATGAACTTTTGACCTCAAATACCCCCCATGGGGTTTGAACCCACACTCTACCAACCTTAGAGTTGTGTTTTTCCTCTAAGCTACGACCTGTCGTCGACGATCTCAGAGAAAACCGTAGTATAATAAAAAATTTGGAAAATCAGTACTCCTTACATGCTCCAACCACTATTAACCTCCCATGCTCTTAAAACCGTGGCAACCGACGACCCAAGTGTCAACTGCTTTTCACGGTGAGCGAAGAACTTAAGGGAGGGACAGGGGGGCATATATGTGTCTTGTGTAGTGCTATTGCTTCGCCATCTCTTCTTTCCTCCTCACCTATTCGGGTAAATCCGAGCTGGCTCAGCTAGCACTACACAATCCCCATATATGGGCAACAGATCGGAAGAACTGAACTCCCGTGAACTGAACCCTTATATAAGAATTAATTAATCGCCAGGCGCGAAGCGCGCGCCGCTTCTCCAGTCGCCAGATCAGGAGGGACCAGAACTTGCGTGATGCGCAACAGCGCTCTGGTCCTGTCGTAAAACTTCCTGAATGTATCGTAACAGGACCAATCACCCAATGCCGCTACCACATGCGGATCCACGCCAAGATAGATTAGTGCAGTTGCTGCTGCTCCTCGTGTAGAATGCGCGGAAAACAAATCCGTCTCCAGTTCCCCCAATTCCAGTAGGTGTTTCCTTAACCAGCGAGTAGTGAGACCGTTGATGGTATCAGACGATAAAGGCTTCCGTGGCTTTCGTAGGGACACAAAAATCTCAGAACCCTCGTAATCACCAGTAGCCTCCAAATAACGCGCTAAGCAGCGCTGCGGATCAATTGACGGTGGCGTAACATTGTGAATAGCATAACGTGCATAGTATCTCCTCCCTTTGCGCTTAGCAGAAATGAACCAAGGCTGAGCAGCGCGTTGGATATCCCTACGTGATCTCGCCAGATCAACGCCTCGGAACAAGGCAAAGAATCTCAAGGACAAAATGGCTTGCAAGCGCAGCTGAGCTCCCGTCTCCACAGGTTGCTGATGCATGACTTGTATAAGACGCCGTACATCATAGAAACGATGATAATGAGGAACACTGACGAACCAGTCACGTTTCAAGTTGCGTAGCATACTCTCGAAACGTAGTTGCGAAAAGCACGGGAATAAACACACTGCTGAATACGCCATACGCCCAGCACTTAAAGAATGCGTGCGTGAAAACTTTAAAAGTTGCACCGCCACCGTCATCAGTGGGATTTGACCAGAGCGCTCCACCTTTAACAGTGGAGCAAGCGCCGCGTCTTGTAACAAGAACGTACCAAACATGTGCCACGCAGAATTGTAACGTTTCAGGGTGTCCTTCCCGATTTCATTGATGATAAGCGTCGCCTCTTCGTTGGTAGCTCCTCGCAATTGATAGTATTCACGCAAACATACGCCAAGGTCAACAGGAAACGTGGTTGAGTCTCTGTGCCGTCTGGCATTTGCAACCGGAACTCCGACGTGTTCACTGCGCACTTCACGTGTTTCATCAATAGGTTCCACCAAGCTTCGCGCGGCCTGTACGGCAGAGCCATGAGAACCTTCACCCCTGGTGACTCCAACACTTTGTTGACCAACTGAGGTATGTGCTTGAACGGCGGGAAGACCCACCCCGGTGAAAGTAAAGTTAGATTCTGGGAGAAGACATCGATGGCGTAAGCCCCCGGCTGAAGACACGGACTGACGAACTAGCTGCACACCGCATTGGAACTCCTTGACATCCAATCGATTTCCGGCTGAATCCAACTTTTGAACTCCTCCAGGATCCAAGTCAACACGTCCGACGGGAAGGTAGCCTCCGACGGTGTCCAACGAAGCCGAGACAAAATGTCCGCCGGATTCACCGAGGTGTGCACGTAAAACGGTTGAATCTCGATGCGATTGGCTTGTGTAAAATTCCACAGTTGGAGAATCAATGCGTTGAACCGCGGCTTGCGACCTCCCCACTTGCGGAGATACCAGTAAAGGACCATTGAGTCGGTGAAAAATCGCAGCGTGGTGTCCCTCAGCGCATACGCTTGAATCGTCAGTAGGGCTCCCCTGAACTCTTTGATGTTTATGTGTTCCTCTCGATTCAGGAACCAACCGAACGCTGCTTGGGCATTCCCTTGAAGGACTCCGCCCCAGCCAGATCCGACGCGTCCGAGTACATGTCCCTGACGTGACCCATGGAAACTACGAAGGTGCGTCCCTTCCACTGGTGTAACTCGTCCGCCAGATCCATCAACTGACGTGACACGCGCTCCGGGAGCGCCACGTCTGCCTCCCAGCCAGCCTGGACTGCCACCGCCACGTGCACCGCCAGGGCGTCGCTGAGGAGTCGGATATGGGGCATGGCGAACAACAAGGAACGGATTCTTCCGAGAACGGAGGCGCATCGCCTCACTGATGGTGTGTGACTGTGTGCCAGTCTGTTCACGTCCCGAAAAATTGCTTGTAGGCGCTTTGGAGGTACCGCGACGAATCCTTCCCTGAAGTTCAGCATAAAACCAAGCATTATAATTTCTTGAGACAGCTCCAAACATGATTTTGGGACATTGACCAATATACCCAACCGATGCAAAAGTTGTACCAAAAAACGTGTGTGTTCCAGACATTCACGGTAAGTATTGCCAAACGAGTGCTTCGCGTTCGCGCACGGCATTTAAAATTGGTTGCATGAGGCGTTGCCATTCCCGTGGTGCAACGTTTAATCCAAACGGCAAAACGCACCACCTGTAAAATTCACCGTCGACGTAGACCCCCAAATAAGGTCGATCCCGCGGATGGATACCCATGTGAAAATAAGCACTTTTCAGGTCAATTTTGCATGCATACTGACCGGGTCTCAAGAACGGTAAAATGCCCCACAGAGTGACCAAACGAAAATAGGTGGTCTGTACAAACTGGTTCACGTTCTTCAAATTGGTGATAGGTCGACGGCCTCCCTCAGGATGTGCCTCGTCTGACGCTTTGTCCACTGCGAACATACTTGCACAACACTTAATGTCTTTGCGCTCGACGCGTTCCATGCAGCCCTGTTGCACTGCATCCAACACGTGTTTTACCAATTCAGGGTCGGTTACCTCTGCGTGGGAAGAACGAGGACGGAAGTCGTCGGTTGGCCGATCCGGATCAAAACCGTCAACCCAATCAAGCTGCAGCCCATTGCGAATCACTGACGCCGCGTATGTGTCCTTCAACGTTTCCCATTCATGCAATTGTGCACAACAGCGCAAATAGAGTGGCATGTGGGGATGGATCGGCGGTGGCACGCACACGGCTGGTGCCAATAAATCCTCTACAGTCAAGCTACTGCTGTGGTCGTTCATCTAACTTGTCGTTACGTGGCACAAATCTTTGGGTGAAACCCTTACCTTTGCCTTTGCCTCCTTTGCCAGATCTCCGTGGATCAAAACGACCTCGTGTTGAAAACGAACGGAAAGAAGTACGATGCGAGTAAGGGGAGAAACGCGTGCCTCTCAGGTCTTTTTGTAATTTGTTGCGCGACTGAAGTAGTGACATGTCATCCTTCGAGAGTAACTCTGGTGCAGTCGCAGGTTGTTCAAACCGTTTATCTACTGCCACTCGCCGGGAGCTTTGGATGCTGTAGTCCAACGCACCCAACATTGCAAACAAATGTTCACATAGTACCAATGAAACAGGTGCTTCCGGAGCTACCGTTGTGTCATCTTCGCGTGTTAAGACTCCCCGGACTCGCATGGCGTCTTTTACCTGTTGTTCCCAACGACGCTTCTCTGCGTCCGCTGGATGTTTGTGCGTTGGCGCGTTATTAACAGCTGCCCTATGGAACTCGTCGAACACTGGAAGGTGCTTCAACATCTTTTTTCTGCGAAACTCGTCTTGCAAAACCTTTCGCTCTTCCAGGAGTGCAGACAAGCGTGAAGGAAGCGACAGAACCTCATCGCGCCACACGAACGTGGACTCCTTGTCCGACGCGGGGCCAGCGTGGTCCTTGGGACCGCTCAAAGTTTCGCATGCCAAGAAGACGTCTTCGCGATGCGACGACGTTCCTGTTCTGCCAATGTCGTCGCCCTTTAAGGTGAGTAAGGCATCACGAACCAAGGCCATCGTGTCTTTGACAGTGGCCAGTGTTTTCTTTCCTGTAAGTTTGGAATACAGTGACGCTGCCTGCCAAGGACTGAGACCGGTCATTGCGCCTTCCTTTGCCAACTGTGCTGCATGTTCCAACGACTCAGAACTCAGGTTCCACGCCGAATCCGGCAATTTCAGCACGAACTCGTGAAAATCCAGTGTCTCATTTTCTTCTGTCATTTTGTTAAAATTTATATCCTTAAAACATTTTGGATTGCATCAGAAATCAAAGCCCTGGGTACAGCAAATCACTAGTTGAACAACTCAGTGAGCGCGTGACCGGTTTTAAGAGCATATATGTGTCTTGTGTAGTGCTATTGCTTCGCCATCTCTTCTTTCCTCCTCACCTATTCGGGTAAATCCGATTCTTTATGGTAGCAGAGGCTTACCTGCTGCCCCTACCTACCGCCGACCCGGGGACTTGGGCCCTCATGAGCCCTGCCCAAGTACGCCCCGGGTGCGTATTGTGGACTCGGTGGAGACCACGCCGGAGATTGGAGCCATAGAAGGACCGAGACGTTCAAGAGCATGGCGAACTCCGGAGGTTGAAGCCCGAAGAGAAGAACGACATTCGGGAAGAGGAGGACGTGACATGGAGGACCTGGTCTCCATGTGTGAGCGTCGCTGCCGAAAGGCATGCAACCTCCGCTCCGCCGCGGAGGACTCTGATGAGGCCTGCCATTCAGGCAGCAGTGGAGGACGGGCCCAGCGCTACCGGAAGCGCGGGTCACCCAAGTCCGCGGCAAGGGACGCCGGGGCTATGGACACGGACCCCAGCCCGGTCAGGCTGTGGGAATCCGAGGGGCACTCCGAGGGCTATCGGACAGCCCACGAGCCACCTTCGGAGCCGGAGATGTCCGCGCCGATCGCCAGAGCCCATACAGCCCCCGAGCCCGCCCTGCAGCACGACGCCGAGGGCTTGGAGAGGCCAGCCAGGGCCCGGACGGCACCTGTGCCCCGGCACACGGGACCAGAGACGGACGCCATAGGCGATACGCCTATGGGTGATGAGTCTGAGGTGCCGGGAACCGCGGGATGCCTGGATCCGGCGGAAAGCACGCTGCGTGCCACTGCGAGCACGTGTCCTTCCTCATGGGCAAGTACCCGAGGATGGGGATGGACGCCATCGTGCGTCACCTTGACCGCCTGGACAACGCCAAGGACGCTCTAGAGGAGGACGTCGCGGGGATCCTGGACGACCAGTCAGCCGCGGAGAACCACATGGAGGAGCTGCGAGCGGATCAGGCCCGGTACCGGGAGAATCTGGAGCTGGCCCTGCAGAAGCAGCAGCAAGTGGTGGACAGCCTCCTCCACTTAGTGGAGGACATGTCGGGACGCCTGAGAAGGATAGAGGAGCAACAGCCCCTCGCCTCGGGTCCGGAGCTCCCGGCAAAGCCGGCCGCGGTAGAGCTGGTGGAGCGGGTTAAGACCCTCAGGAGCGCCATGGAGAAACCCATGGGCGGCCCTGCAGAGGCACCATACGCGCCTCAGCGTGTTGACCCGGGTGCGCTGCCGTATGTTCCCCTGTTCAGCGAATCCACAATGCTCGGGGAACACACGGCACCGGCTGGGTCCATGCGGGAAGGGCACGTGACCACGGACCCGAGGAGCCTGACGGTACAGATGTCCCATGCCGCCCAGGATGTACCGCTCACGACGAATATGGCAGTCTATGCGGAAGAGAAGATCGAGATCCAGAACCAGACCATGCAGGGGCGAACCATGGGAAGCGCCGACGGACATGGTCGAGGCCATCCAAGCGGAAACCTGTGGGCGAAGGATCTGAATACGGGGATATGGACGGCCGATGGGGCAAATCCTTCCCGCATTCCAAACCCCATGGGTTCAGGCCCAACTGGACCGCACTCCATGGAGGAGAGGGATGTACGGGGAGTGTACTCACACCCCCCGGCCACAGGTGGTATCCGTCTCGGTGGAGTGGTGGCTGGAGACGTCGGAGACGCCATCAGGATTGACGACCTCAGGGGAATCAAAATCCCCTATTACGACGGGAACCCGTCCAACCTGGATGACTTCATCCTGGACTGGGAGGACTTCGCCGAGGAGGTCGTCGGCGAGATGCGGGGAGCGCCGCGGGACAAGTGGGTATGCCGGATATTCCCACACCGCTTGGCGCAGGACCTCAAGGAGGAGCTGCGGGATCAGATCCGGGAAGGATTGATCCGCACGGAGCAGGCCTGCCTCGAGTGGCTGGAGGACGAGGAGCGGGTGGACGCTCGGAACCAGAAGCTGGAGGACCTGTGGTGCATTCCACTGCCGCTGGACCGCGGTGAGTTGCGGGTCCGGGAGTGGAACCGGTATCTGCGGAAGTACCGCAGATGCCTCAAGTTGGTGGAAGACTGGAACGAGGACAGTGAGATCCGCCACTTGCTGAAGGACGTCCTCCCCAGCAACTGGAAGAGGAGAGTGGAGGACGAGGAGAAGAAGAGGGCGAAGAAGCGCGTGGCGGTGAGGATTATGGCGGCGGAGGATACCCATGCGGGTATCATGGAGTTCTTCAGGAGGAATCTGGGCGAACCCAACCGGATGTTGGGACTGAAGAACGCCGTGTACGTGGAGTTGTTCGGAGACTCCATGGGGCAAAGGTTGCTGCGCCTCAACAACGTGGAGTGGAGGCGCGGGGAGCCGCTGAGGATGCAAGTGATCTTCGCCCGCATGAGCCTGGACGAGATCGTGAAGTACATCACGGTGGAGTTGAAGCTCAATGCGAAGAACGAGGCCCACGTGCAGGATCGACATGGTCATGGACAACGAGGCCACCGAGAAGACCGCCATCATCAAGAGATCCAGGAGGACACGGCCAACTCTGCGGAGGATGGTAGTGGAAGTGGCCAAGACCACTGGTCCCGGGAGGATCACGAGGAGGCCCATTTCTTCGCGTTTGTGGCGCACAACGTGAGGAACCATGGGCAGGATCGGTCCAGATGGAGCCAGGTGGGACCCAAGAAGGGCAAAGAGCCAAGGGAGATCGGGAACCCACCGCTCTCGTTCCGGGAGTACAGGTCTCAGCACGACGGGTGCTGGGTATGTTATGGCAAGGGAAACAACCATGCACACGACCACCGTCAGTGCAAGGTGTATGAGGCGGACAAGAAGGCCTACTTCGCAGCCCACCCCGAGAAGAAGCCCAAGGAGCGGCGGATTTCCGATTGGAAGGCGAAGGGCGGAGACGGGGGAAAAGGCCAAGGCAAAGGCCAAGGAAAAGGCGGAGGAAGAGGCTATGGTGGTGGACCTGGCCAAGACCGACGAGTGAGGTCGATCGAGGAGGTTGCTGAGGACATGTTGAGGACGTTGGAGGAACTCAAAGCCGGGCAACGTGGTGGACAAAGTCCTGGCGGATCGCAGCCGGAAGGGGCTGCGGGAAGCCAAGTCTAGAGGAGCCCCCACGGGAGTGGGACCTCGGAGGTCTCTCCTCTGAAAATCAGTGGAATCCCAGAGAAAGCAAAGGCACATCGGGTGCCGAAGAAGGCTCCGGAAGAGCCAAAACCACTGAGTTTCGCCACTCCCAACCCCTGGAGCGCCCTGCCAAGGGAAGTACATGTGGGTACGGGACATGGCAAGAAGGAAGGAGCGACCACTGAGAGCCCCGTGGACGGGCAGGACCAACCCAAGATCTACACCATCGGTGACCATACCCTTGAAGTCCTGATGCACCCGGACGTGCTAGAGTTGCATGCCGTGAGAGTCGTCCATACACCTCATGGCGACGAGCGGCAGTTGCACTTGAAAGTGCGAGTACGGTGCGGACGAGAGGAGAAGGTGGTGGATGTGTTGGTGGAAACGGGTGCCCAGGTGAGTCTGGTCCGGAGAGGGTTGTTCAAGGAGAAATTCCTGCAGCCCAGCCGGAGACCGGTCCGCCTGAAGGTCGCCAACGGAGAGATTATGGGTGGTGGCACCCATGAGGCCACTATCAGTATGGAATTCTGGGAGCATGAGCGCTTGAACCGCCCTGATCAGGCGAACAGAAGCACTCTATCCGGGAACTTCTATGTGGCCGACATTACTGATTGGGATATGATCATGGGGTACGACTTCATGGTGGCCACCGCCATTGGAGCCCTTCCCCATCGCGCAACGCTGGTCCGGGAGGACGATGAATGCCTCACATGGCTGTCCACGGATTATGCGTGCGGGTCATCCCAATGGAATGCTGAGGAAGAGGATCGGATCGTCCGAGCGGTGCAAGCTGTGGGTGCCAAGTCCAGAGGAGACCGTGGAGTTCAGCTCACGGAATATGGAATGGCGCCGCAAGTGTACGCCAGGATGATTCAGACGCTGGGAGCTGAAGCGCCCCAGACAGACGTCTTTGCTTCCCGGGATGCCCCACTTCTGCGGAAGTGTCGGAGGATTGGCATCGAGGAGACTCAGCCTGGCACAGGCATTGGGGTTTGAAGGAGTGGGGACCCATGTATTGGCATGGCTCCCTGGAAAACACCAGACGTACGGTGGAGAAGATCATCGCGGATAGGGCGAAGGGGATCCTAGTCATAACCGGCATAGGATCCACCCCATGTCCGCTGGAGGGTCTCAAGTCGACGCTGGACTCCATCACCCTGAACGAGATGTCATTCGGGCCAGAAGAGGAGCTGTTCATCGACGCCAAGGGTGTATCAATGCCCTCCCCGGGTCAAGCGTGGGGTACAAAGGCTTTCCAGGTGGATGGGGCGCAAGCCCAGCCCACGGGTGATGAAGCATTCATCCGTAGGGTGGAGGCGGTGCCCATGAAGGTCATGTTTGAGCCGAAGGAGGGGACGGATCAGCCAATCGATGGCATTGACGTCCTGTCCCACGCCGAGATCGACGACGTCGTCAACTACATGCGGATGGGGATGCACGACCGTGTGGCAGCCAAGAAGAGGCGGGCCATGGTCACATCTCCGCATTGGTGGGACGACAAGATGTTGGTCACCGGCAAGTACGAGAAGGATGAGTTCGTGGCGAGGGTCATGGATCACATCGCGGACCAATACGATGGTCCGGTTGGGTCGGACCCACCAACGTGGGGTTTTCCAAGAGTGGGAGCCGGTAGCGACGAGCACCAGCCCGAGGCCGCAAATTTTCGAAGATTATCGGTGGGAAGCATGCCCCACGACGATGGAGACGGCATGTCGGACGAGGAGAAGTCGGAATCGGACCCAGAAGAGGCCTATACCGCAGTGCGGTCGGTTGTGTCTATACCGAAGCAAGCGGCTGAAGAGGCCCAGGAGAACCCGAAGGTCGCCTAGCTGAAGGAGAGGCTGATCAAGGCCTATCCGCGGCTGTTCAGTGGCGTCGCCAACAAGAACCCTCCAGATCGCGGGAGGTTTGGTACAGCGAGAATCAAGCTGAAGCCGAACCCGAAGATCTATCGTCATCGGGAGTACCAACTTCAGGGCGATCGGGCCGAGGCCATGAAGAAGCTGTTCGCCGAGTTCATTGAGCGGGGATGGATCGAACCCTCCGACAGTGAGTGGGCCAGCCCAGCTTTCATCGTGCCCAAGAAGGAGAAGGGCGAGTGGAGGTTGGTGGTTGATTACAGAGGTTTGAACGAGCAGACCGAGCACGACTCGTACTCGCTTTCCCTGATCGACTCCATCCTCCAAAAACAGCAGAAAAAGCGGATCTTCACGGTGTTGGACCTGAAACATGGTTATCACCAGATGCCGCTACACCCGGACTCCAGGCCCTGCACAGCGATGTCGACGCCGCTGGGGCCCATGCAGTGGAAAGTGGTGCCTATGGGCGCTAAGAATGGCAACGCCGCTTTCCAGCGCATGATGGAGGACCTACTCGGTCCTGTCCGGGACTGTGCCGATCCCTTCGTGGATGACATCATCATCGGGTCCGGCACGGAGAACATGACTGAAGACGAGCTCATCGACGCGCATGAGAAGGATCTGCGCCGAGTGCTCAGCGAGTTGGACAAGCACAACATGGTGTGCAAGCCCACCAAAGCCTCACTCTTCGTGAAGGAAGTGGAGTTCGCGGGTCACGTGGTTGGTCACGGGCAACGCCGTCCCATGCCTGGGAAGCTGGCGTCCCTGCACCACTGGGAGAAGCCCCAGACCATCAGCGAACTCCGATCCTTCATGGGGTTCTGCAACTACTATTCGGGCTATGTCCGGATTTATGCAGAACTCTCGGGGCCGCTGCACAAGATGCTGCAAGTGGGCAAGTTCGATGGCCGGAAGGGGAGCAAGAAGAAGCTTGCCTGGACCCCTGAGGCTGAGGATGCGTTCAACAGCCTGAAAGAGCGACTCCTGGGGCAGTTGGGGCTGTTCCTGGTGGACCCGGACAAGGGATTCGTGCTACAGACAGACGCCTCGGACTATGCCGTGGGGGCAGTCCTCGAGCAAGTCCGGGACGACGGGACTCATGTTCCCGTGGCGTTTTGGAGCAGGATCCTGGCCGAGGGCCAACGCCGAACGTGGACCGCGAGGGAGAAGGAGACATACGCCATTGTATGTGCGCTCAGGAAGTGGTCTGGCCACATCGGACTGCAGCCGGTGGTGGTTTGCACGGACCACCAATCCCTACAGAGCTGGCACAAGGAGCATGTCGACACCCCCTCAGGACCAGCGGCTAGGAGGGCCCAATGGCACGAGACGTTCACCAAGTTCGACCTCAGCGTCGTGTACGTCCCGGGGAAGGACAACACTGTGGCAGATTGCCTCAGTCGCTGGGCCTACCCCGCGGGCAAGGCGTGGATGGACATATCCAGCCATGGCGACGCCGAGGAGACCGGGGAGGCCAAGCGCATCATCGAGATGGAGAAGGTCATGGAGCAAGAGGGGGTCAAGTGTTTTGTGGTGATGGCAAACCGTACAGACCTGGCCAAGTTCCGGGGCGCCCGAGTCCAGGCTATTCGAGAGGAAACCCTCGAGCAATGGATGGTGGCCCCTATAGAGCTAGTCAGGTCGGTGCTCACAGAGGACTGGTCGGATGACTATGCGGCATCCGAGCACTGGAGCAGGTACTGGAACGCCGTGAGCGCCCCGTCGGACGACGAATGGCCCGAGGGCTTGACCGAGGATGGCGACAAGTTGTTCCTCAAGGACAAGCTGCTGGTGCCCGAGAACCGAGTGGAGGAGCTCATTGACCATTGGCACAACGCCCAGCTCATGCATCCTGGCCGAGACAAGATGCAGCAGGACCTGGAGTGGCGTTTCAAGTTCCCTCCAGGGTACTACGCCATCCTGGATAGGTACTGCAGCGACTGAGCCGTGTATCGGGCCACGAAGAGCCCTAACCACTCCACAGCGGGCAACCCGGTGTATACGGCTATACCGGAAGCCCCTATGCGGTCCGTGGCCATGGATGTATTCGCCATGCCTGAGGTCACCGTGGAAGGAGAGACCTACGACTGTGTAATCCTGGCGGTGGATAGGCACAGTGGGTATATCGTGGCGGTCCCGGGCAAGAAGTCCAAGAAGAAGGACAAGAAGGACAAGCATGGAGTGGGGCTGCAGGCCAAGACCGTCGCTAATGCCATGATCAGGCATTGGCTGACGATTTTTGATGTCCCGGCTGTCATCTGCAGCGATCGGGGCAGTCAATTTGTGGGGACGTGGTTCAAGACGATGTGCAAGCACATGGGGATTCGGCACGCCAAGACCGTGGCATACCACAGCCGGTCGAATGGCCGGGCTGAAGTGGCCGGGCGGCAGATGTTCGAGAATTCCGCCAGCTGCACATTGACGAACCGGGCCGGAACTGGTATAACTCGCTGTGGAGGGTGCTCCAGGCGTATCACGACCTTCCGGGACCCACTGGACTGTCGCCCCATCGCATCCTGTTCCTACGGGATCGAGTGTCACGCACTCTCCCGTGGATGAACCATGGCAAAGTGGCCCGGGATTCGAACGCTATGATGTCTGAGGCGGACGACACGGCGGCCAAGGTGTGCAAGGCACTTCAGGACGAGCATGACAAGAGGGCCAAGTACTTAAAGCAGGGAAAGGTCGAGAAGTATGCTCTCCAAGACACCGTGTGGGTGGAGCGGCACCACAAGGATGTCCTGTCCAGGCATCGGCAGGCGTCCTGGTATGTGCCGGGGGTAATAGTGCGGAAGGTCGGGCAGGATGTGTATGCGGTTCGTGTGGGGGATAACAAGATCCTGGACCGCGACCACAGCCAGCTTCGTCCCCGAGCACCAGACCCCAGCGGACGTCCCGTCACCTTCGAGTTCACGGCCGGCGATGTGGACTCGGACGACGAGGGTGAGGACGACGACTTCACCGCCGAGAAGATCCTGGCGGACAGGCCGGACCTGGGGACGCCTGGGGGTAG
The DNA here is from genome assembly GCA_964036045.1 of Eutreptiella sp. 'Long Island Sound 2002'. NCBI lineage: Eukaryota > Euglenozoa > Euglenophyceae > Eutreptiales > Eutreptiaceae > Eutreptiella > Eutreptiella sp. 'Long Island Sound 2002'. The sequence continues at coordinate 49,095,773 of OZ038378.1, forward strand.
GCTGTATAAAGTCCGTTGGAAGGGATTCGCCGCATCCAGGGACTCGTGGGAGCCTCCGAGCAGTTTCGTGCCGAGGTATACCACGGTCTGGATGGACTACTTAAAGAAAAAGAGTATTTCTTTGGATGTCAAGGACGTATTGGTCCATTTGGTTGCTGCTTCAGCACCGTAATGGATCCCCCCTTGGCATTTTGTTTGTTTCTGTGAATGGGGAGACAAGTGAGGGCGTTCATCCGGGAATTTTTCGGCCTTGATCGGCCATATACCCCCTTCACTCGATCTCCACATATATATTGCATTGTGGTATACTTATTTAGGTCGACCGACGACGTTTTTCTATCTTTGATCCCCTTGGTCCATGTTGTAGATCAAGAGGAGACCGGATATGGCGTAGGGCGCTGATCATCAGGGTCCTCACCCCTCCCTCGGGGCATGGGGGACGCCTACGACGTGTGTGGGGCCTCCATGTGTCCTTGGGACATGGAGGGGGGGGTTGGAGCCCATTGGGGTCCTCCCGTCCTCTCTTCATTGGTTTCCGAGCGGATACAGCGCTCTGAGAAGGGGGGTGAAGCCGGTTCGGACCCCCGTGGCCATCTGGGGGTCACTTGGGGTGTGTATCTATGTGCGGGAAGCCGCCATTGGCTGATATCATACTCTTCCGTCCACCTGAACTAACCCGATGTGATAGTGTGATAGGTTTGGCCATTCCGGCTATGAGCGGCCATATTCAGAACCGAGGCACCGCCAGCGGAGATTTATGTATCGGAATATCAGGAATCAACAGGGTTTTATTATCATAATGTTTCCGTAATTTTTCAGCCTTTCGTTCTGATGGTCAATGTATCGGCGACTGTCAGTTGGCTCGCGATTTTGCGTTAACTGATTGGTTAACTGTTATTTCCAGATATTTTGACGGATATTCCGTTGAAGGGTCAGATCTCATCAGCAAAGGGTTCGTTGCTTCCGCAATTCTCTAAATAAGCACTCGAAATTTTAATCAGAATTTTTCGCGATGTCGAAATCGGATTTTCGACTTCGACATCGCCGCACTTGATTTGGACTTCTTCGAGTGGTCATACTCCTTTCCCTATGCCCGAATCAGGTTTCCCTTATACTTGCCACCCATTTGACTTGGAGATATAAGGGAAACAAAAGTGAATCGTGGGACCACTTGGAAGGACCATATCTACGCGCGAGTGTGAGGAAAGAGAATAAGGAAGGTTCGGTTGCAAGCGCCTTAGTCTCAAGTTAATTTAGGAGGCATCAAACGCCTTTGGTGCGCACACATGCCCGGTGTAGCTAGCAAAAAGGGTCCAGAGGGTATAAAGTGATATGTAACTCTTGGACCGTGCAACCGAATATTTTGATGCGACTTTCGAGTGTGCTGCATGAGTGTTGGGGTTGCATAGTAACTTTCCTTGGGTTCCTACGTATTTTTAACGTGAAGTTATGTCCATGGAGGGACATGGCATATCATGGTGGGAGCCACATTTTGAGGGTATGTGTTATATGCATGGTATATGTTTGATATGCTCACACCCATGTTATATATCTTCGTGTGGCCGAAGAGATGGGGAGCCATACGTGACAAGGGCCTTGCCCATGTCCCAATTGTGGAATTCAAAGCGCTAGACCAAGTCTACCGCGTACGTATTGCTCATGGTATGTTTGACAAAGAGATCCATGGGTGCACTCCCATTTTCATGGGGCATGTAGATATTAGTGGCGAAGGTATCTCCATGCGCCCGATTGGGATCAAAGTGGGGGAATTGTTCGCAAATGGTTCCAATCATTTGTGTATTGAATCATGAGCGGATATCATGGGTGAGCATAGAGATATAGTATCATGACAACTTGGTATTTGGACATATTTGCATGTTTTTGACCTCATTTTATGCTCATTTTTGTGTTTTATGTGCTCAACTGGTCGGCTAACAGCAAAGTGCCTAGAGATTTGTGAACTATGGTATGTTGCTTATATGTTGGCATATGCTTCGGTGTTGTACCTCACCATATGCCGGATCACGTGGTCACTTTGGCTTGGCGCACGAGGCCTCACAAAATCAGGTCTCAAACTCATGAGCTGACTTGTGAAGCATGCCATGTACATACCTGGATGAGTTTCGGAGCCAATGATGGGATATTCTTGGGCATGGATCTTCAGTATATATCACCCTTGTAAATTACTTTCCGGTTTGACACATGCATGGAGCATATGAACATTTGCCATATGCATTTTTGAGTATATAATTGACTTTTGGGCATAATGGTTTGATTTGCCTGATTTTGCCATGTTGTGAGGTCAACATCATGGGGCAGTTCTCCAAGCCCAATCGACTCCAAGTCCAACCAAGGTTATGTCAGGGTAGGGCATGGTCCTGGGTGCCACTCTAGGCCATGACACGCCACCTCCCCTATTGGGCTAGGATTTATAGGCTTGGGGGTGAACACATTTTTGGGGTTTGTGTAGATGGCTAACGCGGTCCCGGGCAACCCAGCAACTCACCACCATCCTCAAGCACACGGAGGTACTCGAGGCGGTCCGCAGGGGGCTTGTCCCCACTGCCGTCTACACCTCGCTACGCACCCACGCAGAGGACCCCCAGGCCACAGCGGCGCACATGCAATGGACGGCCATTGCCAGGACAGCGGAGTAGCTCACATACCACACCCACAAATACCTGCAGCATGCAGCCACCCTGCCCCAAACGGACCAAGCCCACCTCCTCAAACTCCTGTTCTACCAACCATGAGACCCTACCCCATGACATACCACCCAACACGGGACCCCCACCACGCCTACACAACATCGACCTGGCCACAACACCCGCACGGCACACACAAGCACCACAGGCACCGCACACACGCCCACCAGCATGCGCGCGCCGCCAGCCCCCATTCCCCCACGCCACCGTCCGTCCACAGGTACCGCCAACCGCCAGCCACCGCATGCCCCCTCTGCGTACGCCAGCAGCTACCACAGACAGCCGTGCCCTGCAACCCACACCACTGGGTCTGCCTGGGGGCCGCGCACCGCCTCATCGACTGCTCCCACTGAGGGGACCTCAACCCCGACCACCGCGCGCAGCCCACGGCCCCAGCCGCACCCCCAGCTTCTTCGGGCCACTCACCGACGCCCTCCGCGACAACCTGGGAGCGTGCTACGTGGCGGACGCGGCGGACCACGCGCAGACCATAGCCATTGCCACGGGTAGAACACCCCTGCCCCCCCACAGCCCACCCCTACGCCACAGCGGGGGCGACTTGAACGTGGCGGCCTGCCACGTCCTCCTCGCCCTATACCTCCACCATTGTGACCTACACCTCCCAGACCCACAGCTCCTGGCCCCCCAAGCAGCAGCTCCGACGCCAGAAGCGTGGGCCGACACGGCACCAGAGGAGATAGCAGCCCTCCTCCGAATCACTTCCCGCCGGTTCAACACCGCCCTCGGCCGACGGAAAGGTACACCTTACCAACTCAGCGCACTCCTCTACCCGGCACACACCCCCCCGCCCACGCAGCTGAGGCCCCCAAAGGGCTGGAAGTCCTTCAGGGACGCCCACCTGGCCGCCCCCGACGAAGCCACCACCGCACAGATACCCCGCCGACCAGCGCGCCTACGTCAGAGGCCTCGAGGCACCCCTCAGAGAGGGGCATCGCTGGCACGCCTGCTCCCCGTCGCCCCCACGGGGACGGGGGGGTTCACCAGCCCCGACAACCACCAGGCCATGAAGACCAAGACAGGTCAGGGGGCCCGCCAGCGCGCCCGCCAGCAGGGCGCGGCGCCCCGGCCAGGGCCCGGGTCCAGCCACGCCGCGCCACCCCACGTCCAGACCCCCGGGGCACACCAACAGCACCGTCGCAACCAGCGCCGACCACGACCACCGTACCACAGCACCCTCACCCAGCAGCCCAGCCAGCAAGCACCGCCCACACACGTCCCCGCCATGCCAGGACCACCATACACGCAGAGCCAGGAGAAATGGCACCGGCAACACCACCACCACGTGCCCGTCCCTCCCAACCCCTACCCCCCGATGCTCCAATACTACAGCGACCCCCACCAGCTACATACCCACCACGCCCCAGCACAGCCGGGCCCCACAAACCACCCAACCCACACGGCACAGGGCACCGCACCTGACCATCACGTATACCACCACCAGCAGCCCCTACCACCGCTCCCGCCAACGCCGGGGTACCACACACAACCAACACACCCTCAACACCACCACCATGCGATCCAGCATCACGCACCACCCCGTATACACGGGCTCACGACGCACGGACCATCGTACCCCCCCATCGACCCGCGGAGAGCCGCCCACGCGCACCACCACCACCAGCCCCCCCACCCACACCCCATACCAGCGAGCACCATCCACCGGCAGCCACCCATTACCTACGGACCACAGCCATGCCCAGACGCCCATGCTGCGACCTCCCACCCGCACCTTGGCACCGCAACCAGCCAGGGACCGCAAGGACCGCACGGCGAGCACATGCAACACCCACACGACCCAGCGCGACGCCCAGACCCTCAGCCAGCGAAACACACACCCCCGCCCCCCCCAACACCAGCAGTGCCACACCCACACCTTCCCCCCCGCCCCCCCCCCAGACCAGGCCACATGCGCACCATGCGGCGGCCCCCCCAGCGGATTGATTGCGATGCCCCCGCCGACACACACCACCGCGAGTCGCCCGTCCCGTGGCCACCAAGGTAGGTAGGTAGGTAGGTATCTTCGGGAGCTCTGGATGCCTCCTTTGACATTGCAGGAAGAAGGTCTTACCATGGGGACGTCCTGTCCCTACCACTGCCCTATGTCAGATGCCTCTTGAGCCGCTCCCGCATGTGCTTGAGAAGGCATTGTCGCGGCCAGCCGGTCCATGTGTCCCAGGTGGGAGCGTGTCCCCACATCTGTCCATGGGTAGGGCCACATGCCCCCTCCTTGGGGCGGCAGCTCTGGGGGCTGCCCAGCCGTGTGGAGTATCTCTCACCACAAGGGGTATTGCTCCCGCTAATCTACGGTACGACCGCCTCACCCTTGTGGCTTGAGTTGCGGCCCCACTCTGCTTGGCAGGTGACCCCCTCCTGGACTGTGTACCGGCTCGCCTGTCACCGGTTGCTTCCATGGCTCCGGGTGACGTTTGCCATGGTCCCCGATGCAGCCTGGCCGGGCTCAGACCAGTGGCCTTGGAGTACCGCTCCTGCCACTGGCCCGGTGGGTCGGCTGGGTCGCCCCAGTGCGTCCCACCCATGGGGTATTGGTTCTTTCCTGTCCCTCGGCCGCTCTACGTGTGTGCAGTGTCCTGGGCCGCTTGGCTCCTGTTCACCGGTGTGCCCGCCCGGTTTGCTGTGTTGCGTCTCCGGTGTCCTGGGCCACTTGGCTCCTGTTCACCGGTGTGCTCGCTCGGTGTGTTATGTTGCGTGTGCGGTGTCCTGGGCCACTTGGCTCCCGTTCACCGGTGTGCGCGCTGTGTGCGGTGCGCGTGTGCCATGGGTGGTTGTGTCCCTCTTCCTCCCCCCCTAATTTTCTTTTTTTTTTTTTTTGATGGAAAAAAAAGAAAAACAGGGGCGCGCGTACACTGCAGGCATAGGCACGGGCAGCTGGTGTGGCGGTGCAATGGTGTTTTGTCCTCTGGTGTGTGTCGTCGATGCTGTGGCGGCGGTCGCGCCCCAGGGGTGCGGCTCGCGCGTCCTGATGTACACGGGCTTGGGTCAGGGTGGGTTTGGTGAGGTGTCTCTTTGCTTCTGGAGCTGGCTGGTTAGGCGGCTGTGTGGGTTTTGGGTGTGGGCTGTGGTTACGTTGTTCCCTCGGCGGGCCTAGTTAGGAGTCAAGGGTTAGCGGTTTCGGGGTGTGGCTCGGGTTTGATTTGTGTTTGGGTTTTGGCTCGGTTTGGCGATTGCGACGGTAGCGGGCCTGGGTTCGGTGCCTTTGGGCGTAGTGGTGCCCGTTGTCGTGTGCGTTGGCGTCCTTCGGCGTCCGGTTCGTTTGGTGACTTCTGGGCGGGGCCTGGCGTGGCGCCCCGTGGTGGTGGTTTGCTGGGTAACGGGGTTAGGTGGCGGCGCCGCTGGCCAGGGGGTCAGGCGCGTCGTGTTGTGTGGTGCGCAGGGCTCCTGGGGTGCTGTGGGTGCCGCCGGTATCGGTGCGCCGACGCTTGTGGGGTGGTGAGGGGTTGTGTTTGTGCGGGGCTGGGCTTTGGGTGATGTCCCACAGGGGGATGCCGTCTCGCTGTGTCTCCTGGAGGGTCTCCCGCAGGCGCCTGAGGACATACGGGTGGTCCTGGGGCGCGGGGAGTTTGCGGGGGTGGACTCCCAGGGGGTGGAGCGCATCGGCCAGCATGGCTTCCCATGCGGCCTGCGGCATCCACCTCCCCGTAGGCCGGAGGCGGCAGTTCTCCACCGACCCCTTGCGGGGCCGATGGACCAGGCCCTCGAGGGAGGGCTCTCCCCGAGCCCACTTTCGCAGCTCCGAGAGCTGCGTGTGGGTCCAGCGCTGCCACCACTGTCCCTGGGCGGGCCTGCGGTCTTGGGCGGAGGAGTAGGCGTGGGTGGGTGTGACGGGTTCGTGGGGACTGGTGGCGGTAGCGGGCCTCGGGGATTCCTCGTAGTCCTGTTCCGTGGGGGTGCGCGGGGAGTGGGGGCGCGCGCGGATGTCGACCCGCGGGTGTGCGCGCACGGTCTCCGCCTCGGGGTTGGGCGGGGACTCGCGGCAGCGGCGGTAGTGGGGCATGCGCTGTATGTGGGCTGTCATCGAGGGATGGTAGGGGGGCGGGGACGCTGCTGGCTGACCCTGGCGTCGTTCTGGCCTGATCGGGGGCGGTCTGTGGGCCTGGGGTGCGGGCTTTGAGAGGTGGCGGGACGAGGTGCGTTGTGCTTCGGCCGCGGCGCGCTTTGCTATGAAGGTGGTGGCGGCGGCATCGGTGACGGTGGGGGGGCGCCGTGCTGGGCGCTGCTGCCTCCGAGCCTGGGACGGCTGGGGCCGAATGTCGTAGAGGACGTCCCCGGGGGGCCGGGCTCGCGCTGCCGTCGTGGCGCCGGGGTTGGACTTGGGTTTGGGCTTGGCTGCGGGTTGCGGTCGTGGCGCGCTGACGGTCTTGGGTGGCTGGTTGGGGGCGGTCTTGGGTTTTGGCTGGGTCGCTGGTGTGGGCCTCGTCGGGGCGTGGGCCTTGGCGGTGGCGGGGTTGTTCGCAGTGGGGGCGGGTTTTGGGGGCCTGTTTGGGAGGTGTCCCCCGCGGCCTGGGGGGTGGAGTGCTGGATGAGGACGTGGTGGTGGTGGTGGATGAGGTGGTCGTGGTGGTGGAGGTTGTGGAGTCGGAGGCGGAAGAGAGGGCTGTGGTAGACGGCGGAGGGTCCTGGGCTTCGGGGGCGGGCGTATGATGCTGGGTCCTGTAAGTAGCGATAACGAGGGTGCGGGTTCGGGCACCGGGCGTGTGCGCGCGTTTTCCCTGGTGATCCGTGCGTGCTGGTGCTGGTGTGGTGGCTTTGTCTCGGCTGCGCGGGCACGTGGGTTACCCGGGGGGTGGCCAGATCTGCTCCAGGACGTGCGGTTGTGTTTGCTGGAGGTAGTCGAGGGTGCGGAAGAAGCATCGCAGGATGCTGGGCATGTCCTCCTCTGTGAGGTGGGGGTAGTTTTGGGTGGGGGTGTCTGGGCCCGGCCACAGCAGCGCCATGAGGCGGGCTGCCACCATGTACGGGCAGAGCTGTAGGGTGGTGGGGCGTGGGGGGGTGGGTCCCCTGCGGTTTGGGGGGGCTTCCCTCTGCTGGGGGCGCAGCCTGACCACCCACACCCACCGGTCCGTGGAGATCCCCCAGGTCCGTTGGGTCCACTTGGCGAGGCAATACATTGCCCTACCAAGGCCCTGGCAGCCGCTGCGGATGGAGACCAGGGTGTCCAGGGATTTGCGTTCCCAGGTGACCCAGATGTGGGGGTCGTCCGGGTCGTCCCCCCTGGCGTACGTGTCGGGGCCTGCGTTGTGTGTGGGGGGGGGGGCGTAGTTGGCGGGGAGGAGGGAGTCGGTGCCGTGTACCACCCAGTGGTCAGTGGGTGCGTGGTAGTGGGTGGCGGAGAGGGTGTAGTGCAGATTGTACATGAGGGTCATGTACGTGGAGGGGGCTGGCTGCCGCTCGTCGGGGGTGGGGATGTCCCCCGGGAAGGTGCCGGAAGTTGCTCAGGGAGGCCATCCAGGCTACCCATATTTCCCGCTCCCATTCTTTGGTGTTGTCGGGGGTGGCGCCGGGTGGGGGGTGGCCCATGTTGGGCTCGCGGTAGCGGGTGCGGCCCTGGGTGCTGTCCCCCTCCGGCACGGGGTGTCCGACTAGGTGTCGCCCCCAGTCAATGGGGGGCACCCAGATCCGGCTCCCCGTGGGGGGGGGGCTCTCGCCGTCTGGTCTGGCGCGTGGGGGGCGGTTGTGTCGGGCGACGTGGAGGAAGGCGTCGAAGAGGAAGTCTCGGACGCCTTCCCCCAGGGTGGCCGCCTGGACCAGGGTGGCCGCCCGGATGCGGGTGCTGGTGCCGGAGGTGCGGAGGCACAGCACGACGTCCTGTTCCCCGAGTCCCCGGAGGTGCTGCCGTACCGCTGCGGGGTTGTGTAGGGCATAGGGTTCGGCCGGTGCTGCGGCTGGTGGTGCGGGGTGTGACGGGGGGGGTGGTGTGGGTTTGGGGGGGTGGTCGTCGTTGTCGCGTGTGGGGTCCGGTGATGGGGTCTCTTGTGGCGGTCGCGGGAGGGGAGATTCGCGGTGGCGTGTGTCGGCGGGGGCATCGACGTCAATTGGCTCATGCTGGCTGCCGCGTGTTGCGTCCGCGGCCTGGTCTCGGGGGGGGGGGCCGGGGGGGGTTGTGTGGGGGTGGCGCTGTTGGTGGTGGGGGGGGGCGGGGGTGAGTGTTGTGCTGGCTGGGGGTCTGGGCGTCCCTGTGGGTCGTGTGGGTGTTGCGTGTGTGCGCCGTGCGGCCCTTGCGGTTCTTGACTGGTTGTGGTGCCGGGGTGTGGGTGGGAGGCGGTCGCATGGGCGTCCGGGTGGGGCTGTGGTCCGTATGTAATGGGTGGCTGCTGGTGGATGGTGCTCGCTGGTATGAGGTGTGGGTGGGGGGGCTGCTGGCGGTGGTGGGGCGCTCCTACTAGGCCCTGGTGTTGCTGGTGTGCGTGCGCGGCTCCCTGCGGGTCCATGGGGGTGTACTGCGGCTCGTGTGTCGTGGGCCCGTGTAGCGGGGGCGGCGGATGTTGCTGGACCGCGTGGTGGTGGTGTTGAGGGTGTGCTGGTTTTGCGTGGTACCCCGGCGTTGGCCGGTGTGGTGGTAGGGGCTGGTGGTCGTGGAATACGTGATGGTGTGGTGCGGTGATGTGTGCTATGTGGGGTGGGTGGTTCAGGGGGCCTGGTTGTGCTGGGGCGTGGTGGGGATGTAGCTGGTGGGGGTCGCTGTAGCATGGGGGCATTAGGGGGTAGGGGTTGGGAGGGACGGGGGCGTGGTGGTGGTGTTGGTGGTGCCATGTCCCCTTGCTCTGCGCGTATGGTGGTCCTCGCATGGTGTGGACGTGTGTGGGCGGTGGTGGCTGACTGGGCTGCAGGGTTCAGGTGCTGCAGTACGGCGGTGGTGGTGGGCGCTGGCGGGGGCGGTGTTGTTGGTGTGCCCCGGGGGTCTGGGCGTGGGGTGGTGCGGTGTGGCTCGACCCGGGCCCTGGTCTGGGCGTCGCGCCCTGCTGGCGGGCGCGCTGGCGGGCCCCCGGACCTGTCTTGGTCTTCTTGGCCTGGTGGGTGTCGGGGGAGGGTGAACCCCCCTGTCCCCGTGGGGGCGACGGGGAGCGAGCGTGCCAGCGGTGTGCCTCTTGGAGGCTCGTCTTGAGGCCTCTGACGTAGGTTTCCTGGTCCGTGAGGCCCATCCGTGTGGCGGTGGCCTCGTCGGGGGCGCCCATGTGGGCGTCCCGAAAAGACGCCCAGCCCTCCGGGGGCTTCTGTTGTGCGGCGTGGGGGTGGTGTGCTGGGTAGAGGAGTGCGCTGAGTGGGTAAGGTGTTCCCTTCCGTCGGCCGAGGGCGGTGTTGAACCGGCGGGAAGTGATTCGGAGGTAGGCTGCTATCTCCTCTGGTGCCGTATCGGCCCACGCTTCTGGCGTCAGGGCTGGTGCTTGGGGGGCCGGGAGTTGTGGGTCTGGGAGGTGTAGGTCACGGTGGTGGACGTATAGGGTGAGGATCATCTGGCGGGCCGCCACGTTCAAGCCGCCTCCGCTGTGGCGTAGGGGTGGGCTGTGGCGGGGCAGGGGTGTGCTGCCCGTGGCCACGGCTATGGTCCATGCGTGGTCTGCCGCGTCCGCCACGTAGTACCCTCCCAGGTTGTCCCGGAGGGCGTCGGTGAGGAACCCGAAGTAGCTGGGGTGGCTGGCGGGGGGGGGTGCGGCTGGGGCCGCGGGCCGCTCGCGGTGGTGGGGGTTGAGGTCCCCGCAGTGGGGGCAGTGGCTGAGGCTGTGCGCGGCTCCCAGGCAGACCCAGTGGTCTGGGTTGCAGTGCAGGGCTGTCTGTGGTAGCCGCTGGCGTACGCAGAGGGGACATGCGGTGGCTGGCGGTTGGTGGTACCTGTGGACGGACGGCGGCGTGGGGGGATGGGGGCTGGTGGCGCGCGCATGTTGGTGGGAGTGTGTGCGGTGCCTGTGGTGCCCGTGTGTGCTGTGCCAGTGTTGTGCTCGGTGGACGGTGTGTAGACGTGGTGGGGGTTCCGTGTTGGTATGTCACGGGGTAGGTTCTCATGGTTGGCAGAACAGAAGTTTGAGGAGGTGGGCTTGGTCTGTTTTGGGCAGGGTTGCTGCATGCTGCAGGTATTTGTGGGTGCGGTATGTGAGCTGCTCCGCTGTCTTGGCAACGGCCGCCCGCTGCATGTGCGCTGCCGTGGCCTGGGGGTCCTCCGCGTGGGTGCGTAGCAACGTGTAGACGGCAGTGGGGACGAGTCCCCTGCGGACAGCCTCGAGTACCTCTGTCTGCTTGAGGACGGTGGTGGGTTGCTGGGTCGCCAGGGGACTGCATCAGCCATCCCGCGTGCTGTGCGATGGTACTGGTTGGGTTCCAGTCTGTGAGGGTGTCCAGTCCTCTGTACAGGGGGCACACCTTGAAGTGGTCCCAGGTTTCTTCTTCCGTGTGGCTGCAGATGCATTTGGTGTATCCTGCGGGGACGTGGATCGAGCGGCGCGCATACCATTGGTGGTATCGGGTGAGTAGGGGAAGCTGTTCGAGGGCGAGTTGGCGTCAGGGTTTTTGTAGGCGTGCTGGGAGGCTATCCGGGCGCAGGGCGGAGTAGTAGAGGGGGGTGTGGACGGAGTCTTCGAGGCGTCGGAGGACTTCGGTGTTCGCTGGGTGGCCCAGTGTGGTGGTCAGTTGCTATATGGGTGTGGGGTAGTGGTACTGCTTGTCCCGATCTGTGTACGGCGTGTCCTCGGGCATCCATTGGGGGGGCTGTGTGGCCGGGGGTATCGGGGGCAGGTGCTGCAGGTGGCTGTGGTGTGGGGTGTCCAGTCGCACGTGTTCGAGCGATGGGGTGTGGCTGGTGTTCTGGTGTTTGGCCTGCGTGTCTGCGCGTCCATTGCCGTATGCGTAGCGGTGTGACTCCTGTTTGACGATGTGTAGGGCGTCCTGGGGGTGCATGCCCCTGAAGGCCATCCATAGTCCCAACGCTTGTGTGGTGAGGCCGGACTCGAGTGCGTTGTGGAGGGGCAGGTCTGCAAGGCGCCTGGTGACGTGGATGTCGACCGTGGCGTCCACGACTACCCAGATGTTGCGGGGCCGGATCGTTGTGGGTGGCGGTGTGGCGGTGACGGCGTCTGCCATGGTGCGCAGTTCGCTGTGGGAGGACGCCCCAAAGATGGTGGCCCCGGTGTCGTGTTCCACGTGGAGGCCGTCTGCGTGCCGGGTGATGCGCACGGAGGCGCAACCCACCGTGGGGGTGCGTTGCTGGGTGCCGGATGCGTCAGTGAAGTAGATGATCTCGGTGTCGCTGGGTATGGGTAGGCGGGCAATTGCTGTGGGGTGATAGACAAAGATGGGGTTCCCTTGGGCGGTTCTGGCGGTGATTTGCGTGGGTTGTAGTAGTGGCGCTGCATAGACGGCTATCCCCTGTGTGATGATGGCCTGGGCCCGTGGGGTGAGGCGGAGGAGGCCCCTGTCTGGGCGCCCCTGGGTGATACACGCGTACATCAGGTGGAAGAGGTATCCCGTATTGGGGTGGAACTTCTGGCACGTGATGGTCTGTCGCCGCTCCTTGTCGTCTTTGTCGCCGCGGAGGTCGGGGCATCTGTGCTGCAGGGGGCGCATGGGTGCCTCCTGAAGTCCTGGGCGGTGCGGGTCGCAGCAGTCGTACTCTATGGCCACGCTGTTCGGGTCTGCCTGCTCGTTGGTGAACGTCCATGTTGCCGTCGGTGTTCGGGTCCAGGCTACGTGCGCCGGGTGGTCTGGGGGTACCGTGTTAAACCAGGGGGAGAGCCATGCCTGCTGGTCGGCGATGGCGGCGGCGGTGGGGGTGTGGTAGTGGGTGGAGATGAGGTGTAGCAGGGGCCACGGAGTGTCGAGGGCTGCCGGGCCGCAGTGCCAGCACGTGCGTGGTATGCCCTGGTCACTGTGTCTGACTAGTGGTACATCGGTCTCCGGTGCATTGTGTTTGCGGATGGACCAGGGGGCATGGTGTCGCTGGACAGTGCGGGTAGCATGTTTGTGGCCGTTTGGTGCTAGTAGCAGGAATATGGGTGGTGTCCAGCCTTCGGCTGACGGGGTGGGCTCCTCCTGCGTCGTGCCGCCGTCGTTGGGGGTCTCGTGCTCGCTCGGGCGGGGGCGGGGGTGCTGGCGCTGGAAGGCTGTGTACGCCGTGTCGATGTCCTTGGGCCCCGGCATGTGGCGCCCTGCCTTCGTAGCACATGCGCGGAGGTACGCTTGGAAGACGTGGCGTGCTGGCCATTGTGGGTCGGAAAGGAACGGAGCGTGGTGGGCGTCGCATTGGGCCATGATCCTCATCTGTGTTGGGGTGATATACACTATGGTGACGGTGGCCCCCACGAGGCGCAGGGTGTCCACCTCGCCTGCCGGGTGTCAGTGGATGTCGGTGTGCGTGGCCACGAGTGGCCCCTGTTGATGGCAGTGGTGGTTTGTCAGGATGGCGTGTGTGTGGTGCGGTAGGAGGAGTTGTAGCTGGGCCCAGATGCCATTGCCCACGGAGGTGGAGACGCTGTGTTGCGCCAGTGTCCACCGGGGGCAGGTGTTGCGGGCCATTTGCGCTTCTTTTGTGCGTATGGCTGCCGCCTCGCGAACTTCAGGTTGGTGGTTGTGTGTCACCCTGTGTAGGAGGTGCGCTGCGTGTTTGGCATAGGCCATGTCGACCAGGGCGCCTGTATTGTCTCCGTAGTAGCGCCAGTGGGCCATCATGGCCTCCTTGGGGAAAGACGTGGGCCAGCCTCCGTGTTGCGCCCATGCCCTCGTCACTTGTTGTCGAGCGTGGCGTAGGGCGTCTTGGGGGCGCGGGAGGTGCAGGGCTTGGTAGCCGATGGCCGCGTTGAGCACCGCTTCCATAAAGTACGCCAGGCCCTGCGTAGACAGGAGGTCCCCCCTGGCAATTTGGGGTAGCCGGGCGAGGCGCTCTTCCAGCTTGCTTGGGAGTGTGATGTGGTGGTGCCGCGTGGCCTGTGTGACTCCCAGGTGGACTGTGGTGTCTTGCAGGTGTAGGGGTTCGCCTTTCCGGATGTTGTGGATGGGGGTCCTGGCGTCCGCCGACCTGACCGATTTGCGGGGGTGCACCAGGAGCTGGTGGGCGTCCAGGTAGGCTGTGGTGAGTTGGAGAATGGCGGACGCTTGCTCGGTGGTCGTTGGTAGCCCTGCGTTCTCAGGGTCGCGGTGGCGGGTGGCCGTAGTTAGGAGGTTGTCGTCCGCGAAGTTGATGAGGGGGGACCGTAGCGGGTATGGGGCGAACCCCGGGTATAACCGTGCTAGCTCGAATGCCAGTTGTAGGGTGACGAGGAGGTAGAGGAAGGGGCCTTTGGCGCCTCACTGGGGAAAACCCCGCTGTCTGTGCCGGTCCAGGGGGTGAGGCCTGCGGCTGTGATGACGGCGTAGAGTCGGGTCTGGATGTACCCGGTCATGAAGGATAGGAATGGGAGGCCCATGGCATCCCATACCTCCGTGAGGAGCCGGTGTGGGGCGTGGGTGAACGCGCCTTGGACATCGAGGGAGGCGATAATCATCTCGTAGGGGTTCATGTTCAGTGCGGTGTCCTGGAGGAAGATGGCCTCGTGGGGGGACCTGCCGGCCATGGCTCCCCACATGCTGGCGGGCACGTGGGCGAAGACCGCCGGCGCGATGCGGCCTAGGATGAGCGTCCACACCAGCTTGACCTCGGTGGTGGCGCAGACTATGGGCTGCCAGTTCCCCGGCTGCGCCCAGTCCCCCTTTTTGTAGAGGGGGTGGACCAGGTTGGCCCGCTCAGGGGGGATGGCCGTGGCGCCCGTGACGATGTCCTACAGGCGGGCTGCCAGGCGGCGTTTGACGGGCAGGGTGAGGCATTGGTACGCTTCGGCCAGCAAACCGTCGACGCCGGGCACGACCCCCTTCTTCAGGCGGTCTACGGCGCGTTGCAGTTCTGAGATGCTGAAGGGGTCGTGTTCGATGGCGCGCCGCTGTTCCCGGTTGAAGACCCTGGGCACATGCTCGCGGATGGTGTTTCTGGTGTGGGGGTCGAGCTCGGGGAGGGCGTCCCCGTGTTGTGCCTGGAAGCTGTCCAGGACTGCCTGGAGGACGGCGTCGGGGTCATTGGTGAGGCCTCCTTCGGGGGTGCGCCCCGCGTGGATGGTACGGCGCCCCGTGTCCTCCAGGATGCGGCTGACGTACCGCAGGGACTTGTACGGCGTGTCGTTTCTGCCGTATCTTTCGCGTTCCTGGGCTGCGGCCCCTATGCGGTGGGCGTGCCATTCCTGGAGTTGGTGGCGGCAGGTGGTGAGGAGCGCACGGAGGTGGGCGTCCGGGTCTCGTGCCTCCCGTGTGCTGGGGCGTAGCAGGGTGGTGAGTTCCTCTTTCGTGGTCCAGATGTCATGGACGAGTTGTTGGAGGGTGAGGTCTGGTGGTGCTCCCGTGTGGCTGGTGTCACGCTCCATGCCGCATGCTTGTGCCGCCCGGCGCATGGCGGTGGTGAGTGTCGGTGCATCCGGGCGGCGCAGGATGGCGTGTAGGGCCCTGTTATACCTGTGCCAGGCGCCGTGGTCGTCCTCGGCCGGGAACTGCAGTGTGGGTGGGAGGGTGTCGTCTGGCAGGGTGGCCGCGGGTGGAGGTAGGTTTGGGATGATGAGGTCGATGTAGAGGGGTCGCTGGCCCGTGCCTGTGGGCGGGAGGGCCCCGTAGGCTGCTTCGTGGACGCGCACCGTGGTTGGGTCCCCGTAGCACGTGTCGATGCGGGATGGGTGGGTGCCGGCTTGGTGGGGGTAATGGGAGGGTGTGCCGGTGAGTCCTGCTGTGAGGCCCAGTTGGTGCATGGCGTCCCGGACAGCTATGTCGGTGGCCCTGGGTGGGCCGGTGCGGTCGTCGTCGGTGGGGGCGGCGTTTGGGTCGCCTATGATGATGGTGGGTGCCAGGAGGGAGAGTCGGCGGTACGCCAGGCTCAGGGTGTCCAGGAATTCCTTGGTCTCCTCCCCGAATGGGACGTGCGTGAGTAGCACGTTTAGCTGACATCCGGGCCCCACGCATTCGTACGCCCCGAGGAGACCATCCACTCCGAGGTTGTGGTGGGCATGCACCGTGACCGACGTCTTGTGGTAGAGGGGCACCCCCCGTTGCCAGTGGGCGTGATATTTGTCCCCCTCCGGGTCCAGGATCGGTGCTGGTTCGGGTTGGTCCGCTCTGCGGAGGGCTTGCTCCAGGAACCCCAGGAGGTCTGCGCCTTGGGGGTGTTGCCCGGGCATGGCTTGCAGTGTGGCGGCCTTGGTGGGGTCGTAGGTGACCGCGGGCTCGTTGAGGATGTTGATGCGGGCGCGGCCACCAAGAGAAAGGCCATCACCAGACCCCACACGCGACAACAACCACCACCCCCCCCAACCCACACCACCCCCCCCATCACATCCCGCACCACCAGCCGCCGCACCAGCCGACTCCTACGCCCTACACAACCCCGAAGCGGTACAGCAGCACCTCCAGGGACTCGGAGACGAGGAGGTGCTACGCCTCCCCACCTCCGCTACCACCCAGCGCATCCGCCCGACAACCCTGGTCCAGGCGGCCACCCTGGGGGAAGGCGTCCGCGACTTCCTCTTCGACGCCTTCCTCCACGTCGCCCAACACGACCGCCCCCCACTCGCCACCCCAGACGGCGAGAGCCTGGCCCCCACGGGGGACCGAATCTTGGTGCCCCTCATCGACTGGGGGCAACACCTAGTCGGACACCCTGTGCCGGGGCGGGTGGACACCAAGGGCCGCACCCGCTACCAAGAGCCCGACATGGCCCACCCTCCACCCAGCGCCAACCCCAGTGACACCAAGGAGTGGGAAAGGGAAACATGGGTCGCCCGGATGGCCTCCCTGAGCAAGTTCAGGCACCACATCCCGGGGGACGTCCCCACCCCTGACAACCAGCAGCTAGTCCCCTCCACGTACATGACCCTCATGTACAATCTGCACTACACTGTCTCCACCATCTACTATCACGCACCAACTGGCCACCTGGGGGCTGCACGGCACCGACTCCCTCCTCCCTGCCGACTACACGCCTCCCCCACACACCGCAGGCCCCGAAGCGTACACCAGGGAGGACGAGCCGGGCACCCCCACCCTCTGGGGCACGTGGGAACGCAAGTCCCTGGACACGCTGCTCTCCATCCGCAGCGGCAACCAGGGCCTTGGTAGGGCGATGTATTGCCTTGCCAAGTGGACCCAACGGGGCTGGGGGATCCCCATGGACCGGTGGCTGTTGAAGGTCACGCTGTGCCCCCAGCAGAGGAAGGCCCCCCCCGAACCGCAGGGGACCCCCCCCCCACGCCCTGCCACCCTACAGCTCTGTCCGTACATGGTGGCAGCCCGCCTCATGGCGCTGCTGTGGCCGGGCCCAGACTTCCCCACCCAAAACTACCTGCACCTCACGGGAGAGGACATGCCCGGCATCCAGCGATGCTTCTTCAGCACCCTCGACTACCTCAAGCAGACGCACCCACACGTCGTGGAGCAGATATGGACATCCCCCAGGTAACCCACGTGCCCGCACAGCCGTGACAACGCCACCACACCGCCACATGCGCCTACACCGGCACCAGCACGCACAGGTCACCAGGGAAAGCGCGCGCACACGCCCGGTGCCCGAACCCGCACCCTCGTCCTCATTACTCGCAGGACCAAGAATCCTACGCCCGCCCCTGCAGCCCAGGGTCCTCCACCGTCCCCCACAGCACTCTCCTCCGCCTCCTACTCCACAACCTCCACCACCACAACCACCTCATCTACCACCACCACCACGTCCTTGTTCAGCACTGCACCCTCCAAGCCCCGGGGAAAACCTCCCAAACGGGCCCCCAAAACCAGTCCTCACCGGGAGGAACCCCGTCGCCGCCAAGGCCAATGCCCCGACGAAGCCCGCTTCCCCAGCCCCGCCGAAACCAAAGACCGCTGCCAAGCAGCCACCCGGACACCCGCAGCAAAACCCAAGCCCAAGCCCAAGCCTGGCGCCAAGACGGCAGCGCGAACCCGAGCCCCCGACAACGTCCTCTACAACATTCGGCCCCAGCCATCCCAGGCCCGGAGGCAGCAACGCCCAGCACGGCGCCCCCCCACTGTGACCGACGCCGTCGCAACCACCTTCATGGCGGAGCGCGTTGCAGCCAAAGCGCGACGCACTTTGTCCCGCGACCTACCAAAGCCCGCACCCCAGGCCCACAGACCACCCCTGACCGGACCAGAACGACGCCAGGGTCCACCAGCAGCGTCCCCATCCCCCTACCAACCCTGGATGTCAGCCCACATAAAGCAAATGCCCGGCTACCGGCGCCACCGCGAGTCCCAACCCAACCCCGCGGCGGAGACTGTGCGCGCATACCCGGGAGTGAACATCCGCCCGCGCCCCCAGTCCCTGCGCACCCCCACAGCACAGGACTCCGAGAAATCTCCCAGGCCCGCCACCGCCACCAGTCCCCACGACCACATCACACCCACGCACGCCCACTCCTCCGCCTAAAGCTACGGCCCCGCCCAGGGACAGTGGTGGCGGCGCTGGACCCACACCCAGCTCTGGGAGCTGCAAAAGTTGACCCGGGCAGAGCCCTCCCTCGAGGACCTGGTCCACCAGCCCCGCAAGAGGGCGGCGGAGAACCGCCGCCTCCAGCCGTCGGGGGGGTGGGAGCCGCAGGCCGTATGGGAAGCCATGCGGGCCGATGCACTCCACCCCCTGAGAGTCCACCCCCGCAACCTCCCCGCGCCCCAGGACCACCAGTATGTCCTCAGGCACCTGTGGGAGACCCTCCAGGAGACGCAACGACACGGCATATGCCTGTGGGACATCACCCAAAGCCCCACCCCGCACAGACACACCCCCTCGCCACCCCACAAGCGTCGGCGCACCGACACAGGCAGCACCCACAGCACCCCAGCCAGCGGCGCTGCCACCTAACCCCGTTACCCAGCCAGCCATTGCCGCAGGGCGCCACGCCAGGCCCCGTCCAGAGGACACCAAGCAAACCGGAAGCCGAAGGACGCCAACGTGCACGCCAACGGGCACCGCTACGCCCAACGGCACCGAACGCAAGCCTGCAGCCGTCGAAACCACCTAACCCAGCCAAAGCCCCAACACAAATCAAACCCGAGCCGCACCCCATAACCACTAACCCTTGACTCTTAACCAGGCCCGCCGAGGGGGCAACGTAGCAACCGCCCACACCCACAGCCCACAGAGCCGCCTAACCAGGCAACCCCAAAAGCAACGAGGCAACTAACCAAATCCGCCCTGACTCGTACCCGTATACATCAGGACGCGCGAGCCGCATCCCTGGGGCGCTGCCGCCACCATAGCACCGACAACACACGCCAGAGAACACAACACTATTGCACCGCTGGACCAGTTGCCCATGCCTGTGCCTGCAGTTGTACGCGCGCCCCCTTTTTTCCAAAAAAAAAGAGGAGGCACGACAAGGAAATAAAAACAAAAATAGAAAAGAAAATTGGGGGGGAAGGAAGAGGGACACAACCACCAACGGCACAGGGTGCACCGCACACAGCGCGCACAGCGGTGAACAGGCGCCAGGTGGGCCAGAAAACCGCACACGCACATGCACCGAGGGCAACAAAGGGACTGGACACCACGGCCTGGCACACCGGTGAACAGGAGCCAAGTGGCCCAGGACACCGCACACACAAAGCAGCATACCGAGCGGGCAGACCGGTGAACAGGGGCCACGTGGCCTAGGGCACCGCAAAAGCAAAACAAAAGACGGAGCGGGCACACCAGTGAACAGGAGCCCAGTGGCCCAGGACACCGCAAGAGCAAGGCAACGGACGGAGCGGGCACAGCGATGAACAGGAGCCAAGTGGCCCAGGACACCGCACACGCAACACAACACACCGATACGGCACACCTGTGAACAGGAAGCAAGTGGCCCAGGACACCGCACACGCAACACAACACACCGAGCAGGCGCATCAGTGAACAGGAGCCGAGTGGCCCAGGACACCGCAGAGACAACAGAGGAAACCACGCGGGCACACCGGCGAACAGGAGCCAAGTGACCGAGGACACCGCACACGCAACACAACACACCGATCGGGCACACAGATGAACAGGAGCCAAGTGGCCCAGGACACCGCACAAGCAAAGCAACACACCGAGCAGGCACACCGGAGAACAGGAGCCACGTGGCCCAGGACACCGCACACGCAACACAACACCCCCAGCAGGCACACCGGTGTACAGGAGCCAACTGGCTCAGTACACCCCACACGCAACACAACACACCGAGCGGGCGAACGGGTGAACAGGAGCCAAGTGGCCCAGGACACCGCAGACGCGACACAACAATCCACGCGGGCACACCGATGAACAGGAGCCAAGTGGCCCAGGACACCGCAGACGCGACACAGAAAACGACGCGGGCACACCGGTGAACAGGAGTCAAGTGGCCCAGGACACCGCAAAAGCAAAGCAACGCACCGAGCGTGCGCACCGGTGATCAGAAGCCAAGTGGCCCAGGACACCGCAGACGCAATGCAACGCACCGAGCGGGCGCACCAGTGAACAGGAGCCAAGTTGCCCAGGAAACCGCACACACGTAGGGCGGCGAAGGGGCAGGAAAGAACCAATACCCCATGGGTTGGACACACTGGGGCGACACAGCCGACCCATCAGGCCAGTGGCAGGAGCGGTACTGCAAGGCCACTGGTCCGAGCCCGGCCAGGCTGCATCGGGGACCACGGCAAACGTCACCCGGAGCCATGGAAGCAACCAGTGACAGGCGAGCCGGTGCACAGTCCAGGAGGGGGTCGCCTGCCAAGCAGAGTGGGGCCGCAACTCCAGCCACAATGGTGAGGCGGTCGTACCGTAGACAAGCGGGAGCAATACCCCTTGTGGTGAGAGATACTCCACACGGCTGCGCAGTTTCCAGAGCTGCCGCCCAAAGGAGGGGCATGTGTCCCTACCCATGGACACATGTGGGGACACCCTCCCCCCTGGGACACCTGGACCGGGTGGCCGCGACACTGCCTTCCCAAGCACCTGCAAAAGCGGCTTAAGAGGCACCTGACCTAGGGCAGTGGGAGCGACAGGATGTCCCCCTGGTAAGATCTTCTTCCTGCATTGTCAAATGAGGCATTCCGAGCTCCCGAAGATACCTACCTACCTACCTCAAGCTATTGTTTGTTGTTGTGGGTAAGATTAGGAGAGAGAAAGTGGTAATGCAAAACCTGTGCATACCCGTGCATGCATATGCCGCATTAAAGGGTGGGCCACGCGTGTTGCGCACGGTAAAACTCTTATTTAGGTTACCCAGGGGCTCCACCCTACGTTCTTTAAGAGAACGGGTGGAGTTCCTTAGGCTTGCTTGCTTGTACCTTGGTAAGTGGAGGGCAGCCTAAGAAGCGTATAGTACGTGGAGGCTGTCTTGGTTCCTCAGCCACTTACCAGGTTCATCCGCCTTTGCTTTACAGGTGGGCAGGTGAGGGTGATTGATGCAGCTGCAGTTGCCTTCGGCGTCTTTAGATTTTTCTGTCCAAGCTAAAACAGGCGCTAATCACACAATCAACAAACTGCACCTCAGCCAGGAGTGGCGAGGGCAGTCCAACATCTTCGACATACACGCTGTGCACGCAACCTCAGCACTCCTTCCCTGCAAGCTCTGGGAGGTGAACGCGTAGTGGCGTCCCTGTTAGGCCACAGTCGCCTAGTAGCTCTGCGTTCTCTTGTCCTTTCACAGGAGGGCCAATAGGGCCCGAGACCTCATTGACATGAACGCCAAGTAGCGTGTTTAGGTGTTAGGGTCAGCAAGCCTGGCGGGTGATGAGTGCAAGTGCTGAGTGCTCACCTGGCCTTCGAAGGCTGGTGCTGGCGTTAGTGAGTGTAGTGTAGTGGTGTCTCCTGTCTAGTGTGCTTTTCCACGTGGGCAGGGGAGTGCGTTAGCTTTAGGCCTTTAGGAAAATGGGCGTTTTGTATGCCCTTAGCACACTTGGCCACCCCTCCCCTCTAGTAGGTAGGGTGTTTGCCGTCTTCTCCTAAGGATAGGCGCCAGCACAGAAACGGGGCACCATACGAGTGGTAACAGTACCAGACTAGGACTTTCCGTCCGACGTCAGCGAAGCCCGGTCTCCAGGAGCCACGACGGGGAGAGAAGTGAGACACATACAGACATACGTACCACATTTAGGGGTATGGTAAACCCTGTAAGGAAGGGTAGAACCACATGGGTCTGGACCAGTCCGGGATCCTAACTTTGGGCACGACTGACCCCAAGGAGGGTGGACACACCTTGCTTCATAACACCTTGCTTGTCACTCCCCCCTCGAGTAGAAAGCCACCGCTCTTCGTTGGCTCGCCAAGGTCATTACATCGGGGCAGTTCCCATGCAACACATGGTCAACAAGGCACACGCTCCCTGGGTGGCTGCAAACCTGATAAGCGGCCATCTGGCTCACGCTGGTAACCATAGGCATTGGACTGCAGGGCACAGCCAGGGTAGGTGCAGTGCTCTGAAAGCAGCCGTCTGAGCAAAACAAATGGCCTTCGGCCAGGGAGTGGTTGTCACGGGGGGCTAACGGTCCTGTCTTGCGATGCCATGCGGGGCACCAGTGACATCTGCTCTCACACACATACGCAGGCATATCTGCACAAGAGTGCTCACCGCCCCTGGAAGGCTAGAAGACAGTCAATAGACTGACACAGTGAGATTAGTTTTTCTTTTTCCGCTGGGACAGAGTCTCAGCACGGGTTAGGAACTGTCCCTCGTTGTTCTCAACGAGGTAGGAGCTAAAGATGGGGTTGATACTCCCATCTGGTTGTAGAAAGGCGGACATGGATTCCCAGGTCGCCTGAGATAGCCCATAGCCATCCCACAGGCTAAGAAATTTCCAACCCTGCTTCTACTCGTGGCGAGCAATACCTGCAACCACGTAGTAGCCATCGACTGCCTACTCATCGACAGTCATCCCTTTGAGCTCGTCTGCCTCCTCTGGGCTGGCAGCGTTCTCTAGGTTGATAAGCTCGACCTAACTGTCGCTGAGGCGCCACTCATCCCAGGACAAATCGTCGGGGGAGTGATAGTGCCTCAACTGTTTAGGCGCACAAAGCAGTTCACCACCTAGACGTGGACTGCACCTGACATGGATCCTAGATCCATCCATCCTGATGATACGATAGGGCCGAAAATAAGGGTCTTGTAGACGGTTACGAGGCCAGGAGGGTAGGGGTGAATGGAGCACCACAACAAGGTCACCAACCTTGAAGCTGGCAGGTTGTCGTAGGTGATTCCGTCGGCTAAGGTCACGGTCACGGATATGTCTCAGGTCAGTCCCAGCCTGGTTAGCCATAGACTGCTTGTGTTCCAGCCAATCTCCAACAGGGCTCTTGAAGTCCTCAGGAAAGGGAGTTTTGAAGAACCAAGCAGGTCGTCCACCATGGAACAGCTCGTGGGGGGTGAAACCCGGAGAAGAACTCCTCTGAGAGTTCGTGGTCAGCACTGCCCAGGGCACTAGGCGTACCCGGTCTTTGGTACGTTCCTGTTTCATCAGGATTCTCGGTTCTGTTCCACCACACGGTTTTGTCTCTGACAAAGAGGGTTAGACGTGTGGGTATAGGGCGCACCTGTGGTTACCTCAACGTTGAGGGCATTCAGCACTCGTTTGTACCATCCAGTGTCACTGCGGATGCGTACATCCTCATCAGAGTGCACCTGCTTAGATGCTCCATAGGGTGCGAACCATTGTTCGACCAACATTTTCACAGTCTGCTCACCTGTGATTTTCTTATTGCAAGGGAAGACACGCGCGAAGCGGGACAGGCCACAGCTGACCACTAGACAACTATCATAGCCGCCGAAGCGGGGTAGGCCGTGGATGAAGTCCACATAGAGAAGAGAGTTAGTACAATAGGGTATGGGTAAGCTGGAAATCAGTCCCCCATCCCCACTGTCACTCTGCTTGGTGGCATGACAGCCACAAGCATCCACAATGGTCTGCATACGGGACCTCAGTTCAGTCAGGGTTAGTCCAGAGTAGAAACACTCACGGAACAAGTCCACTGAGCGATTAGCGCCAGTGTAACCTGAGCTGAGATGGGACCACTGTAGGCACCAATCAAGTGGGGCCTCAGGCACAAGAATACCGTCCTCGTAGAAGAGGTGCTGATTCTTTTTATACCACTGGTGCCCGTCAATGACACTGGGTTCGAGACCAGTGCTGAGGGTCTGGAGAATTTCTTTATACTCTGACTGATAGGCTCCAACCCTCGAGGATTCCAGCAGTCCGCATGGACAGGTCAAGCTGGACATCCATACGCTGGAAAGCCTCCTCGGCGAGTGCCTCAGAGCTCTCACCAATAAGCGCATCGAAGTTGTTGCGCGATATATAGTCAGACAGTTCATTTTTTATAGCAGAGATATGATGGACTGTCAGCTTGAACTGGCTCAGGTAACTCCACCACCGCTTTATTTTCGTTTTCTCCGGTGGTGGGCCCTTCTGAAAAGACTTCAACGGTTCCTGGTCACAGAGCCAGACAGTAGGATTAGATCCCAATAGTTGGGACTGTGATGAGACCACCAACATACCGGCCATGAGTTCCTGGTCGTGGGTGCTGTAATTGGAACGCGCTTGGTGCCATTTCCAGTTCCAGTGTCCCAGTGGCACAAGCCGCCACTCACTGGTAGGATAATCATGCTTCAAGGAGCCATCACAATTCAGTGCGGTAGTACAGTAATGGCAGTGGGTTAGTTCAGCTGGGTTAAGCTCCTGCCATTGGTAGATCATTCCACCCCCCCCCTACATCACTGGCATCAGTCATCCGGACTATCTTGCCCTTAGGGCGGGGTACTGCCAGGCAGTTGGAGGAGGCAATTTTCTTATTCAACTCCTGAAAACACTCTTTCCTTCCTATGGTCCATCTCCAGGGAGTACTCTTCTTGATTAGGTCAGTGAGAGGGGCAGAGGAGTAGGCAAAATTGTTGATGTGTCGCCTATAGAAGTTACAGGCGCCCACAAAACTCCTCACGTTGTGTAGACCCTTCTTAGGGTCGTCGCGAATCTGCATGTCCTGTAGGGGCTGCATCTTACACGCGGCTGGTTTCCACCAGCCATACCCCACGTCGAAACCTAAATACTCCATCTCCTCTTTCATGAACCCGCACTTTTGGAGTCTGATTCGGAGATGGTTTTCCTGACAAACAATGAAAAACTCGCGGAGGAGGAGGACATGGTCCTCTTGGGTATTAGTACCCAAACTCACGTCATTGATGTGGGCCTCCATTTCTGCGGTTCGAGATATCAACTCCTGTACTAGAGGTCTGCGCCTCAGTATGTACAAAATTTTGTTCATCAGTTCCTGGAAGAGTGCCGGGGCATTAGCCACCCAAAAAGGCATGACCTTCCACTTAAACACACGACCTTTAGGGGTTATGAAAGCCAGCAGTTTCTGAGCTGCGGGGGTTAGGTCTACCTGCCAGAAACTACTGCGTTTGTCCATTTTGGTTTGGAACCGGCATTTGGCAATACGCTCCAGGGTATTTTCTATGTTGGAAATAGTCCCTGAGTGGTTTTGGGTTTTCTTGTTCACCTCACGATAGTCAGCGACCAATCATAGGGCAGTCGATCCTGGTTTAGCAACCAGGAAGCAGGGACTGCAGTGATGGGGGTAGTCCCCCTTCTTATATTCTTCCACGAGGCCAGCATCAATACATTCCTTGATCTGGCGCTCAATTTCTTCAACCTGTTCCTGAGGAGCGGGATAGGGACGACGCCTCACTCGCGTCTTCTCAAATTCAGGTTTCAGTTTCAGGTCCATCTGGATCAATTTTTTACAGGAAAGGGGGGGCAACAGGGCGCCGAACACCTCCTCATAGGTTAGGAGCAGTTTCTTCAGCCGCGGGTCAAGGTTAAGACTCTCGATTTTCTGCAGGAAATCCTCCTCAGCATGGAGGTTGCTCTTAACATGCTCTTTCTTTTTCTGCCGATCAGCAGTTTTTGGCAGGTACTGAGCCATCGTCCAACTCAGGGGGACATGGCTGCCCATAGTGCAGAGAATACACTAGGGGTATCTCAGGGTCAGGCGGCGTGTAGGAATCATCGTCCTCCTCAGACCAGATGGAGGATTTCCAGGTCTGTCTGAGGTATTGCAGCCACTCTTAACGCACAATACCTTCGGCCACCAGGTACAACAGCCGTAGGAGTTCCTGAGTGTCATGCTCAGACAGTGGCATGTTTTTGGAAGCAGGCCGCGCTAGAGCATCAGGAAACTGAGCCACGGGTTCACCTGAGTGTGTATGCTGCATATGCAGCACTCATTTCCCAACAGGGGAAGTTGGTTCTGAGGTTGACTCTGGGTCTACCTCCTCCAGCGACAGCTTGGTCAAGAAGGCACTGTGTTTGAGTTCAACACAGCTGGGACCAACAGGAGAAATAGTGCTGGCCATTTCAGACA
This sequence comes from Eutreptiella sp. 'Long Island Sound 2002', assembly GCA_964036045.1. Classification (NCBI taxonomy): domain Eukaryota; phylum Euglenozoa; class Euglenophyceae; order Eutreptiales; family Eutreptiaceae; genus Eutreptiella; species Eutreptiella sp. 'Long Island Sound 2002'. The sequence continues at coordinate 49,121,873 of OZ038378.1, forward strand.
GTTGATCCTCAGCATCCTCCTTCACAGCTGCAGATTCGAGATAGCCATCGGGGGATTCACACCCTGTAAGTGTGGCGGATAGGTGCTCGGGAGATCGTTCTCTGAGATCAGAAAGGGTCAGCCCACGATTCTCGGCCATGACCTCTTTCAGTAGCACCTGATCCAGATCACACAGGGGTACAGGGTTGAGGGATCCATCGACAATGGATAAGAAACTGGCCCATCGATGGGCCTGCATTGCTGTGTCTGAATCCTCAGGCACATAAATGGGACTTTCGGGGAGTTGCACTCCTCCCACAGTCATTCGGTCCAGCATGCGGCGCCAATAAGCGTGTCCACCTGAACAACCCCAGTCAGGGGTGCACATAACATCCCTTCCCCCCTCATAAGTGATTTTGGTTACAACCTTCGCGAGCAGGGAGAAAGGAGGGTTAGCATACGCTAGGGCCATTGCTTTCCAGAAGAAACGGAAGGCGTTGTTCAAATGTTTTGAGCAATACAACTGCATGATGTGCTGTTGTTGGCTGGCGAACAATTCCACCTGGATCTCATCCAGGGATACCTGAAGGGCTGCCAGTCCATTTTCAAGAACTGGACGGGCCAATTGGTAGTTTTCTGTATGATAGTTAGTCTTGGCTGTGTAGCGCAGCCCAGAGTCTTTTTGTCCTGACAGCTACAAAGGTACGGAGAAGAGCCCACTGCCAAAGTCGCAGTGCAGAGAACAGGGGCGCTGGAGAGACAGCATTTATACCTTGGGGTTTCTTCGCAGGAAGTCGGTACCAATGACGATGTCAAAGGCGTCAGTGTCCAACACTCTGCAGTGTTGGGTCACAGTTTTGTTGCCAAGACAAATAATCACATCGACTCCCCCAAAAGAATGGATGGTACGCCAATCCCCTACTCTTATGGCAACTGTCTTAGTTTTCTTGAACGTCTTTAGCAGGTGCCCGGCCACTATAGAGAGTGTTGCGCCGGTGTCAAGCACCGCTCGAAAAACCTGATCCCTGATTTTCACGAGGATCGAGAAAACCAAGTCCTCCTCTTCGAAGCCTCCCCCTACTCCTCAGTAGGGAACTTGACATCCACCCCTGGGGCCATGAGGGACTTGGCCATCCAGAGCAGTCGCCTTTTCTTGGAGTTAGTCCCCTCAGGGGAGGCGTTATCCCCCTGTGGGCCTCCTTCTTGGGGTCGGCCCCGGCAGGAGAGGGAGAAGTAGCGGGCGCTGATGAGCGCCTCTGGGGGTTTGGGCTTCCACCCTTGCCAACCCCCTTACCTCCTCCCTTACCACCGTTATCCCCATTCTGGGGAGTTCTGGAGGGTGTTTGGGTCTACTGGGGCTCAGCCTCCTGCCGTTTGTGTTTGTCACTCTGACGTTTATTAATATGACATTCGTCCTCGTAGTGACGATGATTGCCACGGTAACCACAGGTGATGGTACACCTGAAATGGTCCTGATGGGTCACTGTTTTCTGATCTTTGGTGTGCTGCTGTCGTTTGATTTGCAGCATACAACCCCTGCGGAGGTCGCAGTCAGGGGCATGATAAGGTCCCCCCTTGTCATTGACAGGCTTACAGAAGAACAGCGGGGATGTACCTGCTTCACGCTTAACCTCCTTCATGGCGGGAAGGTTACCCCTACCTTTACCACCACCCGGGTTGGCGTTAGTGGGATTTTTAGGCCCTTTCCATTCGCCACATTCGGGGGTAGGTATGCCACCCCGAACCAGCTGTATCTGGAGGAATTTCTCCATGTGGGGGTCATTCTCCCTCTCAAGGTCCAGCTTGATCAGCAGGTCCACAAGGTCGTCGTACGTGTGGGTCCGACTCTTCCTCTCAGAGGTAGTGCGGCAATCGTCCCACGTACGGGGAGGGATCTTACTCATGAGCCACAGGTGGCATTCTGTAGCCCCAAAGGAACCCGCGTTCATCCGTGAGAACAGATACTCCAGGTCGCACACATATTCACAGACTCGCGTAGCGGAAGGAACGTCAGGGAGCATAGGGAGCTCCTCAATCTGTATTGGTACACTGAGGTCAGTCTCATAGACCGAGAAAGTTTTCTCCAGTCCTCGGAGAACCTGGGCCCATGTTGAACAGGTTTTCGGAAATCTCCTTCACCTGTTTTATGCAAAATCTTCTTTTTGCATGAGCGTTTCAACAATGAACATCTAGTGGCCACATCCACACCGGACTGGCCCGTCTTCTGCCCATTCGGGCAGATTTTTCGGGTCGAACTCCGGCAATTCTAGCTCGATGTTCGCCTCAGCAATTGGTCTGCCACTCTTTCCATCCCCTGGGGTGAGGCCTGAAGGGGAGGGAGGTACGCCGGCGAGGGGCGCCAGGGCTGTTAACCCCATTTTCTCAGTCTCTTTCGCAGATACGTGCTGTACTTCAGCGATGGGGACTGTCCTAGCATGAGGATGAAAAGGGCTCGGGCAATTGACCTTGGGTAGCACCCTGGATACCCTTGATCGTTGGACATCCTCAGTCAGCGTGCTCAGTCCAGCAGAGGGTGAGGCTAGTGCTCGCTTGGGTAAGGGTTCTGTGAAACCCAATTTTGCCTTGACAGCCTCAGACAAGGCTGTCACATCTGGGTCTTCACATCCAGACAGTAATTTGGCCAGTAGTTCGGCCGTACGGTCCAGGGCACCATAGGTTGGCCCCGGGGAATGGGACTCCTCCACATAAGCTGGGCACACTTCAGGGCTGCTGCTAGTGATTGGCTGCTCTGGACGCCATGCTGGCCCTCTCGGTTGCCTGGGTAGAGACAGTGTGTCGGCCAGGTCCGTAGGTGGGCCAGAGTAAGGGCAGGAACTCATGTATGGTGGGGATCCCAAGGCTTCAAGTGGTTTCTCTCAATCTTCCCCTCTGACGGACTTGTAGTACTCCTCGTGGAGAAGATATTCGTCCATTCTCCTTCTACATTCATGTTGTTCTTCAGGTCCTCCAGCTGCTGTAGCTGTAGACTGAGAAGCTGGGCAGGCAGAACGGGAGATGGATACGGCAACCCTTTCGGCGAAGGTGTTGCAGGCTGTCACAACGGGCCGCTAAGGCTTCAGTGGTTAATCTGGGCGCTTCTTGTTCCGCCCTTCTGTGTACTGGATCTTCTTGTGACCTAGATGCAGCTCTGAGCTTGGGTTCACTCATTGAGATGGGCCCACTGTTGCTAAGTTACACTTGTACACTCCGAATTGGCCAGGTCCTGGCAGACAGCTGTACTGATGGTCTGGACATTTTGTTTCTGGTTTTGGCTTGTGTACTTCTCAGAGTCGGTTCGAAAGGTTCTCAAAGGTTGCATCTGCTACCACAAGGATGACCTTGATTAGTGACCTAATGATTTTGATGAAATCCTGCAGGTTTTGATGTTGGAAGACCAGAACAAAGCAGCAAGTAGAGCAAGAACAGGATGTGGATCTAATCAATGAATAGTTTTGAAATCCAGTGTATCACAGAAGGGCTGCAGATAGACAAAGCAGGCTAAAATAGGAAGATTCAATCGCAATTGGATAAAACAAATGAACTTCAAGTGAAACCTGGCATGACTCCTGCCTCCCAATTAGCCTCAAACACTTCAGTTGCACTCTTGTGGATCAAATGGAGTTGTTTAGGAATTTGGGGCAGAGGGGCTAGGCCAGACACAGGTTATGACTTGGCCGGGCAACTGAATTAAGAAACAGTTAAAAAGTAGAACCACAATAAGTGGTAGAAACGGTTGAGTATAGGGGTCTTGGTGTGGGGGACCACTAGGCTTAACCTCCAAGGCGTTAGGCATGAAATGCCTACTTGTTTTGGTATAACATCCATCAAGGAAGATACCTCCGCTCAGTTGAGTGGTAGGGGTGATCTTCATGGGGGGCTAGGGTTATAACCCTAGTTACTTTGAGAAAGTGTACTTTATGCTTCAAAAGAGAGATCAAAATACTTAAGTAACTGTTAGCATCAACAAAAGGGGTTTAAAGGGGGCTTGGCCTGGATCAAGCCCTCCAAGAAAGACATGGCAGTGAATTTTTCTTACTGTACGTAGGTGCACTCGGTCCTTGAGGACCGCCCCATGGTTCCTGCCGGCATCGCCGCTGTGACGGACAGGAAGGGGCTCCGCGCTTGAAGAGGGGGGACGGCTTACATCAAGCTAGACCAGACTGGTGGCCCCCAACAAAGCGGCCCTGTGCAGCACTGGGTGGGCTAATCGCCGCCGGCGTGACATACTTGTAACGCTGGGAGGGTGTGCCCCCGTGCTTGCGCACGTCCTCTCCTTTGAGAGGAACCCTAGGGGTTCACCAGACTTTGTGGCGTAATCCGTTCCCAAGGCATGCCAGCGGCGTGTTCTTGGTACTTGGGTTGCGAGGTGCTTGGGTGTCGCACGCTCCACCTCGAGTCCCAAAGCAGCGCAGGCCTTAGGAAGCAGCCTTACCCCCGGGCTCCTGATCTTGTTTGGGCGGGTTTTCTGCATGGCACGGGCTGCCTCAGTGTCCGGGCTATGGACACTGGGTTTCTTACTGTTGTCTCGCGCTTTTGTTTGGGTCTAGCTTTCTCGGTAGCCCCGCCAATCCTGGCCGTCCGATCTGGCGGAAAGTTCCTGGCAATCTGGGGTCTGGTGAGTGTTCGGGTTCAGGTTTCATCCTACCAATCCTGGCTGAGGTGTTGGGATGTATATGTTTGTGTGCGCATTCTGCTTGTACCCGGCCAGTCTTGGCTGGGCTGTGGGGTGTGGCTGTGTGTGCTTCGGTTCGGGTCTCGGCTGTGACCCTCCTTTCCTCGCAGGGGTGTTGGGTTGTGTGTGGTTGTGTGCGCACTTCGGGTCTACGCCGCCTTTCCTGGGTCGGGGCTGTGGTGCTTGTTTCTGGGTTCGGGTTTTTCCCTTTCACCCCGCCAATCCTGGCTGGGGAGTGCGGGCTGGCTGGGTTTCATTTCGTGTCGGGTTTCAGCGGCGCCCGTCCATTCCTGGCTCGGGTGTTGGGTTGTGTGTGTTTGTGTGCGCGCTCAGCCTGCAGCCCGCCAGTCCTAGCTGGGGTGTGCGGTGTGGGTGTCTGTGCTTGGGTACGGGTTTCAGCTGCGCCCCGCAATTCCTGCCTGGGGTGTTGAAATCTGTGTGCTGGTGTGCCCGCTCCGCCTGTACCCCACCAATCCTGGCTAGGGTGTTGGGGCGTGTGTGTTTGTGTGAGCGCGCCGCCCGTACCCCGCCTGTCCTGGCTCGCGTGTGCGGTGTAGATGTGTGTGCTTCGGGTCGGATTTCGGCTGCCCCCCGCCATTTTAGCTTGGGCTGTTGGGGCTTGTCTGTGTGCGTGCACGCGATGTGTGTAACACGCCAATACTGGCTAGGTTTCGTGGTGTGTGTGTCATGGTTCGGATTTTAGCTTTCAGTTCACCAATCCTGGTCGCGGTGTTGGGGTGTGTGTGTAGGTGTGGCGCTCCTCTTGTACCCCGCCAATCCTGGCTTGGATGTGCGCTGTGCGTGCGTGTGGTTGGGTTCGGGTTTCGGCTGCGCCCCTCCATTCCTGGCTGGGGTGTTGGGTTGTGGGTGTTTGTGTGCCCGCTCAGCCTGCACCCCGCCAGTCCTGGCTGGGGTGTGCCCTGTGGGTGTCTGTGCTTGGGTGCGGGTTTCAGCTGCGCCCCGGGATTCCTGGCTGGGGTGTTGGGGTCCGTGTGGTGGGGTGCCCACTTTGCCCTTACCCCAGCACTCCTGGCTAGGGTGTTGGGGCGTGTATGTTTGTGTGCGCGCTCTGCCTGTACCCTGCCTGTCCTGGCTCGCGTTTGCGGTGTGGATGTGTGTGCTTCGGGTCGGGTCTCGGCTGCCCCCTGCCATTCCTGCCTGGAGTGTTCGGGCGTGTGTGTGTGCGTGCACGCCCTGCCTGTACCCCGCCAATCCTGGCTTTGGTTGGTGGTGTGTGTGTCTGGGTTCACATTTTGGCATTCACCCCACCAATCCTGGCTACGGTGTTGGGGTGTGTGTGTTCGTGTGCCGGCTCCGCTTGTACCCCGCCAATCCTTGCTGGGGTTTGCGATGTGGGTGCGTGTGCTTGGGTTCTGGTTTCGACTGCGCCCCACCATTCCTGGCTGGGATGTTGGCATGTGTGTGTGTTTGTGTGCGCGCTCCGCGTGTACCCCGCCAAAGCTGGCTGGGTTTTGTCATGCGTGCATTAGGGTTCGTGTTTTGGGTTTCACGCCAGCAATCCTGCCTGGGGTGTGCGGTGCGGGTGTCTGTGCTTGAGTTCGAGTTTCGGCTGCGCCCCGCGATTCCTGGCTGGGGTGTTGGGGTGTGTGTGTTTGTGCGCGCGCTCCGCGTGTACCCAGCCAATCCTGGCTAGGGTGTTGGGGCGTGTGTGTTTGTGTGCGCGCCCTGCCTGTACCCCACCTGTCCTGGCTCAAGTGTGCGGTGTGGATGTGTCTGCATAAGTCGGGTTTCGGCTGCCCCCCGTCATCCCTAGCTGGAGTGTTGCGGCGTGTGTGTGTGCGTGCGCGCCCTGCCTGTACCCCGCCAATCCTGGCTGGGGTTTGTGGTGGGTGTGTCTGGGTTCGAATTTCGGCTTTCAGCCCACCAATCCTCGCTGCGGGTTGGGGTGTGTGAATTGGTGTGCGCGCTCCGCTTGTACCTCCGCTTTCCCGTCGCCGTGGTGCCTTCTCCCACCCCGGGGTTTTTAGGCCCCGGGTTTACTGGCCGTCTGCGCAGGGCACGTCGAGGCCGGCCGAGAACCGTGGCTCACCGTGCCTGCTGCTGGCCCCTGCTGAGGCAGGGGTGCTGAGCTCGCTCCGCCTCCTACCCGTTCGGGGCTTCGCGATGGGGTTGTCCATGGGGGGTCCCTCCGGCGTCAGTCTTGGGCTGCGTGCGCTGCGGTCGTTTGGCGTGCGTGTACCCGGTCACTCAGGCGTCCGGTTTCCTGTGCCGTCTGTCATTTGACGGGGGCCTAGGCCGGTGCACCGCCGCTGTTTCGTGTGGACGCTGACACCTCGCCTTTGGGGTCGGAGGACGCCACGCCCGGTTCCAGTGCGTGTGTGGGTGTCCTTTTGTGCGCTCTTCTTGGCCGGGTCGGGGAAGCCGGCCTCCAGGGCGCATTTTTGTGTGCCTCACTTTTTCTGTGGCCGTTGTTGCTGCTTGCTCCCTTTCCTCGGCCCTCTCCAGGCTGGTGTTGCCCTCTATCTGTTTGTTTCCTCCTTTCGTTCCTTGGTTTGTTTGTTTTCGTTTTTTCTTCTTCCGCTGCTTGCCTTGCCTCTTCTGCTGTTTTTTGCCTTGGGCCCCCTGTTTCTTCACCCCCCCACCCGCCTTTTTTGTTTTTCTCCTCCGTTTCTTTCTCCTGCCCCTTGCGTCTTCTTCTTTCTTCCGGTCTGCCGTTCTCTGTGCTCTGGTTTCCTCTCCCCCCCCCCGCTTTTTTGTTTTTTATTTTCGTCATGCTGCCTCTTGCTTTTTGCACTGCCTCTTGTTATTTCTGCCTGCTCTTTGTTGGGTCCCCCCCATTTTTTGGGGGGGGGGGGCTGCTGATCTGTGCCTGTGTGTTGCTGTCCCTGCTTGCCCTGCCATGTTGTGTGCCATGCCGTTCCTTTGGGTGGCCAATGTTACCTTGTTGTTGCGCACCTGGTGGTGCCGGTGGTGTTGCCTCCCCCACCACCACCCGGCCTTCGCCGTGGTGGTTGGTGGTGTTTTCCGGCCCGGCCGCCCCTTTTTTTTTTATGTGTTTGTGTTTCTTGTCGTGGGGTGCTCTCGCCAGTGGTGTGTTTCGCCTTGTGGTGTGTGTGCTGCAGTGCTGTGCCGTGCTGGGGTGCTTGTGTTGTCCTGTTTCGTGCGGTGGATCTTTGTGTGGTCGCTTTGCTTGCTGTCTTGCGTTGTGGCTTGCCGGTCCGTTTTCCTTCTTGCTCTGTGCGGTCCCTGTGTGCCGTGCTATGTGGTGCGGTGCTGCGCTTCGTTGCTGTCCGTTGTGTGTAGTGTGCTGTGCCGGGCCGCTCTCGTGTCCCGCTGTCTGGTGCGTTGCTGGGCTCCGTCCCGTTGTGCTGTGGTGTTTTCTTGTGTTTGAGTGCTTTGTTGTGTGTTGTGCAACCTTCCTCGGTGCTGTGCCGTGCCAGTCTGTGGTCGTCTGGGCCATTTCTGTGTTGTGGGGTGTGTCCCCAGGCTGTGTTGTGTGGTTCCTGTTGTTGCTGTTTTGCTGTAGTTCGTTGCCCTGTCTCTGGTCCTAGCGCGGCTTCCTTGTGTGTGGCGCTGTTGTGCCCTGCTGCTTGTGGTGTGTTGTGCTGTTCCCCCTTGTGTTGTGTGGCGCATCTCGTACGGTGCTGTGGTGTGCTGTGCTTGCGTGCCTGCTTCGTGTCGACCTTTGCTGTGTTCCGCTGTCGTTTGGTCGCTGGTTGGTGCCTGGTGTTGCTGCCTGTTTCTTGCGGGTGGCGGGTGGGCCTGGTTGCCTGGTGCCGTCCTCTGGTTGTTTGTTTCTGCATTTGTGTCCTTGTCTGGCCGCCTGGCCCGTCGCCCTGTCGCTCCGCGCCTTGGCGCGATTCCCTGTGGTGTCCTGTTCCCCGGTGCTGTGTCTTGTGGTGCTGTGCTGCCGTGTTGTTCCGTGCTGTAGGGCTTTCCTGTCCCGTTTCGGTTGCTGCTGGTGTTTGCTTTTGCTCACTACTTTAGAAAACAACGGCAAAATTGTTGTAGTCAAAGTTGGAGGAACGGTCATGGGTAGAGGTCTTGCAACTGCAGCACCCCTGGTGTCTCCCACTGGTCTTGCAGCCTTATGAAGTTCATGGAGTTGATAACCAGCTGCCATGTACACCTCGGCAATGGTTTCCAGAAGCGTGTCGAAGCCACATGGTGTTCCTGAGCGCCGTTTCCAGCGAACATCAAAAATTTATTGTCGGTGTACAGGATCATACGACAAACCCTCATAAAATCGGGAGTTAACGAGGCAACCGATCTGGAGGTCACTGATCTTAACCTTCCACGTGACAAAGCAGGTTCAAAATTCGCGCACGAAGTCGGCATGTCCAAGAAACTCGCTTTCCTTCAGCGTCAGCATTCGAGACAAGTACACCGGCTGTCGGGATATACAATGGAAACGCTGTCCCAATACTCGCATCAGTCCAAACCAATCATCTTGTACTTGTGATGTTAGCCTGTGGTAGTAATCGATAGCTTCACTCTCGTGGAGGAAAAGCAGGGCAGTGATGTGGTTGTTGGGAGAGTTGATATCGGATGAAACGAACGCTCGCATAAGGTGTTCTTCCCAGGTTCAAAATTCTCCGGATCCTGGTTTGCCAGACAATAATGAAACGAACTTATGTAGACGCGCCACTCGGCGGCCCATAATCTTGACCGCTGGAGCGTGAGAAGTCATGGATGCATCAAATAGAGGTGCCTTCGGAGGCAGTTATTGCGGTGGAAACAGGGGTGGTGGTTGATGGTTCGAAGGTGGTTGCGGTGAATAGGTTGAAGAGGGCTGTGAGTGAGGTGCTTGTTGGTGAGGATGTTGTGGTGGAGATTGGAATTGCTGCAATTGCTGCTGCTGGTTCGAAGAATTGCGTTGGAAGGACTGCACAAACTCCTGGAGAAGGACAAACTTCTTGGAAAGCTCATCCGCTATTCGTTGCAGTTTGTACTCAGCTCCTATTGAACGTGATGAAGCGGCGGCAGCCTCGACTGAGGCGGACGCAGCTGCCCTTGCGGCGCCTTCCAAGGAGAAATGCACAGCATCAATCGTTTGTTCTAGTGTGATGCATTTGGCGTGGACTTTACTTACGGCGGCTTGCAAACAGCAGAAATCATGAAACATGCAGGGGAACCACTCGCCTTCTGGGTTTGCGATACGCTCAGCGATCAAGTGTTTTAGCAAAGGCGAGGGCTCTTGCTGTAACGGTGAGTCGGATGGAAACTGACAATCTCAAATAAAATGCAGCACGGCGGCTTCATCCAAATTCCTCTCCATTTCGAAGGTAATTCAAGTCTGAACAATCAAAGATGGCGTCCAAGATTGAAACGTAGAAGTTGAACACTAATGATCCCCCGTCACCTAACTGGCTACCACATGTTGTGGATCACCTTTGGAGCTGTTTTGTTTCTCGAAAATCGTCTCGTGTCACAAAACATATCGAAATATGATACACAATCTGAGTTCACAGCTGCTGGCATCTCGATGTTTCATACATGCATCTGCAGACTGCAGTGCGCGATTGTGCGTTCGCACGCTCGGTGTGCTGCTGCTCCGGGCGACCAAAACACCATGTTTGACCAATGATACAAATTCACATATGGTCCACAAGGTAAGACTGCAAATGAGGAGTCAGCAAGCAGGGCATGATTGCAATTCTCTACCATTGGCATGTTCACCTACCGCACTTGCACACAACATGTTTCACACACGCAGTCTCCAAAGATTGCCCCTCTCTAATTCCATCGCAGATCACATTGCTGTGACACAAATGCAAAGCAAACAAATGATAACCCAAAGAATGAGAACTCGCTTTGTCTTGCGGAGCAACGACCGAGTCACTTTCTTCCTGCCCGTTTCGCCTACCTGGGCCACCTCAACTTCAGCTCCTCTTCCACTAGGGCTCCTCCAGCTTCAACGTACTCGTGATCCTTAGGCGTTGCAAAAGGGGGAGCAAATGCGCCCATTGACGCCTGTGAATCTCTATTTACGGGGCCTGCCGGTGCGGGCGGAAGCACCACACCAGGTGCCAGCCAGATAAAGATTCGTGGCCTTCTATCATCAATTGGAGTTGCCAAGAAAGAAAGCGTGACTACCATGTCTTTTCTGGGGCACTTAATCCAGGCCAAGTCCCCCTTAATGTTTGGGAAGTAATGAAGACTAACACCTTCGGCCTTGTAAGTTAGGGCCAGTGGTCTCCCACCTCAGGACCCGTATAGTGAATTGTTTCAGCTGGTCGCATTGTGGTGCTTCGCTTTAACTGTTTCTCAATTCGGCTGCTTGGCCATGCTGGCCAAGCCATATCCTTGGTCTGGCCCAACGTACTTGCCCCTGATTCGTAATTAACCCGATAGCATGTCAAATTGTGCACATGAAGTGCCTGAAACTATCCTTCGGGCCAGACCTATGCCAGCCCTCACTGGAAAATGAGTTGTCTTGTTCAGACCTGACTGAAGCATCACATTTATACGTGCACTGCTCTTTGTGCAGCTCCTCTTTGCTCATTATGCTTTGAAGTGGAAGAGTTATCACCTGAATTTGATTTCGATCCGGTATATGTTCCTGTTCTTTGTCAGTTTTTACTTTGGGAAAATCCATGAAATATTTTCAACAACTATAAATCTAGCAAGCAGGAAAATCAACGCAGACCCGGCAAATCAAATTACCTTTCCGGTAGGAGACAGAGTCCCGAGAGCAGAGCTAAAGCAAGACGATTGGAACATTGACTTCTCGATGTCCGTCACAATGAGTGCAAGAACCCTGCCAATCAGGTCCCAAACAATGGTGCAGCCTGTGGCTAGGCCTTCCAGGACACTGTCCCTGAATGAGCTAAGTACAAAAGGTGTCATCCCTCGAAGACCAGGACCTCGCCGAGAGCGTAGAGCAAGAAAGGTGGAGGAACATATAGGAGGAGCCCGCCAAGTCGTGGAGGTCCGTGGCTTAACGCAGGAGAAACTCAAACACCCTGAAGGCAAAGACCCTGTGGCGGCTGCCTGAGCTTCTCTGACCGCCACGTTGGAGAGGTCATCCCTACTGTCTTCAGAAACCACTCCTATTCCTGACTTTTGAGAAGTTGGCCAATGGTAAAGTGAAAGCATGGACGAAGGAATCAGGAACAGTAAAAGGGAAAGGGACGGGGATGGGCCCTATGTTCCCAATGACATTGGGAGAGGACTTTTGGATACCTTATGGCGAATGCGCTGCATCTGCATCGGCCCAATCGTCAGAGTGGGAGCCCAACTGCGTTTTCAGAGACCCTACACCCTCAAAGACACCTTTGTGCATGGAGCGAGGGCCCTCTCAACACGGAGTGTCTCCAGAGCCCTAATGCGTGGAACCAGGTGTGCCTCCATGAATGGCAGCTCCTCGGTCTCGACGAGACCGTGGAGCTTCTCAAAAGGGTCTTGGGTGCAAGCGACCAGGACCCGGTTCTGCGTGCCCTGTCTGCAGCAAGTAAAATAAATTCTGGGGCTTTCGGATCTGAAGAAGCCCCCCCCCCCTACCATGTCCCCTGGCGTCGAACTGCTGACCAGGGATTTCAAGAGCTGTAGAAGCATCCACAGCTCCCCCATGAACACCAGTCCTAGCCCATTCCACCCGCCTGTGAGGACTGATCTTGGATGTAGTGTAAGCGACACCTCAGACGCTGAGATGTAGAGCAATAGCCTGGCTGCACTGGCGCCATTGGCCAGTACACACCCCTCACCCCCTTCGGGTGGAACAGCTGACCCAGGAGTACCAGGTAGGGGAAAGAAGGCCATCACCACGGCAAACCTTCAGATCGAACACCCGGAATTCCATCCCAAAAATGTGCCCGAGTGGGCTGAGAAGTTTTCTGAATGTTTACTCCTCACTGGTCACCACCATGTGGACGTCAAAACTAAGTGCACGCTCATCAAGAAGGCGTGCCAAAAGAAATTTCCCCAGCGGCAAGCGAAGACCGCAGTCAGAAAGGGCTCCAACTGGGCCGACTTCCTGAAGAGACTGGAACAGATGCATCCGGACCTGAGTGTCCGTACAAAAATTGAGGAATTGCCTACACTCCTTGAATTACCAACTGCTGCACACATTTCTGAATTTGTGGCACAGCTGGAGGAGCTCATGGAGCGTATGTACCCCATCTCTTATCGTCATACTGAGCCTCACCTTTGGCTAGTAGGGACGACACCATCCCCAGAATTGGGAGAACTGTCCGGAAAGCTCTGACGCACTCCTGTGATGATCCGAGCGATCTGCTGATGGAGTTCGTTATGGAGAGGAGGAATGACTCTCACATGGACAGGTACCTCCACAAGCTCTGCAGAGGAAGACCCTTGCTGAGAGGAGTCCAGGGGGGAGGTTGCCTCAACCCCACTCAAATCCTGGGAAGTGCCGAGGTAGACAGTTGAAACATGCAGGAGACCCCCCCCTCCAAAGGCAATGGTCAACTGCCGTCCTACAGACGACACAGGTGCACCTTGCGAGGCGCCAAACTATGATTGGTGAAGTGCAAGCGTAAGCAGAAAAATAAAGATGGTCAACAGGTGAAGCACCAAGACCATTTCTGCTGCACAATAATGTGCCAATATTGCGGCAAGCATCGGCATCATGAAGAGGAAAGCCACATAAAATGCCGTGGATCCGAGAAAATTAAGAAGGCGAAGGAACAAGGGCGGAACAACGCTGATAATGATAACCCCGGGGGGGAGGCCCTAATCCTCGGGGATCCCCCGGTAAGGGTAACCCTGGTGGAGGACGAAGGCCAACAGCCACCCAAACTGTATGAGGAGGAGCGCCAAATCCTACACCCAGGGGTGAGCAGCAGGCTGACAAGCCGACTGTACCCTCTACCCCAAGCGTTCGCGGCGCCGAAAAGGGCGTGGATGCAAAGAAGCGCAAGCTCAAGTGGCACTTCGAGTGCCCGCAGGATGCTGGGCTGGAAGTGAAGTTCCCTGAAGGGGCATAGGGGAACAGCTCTGAGGGAGAGGATTTGGCTTTCTGGATCACCACTGAAATAGGTGATCACCTTTACAATGCAGTCTTGGACACAGGCGCTACGCTTTCAATCCTGGCCCGGAGTCGCACCGTATTGGCCGCAACATGCAGAGGCTGTGGCGTATGGAGAAGGACAAGGATCCAACCACAGTGACTTTCTACCATGGCCGGTTGCCGGTATACTCTTGGTTATCGGGTCCCGTGACCAGCAACATGTATCAGTTTGACCAGCACTGTATGTGGATCGGAACAACGAGTTGCTGGGATAAGCAGGTATATCTGCTTCTTTCGCCAGTTACGATACCGTTGTGTGCGGGAGGTCTCGCGCACTGCTGCCTCCGTTATTCGTCTTTATTCATCACATTTAAAGTTGCAGAACTATGTGAAGTATTCCGCTGGACATGTTGAACAGATGCAGAACAAGAACCTCGGTGGTTTATGGGAGCCCCCACCCAGATAGCTGGGAGGCACACCGCAAACAAAGAACCTGGATGGTTTCATGCCTCTGATTCACGTGCTGTGGTAGCTCGACAAATATCTTTTGGACAGTGGGCATGCTGATGCAGTGGTTGTTGTGGATGACACGCCTGCCATGGCCCCAAAGATTGCGATGTTGGACGAGTCAGGGACGACTAAAGTGGTGTTTCTGGCTGTGTCAGCGATCAAGCAAAAGGACCTTGCGAATGACGTCGGAGGTGCTCTGCAGCATGCGATCATCATGCGATACATGTTGGAGGCTGATCAGACGGACCAGGGAGCAACAGCTGAAACTTGGGATACTCAAGAAGAGTGGCTTCTGCGTGGCATTCCACTGTGCGTTTTGGACAGCAACCGACGGTATGAAGGGCACAAGAAGGTGCATGCTGCAGAAGCTGTCCAGGAAGAGGTTGTGACTGAGGTCCCCGCTGACGACACTGAGCCTGTTGCGACTGCACCTACCTTGCCAAGCCAAGCCGAGATGAAGAGGACTGCCAAAGTTGTACCAACTCAGGGTACTGCAGCCGGAAAAGGAACTCCCTCGAGAGCAAGAAGCAGGCGAAAGGAAGAGAGAAGGAATCGGACAAGCCAAGAGAATCAGACGACGACGATGCCGACGAGGAGGAAGAAGAAGAGGATCCGGGAGCAAGTACTGGGAACCCAGCCGAAGCGCAAGCGCGCACCCGCCGCTCACTTCGATGCAAGTCCCGATTCTGGTAAGGCCCAGGGGAAGAAGAAAGCGAAGACTGCTGCGAGTGCTAGTGCAGAGTTCAAGCCGCCCTCGCGTTCTGGTGCCCAGCCGTCCCGTGGTACCGTTGCCTCCCCAAGTGGGTCAAGTGGGATGGCAAGAAACCTGGGTTCCAAGTCTGCTAAGGTTGCTGCACGGAAGCAGAAGTAAGTGACCATTAACCCAAGTGTTTCGCCTCTTTTTGCAGTCATGTGTCTGCGAGACCTTGCGCACTCGCCTTCGACGTGAATGCAATTATAAGCCCTTAAGGGCTTGTACATTTTTGCGGAGCTTTTATTTCAGTGTTCGTACGTTGTGCACTTCGTGTCCTGTATTTGTTGTCCTCTGTACACAATTGTTTCCGTGACCTTGACTCAGGGACAGAAAAAAGCAATTTCCTTCGCAGGGCAAACATAGGTACAACTGGAGACTCGCAGAATGTCATTTTTGAAAATGAGCTCATGAAGCGGCACGCACTAGTTGGTTTGCGAAATACAAAAAAGACAAGATTGGTAAAACACACCCTTCAAATCAGACCAAATAATAGTTTTTTTTGCTAAACAAAAACTGGGAAAAAGCAGCAAATTGGGTAAAATTGTATTTGTTTGGTGGTATCTCGGTGATGTGTGCTGCAAATGTCCAAAAAGAATATTTTTTCGGGCTGTTGTTTGTTGGGTCCTTCTCTTCCGAAAGGAGATGCAGTTTGCGTGGGCTAAGACCTACAACAGAGAGTTGGCAGAGTAGGGGATAGGTAGAGTCGTGTTATTTGTTGGCATGACAGCCGCAGGAGTCCACTATGGACTGCATTCGCGACCGCAGTTAAGTCAGGGCTAGTCAGGAGTAGAAACACTCCCTGAAGGACTCAACACAGCGGTTTTAGGCGGTGTACCCTGAACTCAGGTTGGCCCACTGCAGGCAAGTGTCCAGCGGTGCCCAAGGCACAACTATGCGGTCCCCAAAATAGAGGTATTGACTATCTTCATACCAACGGTCGCCATCTATCAGGCTTGCCTCTAAGCCATCACTGAGGGTCTGGAGTACACATTGCTACTCCTGTTGGTAGTCTCCCACACTCATAGATTCCAAGACACGTGATGTGCGCATGGACAGATCAAGCTGGATATCCATACCCTAAGACGCCTCCTTGGCCAACACCTCCGAGCTCTCGCCTAAGAGGGCATTGAAGTTGTCACGTGATGTATAGTCAGCCAGTTCATTTGTTATACACTGTATATGGTGGACAGTCAACCTGAACTGACAGAGATAGGTCAACCATCACTTTACGTTTCCTTTTTCAGGAAGTGGACCCTTCTGAAATGTTTTCACAGGCTCTTGGTCACAGAGCCACACAATAGGGTTAGTACCAAGTAGGCGGGAATGGGACGAGAGCAAGAGCATCCCAGCCAGGAGGTCCTGGTTGTAGGGACTGTACTTCGATCTACTTCCAGTTCCAGTGCCCATGGGGCAGCAGACACCATTCTTTGACAGGGTGGTCATGCTTCAGCGTGCCATCACAGTTCAGACCTGAACTCTGATATTGGCACTGAGCCACCGCAGCGGGGTTCAGCTCCTGCCATTGGTATAGGGTACCACCCCTCCTTACATCACAAGCATCTCTGACCAGTATTATCTTGCCCCTAGGGCGGGGTACCCCCAGGCACTTGGTAGAGGCGACTTTCCTCCTCAATTCTGCGAAACAGGCCTCCTTCTTGTCAGCACACCGCCAAGGGCTGGTCTCGTTTATAAGGTCAGTCAGGGGGGCTGATGAATAAGTAAAATTGTGTCTATGGCGCCTGTAGAAATTGCAAGCGATAATAAAACTCTGAACGTCGTGTAGACCCTTCTTGGTGTCGTCACGTTCTTGCATGTCCTGCAGGGGCTGCATCTTCGATGCGGCTGCTTTCCACCAGCAATGCCCAACGTAAAGACCTAGTTATTTGATGTCCTAATGCATGAACTCACACTTCTTGAGTTTCATTCAGAAATTGCTTTCCTGACAGACAGTGGAAACCTCTTGTACGAGGAGGATATGATCCTGCTGGGTATTAGTACCCATGCTCATGTTGTCGATGTGTGCCTCCATTTCAGTCCCGGGGGAAACAGGTTCCTGTGCAATTGCTCTGGATATATAGGTTTTTGTTCATCAACTCCTGAAAGAGTGCAGCGCATTGACAACACCGAAGGCATGAGGTGCCAGCGGAAGACACGGCCTTCAGGGGTTACAAAGGCGAGCAGTTCCTTGGCTGCTCGGGTTAGATTTACCAGCCAGAAGCCATTGCGCTTATCCATTCTGCTGTTGAAATGGTATTGATTGGTTGTCTCCAGGGTGTTCTCCATGAGTGGGCTACTCTGTGAGTGGTTATGGGTCTTTTTGTTGACCTCACCATAGTCGATGCCCAAGCGCATAGCAGTGGAACCAGGTTTAGCCACAACGAAACAAAGGCCACACTGGCGGGATAATCTCCGTGTTCATACTCCTGGCCGAGATCGGCATCTATACACTCCTGGATGTGGCGCTCAATCTCGTCGATTTGGTCTTGTGGTGCGGGGTACAGAGCCTTCAAATTCTGGTTTGAGTTTGAGGTCCCTCTGGGGCTGTTTTTTACCAGCTGGGGGTGGGGGCAATGCTTCGAATACCTCTTCGTATTTCTGGATGAGCTAACTGAGACAAGGGACAAGGGGTCATGCCTTCCAGGTTTCAACAAAATCCTCCTCAGTGTTGACGTTGCTGTTCGCCTTTTTCTGTTTCTTCATACACCCCATAGTTTCAGGGGGCAGTTCCCCCTCCAAGTCCTGGCAACCCTGCTGAACAAAGTCAAGGGAGCACACCAGGGGTATCTCAGGATCGGGGAGAGTCACACCCTCATCATCCTCCTCGTACCATATAGACGTTTTCTAGGTCCTCTTTGGCTCCAGGCAGGTCTGTCGCTCGATACCTGCAGCCTTAGCCCATAGGACCTGTTGAAAGTCTGCCGGGTTGTACCAAAGGACAGACATGTTGTTAGGTGAGGGTTTAGCCCCAGAAGCCGATCTGTGGCCCATCCGTGGCCGGCATTAAAAACACAGCGTGGTAATGAGACCCGCCATGGGTGAACTCAGCAAGATCTACCTTTTCTATAAGCAGGTGCGATAGAAAGTTGCTGTGCTTCAGGGTCAACACCTCCGGGTCAACCGGCGGTATTGAGCTGCTCATCTCACCTAGTTGGTCGTCAGCATCAGACACCGGAGTACCGACTGCTGGATTTTCCTGCTCATTGAAGCACTGACCACTCGTAGTGCTGTCGGAAGAGTACTGGGATCTTTTCTCAAGATCAAGAAGGGTAAGGCCTCGGTCTTTTACCATAAACTCCTACAGCACTTGCTAGTCAAGGTCACTCACCGGTACGGGGTTTAGTGAGCCATTAATGATGGGCAACAAACTGCCGGAATTGGCTACTGAGATTTTTCAGGAACGTAGATTTGGGCTGTTTGGGAGTTCAGTTCTTCCCCCAGTAATATGGTCCAACAAACGACTTGAATAGGCGTGTTCCCCTGTAGTACACCAGTTGAGGGTGCATAGCATAACTCTCTCTTCTTCGACGTCGCCTTTGGTCAACACATTAGGGAGTTGGGAGAATTCGGGGTTAGCGCAGCACAATCCGGTCGATATCCAGTATAAGCGATAGGCATTGTTGAGATATTGCGAACAATAGAGCTGTATCACATGCTGCTCGTTAGTTGCAAACTATTCCACCTGAACTTCATTCACGTCTACCTGCAGGGCGGAGGGTCTTTTTTCCAAGCCAGGTCGCACCAACTGATATTTTTGAGTTCCATAAGACCGGTTCATGTAGTGTAAACCGAATTCGATTCGTCCTCACAACTCCAGAGGGACAGAGAAAAGGTCACTGCCGAAGTCGCAGTGTAGGGCATAGGGACGTTGCAAACACAATTGTTTGAGATGCGGGCTACGTCGCAGGAAATCTGTACCAATTACAATGTCAAACGCGTCGATGGCAGGCACTTTGCAGTGCTGAGTTACCTCTTCATCGCCCAGACATACAGTGAGACCACACGAAATGGATGGTTCTACCAGCCACTACCCTTATGGCCGCAGTTCTCATTTTCCTGATCTTGGCTCGCTTTAGCAACAACATCAGCCTCGCACTAGAAAATGACGTCCTTCCCCAGCATCATCACATCGAACAGCCACTTCAAAACAAATCCTGCAGAGTCATATTAAACGAAAAGGTCAACGTTGATGACCCACAACGGGTAGTGCAAATTCCGGGAACAGGCTGGTAGTGTCTCTTCGATATCCTCAATACGGCATGCCATCAAAGCGAATTTGCTCCCTTGCTTGTCCTGCTTGGAGACATTGATCACATCGCCAGTACACAGCTGTGTCTGTGCCAGTGCCGATGATGGTGCCTCAGTCTTCCTTTGCAGTGGTTTCCGCACGGCCAGCATCTGCGGTAATGGAGGTGCGCCCTTGTCCCCAGTCCGCCACAGAGATGCACTGGTCAATGTCTTCCACTTTGGCCACAGCGACTGGTGCCTTGTACTTTTTGCGTCCTCCCAATAACCCCAATATCCCAGCCCAATCTTCATTTGCGTCGTGCCCAGCGCTGCGACTTCTGCTCCAATCTTCGCATCGGCAGCTGTACAGATGTGAAGAAAGTGGTTGAGTGCGCGAGCCCTCACGCACTGAAGCTGCGACACTGACGCATTCCTGCGGTCTGGTTGACATACTGCTTATTGTCCGGATGGTCAACATGGAATTTAACCCATTGGTCGCTAATCAGCACGTCAATATAGTTCTTGGTGGTGCGTAAGGTCGAGTCCTTCGGATTCATGTGCGCATGGACTGTCTGCAATAAGCTTGGTAGATGCAGCCCCTCCAGCTTCTTGAAGGCATTCCTTGTAACGTCCTCTTGCTTGCTCTTATTCTCGAGGTTCTTCATACCAGTAATTGCCTCACGGCCGCAGTAATACGCCAGGGAGAAGATGTCCCTCCAGTTCTTGAATGTTGAGTCCTGCGAGGGAAAACAGTGTCATGCAGTGCGCGAGGCCTCGCGCACTGTAACCGTGCGATACACGAATACATACTGTGTGTCCTGCTTTCTCCAAAGCCTCGGGTGCAAGAAACGAAGAGTTGACGGCAGTCTGGACAACAGCAACCTTGAACCGTTCGCAATCTTGTGGCTCTCTTTCCCGCTTCTGGTCCTCAATGTACAACAACATGTTGTCCAGCGCTTCGGACAGCGGAATCCACGTCACAGACTGGCTGCCAGCTTGTTGCAAATCCTGCAACCTAGGCCCGGATCCTCCAAGGCGTTTCGTACTTGAGAATGTCAACTGGCAGAACTCCTGCCACCCCTCCAATTCTTTGTCTTCTGAGAGCCGCAGTTCCTGAATCTTTGTAGATGTTTCTGTGCCATGTTGACCATTCAGAACGTAAAGCGCGCCATCTGCAAAGCAAATCATGTACCGCAGCAAAGAGAAGAAATGTCTTCCATCAAAAGCGAACCGAGTCATACCAATATCCTCCAATGCCCTCACACGCAACGGTTCAGGTGGTGGCAGTGCTTGGTATCCTGTCAGTTTCTTGGCAACTTCGTCATAGTTGATGGATCGGATCTGTCCTCGCTCCTTGGTCTTGTCAATTTGCAAATCAGTAATCTTTACCTTCACGGCTTTACCATTCTCCTTCCGCAGCCACTGTTGCATGTCGATTCTGAGCTTCATCTCTGGTATTGGCTTCTTCCCACCCTTCTTCTTGCGTCCTTTCTTCGGTGTGTCCCCTTGGTTCGTCCCTGGTGACGACTCTGTGGCCTCTGCGTCTGGTGCTGGACGTTCTGGCGACCTTGGTTGACTCATGATGCCCAGAAATACCTGAAAAGGGCAAATGGCATGACATGAAACACGGTCATTTGAACTCCGAAATCAGTCCAAACGGTATTTTGCAGGTCGCTTTCACAAATCTGTTCCACAACCGTCTTTGTTGTGACTAATTTCACGGGACCTAGCGACCTACTCAGTGCGCGAGGCATCGCGCACTCACATCACATTACAGACCTGTTTTTCGTAACGTTTAGTGCGCGAGACCCTGCGCACTGCGGATGTCAGTTACCGCAAGCGTTGCCGCTCGTTGCGTGTTGCTGCTTTCTGTCTGTCGGCATCCATATCTGTTCTCCGCCGCACAACGGCATCCGGTTTCCGTTTCAGTTGGTTGGTGGGATTTGTTTTCTGGTCAATGAGGGCATTCAGTACCCTGTGACCAAGTAGCCGGTAGTGGTCCTAACCAAGGGGTTGTGTAGATGAGGGTAGAAATCTCAGCAAACTCCGCGGCCACCAAATGGCAACGGTGCTGACTCGGTCCGACTCGAATTCCACATAGGCCATGCAAATCCGGTCTGTCGCCAAAAACCTTGTCAGGTGTTGTCGCATCCTGTGTACAAGGGTTCTGGGGAAAGATTTGCACACCCACGCCTTTGCCACCAGGACCAACCTTTAGCAACAAGTAATGGTTTTTCCACCTCGTTAACAGTAACAGAACCGGTGTTTTTCGCCTTGTCCTGCACCAGCTTGCTCAACATCCCTTCTCCAAACTCCTCTGACTGTGCCTGACCGAGCACGTCCTGGTGCCACTTGCTGTTGTACAACAATGTGCACATGATTGTGCGCTCATACTTCACTACGTTGTCACACAGTCCTCGACGCAGCCTCTGCAACAGACACGCCCTCAACTGCAACACCTCCTGAGCTTGTGACCCTGTACCGTTGTTTTCCCCCGACCAGTTGCATCCCCGTACCAGGTGACCCAAGCACAACAACAATGGGCATCATGCCGACAACAAATGCAAGACTGCGTTTGCCACTGCTGCCCTGTTGGCATGCGCAGTGTCACGACCACTGATTGCAGTTGCAGCTTGTGCCTTGCGACGATACGGGCGTAGTATTCTGGATGTGGCAAGCATCAGCGCAGCAATAGTTTTTTCCATAACTATCAGTTTCGGGTATGATAGTATGGTTGAACCAGGGCGCAGCAGACCTTTCGGTAGGTAGGTTACAATAGGCGAGAACACCCGGAAGGTATGAGTAACAACAAACTTGTAGGCATGCCAAACACCGTAAACTACAGGCACATAACTCAGGTAAGCACGCATGTTCCATCGTTGGTTCTTGGCAGCGTACAACAACTTTAGTATCCTGTAGTGTATGTTTTTGTCAACCAACAGCGGTACAACTCTGTTTGTCTGTTGTGCTGTGTCCTTTGCAAAGTGGAACAAGTTTAACAGACCAACGTCACCAAGTACCTTTTCTTTTGACAGGGGAAACGGGCGCCACACCAGTGCCTGCACAGTCCTTGCATCCCTCCTCACATCCAACGGTGCTCTCACGTTTCCAGTGTCTGGTACACACCCATCTGCATAAGCCATGTCACGCAAAGTCTGGGGGATTCTCCGTTCAGGCTGTTGCAGAGCCCTTGCGACTGTTGTTATCCGTGCTGCCAGGTGCTCAATGACTGGATGTCTTGCCCAATAGGTGGGCCTCTGTTTCAGTTGAAGAACTGCCATTGCAGTACAGTTTTACGACTGGTCACTTTCGTCTGGGTGTGTCGTGTACTGTGCCCGGTACCAGTTGTCTATCCACAGCACGCAACACGATGAAAGCACCAGTGACCACGTTGCTTTAAGTGCTACTGCTATCTGTTCGTCCACTGTATCTGCGGCAGCGTCTGCTTGCCCAAGTCGTAGTTTTGTTCCTCTTTTTGTTTGCGTTAGGTACCCAGTTGTGTTTCCAGTTCTTTTCTCGTTTTGTACTGCCCGTTGACGCATCAACAGGTACAGGTTCCAGCCCTCCTGTCGGAAAATGCGCACCCAGCGCTTGCCCTCTTGCCTTCTAGCTCCTGGTAAACTGTGGCGTGTTCCTTTGTTGAACCTGTGTTGCTGTGCAAATGTTAACGCCAGTTGCGCTGCCAGGTCGTTCCGTTTCAGTCCTTTCCACAAGTGGTCTGCTGTTTGGTATGCTGGTTCTGCCGCGCATGCCTCTCGTAGTGCTGCTGCTCCTTTGCTTACTTCTGCAATCATTCGATGCGTTACGGATTTTCTGGCTGGAAGTGGCATTTTGCGTCTTTTTCTAATGAATTAAATTTGGGCACATATTTTAATTATCGTTTCGCACAACGATATTTAAAAGAAATGTGTTTGAAAGCATCTGGACTTTTCATGTCGTCCCTTCTGGTGCGCGTGCTGCCACCGCAATTTGTATTTGGTGTCTGCGTGCGCTCCTTTCCCAGTAACCGAAAATCGTTTTCGCAACCACAATTTCCTGTTCCGTTTGCGTCTTTAAAGCCAGTTGGAAAAAAAACCAAATCTATCGGGCAGCGAAGGCTACGGCCGCTATTGGAACTGGGCACGTCTGCCATTGAGTGGCTGTTGGAAAAAAGCAAATCATTCCCCTGATCCCCTGCAAAATATGACGAAGGTTACCGATGTATAATCGACTGTCACAGGTGGTAGCCGTGAAAGGGAATGCAAATACCGGCGTAGCTTGACCTGCCTGCTTTTTCATTTCCTTGCGTGGTTCAAGTGCGCGAGGCCTCGCGCAATGATTGCTTCCGTTGGACAATGTTCTATACCGTGTTATATCTGATCAACACGGTGTCTACACACACATACACCGGAAAAATCAAATGTGTTCGTCTGTTTGGTATTGTACGTGCAATTGTACGCGTCATATCCATACCGGAAGTTAATACATAACGTGAGCTGAGTGCGCGAGGCCTCGCGCACTCCGGATGCCGAAATTTGTATTTCATTTTCACTTTAGAGTATATGGCCTTCCCCTAACATGGGAAGTCCGACAGTCATACACTTCCAATGCTCCTTGGTCAACACAATCCTAGTTTGAATACCCTGTGGGAGCTGCGTATTTCCGCAAACGCCAGTCCTTATGGGTTTTTAGGTTTCTTAATAAACTCTACTTTGAATGTCTCGAGTGCGCGAACGCCAGAGAACGCCAGAGAAATGAAAAAAAGGTCACATTGAGGGACACCGAGTTACACAACACCATGTCATGTCATGTCATGGAGCGCCAGATCCATCGTCCGCTGGTCCGCCTCGGAAGGCCTCCATCGGCAGAACGCCTAGCCGATACACACACCCGCACTCCGACGAATGGGGCCCCAGGTGAGGGGGGGCCGAGAGCACCATGAATGGCGCGAGAGAAGACGGTGCACAGGCCAAGAAAGGCCTACCACGGGCTGGTGAGCGGACGCTCGAGGACACTGATCCCGCTGACAGGCCCCGGCGTTCTGGAAGCCAGTGGGTTTCACCTTTGATGATCTCCGTGCGCACTCGCTGGAAAGTTACAACATCACTGACCCCCTGACCCTTCCCTGGGCACGAA
This sequence comes from Eutreptiella sp. 'Long Island Sound 2002', assembly GCA_964036045.1. Lineage (NCBI taxonomy): Eukaryota > Euglenozoa > Euglenophyceae > Eutreptiales > Eutreptiaceae > Eutreptiella > Eutreptiella sp. 'Long Island Sound 2002'. Next base: position 49,146,056 of record OZ038378.1, read on the forward strand.
GACTGCACCAGTGACTGGGAAACTTCAAAGACATAGCTATTGTGTGCGCAGAGGGGCATATCCCTCGAACCCCACAGGGTCCATCCACTGAAGAGTCCAGAGATGTCCAATGCGAAAGACGCAGTCCAGACCTGTGTTACATCGGGCAGGGGACAGGATTATGGCATCCTCATCACGAGGCTCCACGACACCCTCCTGGGCCCACATCACTCTCTTGACGGCCGCACTACGGTCAGCCCAAGAGGGAAGGCGGATGCCCGGCTCAGCACATCCTGCCCCTGTGCAAGCCGCCAGATAAGTGAGAAAGACCCTTTCACTCCAGGGCAGTCCAGGCAGGTAGTCACGGCCATGGGCCTGGATTGCCTCTAGCAGCAGCCCCACATCCTCTGTAGCCACTGCTGAGCGTAGCGCCCGGATGTAGGCCAATGCCAGGAGGTTGAGAGGGACAGGTGCCACATCATCGGCCAAGGGGAGGGAGATATGGAACATACCTGACATGGTAACCCAAAGAACCCTTTGTTCTGTCTGAGTACAGTGCGCAGCAGAGGAGCAGGAAACTCCATTAGGGTGCGGGGGTCGCAGCCCAGAGCCCTGCCCAGCTTGGTAGCCGTTCCAGGAGACATTACCTGATCGCCTAAGAACGGGACCTGCGGAAAATGACACCCAGAGCAAGAGGCACATGCTGGCACTTCGCAGTGCTGGACATACCCACAGTGCACACAGACAATTCTGGAGGCCAGACAGCCATCCTGGACGCTGAGACGGGCGTCCTCCAAAGACACAGAAGGGGGGACAGGGAGCGCTTCACGCGCCCCCTGGCACCGCAGATGCAGGTCAGCGGGACATAGCTGCTGCCTGGATCGCAGGGACGCCTGTACTGCCGCTATAGCAAGGGTCAGCAGCAGCTGGGAGCAACAGGAGGTCTGTGGCAGGGCATATGGAAGGCACATTCCGCCTGGACCTCGGTAGCCTCCCTGAGAGTCGTGCTGCGAGTAAGACACCTCATACTCATCCCAGGGCACCGTGAAGGACGCTGCATCCGCGCCCCGGTCATAGCGGTAGTAGCGGGGGACTGACCGGCCTTCATCACCGCTGCGATGTGGGGCCCGATTGTCAGAAGGCGTGGGGCTGGGGGATCTCCCCGTCAAGCTCATTGAGGCTCGGTCAATCGAGACATGCCTTTGGCGGAGGGACGGTGGCAGGTGCCTGCTGGTCGCAGACCGAGTGGGCCAGGGAGTGCGACGCGGGGCATACCCTGGGGGGGGGGGCGGGGGCTCCGATTCGGACCTGGACTTCGGGCGTGGGGGTTGGGCGTTCTTCAGGGAGTCAGCCCACTGACGGGTAAGACAGAGACTAGGCGGTTTCCAGGGCCGAATGCTCGAGCCATCAGGGTTCACATCTGTGACCGTGGCCAGCAGCCCAGAGGGCCTCATGGGAACCTGAACGTGAGGCACTGTGGCACTGACAGAGCGCCATACATTCCCTGGAAGTAGAAAAAAGCAGAACTTCACTGCCATGCCCCGGGTGGCCAGACCCGCGGGCTGCTGCGGGCCATGTACCTCACACCTGAAAAAGGCGGAGGCAGCCGTAACAAACGCTGGCCAGGGCAGGCCTTCCGCCGCCAGACAAAGGGCCATGCGTACCGGTACAAGGTCAGCCTCACCTATTGAGGGGGGGAGCCTGAACTGAGTAGCCGGGTTGGCGCTCGCAGAGGCCAGCGAAACACCCATCTGTTGAAGGACTGCCGCGGCCCAGTCAGGAGAGGCCAGGCGACGGCATCGCTCCTTGACGATATCCCGCAGAGCTTTCAGGGTGGACAGCTGCTTTATTCGGGACACATATTCTGAGGGGTGTAGGGCCATGGTGGGGAAGTCCTTGACAGAATCCAGCTGGAATAGCGGGAGCTCATTGTCCTCTAGCTTCAACAGGTCCCTGGCCACTTCACACGCCAGCGACCTCCAGGAAGTGGTCAAGTCTGCTCCATCGCGGATCGTCTTCAGGATCTCCAGTAGGTGTTGACTTTTTACGGCATCGGTGATGGTGATGAGACCGGCCTCATCGATGTAGTGTCCCCAGGCAGCTAGGGCACACTTGATTCGCGGCAGATCACCCCCTGTGGGCCATGCATAGCTCGTCAGGCAGGCTGAGAGGGACAGCCCATCCGATAACTTGAGGAGCTGTTGGCCCAGGCAATGCATCGACGGATACGGGGCCAGGAGCGTGTTGAGCTGCCCAACCGTCGTCTTGATGGACTCAGACGGCAGGTCACGGGTGCGCTCTGTGGTTTTATCAGGAGCAGCTGCGGCATGGTGAGACCGGTCGCATCTTCAGCTGGCAGCGAAGGCCCAGCAGGGACTCTGCCGTCTGTGCTGCCTGGAGCTCTGGACCCCGTGGGTGCAGAGCTGCTGTGACTCGCCTGCTCCGACCTGTTGCTGCCATCGGACGGGGGGGGCGCAATGTCCCTTGGTATGGCCCCTGAGACATTAGGCCAGTGGTCCCGCAGGGCTCGCTCCAGCACTTTATCGGATATAGCCCCCAGCGGTGCCCAGGTGTCAGTGACCGGTAGCGACCACGATAGGGCTTTCTTCTGGTGGTTTGCCGCCCACGACGCAACCGCCATTTTGAACCAGAACCCGGACAGCACTGTTTTTCCTTTCAACTGTGGAGCACTGTCCCCATTCAGCAGATCGATGAAACTTTGAGGATCAGCAGCTATAAGGGCGCGGACAGCTTCAGACACTTCCCTGATGGAGATGTGGGCTATGACATTGGCATGCAGGATTGGCAGCTGGTCTGCTGGCAGGGAGCCGAGGTGTTGCTTGAGATACTCCACCACCTCAGGCCACGGCGCCCAGTACCACGTCGTCAGGTCGCGCCGCAGGTACCCGACGTCAATGGCCTGCAACTTCCCAACTAGTACCGACCACAGCAGAGCAAAAGACTGGCTCCACTCAGCGGTCAGTGGCACATCAGAGGTTTCCTGCTTGTTGACCATGATGATCACAGCCTTCAGGACCCCCTGCTGGTCCTCAATCCTGGTCGCAAACAGTGCCTCGGAGGGCTGAGCTCTAGACTGCAAGTGGGACATTGCCATTCAGACTGAGGACCTGAAAATGATTCAGAGGACCAGAGGTGTACCGGAAGCAGCTCACAGGGGCAGTCCCAGGCCTCAACAGTGGAAATTGATCTGCAGCAGAAGCGTGCCCGTAGCGCAAGTCAGAGTGAAGCAATTGAGGCACACATCAGAATCCCTAGCGATAGGTAGCAGCGCGAGGAACAACAGGCAATGTGTGGAATACGCAGTCGACGCATCTGGTTCTGTCCCTGCTGTCTCCGGTTGTTCAGACTACTGCTGCTGCCACGCGCGGCCGCTCGCTACGTCTCGTCGGTCATCTGCGAGAGCAGCGCCGGGGTGTAGGGCGAGGGGGGGAAGGGGCAGGGCAGTGGCAGGACCACATCCTCTGACACCCCTGTTCCCTGTTTCGGGCCCCACTCTGCAGGTGTCTGGTGCAGCGAAAAGAATCCAGGAGCCTGTTTGAGGCGGCTCGAAAACGGTCCCGTGGAGCAGTGAGCCAGCTGTGGTGAGGTGGCACTGTGACTCCAGCCCCGGAATCATGAGTAGATTCCCCGGTGGGCAGCGGGCAGGTCGGGGCTGGACAGCCCAGAGCGTGCCTGAGGGCTGGTCGCCCCGTGGTCTGGCTGCCAAGGGTGGCCTGGGAGGGGGGGGGGGTCGGGGGGGGGTTGCATTTCGCTCTGGACCGGACAGAGCTTATGCACGACACCGTTAGCACCCCTGCCACAGGCAGGAGCCCAGGCCCTGTCGTATGGGGCTCCGCATCTGGTCACCCTCCTTTGTTGGAAGGCTAGCTCGGTTACACAACACCAAAAAAGCAATTTATCCCACTATGCCCAAAATCACGTTCATCAAACATCCAAAGAAATAGTTTTTTTGCCCTGTTGCGAACCAGTCCTTTTCTGCGTGTTCGACGCGCAAAACAGGGTGCAGTTTGCGTGGGCTAAGTAGGTGGGTTTCATCCACAGTCTGCCAAGGTCTGGAGGTTATGACAGCTGTCTTGTCGTCACCTGTGGCCTGAGTTAATTGACCCGTGCGTTGAACCCCAGCAAAAGGATCACAGGGGAACGTGCTGTGAAGGCTTCTGTTGAACAGTGGTTTGCACACTATGAAGCATCGAGCGAGGTGCACTCTGATTAGGATGTACATATGAGGAGTGATACAGGGTGGCACAGACGAGTGATGAATGCCCTGAACGTCCAGGTAACCACACGTGTTCCCTCTACTCACACTTCTAACCCTCTGTGCGAGAGATAGAATTGTGTGGTGAGACAGAGCCTGAGGATTTTGATCAAACGAGAACGTACTAAGGATTGGGTACGCTTGTTATCCTGGGCTGTCTGAACCATGAACTATCAACGGAGGTCCTCAACTGGCTATATCCCCCACGAACTGTTTCATAGGGGGTGTCCTGCATGGCCTTTCAAGACTGGTTCCCCTGAGGACTACAACAGCCCTGCAAGGAATGGGCTGGAACATAGGCAGGACCTAGCCAGCGTGGCCAAGCCAACCTAAAGCACGTTTGTGAACGTGAGTTCACTAGGCGTAACCGCACGAGACGTCCTGCCAGTTTCAATGTAGCAGACTTGGTGGTTATACACCTTTCGTGATTGCCCTCATGGCCCCGCAACTGCTTCCAGGACCCATTGTTTGGGCCCTATCGCATTATAAGAATAGATGGATCCAGGATCCGTGCGGGATGCAGTCCCCGCCTAGGTTGAGAGCTGCTATGTGGACGTAAACAGCTGAGACATTACCGGTCTTCTGACGACTTGTCCTGTGACTTGTGGCGTCTCTGTGACAGAGCAGTCGAAGGTATCAACCTAGAGAGCGCTGCTAACGCTGAGGAGGCAGAGAAAATTGAAGAAATTACTGCCGCTGAGAAGGTTCAATTGATTCGGGCCCTGCGAGGCAAGAGCGTCCAAATAGCGTCAGGATGGCGTCACGATCGCCGTCAGGATGCTGTTGGGATGAGGGGTAGTTTGGCGTCAACATGCCTTCAGGCTGTGTCAGGATGTGTCAGGATGGCGTCAGGAAAATGTCAAAATAGCATCAGAATGGCGTCACGGAGCGTCGGGCTGGCGTCAGAGTGGCTTCAGGATATCATAACGGTGCGGGGATGGCGTCAGGATGGCGTCACTGTGGAATCAGCATAGCGACAGGATAGGGTCAGGATGGCGCCACCAGGACCTGACGGTATCTGAGGGTGTCAATCAGACCTCTGGGGTTGATACTAACCAGAAATAGGTTACAAAGAAAATATAAACTAATGAGATGTTTCAAACACCATTTAGAAGGCTTGAAGGAAGGAAATGCGGAAAATTGTTTTTTTCAACAGAAAAATATCTCAGGTTTCTGACATAATGATGGTTTAACTGAACAGCTGGCAGCCAAGAACCCCACGCGTAACCCCGAACCCCATCCGCAATCTTGATATGAAGAACATGGTCTATAGGTATGCAATTTACAACTGGTCAGTTTCATTTTGTGTTTGTTCTGTTTGGTTAGGATCAGTGGTGGATTTTTTCTGTCTGTTCTGCGTGTGCAGGGCGACACAAGAAGCAAGTGAAGAACAAGGAGAAGAAGAAAAGTCAGGAAGAATATGACGAGATAATGGACCACCGGGCAGACCCGAACCATCAAAAACAGTGGAAACAGGCCACCGCACCAGACCCCGACACTGCTCTCCGCGCCGCCAGCCTCCGCACCCCCGATGACGACCTCCCCCCCCCCCCGTACAGACAGCAACCATCCCCCGCCCGAGGTCGGGTGTACAGACCTCGAGCGCCGACACTACTATCTAGTATCCGGCGCAGCGTCCCCTGGCGCACAATGGGTCATCAGGGGGACCAACATCATGCTCGCCCCAGGGACCGCGCCCCCCTGGGCAATAAGGGACCCCGCCACCCCGAACAAGTTCCTCAGGGGCATCCACCAGCCAGGGGACCCAGCCCCAGCCCGCGCCATAGCCCAAATCGGCTCAGGGGGGGCCGGCTACCACCTGGGACTAGCCATGCTGTGCCTCTTCCAGTGGATCAAGCGCCGCTGGCCGTCCACAGGGGCCAAGCCCAGGATCTGGGCCATCTCAACCACCCACACACAAGTCGAGGCGGGCCCGGACCCACGTAAGGACCCCCCCCCAGGGCCACAACACCCCCTCATCTGCAGGTACCACGCCTTCCACAGGGTCCTCCGGCGCATGGGCCTTAGCCCACACCTGCAGTACTCTCTTCCAACCACCGACCAAGAAGTGCATCAAATACGCACACACATCTGCAAAATCCTTACCAGAGCCGCGGAAGCTGGCAAGCTCCTCCTTCAAAAACCCCCCCGACCTACACGAGACCACACAACCGCGCCGCTGCAAGCGGACAGGTACACCGACACGACGCACGCGAACCCAGCCCCAAACCCCCTGCCCCTCCCTCCCCACTCCCCACCAGGTGGCCCACACACGCCCACCATCGTGCACACCCCCGGTCCCCGCGACGCAGGCCTCCGCCCCCCCCCCCGAACACCCACACAAGCCCGCCGCAGACCCTCCCACGGAGCGAGCGTCACCGCCCCCCACACCTGGCAACCCACAGACACCCACCGCGAAGAGACCCATGCTGCACGGCACACCCACCCCGCCCAGTGACCCACACACGCCCCCCGCACACAGCCCCAAAACCCCAAACCGAACCCCCCCGGCCCCGAAAGCAGCCCAGGCGAACTGTTCCCCCCTGCGGACGGCGACGCGCACGCCCTCCCACATTGCAGAAGCCCAGCCCAGCCGGACCCGGAAGGCGGAGACTGCAGCGCCACGCCTCCTGCACGCACCCCTGCCGACCAGATTGGCCCACCCGGCCGCCAGACCACAGCCGGGCCCCTCCAGCCACCCGCCCCCAAAACCTCAGCCCGAGGAGATGTCCTCCATCCTCCCCACAGTAGCCGCGGCTGAGGCCACCGCGGCCTGCAAAGCTGCCTCATGGCGGCACAACCTGCATCCCCGAAGACCACCACTTCCTCCTCGTCCTCATCCGCTTCCAAGTTGTCCACCTCCTCCTCCGACCTCCCCCTCCCCGCCGACCTCATCCACCATACCACGGCCAAAGGCAAAGCTGCAGCCGCACGCAAGGCTACCAGAGGCTGCCTGACCCCCCGTCAGGCAACCCAAGCACCCCGGCAGCAAGTGTGGACCAACCCCCCCGCCCAGCACCGGTCCCCTCACACCTCCGGGACGAGGTCCTCCCCAACTTCAAACCGGTCCCCAAACCAAAGCCCGACCCCAAACCAAAACCGGAGCCCAAACAACAACAGTGCCCACAACAGCACCACCACCACCACCACCACCAACAGCATCACAAACATCACCCACACCACCACACATAGCCCTAAAATTCACAAAAGGCGCGATAGCAGCAGCACCAGAAACACCCCCGCCCTAACCGAACCCTACGTGCTCATTTGGATCAGGTACTTCACACAGTGGTTTTACCCGGTTTAACCCGGTTGAACTCGGAAGGGGCGCAGTTGAACCGCTGAACAGCGGTTGAACCGCGGTTGAACCACCGCCAGCCCTGGCGGCAGCGGCTGCGCCAGCGGCGCGCGCTTTTCTGAACAAAATATTTGCATAACCACCTGAAACTGACGCGTGACAAACCTTTTTTAAAAAATGTCCCACCACTGGCTGCAAGTGGTGAACGACCACTACAGCGGGTGGGGGGACCAACAGCTGGTGGACGACTTGTTCACCTTTTCTGGACAAACGGCACGACAAAACGCCTATGGAAACAACTTGCTGACCGAATTGGTAACACACAGAGGGCTTCCAAACAGACAAAAAGGGCTACAAAAAAAGCTTTCACAGGATCCGACGCTGTGCACCTCATTTTGGACCTTGGGATGCCGAAGCAAAGGTATGTGGCATAATGCACACATGCTTACAAGTGGTTCAAGTTGGTTCATTGGTGCGGTTGAACCCTAACCCTAAACCCTAACCCAAACCCTAACGGGGATCCCGCACCCACCGCATCGCGAGCCCCCCTGCCCCGGGCACAAACCGCCACAACGGAGGCGGCCACACAACACAACCCCGTGCAAACCCTCGTCCGCATCCGCATCTCCCAGCATTCCATCATCCATCCCCCACAAACCACCACCGCCGTTGGCCCGCCCGACTCGGGGACGTTGGACCCCTCGACCGCGGTCACTGCCAGGTCAGTCCCGCCCCAACTATCCACCAAGCGTTGCAGCCTCAAGGGCTGCAAACGATGCCCGACCCCCCCGCCCCACCAGAACGCCAGGGGACCCTGGGGGCATGCCCACAGCACCAACACCACCACGAGCCCCACCACCACCACCATCGCCACCAGCGCCCCCGCTACCACCACCACAACCACCACCACCACCACCACCCCTAACACTATCCCGAACACCACCACTACCACTGCCCACCACCGGACCCCATGGGCTCGCAACCCCCCGTGCACAAACAGCACCAACGCATGGAATGGCGGCACCACCTACCAGGCGCTCAACCCCAAGACCCCACCTACCACCATGGACCCCCCCCCCTGGAGGGTGGGGAACCCCCCCCCCCCCTCCAGTACCCGGCAGCACTGCGCGGGGGCCTCCAGGCCCCACCGACGCCTCAAGAGTGGCCCGACTCGCCCCAGGACAGAGCCTGATCCCGTAAACGGCAACACTGCTGCTCCCCCCCCCCCCGCACGACGCTCCCGCCCGCGCCTCCCCCGCTCCCCACCGCGCAACCGCGCCTCACCCGCCCCCAGGCCCCACTAGCACCGCTCCCGCTCCTTGAGGCGCCGCCACAACTCCCCATGGCCCCGCTCCCGCATCTTCCGCTGCCCGAGCGCCACCACGCGCGCCACCGCCCTCCCATGTCCGCGTCCTCCTCCCCCCAAGAACGGCACCGCGCTTCCCATTCTCTGCGCCACCGATACACAGCCCCCTGCCCCAGCCCCCGCCAGCGCCGCTCCAGGATCTCAAGCTCGGAGCCCCCCCCCCCCCCCTACTCTCCGCCGACCTTGCCTGGTGGTCTGCCCTCGCCCTGCAGGAGCTCTGCTGCTGGGTGAAGTGGGCCGGGGGAGCGGGAAGGCGTGAGGGGCCCCACTGCCTCCGGACTTTCGAGGAAATTCTCAACCGCTCACCCTCCTACCCCGACGACACCGCATGGAGGCCACCATGCCGCAGAGTCCATGTGAAACCCTCCTTCAGGACGCGGTTCAGGGCCTCCGCCGCCCCTACACCCCTGCAACCCTATGCTGGTGGCTTCCGACCATCCACGCCCAGGCATGGGCCATCGGCGCCCAGCAGACCTCGCCACCAACCACCACCAGCACACCCGAAAGGGAAAGTGCAAAGTGATGGCCCGCAGCAAGGGGGCGAGGAGCGGCCCAAGGTGACAGGCACGCGCCCACAGGAACAGGGGGGGGGGCAACACAGCACGCGGGCAAGGAGCCACAGCAGGACCACCAACACTGGGAAAAAGTAAACGGGAGGGGCGACGGCATCGGGGAAGAGGACGCAACAACGGGCACCAGGATGCGCACCACAAAGGAGGGAAGCGCCACACCGGAGAGACCAGCACCGCCCCACCCCCTGCATCCAGTCGGCACCGCGAGAATTCCAAGGGACACTGCCACACCGAGGCACGAGGCAGACCACTCCAGAGGCGCCCGCCCGCCAGGACACGCCACCCCAGCCAAGACCCGACACCGCACGAACCACACCGGGTCGCGCCCACCGACCACCGGCCCCCGCACAGGGGGAGGGGGGTACAGCTCCACAGGGGAAGGGGGGTACACCCACACAGGGAACCACGGAGAGCACCGCACAACCCCCCACGGCACCCTAACCGCCAGGCGATGATCCCAGCCACCTACCAGTGCAAGCGCCACCACAGAGACGCAACGGCACGGATAACGGAGGGGGAAGGGGACAGCGCCACGACACCAAGGACGGGGTCGACACGGAGGCAGAGGGACTGGATGGGAGGGGACCCAGCAAAGCCGAGAGGACCACGCCACCCCACCGCATGGAACCCGCCGCACCCCTAGGGACAGGAACCCCCAGAGGACACAGAACCAAGTCACAGGGCCCATGGGAGGGCAACCACGCGGACGCCGCCGGAACCACCGGACCAAATGGCACACAGAGACCCCCGCAACACTGACCCAGCGAGCCGCACCACGCCAAACAACGCCCAACAGCCACCAGCCAGACGCATAACCTCAGCCCTCGACCCACACAGCGAAGCCACCAGTCTAGCCAGCGCCGACACCACGGCACAGCAAAGCACGGCAAAACACGACGCAGCACAGCACACCGCAGTACAGCACGTTGCCGTGCAGCGCAACACGGCAAGGCACCCCACGACACGGCACAGCACAGAAGGACACAGCGCGGCGCGGCAGAGCAAGGTGCAACCCGCCACGCGACGGCAGGGCACGACACGGCACGACACGGCTCGGCACGGCACGGCAGAGCAGGTCGCAGCGTAGCATAGCGAGGAACGGCGCGGCGCAGCATAGCAAAGCACAGCACAGCACAGCACGGCACATCAAAGCACACCACAGCACAAAGCCAAGGGACGCTAACTGTAGGCCCTACCCCGATCAAGCCGCCTCGCACCCCAGAAAGGAAAGAACCAGGCCCACAGCCGTGGGACAACAGCACACCAGCCCACAAAATACACGGTTAAAGGCCACCACACGCCCGCCGGTACAACCCCCCCCCCCTGGCGGGGACGCCAGAAAAACCGGATGCAGGCCCCGCCCCCCCGCCAGCGGCGGCCCGCCCACACAAACCGCCACCAAGTGTTAAACCCGCCACCACCTAACCCACACCGCAGGGGCTGGAAGACACTGGGTAACCCCACCCCCCTGACCCATGAACCCACGACAGCGGCTGGCGCAACCGCCCAGCCGGCGGAGCCGGAGCCTAACCAAACAGAGCGGGCCGCCAGCCCATGCGTGTACATGAACCACAAGACGCACGGAAAATGGGGCACAGCCCACAGCCACCCCCAACGCCAGCAGCGGCCCAGCTAGCCACTCCTTCGCCGACCAGTGCGTGCACCAGCCCAGGGAGGGCAGAGTTGTTACCGGCGAAACCCCCCCGCCCAAAAAAAACAGGGAGGGGGAAAAACCCCACCCACCTACGAGCAGAAAACAACCGAATTGCCCACTCCATCCGACGAGCGCACACCCGGGAGCCAAGGGGAAAGAAGGAAAGGGGGAGGGACGTCCACACAACCGCGAAGATGCGTACTCACTCCACCGAGGCGGGCAATCCCCGAGCCAGGCAACACCAAAGGCGACACCCACAGGACCAGCTGATAGGACACCGAAAGACCACCCCGCCCAGCTGGAAAACGCCGAGCCAGAAAAAGAGGTCCACCAAGACGGAACAGCCACTGAAGGGCCGGAGGAAAGACACCCCGGAAACGCCGGCACAGACACCCGCTGTGGCAGAGGCAGGCCACCGGCCACGCCGACGCGGACAAAGCATATGGCAAAAAAAAACCAAACGAAGGGGGGAGGGGGGGCGGGCACCAAGGGCGCCACGACCGGAACGGGCAACAGCGACCACCACAGAGCCACAACACGACAGAGCCGATGACTACACCGACAGACCCCCACCCGCAGCCGTGAAAGGCCGGGAATGAACACCAACATCACCAAAGAAAAGGGAGGGGGGTAGAAAACCCGCCCACGGCGACCCCCACACAACCCGTCACAGAAGACGACACCCCGCCAAGGAGAGGCAAGAGCGGACAACCACCAAGTTCGGAGGAGGACCGCCACACCAGAGGAGGCAAGCCAGTGGGACCAGTGAGGGGCCGTCTGCCCCACAAAAGACAACAACACACCCCGAACAGTAAACACCAACCGACAGGCAAGCGTCACGGAAACCCAGCCAGGACCACGCACCACACGACCGGAACAGGAACGGCAGGGTGCGAATGAAACCCCTACCCACACGCACCACCCGCGAACCCTACCAAGGAAGGGGAAGCAGCGTCCTAACCCACACCCGGGCACAGGCCGCAATCCCCACCCCAGAAACGTGGGAAGGGAGCAGCGCCCCAGCCCCCATACCCGCACCAACCCAGCAGCCTGCGCCCAAACACACGCCCACCAAACCCCAACCAGAACAGGCGCGAAGCAGACGAAGCCCATATCCACCCGCACGCACCGCAAGCCCTGACCAAGGCGGGAGGAAAGCAGGCAGAAACCCCAACCCAAACACGAGACAAACCCGAGACCGAGACCAGGAGAGGCTACAGCAGGACGAGCGGCAAAACCAGGCGGGCGCGCCACACAACAGTAAGAAACCAAGTGTCCATAGCCCGGACACTGAGGCAGCCTGTGCCATGCAGGTGACCTGGCGAAACCTGCTTCAGAGACCGGGGCTAAGGCTGCATCCTGAGGCAAACGCTTCTTTGGGACTCAAGGCGGAGCGTGCGACACCCAAGCACCCCGGGACCCGAGTACCAAGACCACGCCGCCGGCGGGCCTTGGGAACGGGATACGCGAGGAAGTCCGGTGAACCCCCAGAGTTCCGCCCGAAGAGGGGGACGTGCGCAAGCACGGGGGCACACCCTCCTGGCGTGACAAGTACGTCACAGTGGCAGCGATTAGCCCTCCCGGTGCTGCCCGATGCCGCTTTTATGGGGGCCACCAGCCAGTTGTAGCGGGATGTAAGCCGCCTCCCCTACCTACGTACCTACCTACCTACCTATGAAGAGAGAATAAAGGTTGGCGAAGAAGAAGAAGAAGGAGCACAAGAGGAAGAAGGAGAGAAGAATATAAACATCAATAGACTAGGCCTGGAATGCAAGTTAAAACCTATTTTGCACTGGTAAAAGCATGCGCTGCAAAAACAACATGTTTGAAAGCTTCGAAAGCAAAATGGCTATGGAACGTGTGATTGGACTATTTTCACCTGGGCAGTGGCAGAGGTAGATTTTATGTTCAAACTGTTGTTGCAATCGTAAAATCCGGGGCGCCAAAAAAAAGGATAATATGACAATGTAGGAAATGTAAATTGAAACCTTTTTTGCATCAGCAAAAGCATGTGCTAAAAAAAGCAACAAGATTGATAACAAATAGATTAGTTTGCTGAGTTGGCAAACAAAATGAATTCTTCACCGACATCAATGATTTTTGCAACAACTTAACTAGGATGAGGGTTAGGGTTACACACAGGATTTGGCCATGAGCTAGATGAGGGCCAGGATGCGTCAGGATGGCGTCAGGATGGCATCAGGATTGCGTGAGGATTGCATCAGGAATGGTTCACCTATGCGTCAGGCAGCGTCAGGGTGGCGTCAGGATGGCCACAGAATGACGTCAGGATGACGTCACGAAAGCCTCAGAAAAGCGTAAGAGTGGCCCGAGGATGGCGTCAGGGAACGTCAAGATGGTCTAATTGCATCTCGAACGCGTCAGGATGCGCCAAGATAGCGTCACGATGGCGTCAGGATGGCGTCAGGTTGGCATCAGGAAGGCATCAGGGAGGCGTCACAGAGTTGTCAGGGTAGTGGTGTAGGCTTCAGATTGCGTCACGATGCGTCAAGATGCGTCAGAAAGGCGTCAGGGTAGTGTCTAAGAGGCGTCAGGATAGTATAGCGTAAGGATGGCGTCAGGATGACTTCAAATGACGCGGGGCCAGAATCAAACCGCCACTACGTGGTTGCAGGTATTGCTCGCCACAATGATAAACAGGGTTCAAAATTCCTTACCCTGTGAGATGCCTTTGGGCTGTCTAAGGCAAGCTGAGAGCAAATGTCAGCCTTTATACAGTCAGCCTTTATACAGTCACGGGGGCACACCTTCCCGGCGTGACAAGTACGTCACAGTGGCGGCGATTAGCCCTCCCGGTGCTGCCCGGTGCCGCTTTTTTGGGGGCCACCAGCCAGTTGTAGCGGGATGTAAGCCGCCTCCCCTACCTACGTACCTACCTACCTACCTATGAAGAGAGAATAAAGGTTGGCGAAGAAGAAGAAGAAGGAGCACAAGAGGAAGAAGGAGAGAAGAATATAAACATCAATAGACTAGGCCTGGAATGCAAGTTAAAACCTATTTTGCACGCGTAAAAGCATGCGCTGCAAAAACAACATGTTTGAAAGCTTCGAAAGCAAAATGGGTATGGAACGTGTGATTGGACTATTTTCACCTGGGCAGTGGCAGAGGTAGATTGTATGTTCAAACTGTTGTTGCATTCGTAAAATCCGTGGCGCCAAAAAAAAGGATAATATGACAATGTAGGGAATGTAAATTGAAGCCTCTTTTGCATCAGCAAAAGCATGTGCTAAAAAAAGCAACAAGATTGATAACAAATAGATTAGTTTGCCGAGTTGGCAAAAAAATGATTTCTTTACGGACATCAATGATTTTTGCAACAATTTAACTAGGATGAGGGTTAGGGTTACACACAGGTTTGTAACTGCGGCCGTCAAACGCTACCATTAGCGACAGAAGCGCTAGTCTACAGAGGTCGCGCCGGGTAATAGTGACCATAGTTTCTCGCCTTTTCTGTGAGCGCTCCTCGGTGCATGCATAATATTTGCGACCTTTCAATGCGTGCATAGTATTCCCGCAAGACAATTCAGCCCCTGATGCTATGTATTTATATAGGGTATGATGAGCCCTTGAATTGTCTCTTGCCGTCATTGCTGCTTTTGGTGCCGCCAACAACACTGCTACTGTGACTGGATCCGGTTCACGACATATTTGACTCTTGTACGTTACCGCCGTGGGATATGGGTGTCTTGCATGTACTGCTTTGAGGAGTGTTTTGGCTTCCGGTAAAACCAGCAGGCACCGGGTGAAACAAGCAAGCAAACAAGCAGCAGGCTTTGCCAATCAAGGCAACTCAAGAGACCCGAGAAAAGGAAACAAACAATAGACCTTGCACTTACAAGACAATCGTAAGCTGCACTTACAAGACAATTCAAGTCATCAAATGATATCAAATTCCAAGTCTAAGTGGTGGAAGACCTGGTTCAAGCGCTTTGGCTCAAGCGCCAAGCGTTGTCCAAATTCGGGTGCTGGTGCGGCACTGCCGAATGTGCACTCCGAAGGTGCTTCTGGACAAGCTGACGCTCATCTGACGTACGGAGACAAAGGAAGTGTTTTGAAGGTCAGCCAGGTTTCGGATGAAGGAAACAATGTTGGTGCAGAGCCAGACAAGACACAACGTCGTCTCCCAGGCGCGCAGCGTCGCCGTAACAGAAAACAGCCAGAAGGAACAGAAAAAATGCCAGATTGCGACGAAGATCTCACACAGGAGCCTATTGCGTTGTTGGCCCATGCAAGAGCCTTGACTCAGGCGCCGTTACAACCAGTGCCCCTGTCTCAAACCGCGCCTTACTTCCCTGAATATTTCTTTCATTCAGATTGTGATGAAACAGAAGTGGACGAACCAGTGTCTCTCCTTCAGCGGGCGCCACAGGTGACAAGAAATGCCAAGACCTCCTGCCAGCTTTCTGCAGCCGCGCTGGAATTGACTATCGATTTTGAGTCGGAAGACGTGGTTCCATGGTACGAGGCTCAGAAGGTCCTTACCGTGTTGGTTACAGGGCTCGAACAAGCGTCTCAACAGGCCTGGAACGCAGAAGTCCCCGAAGTGGTGAGTCAAACAAACTGGCGAGAGGTGATGTTACAATATTTGAAGGAGTCTGAAGGTTACTCTGATCCACAAGCCTGGTATGAGTCCTCCAACCAAACTGTCTGGGTGCAACTAACTCCTACTGAGAGGGTGCGCCTCAGGCATGCTTATCCTCGATGGTCAGAATCACAAGCCTGGTGTTGGGCAGCGGAGAAAATTCTTGATCAGGAGTATGTGGTTGCACGGGTGGACAGTGACGAAGAACCAGTGTCCAGACCAGAAAATGTTCTTGAAGTGACCGGCACCGAAGTTCTCGAAGCGACACGCACTGATGACTGGTGGCGTCCTGAGTACGAGGACTGTCTGTCGAACTTTTATGTTCAAGGTGCTACACATTCGGTCAAAAACAAGGAACTCACAAGAGCGTTGCTACCGTACGAGGGTCCCTTTTTTAAGAGGTTCACGAAAAACATGGTGCAGGGTTTGAACTTCGGTAACGACTGGATTTCTGAAGAGCTCTTTGAGAGGGTCGTGGGAAAAATTACCCACGCAGAAGAATTACAGGACAAGCCTTTGTGTATTCGTGGCCTTGCGTATTGCCTCTTGACCAGAGAGTTGCCAAGCAACCATTCGTGCCAACAATTAGTGAATGAGGAGGGAACAACTTGCCTAGAGTACTGGTGGGCGAAGGGGTTGACATCAGTCCTCTGAGATTTTCGGACCGTGCCATCTTCCAGCAAAAACAAAACAATTCAAAACAAGCGCAAGTCCAAGCAATCAAAGCGTCGCTAAGCCAGCAAGTGGTGGGCGACCAGCCATAAACGCCAGTCAGGAGTACTTCGCGTCAGGCCACAGCTTCACGCATCAGCGCGTCCCAGCGAAGGGCGACCAGCCGTAAACGCCGGTCAGGAGTACTGCGCGTCAGGCAACGGCGTCCAGCATCAGCGCGTCGCAGCGAAGGGCGACCAGCCGTAAACGCCAACGGCTTCCAGCATCAGCGGGTCCCAGCAAAGGGCAATCAGCCGTAACCGCCAGTCAGGAGTACTGCGCGTCAGACAACGGCTTCCAGCATCCGCGGGTCCCAGCGAAGGGCAACCAGCCATAAACGCCAGTCAGAAAACTGCGCGTCAGGCGACAGTCTCCAGCATCAGCGAGTCTCAGCGAAGGGCGACCGGCCGTAGACGCCAGTCAGGAGTACTAGGCGTCAGGCGACAGCATAGCCTTGTTGAGGACTCAAGAGCTTGGAGTGCTCTCCATGTGCCGTCAAGCATGCGCTCAACAGCGCGCAGCCCCATTCGTTTTGATGCCTGTGGTCACCTCTCTCTCTCTCTCTCCATTTCTATATATATTTGTTGGCGCCAGAACTACAGGAGTGTTGGGAAGCCAAGTGAAGTTTTGATTTTGGCTTTGCTCAATGACGCTCCACCGCCTCCCTGTATGTATCTCTGTCCTGAAATAACCTTTGTAAATATCGAAGGTGGTAAGCTCTGTGGGAAGGGTGAAGATTGGGGAGCATGGGCAGTAGCCTCGAGCTTCAGCAACACTACTACGACCCAGTTGGGTGCGTCCATGTCTCGTTTCTCGGAACTGAGACCATTTTCTTCCTTCAGTGGAGTGACGCCGCACGCTACACACAAGTCTGTGGTAACAGTGTCCAATACCTAGGGACGTGGGGTTGAGGGACTTGAGGTGTCTTTGACATGGCGCTACATGACCAATTCACTCGACCACTCACATCAAGGTCCTTATAGGTGACAACATGACCAGAACAGGCACACATACCAACCCTACGCGTCACAGGTGCTCTTAATGCCACAGTGAGCTCCATGCGTCCTTCGGTTTTGGAGTGACACCACGCCACAGTGGACATGCAAGTGAGACATAGAGGTCGTGGGACTGTGTCAGACTGATGATGTCTTGAGTCATGCGGTTTAAGGAGTAGTTGAAATACGTGGTGTACAGAATAGCCATGTTGTACAATACAATACAATACAATACAATACAATACAATGTTGTACTGGCATGGTGTGAACCAACCCAATGCGTCCTATTCGACGACTTGAGGGGGCGTTGCCCTTGGTCGGAGCCTTTGCGATTGCCTCTAATTTGGGGGACAAGCAGTGGTATACCCCATACATGTGCATGTGAGTGCCACGTTTGCCGGCCTCGCTACTCTGTGGGTATCGGCCTTACACCCGTGGGTAAGTCCTGGTAGGGGGGTGTAACTGCGGCCGTCAAACGCTACCATTAGCGACAGAAGCGCTAGTCTACAGAGGTCGCGCCGGGTAATAGTGACCATAATTTCTCGCCTTTTCTGTGAGCGCTCCTCGGTGCATGCATAATATTTGCGACCTTTCAATGCGTGCATAGTATTCCCGCAAGACAATTCAGCCCCTGATGCTATGTATTTATATAGGGTATGATGAGCCCTTGAATTGTCTCTTGCCGTCATTGCTGCTTTTGGTGCCGCCAACAACACTGCTACTGTGACTGGATCCGGTTCACGACATATTTGACTCTTGTACGTTACCGCCATGGGATATGGGTGTCTTGCATGTACTGCTTTGAGGAGTGTTTTGGCTTCCGGTAAAACCAGCAGGCACCGGGTGAAACAAGCAAGCAAACAAGCAGCAGGCTTTGCCAATCAAGGCAACTCAAGAGACCCGAGAAAAGGAAACAAACAATAGACCTTGCACTTACAAGACAATCGTAAGCTGCACTTACAAGGTTTTGGCCATGAGCTAGATGAGGGCCAGGGTGCGTCGGGATGGCGTCAGGATGGCATCAGGATTGCGTGGGGATTGCGTCAGGAATGGTTCACCTATGCGTCAGGCAGCGTCAGGGTAGCGTCAGGATGGCCACAGAATGACGTCAGGATGACGTCACGAAAGCCTCAGGAAAGCGTCAGGGTGGCCCGAGGATGGCGTCAGGGAACGTCAGGATGGTCTAATTGCATCACGAACGCGTCAGGTTGCGCCAAGATAGCGTCACGATGGCGTCAGGATGGCGTCAGGTTGGCGTCGGGAAGGCATCAGGGAGGCGTCACAGAGTTGTCAGGGTAGTGGTGTAGGCTTCAGATTGCGTCACGATGCGCCAAGATGCGTCAGAAAGGCGTCAGGGCAGTGTCTAAGAGGCGTCAGGATAGTATAGCGTCAGGATGGCGTCAGGATGACTTCAAATGACGCGGGGCCCGAATCAAACCGCCACTACATGGTTGCAGGTATTGCTCGCCACAATGATAAACAGGGTTTGAAATTCCTTACCCTGTGAGATGCCTATGGGCTGTGTAAGGCAAGCTGAGAGCAAATGTCCGCCTTTATACAGTCAGATAGAAGTATGAACGCCATGCTGTCTTCCTACCTCGTTCAGAGCAACGCAGGTCAGCTACAAACCCGCGCTGGGACTCCGTCACAGCGGATGAAGAAGAACTATTCTCTTTCTGCCTATCTATTTGCTGGTCCTAACCGAGCTGAGGAGGTCGCAAGCTTCAAGAGGCAGGGCTACTTCCCAGACATCCCCTCATCCTATCGAGAGTCTCCTTCAGGCCGACCCTGCAGGAGTATAGGCTACCCCCAGAGGTACACTTCCCCCTCACTGAGAAAAGCAACACTGGGGATCATCAGAATCCACCAGGCCGCGTATTCATGCCTGCAGCCCGATGGACGTTGAGTCCTACTGCCGCCGCGTCCCACAGTGCCATCATCCTGCACGATGTTGTACCAAGAATGCCCCAACAAGCTGGACTAGGTACCCATGGGGTCGGTTCAGTCCGAGATTTGCACCTCCATATGACCAGCCGGACTGCGGGAAACCCGAGCACGCCGGCCTACGTGAACAGGTCCCGTCCCTTCAGACCTCCCAGTAAAGGCGCTTTACTTGCAGCCTCCTCTGTTTTCTAACCTCCCAGGGGCGGTTAGCCGTCTTGTGCTGAAAACTAGGCCTAATCAATGTGTACCATGACAGGTTCAGGACTTGAGTAGAGCTCCAGTTTCGGTGAGTGTACTAGCGCCGGCCATTGTTCGGGTTCGGTGTTCCAACCACGTCAACATCTGCTGCCGCTGGAGCCATGACCCTGCCGTGGTTGTGCTCTGCACTTCCATGCCTGTGGTTACCAGCGTGAGTGAGTGCCTTGTTCACAACGTATTGCATGGGATATGTCCTAATGCGATGACCCGCATCTAGGCAACCAGGAGC
Source organism: Eutreptiella sp. 'Long Island Sound 2002' (assembly GCA_964036045.1). Lineage (NCBI taxonomy): Eukaryota > Euglenozoa > Euglenophyceae > Eutreptiales > Eutreptiaceae > Eutreptiella > Eutreptiella sp. 'Long Island Sound 2002'. The sequence continues at coordinate 49,165,941 of OZ038378.1, forward strand.
GGTGGCTTCCTACACCAGGGGGGAATGGCAAGCAAGTTGAAGAGGGGGAACCCGCTGTAGGGTGCTTATCGCGGCAACTGCGCCTTTTCCCCATGTGGGGGAGGCGCTTTGTGGCAGCATGTGAAGTGAGGCCGCGGTATGGTGAGCAAAAGCCCCTTGGTAAGTCCTTCCTTGGGGGCAACCCCAGTCTTGAGATTACCTAACTACCCACCTGGCAAGCAGGTTTGTGACACACAAGGTGTGTCCACCCTTCTTGGGGACAAGTTTGCACACAGCTAGGACGCCTAAATGGTTCAGACCCATGGGGTTCTATCCTGCCAAACCTTGCTTGGTTGTGTTATCATAATCTTAACCGTTCTTCGTATGTCTGTGTGTGTCTCTACCACCTTCACTGATGTTGGATCGAAGGTCCTAGTCAGCTACTATAACCACACCTGGGGCCCTGAATTTTTGTGCTGGCGCCTGTTCAAAGGAGGAAAGGCAGAAGCCCTGCGAACTAGAAGGGAGAGGTGGCCGAATGTGCTAAGGGCATACAAAACGCCCGTTTCTCTCTCAGGGCCAAAAGGTAACACAGTCCCTTGCCCGCCAGGAAACGCGAAGGCCGCGTGAGCACAGCAATATTAACTCCCTAACAGGCATGCACACCCTAACCCCTACACGCTCTACTGGGCGGCGTTGACAAAATTCTCTCAGGCCATGACGGCCCTCCTGTAAACGTCAAGCGAACACAGCGCCACTAGGCTGCTATCGCCTAGCAGAGACGCCTCAACGGGCCTCCTTGCCAGGGCTTGGGGTGACTTGTACACTGGTTGAGCGCATAGCGCTTTGTACTGGCTGCCCACGGCCATGTCGTCAATAAACCCAATCTTCATTTTGTTTTGTGCGTCAGCGCCCCTGTTTAGCAGGACATTTGGATTACACCACTTCGGCCTTCCCTGTTCCAACCACAAAGAGGCACATGGAGGGCAGTTTGGACGTGCAACCTACCAAGCCCGCCTTATTATACTGATCTTTCCCTTGAAACTGATTGAATATTTCCAAACTGCCCTATCAAGCAAGCGAGCTCTCAGCACTTCGCCCGTTCTCTTAAAGAAAGTCGGGCGGAGCCCTGGGTAACCTGGCAAGGGATATACCACATGCAAAGCGCGTGGCCTAGCACGTTGTAATGCGTCGTGAGTATGCACAGAAGGGAGGCACAGATTAACAGGTTATCCATCACCAATTTAACAACGATCACAAACACACTCAACCAGGACATGGTCTTCTCCTGGGCCTACTCACCTTACTCACCACGCACAGCATGCGAATGCCGAAGACACGAGCACTTAGGCAACCCTACAACGATTTTACCAGGACCCTATGCGATTAATGCATCGTGTGTTACATGCTCATTCACTTTGTTCGCCTACTGGGGAAGAAGACAGCGTGGACGGCAAAAGCATTATGCAAAACGAAGCCTAACGTCTTAAGCAACCATACTTCCATGCCAGGGCAAACACAAGCACGCACAAGTCCTTTTTTTCAACCTGTGAAGAGAAGGCAACAGCGTGGGAAGGCACAGGGAAAACGCAACAATGCGTGAATTCCTGAATTAAGCACATGCATCGCGAGCACAGCCCTTATTCTTACCCTATGTGCGCGCTGTTTGCTCTTTTTGTGTGACATACCTTTCATTCTCCGTTTTTCCTGTGCAGAGCAAGGAAGAGAAAAACCCACACCAGGATTCACATCATATGAACAATGAGGCCAGCATATGCCACCGCCCCTGACACACAGAGCGCCCCTCCACCACCTACCAGCCCCACAACCGTAGCCCCTGACCGCGGGCGCAGCCCATCAACAACCGCACAGCGCCGCAAACCCACAGTGCAACCCAGAGTCCTGGGCAGCCGCCTCCCACCCTGACACCATGACCAGCCAACGGCCCCATGACCAACCCAACACACGCACACACAAGCCACAAGACCCGGCCGGAAACCACGATCCCCGGCCTGCGCAGCAGGCACCCCCGTACCCCCCCCCCAAGCAGTGCGCCGCCCACACACCGCCTGCGGCCCCCTCTCTCCCGTCCTGAGCACCGAACCACCACAAGGAGACACCCACCAGCTTCCACAGGCTCCGACCCTTACATACGCCCCCGTGCTCAAAGCTCCTCTCCCACAACCACCAAGGGACACCCCGTCACCAAACTCCAGATACAGCCGGGGTGGGTACCGTCCTCGCCACATGCCGCACCACCAGCTGCCGCACCGGCCAGAGCACCCGCCATCTGTGCCCTCCACAACACTCCCCCCGTGAGGCAGCGCCTCCAGGCTGTGTAGGGGCACCAGGAGGTGCTGCAACTCTGCACCCCAGGCACCAGCCAACCCATCCGGGCGGCCAACCTCATCCAGGCGGCCACCCTGGACGAAAGCGTCCGAGGTTTCCACTTCAACTGACCTCCACATCGCCCAACACAAGTGGCTCCCGCTCCCCACCCCCGAGGGCGAATGCCCACCCATCCCAGGAGAGGGCATCTGGGTGCCCCCCGTCAACTGGGGGCAGCACCTAGGTGGGGTGCCCTGGACGCATCGGGTATCCTTGTAACCGCTGCATAGTGGTTGATCTTTCTTGTAACTGCAAAGCCTGTAGCCTTGATGCCCGAGGGGTCGTAACGCCCGACACTGCCCCTGATATCTCCGAGCCCACATGACCCTCTTCAGACCCATATCCAGCCTCTGGGAGCGACATATGCGAAGCACTTGTAAGTCCAGTGAACTCCATGGTGGAATATAAATAGTCAGAAAACCCGGTCTACAAAAAAGGAGCAGGCATAGAATCTCAATGCGCATTCATCGCACATAATGACACAAGGTGAAATCATTGGAAATAATTTAAATAAATCCGATTGGGAAATCACGAAAGACAAATGCGACTCGACGCGCGCTCACAGGCGACATCTGGCGGCGAACGGAAAACATGAAATGAAGCGGAAAATTTACTGCACTAATGTACATCTGAGAATCATTGAAATTCTGATCACATTGATGTATAATCTGAGTGCTGTCACTGCTGCCGTTACACTCCCCCTCTGAAAACATACGTCAGTATGTCAGGCTAGGTCAAGTGAAGTGAAAGAAACGGCTAAAGTGACCTAAAACCGACTAATCTAAGGCAAAATGTGCAAAATTGAGCTGAAATGAGCTGAATTGTGCTGAGATCTGTGCTTCGCGATGGCCATCGACTTGAATGAAACGCATAGGTACCTTAGGGCACACAGAAAAAGCGTCGTTCAAGCTCGCAAAATCGAAAATTGAAAGTCTGAGTGAAGCATGTACATGCATGATCAAGATCCATGATCCATGATGAAATCAGGATCTGACATTCCACTGTCAGAAAACAGAAAACGAGTGTCGCCATGTCGTAGAGCGTCAAAAAAATAGGGTATCCCTTCATGGAGTCCAAGATATGAGAAACTGGTCGGTGTCGTTTGCAGTCATGAGACCAGATGCCAGATTATGGTACAAAATGTGACTGAATTGAGACCAAAATCAGTGAATCGCACACGGATTGAGGGTGGCGAAGTCTGAAACAAGCCAATATAGGTTCAATTCATGGTCGATATACTCTGTGTGTAGTGCTGAACGGAAATCCAGTTCTCATTCATAGCCAATCCAGGTCAAATCCTCATGATGATGATGATTCCCATGATGGAAATCGAATCATGTAAAAATAATGATAGCCAAGAAAACCCAGTGCGTGATCATCACACTGTCAGTATTGTCCCCAGGGCTTCATGTTTGATCCAGTACGAGCCAGGAGTGGTAATTGACTCAATATAGTTCCAGAATGTAGGAGCATCCAATGCTTGGTACCAGGAATTTGCCAAATTGGAGCTGATTCTGAGGGGGATTCCAACACAATCCACAGATGAACAGCGAGTCGACACAAGTAAGAACACCATTGTTGTCACTTGGTCTATATAAGCCCTTTGACAGCGGTCGATTGAAAAACAAACCAACAGTCTCAATGTAAGAGCTGACTGAAATGACATTCTGAGCAGATCCGTCAAACACATGAAATGGATCAGACTCAGTCATGTGCCAGAATCTCTGTAACGAGCACGAACTCGAACGAGTCCTTCCCAAGGCAAGTAGAGGGGTCCAGTCGACAGCTAAACAGGAGAGTGTCGTCGTGGTTGAGGATAATGGCCTTTCGGATCTTCGGATTGGAATCATCTAAGATGAAGCACATGATTCACATGATGACCATGATGAGAATGATGGATGGAATGACCAGGATGACCCCAGAATGTCCCATCATCTGTTCATCGAACCACATAGACGCTGCGTCAGGACTGCTTTGTCCCCATGCCAAGGGTAGATGTCGACCGTAAACCTTTTCGAAAGTTTCGGCAATGTAAATTCTGATCAGATGTTGTCTCGAATAGATTCTGCCACGATTGGAGCTTCTTCTTGTGCTTGTAAGTCTTCCTTGGTGACACAATCTTTGATCAGCGAGAGCTCACGGTCAATCTCAGGGTGTTTCCTCAGGAACTTGATGAAGGTGTCCGTATACCCATGGATAAAACTTGAAGCTGGCTCCCATTTGTCTTCTTCTGGACCAAATCCTTTCCATCTGCACGGAAAGTACCACTTGTTTCGAGCTTTTTTCTTGTAATCAAGGATCTTCTCCAACTCGAAACTGCTGGTGACAATCTTCCTGTCGCTCAGGTACTTCGAAGTCCAGTAGAGAGGCTTGAACCTTCCTTTGGGGCAGGGTACTTCGGCCTTCAAACGGTCCCGATGTACTTCTTGATGCCTGCCTGGCTCAATTTCAATGTTGAATGTAGTCTCATTTAGTTGACTCTTGACTTGGAATGGGCAATCCCACAAAGGTAACAATTTGTTGTCGTCCTTCAGGGTCTCGTCTGACTTACGAAGCCAAACTTGCTGGCCTTTCTCGAAGGGTTTTCCTTGCGTTCTTGACTTATTTTTGAAATTCAACCAATCTGCTTGACTCTCCACTTTGGCTTGGATCCACATGGATTCTAAATCCTTGATCCTCTCAAACCATTGCGAGGCGTCGTAGCACTGCCTTGGATGATACATCACTGGTCCTGGACCCATCTTCTCACGACCAAAAACAAGCTCATTCGGACTTAATCCAGTGTAATTCTTGGTACGATGGTATCTCCTCAAGACACAGTAAATTGTCTCCAACCAATTGTAGTCTTTTTCAGTCGCCAGGAATTTTCTAAGAATGTTGATAAGAATTCTTCCAGCGCGTTCAGCAGGGAGAGCTCGATGGTCGTAGACTCGGGCACGAAGATGATGCACTCCCAATAGAGCACACATGTTCTCCCACCAAGTCCCAATGAACTCCTTCCCACTGTCCGTCAGAATTTCACTGGGAACATCCCAGTTACTCATCCACTGACTTGCAGTCCACTTGGCAGCGATTTCAGAGGTGAGATGTTTCGTGTTGCAAGGGAGGACCTGGATGTAGCCACTGTGGCGGTCTTGAATTAACAAAACCCCATCAATGGGCTTCCTCGTGTAGAGACATTCCTCTTGGATCTGCCCCAACTGGAAGACATCTGCCGTCACCTTGTCGAACGGCCTCTCAGGAATTGGTAATCCCTTCAGTAGTCCTTCTGCCTTTTGATTCTTGGGGATGGTGGCCTGACATTGCTTGCATCCTTTGGCAACTCGTTCACAGGCACCCTTGAGGTCCCGTGTGTACACTCTGTGTCGTAGCTCCTGCTCCAGAACACGAGAATGTGTGTGGGCTGTCTCATTCCGATGCCAATGTTTGACATATTGGTCAATCAGACAATCAGGAACACAAATCCGTCCTTGCCAAAATGACTTGTCGCGTTGGATTTTGAAATCAGACGTCTCTTCAGAGTCGTAAGGCTTGTCCCCTTTCAACTTGTGGTATACAGACCCAAAGAACCTGTCCTCCTTGTACATCTTCGTCCAATCCACATAGAGGAAGGAAGTTTCCTTGTCCTTTTGTTGTGGAGGGAGCGTGGATTTCGCCTTGGATCTCGTCACTGGAAACACATTAAGGAGTGGCAGTGCCGACTCAGAGTCAGAGTTAACTCCTGCAGTCTGATCTGCCTTGGTAATCTCCTTGCATCTGACCAATTCAACCTTCATCCGATTCTTAATCGCCCATTGAAGACAACGTTTCTTGATCAGTGCTTGTTCTTCCTTATCAAACTCGATCACTTCAGCTTCATCCGTCGCTGTCCCATGAAAACTCACTTCAGAGTAAGCCTCTGAGGCAGGGTAGGCCCAGCGACTCAGGGCGTCCGCCACTGTGTTGTAGCGACCCGGAATGTAAGTCACATGGAGGTCGAATCTGCTGAGAGTTTCATGCCAACGGCCTCTTCTCCCAGCTGGTCCACCAGGGGTATCCACATGTTCTGTCCTCCAGCTCTCCAGTGACTTTTGCTCAGTCAGAACCTCAACGCGATGGCCCAGGATCCAACCTTCATAACGCCGTAAGGCACAAAGGATTGCGTAGGCTTCTCGTTCCCTTGGACACCAATTTCGCTGTCTTGTTGTAAGCTTGCGAGACCAGAGAGCCAGAGGATCATGGTGACCTTTGTCATCGACTTGTTCGATCGTAGCACCAATGGCGTAACGACTGGCGTCTGTACGAATATAAAAAGGTCTTCCATCCAACCACGGAGTCTTTAATGTAACCACATTTGCCAGTGCTTCCTTGAGACCAGTAAAGGCCTCTTCACAGTCTGGCGTCCACTTGAGCTTGACTTGAGATCCCTTCTTTCCTTCTATTTTGCCAACCTTGAGTAACTCTGTCAATGGACCAGAGAACTTGGCGTAGAGAGGAAGGAAGTCGTGGTAGTAATTGCAGCAGCCTAAAAAGGCACGAAGCTGCGTGATGGTTTTAGGCCTTTCCCAGAGCTGCAGGGCAGCCATTTTTCCTGGGGCTGGTCTTCTTGTCCCATCTTCCAAGACAGAGCCACAAAATTCCACACTCTGGAGGAACATTTTGCCCTTCTTGGGTCCACACACGAGCTTCTCTTGTCGAAGGACTTTGAGAACTTTTCGAACTTGTTCTTCCTGCAACTTCAGGCACTCATCAAAGTTTTTTCCCAACGGCGTGGCAATCAGAAGGTCGTCAATGTAGATGCTGCAGAATTCTTGTAAATCTAGAGACTTGTGAATCTGAAATAAAATAGTCTCCATCTTCAGACTCATTGGCAGTACAGTCCACTGGACAGTGCCACAGGGCGTGCACATTGCCGTCAAATGCCTATCCTCCTTTCGAAGTGGCATTTGGTGAAAGCCATGGCGCAAATCCAACACAGTAAAGAGCTTGCCTTTGGCTCTCGCGGCGATCTCCTTCTCGATTAAAGGAAGAGGATGCGCGTCTGGTACTGTGGCGGCATTCAGGGCTCTGTAATCCACCACTAGACGCCAAGCATCTATGCTGGATTGGTCAGCAGGTGGGGGTTTTGGCACAGTAAATGGTGCTGAACACCACTCAGAGCTCATGCAGCCCTCCAACCAACCGAACTCATAGAGATTGCGCTCAATAATCTTTCGCAGGGCATCTGCTTTGGTGCCGTGTAGATAGAATGGACGTTGTTTGTGCACCTTCGAGCCTTCGATTATGTCAATCTTGGCTTCCCCATTTTCACATCGAATTGGGGGGTTTTTCCACAACTTCCCACTCAGCACGTCATCTTGATAATCTTCGAACACTGCGTCCCTTCTTGCAGATATCTTGTCTCCGTCGACCTGATTCCCACATTTAATCACCGACATTATGTCCATCAATTTGCGAATTGTTGGTCGTGGTCTCACATTCTTGGCCACTTCATTCCAAACTTCTTCGTCGCATTGTTGGCTGATGAAGCTCACCTGAGCTCGCTCCTCTGTCGGATCCCACCAATGAAAGGGGTCCACGAATGTCTTGAAGGGATGGTCGGACGAATTCAGCTTCATTCCTGTCAATTCAGGCGAGATTCTTGGAGATTTGTCATCATTCTTGCTTGAAAAGTTTGGCCCCCCAAATGGTGGAGCGTGCAGCATTGGGGTGCGGTGTGCTGTGTTGTGCGGCATACTGTGTTGTGGCGGTGTGTGGCCCCCCTCATCGTAGAGCGTGGTGTGGTGTGTTGTGTCACGTTGCGTTGCGGTGTGTTGTGTTGTGTTGCGTTGTGTGGTCTCGTGGTGGTGTGTGACCCCCCTCATGCTGGGGCGTGCTGCGTGGGGCCACGGTGGGTTGTGCTGTGTGGCGTTGTGTGTCGTTGTGATGTGTGTCCCCCGTATGGTGGGACGGGCTGCGTCGGTGTGCAGTGTGTTGTGTTGTGTGTGGTGGTATGGTGGCCCCCCGTATGGTGGGGTGTGCTGCGTTGGTGAGTTGCCCCCCTCTTGATGGGGTGTGCTGCGTTGGTGTGTGGCCCCCCTACTGGTTGGGCTTGCTGCGTCGGGGTGCGGTGTGTTGTGTTGTGTGTGGTGTTGTGGTGGCCCTTCATATGGTGGGGTGTGCTGCATTGCTGTGTGGCCCCCTCTTGGTGGGGTGTGCTGCATTGGTGTGTGGCCTCCCTCTTGGTTGGGCGTGCCGCATTGGGGTGCGGTTTTTTGTGCTATGTCGCGTTGTGTTGTCTGTGGTGGTGCGTGACCCCCCGTATGGTGGCGCGCGCTGCGTTGGGTTGTCGTCCCCCTCTTGGTGGGGCTGTGTAGGGTTGCGTTGTGTGGTGTGGCATTGGGTGGGTCGTGTTGTGTGGCGTTGTGCTGTGTGTGGTGCTGGTGTGTTTCACCCTCATGGTGGGGTCTGCTGCGTTGGGGTGCAGTGTGTTGTGTTTTTCGACGCTGTGTGTTGTGGTGGTGTGTGACCCCCCTCATGGTTGAACGTGTTGTGGTGGTGTGTGACCCCCCACGTGGTGGGGCTGTGTTGCGTTGTGTTTTGTTGTGTTGCGGCGCGTTGCGGTGTGTTGTGTTGTGTGGTGTGGTGGCGTGTGGCCCCCCTCATTGTGGGGTGTGCTGCGTTGGTGTGTGGCCCCCCTGTTGGTTGGGCGTGCTGCGTTGGGGTGCGGTGGGTTTTTTTTTGTTGCGTTGTGTGGTGTATGGTGGTGTGTGACCCCCCGTATGGTGGGGCGTGATGCGTTGGGTTGTCGCCCCCCTGTTGGTGGGGCTGTGTTGCGTTGTGTTGTGTGGTGTGGCGTTGGGTGGGTTGTGTTGTGTGGCGTTGTGATGTGTGTGGTGCTGGTGCCTGGTCCCCCTCGTGGTGGGGGGTGCTGTGTTGGTGTGTGACCCCCCTCATCGTGCAGCCTGCTGCGTTGCAGTGCGGTGTGTTGTGTCCTTCGACGTTGTGTGTTGTGGTGGTGTGTGGCCCCTCTCATGGTGTGGCGTGTTGTGGTGGTGTGTGACCCCCCTTGTGTTCGGGCTGTATTGCGTTGTGTTTTGTTGTGTTGCCGCACGTTGCGGTGTGTTGTGTTGTGTGGTGTGGTGGTGTCTGGCCCCCCTCGTGTCGGGGTGTGCTGCGCCGGTGTGTGGCCCCCACCTTGGAGGGGCGTGGTGCGTTTGGGTGCCATGTGCTGTGTTGTGGGGCTTTGAGTTGTGTGTGGTGGTGGTGTGTGGCCCCCCTCATTGTGGGGCGTGTTGCGTTGGTGTGTGGCCCCCCTCTTGGTGGGGCGTGCTGCGTTGGGGTGCGGCGTGTTATGTTGTCTGGTGTTGTGTTGTGTGCGGTGGTGTGTGTCCTCCCGTATGGTGGGGCGCGCTGCGTTCGTGCTTGGCCTCCCTCTTGGTGGGGTGTGTTGTGGTGGTGTGTGGCCCCCCCCATGGTGGGGTGTGCTGTGCCGGTGTGTTTGGGTTTCGGTGGCTGGTGTTTTAGCCGCCTCGTTGCTCGGCTTGTTTTGTTGGTTCGTTGTTGTCCCTGCCACTTTGCGGCCGGCGTTGTGGGGTGTTGGGTGTCCGTTGTGTTTGCCTGGCCGGGACGGACGAGCCGGCGTCCCGGGCGCGTGTGGTGCGCCACCCGTTTGTCCTGGTCAGGACGGACGGGCCGGCCTCCCAAGCGCGTGCGGTGCGCCACCCCGTGTTTTTGTTTTGCGGTTGTCGTTGCCCTGCCGCTCGTGTTCCCCTGCTCGCCCTCCGCTTTCTTGTGTCTGCGCGGCTCCTTGCCCTGCTTTGCTGTGTGGCGCCGCCTGCTGCTGCGCCCTCCCTCCTACCCCCTCCCACCCCTCCGCTTGCTGCCTTCTGCCGCCGCTTTACCTCTTGGTGTCGCTGCGCCTGCAGGCGGCTGTTGCCCCCTCCCCCCCCTCCCCGGGGTTTTCGTTTGCCGGCCATTGGCATTTTGGTCCGCGTTTTCCTTTGTCCTCTCTTTCGTCTCTGTGCCTTGTGGTTGCTCTGCGCCGCTTGGCCGTTTGTTGGCGCCTCCTGCTCGGCCCCCCCTCCCCCGGATTTGTGTTTTGCGGGTGTCGTCGCCCTGCCACTTGCCTTCCTCTGTTCTCCTTCTGCCTTCTCGTGCGCCGCTGGGCCGTTTGCCCCCCGCCCCCCCGGGTTTTGTGTTTCTGGGTCCTCCTGCTGTTGCCTTGTGCCGGCTGGTGTTGGCGCGCTGTGCTGGCTTGTTCTGTGCTTTGCGGTCCTGTGTTGCTGCTTGCTGTGTTGTGTTGTTCGGGGTGCGGTGCGCCGTGTCGTGTTGTGCCGTGTCTTGTTGTGCTTCGCGGCTGGTGTGGTGCTGCGCTGCGTTTCCTCGTGTGGCTGCACCCTGCTGCGTGCTCTGCCATGCTCGGGGGCACTGTGCTGTGTTGTCGTGCACTGCGGCGTTCGCTGGGGTGCTGCGTCTTGGTGCTCTGTGCTGTGCTGTCCCGCTGTGTGCTGTTGTGGTGTGTTTTGTGCCGTCCGGTGTCCGTTGGCGTTGTGCTGTTGGCTGTGTGCTGTTGGCTGTGTGCTGTGCAGTGCTGTGCTGTGCTGTGCTGCGCTGTTGTTTGCTGCTGTGTGCTGAGCTGCGCCGTTGGGCGTGGTGTGTGGTTGCGCTGCGCTGTGCCGTCCTCGTTGTGGCTTGCTGTTTCGTCCTGGTCGCGGTGTTGTGTGCTGTGCTGTGCCCCCTGGTGCTGTGCTGGGCCGTGTTGCGTCGTGTTGTGCTGTGTGGTGCTGTGCTGTTGTGCACTGTGCTGTGGGGGTGGCGCTGCGCTGCGTTGTCTCGCGGTGTGTGGTGCCGCTTCGTGCCGTGACGTGCCCTCGGGTGCTCTGCGGTGCCTCGGGTGCTGTGTGCTTTGCTGCGTGCTGTGCCGTGCTGTGCTGTGCCGCTGTGTTTTGTGCTGTGCCTTGGAGTGTGGTGTCTTGGTGCGCTGTGATGTGCTGTTTGTGTTGTGTCTGGCTGTTTCATCGGTGTCTGCGTTCCTGTGTGTTGTGCTATGTCTCTCGGTGCTGTGCTGCGCTGCGTTGCGTCGTGTTGTTTCGTGCGGTGCAGTGCCGTTGCGCACTGTGCTGCTTGTGTGGTGCTGTGCTTGTTTTTCTCGCGCTTTGTGGTGCTGTTGCGTGCTGTGCCCTGTCCTGGGGTGTTGTGCCGTGCTGTGGGGTGCTGTGCCGTTTGGTGTGGCGCTTTGCTGCGCTGCCCTGTGCTGTGTGCGCTGCGCTGTGTGTGTTTGGCCGTTGTGTTGTGGTGTGTGCTGTTTTTTGCTGCTGTCTGTTGCGCTGCTGGCGCCCTGTGGTGTCGCGCTGTGCGCGCGGTTACCTCCGTGCCTTTTCAAAAACAGAAAAACTGTTTCCTGCCTACACGTGCTGTGTCCTGTGGTGTCGTGCTGTGTGCTCCCTCCCCTCCCTGCATGCAACATAACCACAAACTGAATAAACCAGCCTGGTTGACTTCTTTATTTCTTGGTCTCGCTCCTCCAGTGATTCGCATGCCTCTAGAAACATCTTGACACCTGCAGCAAAAAGGGGGCAAACACGACGAGGGTGACGCGGAAGCGGGAGGAGAAGGTACATGGAGGGTAAAAAGGGCAGGAGGGAGCGAGTGCAGGGACGCAACTTGTTAGCCTACTTTTTTCATGTTTTACCCGCTGCTCGCGAAGTCGTTTTCACTAACTATTGGGCACACAGACCCTCGGGGGACACGTTGTTTTGTTCGTTCGTTTGTTACACCGCTTACCTACTTAAGCCTTAAAAGGTTTTCGGTCGTGTTTTAACGCGTTGCGTCGCGCACTTTTTGCCTAGTCGTTTTCTATGCCGCCTAATCTGCAGTAACGGGCACAAAGCTGGGAGGGTAGGTACATGGAGAAGGACAAAGGAAGAGAAAGAGTGCGAGACGGAGGGCTTGGCGTGGTAGAAAAATATTTTTCGGTTTTTACGCGATGCTGGTGAAGCGTTTTTCTTTACCTATACGGCGTGTTAGAAGGCGAGAGGTAGGGCGCTGTACTCCTAGGCTTGGTACGGTGCTTACGGCGTTAACTATTCACCTATTCAAGCCCGAAAGGTTTTCGGTCACGTTTTAACGCGTTTCGCAGCGCACTTTTTTGCCTAGCCGTTTCTAATGCTAATTACCTTTATTTTTAGCTATTTAGAACATTTTTTCGTGGTGTTTTACTTATGTTTTTCTTTCTATCTGGCAACAGGGCGCGCGTGAGTGCCAAGGCTGTCCACCTGTCCACCTGTCCACCTGTCCACCAAGACCAAGTACGTGGAGAGGCAGGTTAAGCAGACCGTGACGAAGTCCGCCACGTTCGCCGACGTGTTGGTTGCCTTGGAGAGGCAGTACCCTACCTACGAGACCAACCTGTCCATCAGGGCCGAGATCCAGAACCTGGCTGTGCTGCCCAACAACCCCAAGCCTGCCAGGACTTCTGAGCTGCTTGCCGACTTGGACCACTCGGTAGGGCGACTGACGCCCGGTTCCTATGGCAGTGACGAGCTGCTATTCTTGTTGGTGGCCAAGCGCCCACGCGAAGTGTGGGATGAATGCCGGGCAACGGCAGAGCGCAAGGCAAGAGCCCTCACCTAGGAGGACCTGTCCATGCTACCTTTGGAGGTGGCGCTGGGAAAAGAAAGCGACCAGCACCTGAACACCTACCGTCCTGGAGTCTACGGCTCCGGGAGCCATGGCCGAGGGTACAAAGGAACCCGACCTGTACATGGCCCTACTCCCAAAAACGCTCGCTTCATGAGCAATGCCCAGGACTTCTTCTTGTGTGATGCCAGAGATGAGCAGGGTTGCCTGCTTCATGCCCCTGACTGCGACCAGCGGGACTGTTTCGTGGTCCAGGGGAAGAAGCAGGAGACCAACACCGGCGGCAAAGGCAAGCTGCCGGACCACTACAGGTGCACAATCACCTGTGCGTTCTGTGGTAAGAGGAAGCACTACGAGGACGAGTGCTACCACAAGCAACGCCTCGCGGTGAAGATCAAGACCGAGGACGGTAATGGCAAGGGCAGTGGCAAGGGCAACGCCGACAAGGACAGTGGCAAGGGCAAATCCAAGGGCAATGGCAAAGGCCAAGTTGGCAAAGGCAAAAGTGGACGAGGAGGGTCTCAGCGCAAGCCGGACAGGAACAAGAACGCGGACCAGTCCAGAGGGAACCCCAATACTACGCCAGGAAGAAACTCTGAGCCCTCTCGTCGGCAATCAAACACGGGACCTACGACCCATTCCTAGACGCAAGCGCAACAAGAACAAGGGACTAAGCGTGCCAACGAAGATGGGGACCAGTTAAAGGCCCGCAAACGCTCCCGTTTCATGCGCATGGCGCGGAAACTGCAGAAGAAGGGGTTTGAAGTGACCTGCCCCGCGGAGTTCTGACAGGGACGCTCCGGGGGACCTACAGATCTGGTGATCTGGGTACGTATCTGTCTTGGGGGACGTGATTAACCGGGAGTTCTGGATACCGGGGCCACTATATCTATTGTGGCACAGAAAATGTTACCTCGTGGGGACCTGAAGAACATCATGCCTACCGCAGCCATCGACACGGGGGATGGGCATGTGGTGCACAGTTGTGGGGACTGTGTGGTCAAAGTGCCTATGGGATCTAGGAACATTGCCCATTGGTTCTACGTGATCGACACCAAAGCCTTCGACTTTGTGCTTGGGACCCACTTCTTCGTCGAAGACTCCCAGATTCTATCCCTTACACTGCAAGCGCCCTACTTCCTCCAAGTGGAACATGGTAACGGAGGGGAATCTGTACCATTGGAGCAGTCTGAACATACGTAAAAGCTACCTGAGGGTATGCCAGAAGGAGCCCTCTACCATGATGGTCGCCTCCAAAACCGAGGTCTTTCCGCTCCTAGAGGGTGTCCTGGACCAAGGTCTAAAGGAGTTGGGATACTCCCGGGAAGACCTGAACGTGGAGCTATTCACCAGCGACAAGCAACATGTCCTTGACCTCTACTGCAGCAAAGGGAAAAATTGCTGCCATAAATTTTACTGGCCCTCTTTCGGGATGGCTACGGGAACCCAAGGTTCAGTGAGCTGGGGAGGGTTCTGACGAACGTGGCCCTGGATGGTTCTCGTATGGTCCTGTGCTCCCCCGATTGGGGAGCCCACAGGGGAAATGAGTACTGGCGTACTCTATAGGACAAGCTGACGCTCACCTCCGTCCAGCTGCCGGACGGCGCCGTCTACGTGCCTCTGGGCCGCAAGACGCCCATCAGGAAACCCGGATGGGGGAGCATGCTAAGCGTGGTGGACGGGAGCCTAGCCCCAGTGCCCTGAGAAGATCTGGACCCTGCTATGGTCCAGGAAATTCAACGTGAGAGCAGCGGCTACACCCTGGATGTCCTGAAAAATCAACTACCGCCTCGACACGCCGTAGAGACTACTCCTCGGTGAGAGGAGTACGTTGTGTCTGACATTGTTGCCCCCAACTCCCCCTGCCGTGTACCTGATCCTCATGTAGTCTCAGAGTGTGGGCTATCCGAGCTACCCAGCTCTATACACTCTGATGACGAGACGGAGCATGACACCTTCTTCGCGCAGACGTGCGTGGAGGAAGTGGAGACCGCCAATTCTGCTGCCCCACAGAAGCCCCTACTCTCCATGAGGGGAGAGGAGCTTTTGGACGCAGAGGTAGACCCCCGATCCAGGCTGAGAGAGTACGTGGAGTCCAAGAGAAGATCGGTGGCGAAAAGGCTATGCTACGCTAGGCCTACCCGCCGCTCATGGCCGTTGAAGCAAGGGTGTATACAACACGTTAGAACGGGCTTTCACTGTTGATTGCTTTGATGATATTGTTTTGTTTGTGCCTCTGCGTGCTCCTGCTGCTTCTTGATGTAGCTCAGGGTTTTCAAAAAAATATGTTTTGATGAAATCCACCAGGAATACAAGTACCCACAGTGCAAGCAAGGGACCACAGGATCAAATCCACAACATGAAGGGCTGCAGTCAGAGGAGATAGTGTAACAACAAAGGAAACTCACAAAAATTACAGATTTATGAAAAGATAATTCAAAAGTATCCTACAACCAGGTGAAAACTGCCCACATGGGCATCCTCTCTTTTATAGTGCCATCTACAGATGTGCACTCTTTGTTTACGGTCCCATAGGTGCTGAGGTGGCATGGCTTGTGGCGCTGAGGTCCTTGCCATGTCACATGGGATCTTCCTACTTAGCTAGGGTGACTCGGATTTGAACCCAGGACCTCTCAAAAAGAGGTGCCCGAGCCCCCTATGGTGCAGACGACTAGGATAGCTAAGCATTCATGAGAAAATATAGAAAAATGTATAGGCTCTAGATTGATGTCAGCGCCTCAGTCAGTCCAGGAAACGGTGGGTAAGTGCAATCAGTTGGGGGGTCAGGGATCCTCACAACATCCAAAGTTCAATGCTTGGTTTTATAGGTCAAAATGTCTTGTCACCCCTTTTGGTTAGGCCAACACTAAGATAAAAATGTGCTATGCCTTTACGCCTCTCGATAACACCTAAGGCTAACCTTTTGGCAGGGAAATACACTTTTTCTTACTCCCCCCTTGTGCTGTGGTGGCCACCACTGTCACATTATAAAGAAAAGAGCGAATTTTTCTTGACCTCCCCATGGCTTCAACATCTTTTTGAAATTTCCTGCAACATCCCTAACATTGGAAAGGAGGCGCTGTGTCAGGGCAGTCGCCAGTTTTTGCTTAGTCATAACAGACACCTACTATTCCCACTGCGCTCATTGGCGTCGCTGGGGCAGCTGTGGCTTGGTAGGGGGTTAGAATGGGCATGCCAATTCATGTGTGCATACACCTCTCCCTCCAAATAGCAAAACGCAGTGCAATACGCAAAACCCAACGCAGGCTACGATCAGGGCACGCTGTCTGGGAGCTCGTTGAACCCGCTGTCTGACCTGATCTCTCCTTAGTTGGAGGGGTTGGCGTTGAAAGTTATTTTGCCCTCAATGGGGACTTGGATTCTGGACAGTGGTCCAGGAGTCAGCTTTGCGGCCAGAACACGGCCTACTCCACTGTTTGCGCTCCAGGATATCTGCAGAGAAGGGAAGAAGGGTGGGGGGACTGACAGACACGCAATGATGGACGCAAACACCAAAATCCGTCAAATGACGGCCTAGAGTTTCTCTGAGGGTACACACCTGTCCAGAATGTTCATGTGCATTACATGCACACTTTTACGCAATTTTCTTTCATCACAGGAATTTTTAAAACCCTGGATTTACACGCAGAGGAGAGCGGCGCGCCGGAGCGCATCCTAATTTGGCGCTGGAAGAGATTATGACAGTATGTCCCGTGATAATAAAGAAATGACAAGACATGCAAAAAATACTAACGTAGAGACTCCACGTATGCTTCTAGGGAAAATCAAGAATGAACAATTCGAGAGTTCAATATGAAATCAAAGAAAGAGGTATAAACATACAGGTTGTGTTTGCTCCGCATGCAGCATACTCATTGTCTGTCTCGCTTTTCGGCTGACAAGTCGTGTAGAAACGCAGACGTAGAGTAGAGGGATTGACTAGAAGATTGCACGCTGATTAGAGGTGAGATTAGTGCAAAAATGATGGCCTTCTGCCAGGGAGTGGTTGTCATGGGGGGCTACCGGTCCTGTCCTGCGGTGGAACGCGGGGCAGCCGTGACAACTGCTCTTACACACCAACCTCCCCTTTTTGTAGCGGCGATTAGAACATAGACACGTGTGCATAAACTATTTGTTTTGCTTGTGTTTCGTGTCACGTTCCCACTTGCTCTCTCTCTCCAGCGGTAGGTAACGTGAGTAAGGCCCAGGAGGGGCCACGCCCTGGTTGAGTTCGTGATTGTGATTGGTATGGATTGTTAGAAAAGGAGTGGTTAAAATAGTGTCCACCACACAGAGCATCGGGGACGGTGTTGTCCTTGCCGGGTTTGTACACCACTTCAATGTGGTACCGGCTCAAAAATTCATGCCAGGTGGCCACGCCTTCCCAAAGGTTCCGAGAGGCTACAACGATCTTCTCTATACCAACTCTCCAAAGACTTGTGGTCGGTGTACACGGTGGCTTTTCGTCCCCCAATCAAACTTTTAAATTTTAGCTTGCAAGATACTAATGCATAAGTCTCTTGCTCGCGGGGGCTCCAAGCTCTTTGTCCCTTCCCATCCTTGCCTTCAAGCTTGCGGCTAAAAAAAGCGCAAGGCTTCCACTCCCCTTCGGGGTTTTGTGGTTCCAGGACAGCACCGACTCCATGGTCGCATGCATCCACATGGATGCAATATTCACCGTCGGGTGATGGTATGTACAACTCACACTCAGCACTGAATGCTTGTTTCAACTGTACAAAAGCAGACTCCATCTGGGGCGTCCACTAGATACAATTACGCTCACCTGGCGACCTACAACGTCCCTTACGACCATCTACCCCGGGGACACGCTCATACTTACCTTGCAGTGAAGTCATCAATGGGGCTGCATTATTGGAAAATTTTCTTATGTAAATGGAATACCAATTTACGACCCCCAAAAATTGCTTCATCTGCTTTGGGGCTTTAGGCTTTGGCCAATTGTGCACCGCATCCACCTTGGAAGCGGCGGGGCTACGCATTCCCCCATGTAAAACATGCCCACAATACTTGATTCTCTTCATAAAAAGATGACATTTCCCAAAGCGGACTTTGAGATCGCATTCCTCTCTAACTTCTCAAATAATTGAACCACGGTATGAGAATGGTCTTCGAGGTATGCGTTTGAATCAAGTATTTTGCCCTTACCACAAAGCTTTGGTCGGGTCCCCGTGAGTAAATGTGTGTTTGCGGCTGTAGCAACTTCAAACAATCATTCACCATTCCCTGGCCTTCGAAGGCTTGGGGTCCTACCGTCACCCCAATGGGTAGGACCCTCCACTCAAATACCCCAAAACAAGTACAGAAGGCAGTGTATTGGCTACTGCACTCACTTAGAGGCATTTGGTGGAACCCATCCTCGACGTGGAGGAGGGTCCAGAGCTGGTTTCCAGCCTGTTTGACAGACAAGTCTTCGATTACCGGCAGTGGGAACTCGCAATCGCGAAGTTGCGTGTTCACGTACCGATAACCAATGACGACTCGCCATTTATTTGTGCCAGGCTTTGGCACAAGAAACCCCCGGCTCCAGTTCTTTTCTTGAAAGTCTTTTACTTTTTCACACATGGCCTCTTCCCTAAGGCCAACTGCACCAATGGGCTTGTCAGCCTTCGGCTTAGCATCCGGAATTGGCTCCAAGACACAAATCCCATTGGGACCCCGTTTGTCCATGTTTTTTTCAATCTCCGACCATTGATTACCCCCGTCCTTGAACACGGTATCTTTGAACCGGTTGGAAATCAAATTTCTATAATCTTGGCAATGTGGATGTTCAGCATCCGCCTCAATCACAGAACGCACACACCCTATCCTATCCCTCGTCCTGAAAATTGTAGGTGGATCACCTGAGATACCTGAAAAAGGCAAGAGGCGATAATTCGCCTTGAGAGACAGAGTTTGAGACTCCTCTGAAGTCAACTCGCTGGGAGAGGCATGTTGTAAACGTTTACTCCAATCAGAGATGCTGTCTTGAAGTGAGACCTTTTTTGTTCGCGGATGCACAAATGAGACCTTTGAAATTCGAGGGTCACACACTTCGGGAAGATCAGAGGAAGGGAGAGGATTACCACAATTTTGTTCAGTGCATACTCTTTCAACCAGTCGATCCAGAGATTGCTCATCGTCCTGAGCTCTCACCTCGGTCATGGAATCATTTTCTTGAGACATGACTGGTGAGCAAGGGAGAATGGAATTAAGAATGGAATCATGATCTTGAGACATGACTGCTGAGCGAGGGAGAATGGAATTCAGAATAGAATTGGGCGGCAAGGGTATAAGCCCTCTAGCCGCAGCTAAAAGACGCTGGACCTTCCACGCTTTTCGACTCATCCCTACAGGTCTGCGAGGGGGGGTGACACATGGGGGCGCATGAGATTTGGTTTTCGTTGAGGCTTCCGAAATATTTTTGGACCAAGCTGTCGAGCGACAACCCGGCCGGTTCCGATGATCTTGAAGAGGGGGATCAACATGTGATTTTTTGAAATCGGTTTGTCCCAAATCTTCTTGATCACCCCCCCAGGAATCAAAAATAATACCTCTTGCACCTAATTTCCAAAGAGAACCAGGCGTACCTCCCTCATCAATGGAAACACAAAGCATCATGCGGCAAATCCCACCAGGCAACCGTCACTTCACCGAGCCCCAAAAACCATTCTTTATTTTTGTGGCGGGGAACAATCATGATCCCTCGAGTTCCTTCCCATATCGCTTTCTCTGCAACTTGTTGCAGAAGTTTACGCGGGCACATAACAGGTTTGAGGTTTGAGGTTTGATTTTGCGGGTACTAGACGCCTTTCAGCCCCGGGGGGCCACCTGGTCAGGCCACGTGATATCCTCCCCACCGGGTCCTAGTGGGGGGCCCTCCAAGACGCACCTCCTGCTTGGTGGCGGAGTCCCCCGGGTTCACAGGGCTCGGAGCCCCGTCCCTCCCCGGCTTCCCCTTTTCGCCACTCCCCGGTCAGTGCATCAATTCGCAGCCGTAGCTGCGGGCGCTTACCCACTGCGTCGCCCCCGTAATGCGTGGTCGCCCGGGGGGCCGGCGCTGCCGGGCCCGTGCTACTGGCTTGTCGCCAGTGGGACCCCCTTGGGCTGGCGCGGTGGCTGCCTAGCCTAGGCGTTGGGGCGTGGCGCAGTGCGCCACTACTGCTTTGGCGGGAGCAGTGCCCCGTCCGTGTGTGCGCGGCGCTCGCGGCCGGTTCGGGGGGCTTGGGCCGGTACCTGGTGTTGTGTCTCCCTCGTTTCCCCCTTCCCGCCCCGCGTGTCCCGCGCTGTGTGTGGCGGGTCGTCCCATCCGGGTGTCCCTTACCCTCGCTCGCTGGTACGCCATTCCATGCGGTCTGGGCGTTCCGCGGGCTCGGTCTGATTGCCCTTCTCTTCTTCCCCGCGTGTCCTTGGTGTATGTGTGCGCTCGCGCTCCTGCGGCGTCTGCGTCCCCCCCCCCTCCCCTGGTTGGTGTGGCGCGCGCACCTCGCGCGGTCCCGGTGCTGGGCGCTGGTAGGGCCGTTCCACGCGGTCCGTGCCCCTCCGCGTGTCCTGCCTCGGTCCCGTGCTCCGTTTGGCTTGCTTAGGGGGGGGGCGGCCCGGTCCCGCTTTCCCCCCTACCTGGCTTGGGGCTGTGCGCTCCCCGTAGGGTGGGTCTGCGCTACCGGGGTGTTCGCGTGTCGGGGGGTGGGGTGGGGGGGGGGGGCGGCCCGTGCGCCGCGCATCCTGTTTGTGCGGCCGGGGGGGGCAGTGTGGTGGGGGGTCGCTCTGCCTCGTTCCGTCCCTCTGCCTTCCCTGGGCAGGCAACAAAGCGGGTGTCACTCGCGTCGTCCTGGTAATAGGGCGTGGCCCCCATACCACTCCGGTTCGTGCTCGCCTGCCTTCTCTGGGCGCGGTCCGTGCGGCGTCCTGGCGCGTTGGGGCGGGTTTGCTTGCCTATCGCGGGTCTTGTGGGAGCCGGCGGCTGGGGCGGGGGGCGGGCCGTGCTCCAGCCCCTCTCACGGGCGCCGCGGTCCCGCCGGGGGGAGGGGGGATCATCCCCTCGGCCTCGGGGGTGTGGGGGCCGGCGCCCCCGCGGCGTGCGGGCCAGCGGGGGGGCTGGGGGGGAGGGGGGGGTTGCGCCGCGGCCCCCCCGCTTCCCCTCTGGGGGGCGGCCCGCGGTTCCCTGCCCTGCCCCCCTTCTCGTCGTTGACGCATTCCCCCCCAGCGTGCGCGTTCGGTCAGGGTGCACCGGGTGCGGCCTGCCTGGCCGGGGGGGGGGGAGGAGTGGCCCGTGGACCGCTCCCCTGGGGGCCCCTTCAGACCCGAAACCTCCCTCTGCCCTCCCCGAGTGGGCAACATTGTGGGTGTCACTGGCGATGCTCTGGTCATTCGGGGCGCGGCCCTCATACTGTTCTGGTGCGCCACCACTACTGCCTTGGCGGGTGCAGTGCCCCGTCCGTGTGTGCGCGGCGCTCGCGGCCGGTTCGGGGGGCTTGGGCCGGTACCTGGTGTTGTGTCTCCCTCGTTTCCCCCTTCCCGCCCCGCGTGTCCCGCGCTGTGTGTGGCGGGTCGTCCCATCCGGGTGTCCCTTACCCTCGCTCGCTGGTACGCCATTCCATGCGGTCTGGGCGTTCCGCGGGCTCGGTCTGATTGCCCTTCTCTTATTCCCCGCGTGTCCTTGGTGTATGTGTGCGCTCGCGCTCCTGCAGCGTCCGCGTCCCCCCCTCCCTCCCCTGGTTCGTGTGGCGCGCGCACCTCGCGCGGTCCCGGTGCTGGGCGCTGGTAGGGCCGTTCCACGCGGTCCGTGCCCCTCCGCGTGTCCTGCCTCGGTCCCGTGCTCCGTTTGGCTTGCTTAGGGGGGGGGCGGCCCGGTCCCGCTTTCCCCCCTACCTGGCTTGGGGCTGTGCGCTCCCCGTAGGGTGGGTCTGCGCTACCGGGGTGTTCGCGTGTCGGGGGGTGGGGTAGAGGGGGGGGCGGCCCGTGCGCCGCGCATCCTGTTTGTGCGGCCGGGGGGGGCAGTGTGGTGGGGGGTCGCTCTGCCTCGTTCCGTCCCTCTGCCTTCCCTGGGCAGGCAACAAAGCGGGTGTCACTCGCGTCGTTCTGGTAATAGGGCGTGGCCCCCATACCACTCCGGTTCGTGCTCGCCTGCCTTCTCTGGGCGCGGTCCGTGCGGCGTCCTGGCGCGTTGGGGCGGGTTTGCTTTCCTATCGCGGGTCTTGTGGGAGCCGGCGGCTGGGGCGGGGGGCGGGCCGTGCTCCGGCCCCTCTCACGGGCGCCGCGGTCCCGCCGGGGGGGGGGGGTTCATCCCCTCGGCCTCGGGGGTGTGGGGGCCGGCGCCCCCGCGGCGTGCGGGCCGGCGGGGGGGCTGGGGGGGGGGGGGGGGTAGCGCCGCGGCCCCCCCGCCTCCCCTCTGGGGGGCGGCCCGCGGTTCCCTGCCCTGCCCCCCTTCTCGTCGTTGACGCATTCCCCCCCAGCGTGCGCGTTCGGTCAGGGTGCACCGGGTGCGGCCTGCCTGGCGGGGGGGGGGGGAGGAGTGGCCCGTGGACCGCTCCCCTGGGGGCCCCTTCAGACCCGAAACCTCCCTCTGCCCTCCCCGAGTGGGCAACATTGTGGGTGTCACTGGCGATGCTCTGGTCATTCGGGGCGCGGCCCCCATACTGTTCTGGTGCGCCGCCGCGTGCCGCCCCCGGGCGTCGTCCGCGCGCCGCTCCGGCGCGCTGGTGCAGGCTCGCCCATCAGCCGTGACCCCCGCAGAAGCAGGCGGCTGGGGGTGCTGGGGCGCGCGGTGTGCAGGTCCAGCTGCGTCCCCCGCCACGCGTCGCGGTCCCTTCTGGGGGAGGGGGGGCGTCCCCTCGGCTCCGGGGGGGTGGGGGGTCGGCGCTCCTGCGGCCCTCAAGCCAGGGGGGGGGGCGGGAGGGGGGGGCGGGGGGGCCGCTCCGCCGCCCCCCGCCCCCCCGCCCTGTCGGGTGTCGGCCTGCAATCCTTTGTCTCCGGCGCGCCCCCCCGGGGTATACTCGTGCTGTGTGGGTTGCCGGGCGGCCGTGTGGGTCGGGCGCGGCCCCGTCGGCCGCCAATGGGTCAGTGCGGCGGGGGGGGGGGGGAGGGAGGAGAGGAGTAATTTCTTGGCCCTGGTTCGTGCCCCCGCCTTCCCCGGGCCGGCCTCTGAAGGGGCCGCTCCATTTGCACCGTCCTGGGCGCTGCCGGTCCGCCGTCGGTCGGTATCGGGTAGGCCGGGAGCGTGCGGGCGGTTCACTGGAGGCGCTTGCCGCGGCCGCGGTGCCCCCCCCCCCCCCGGGCGCAGCGGCCTCCCCAGGGGGGTGCGGGGCCGCTGTCTCTCAGGTCTGCCTCCGTCTGCTCTTGGGCCTGAGGGGGGTGGGGGAGAAGGGGGGGCCCTCTGGTCCCCTGGAGCCACCCCCCCGACGGCCGCGGGGGGGCGGCCTAGTGGATCCGGCCCCGGGGGGTCGCACTCTTCCCCCGCCCCTCTCTGGCTTGCGAGAGCCGGACCCTCGTTTAGGCCCTCGCTGGGGTCCCCTGCTCCCCCCGCCGTCGTTGCGCGGCGCCGACTGGTTCGGTGCGGCTGTGAGGGTCAGCAGTCATCGGTTAATGGGCTGCGGGGCAGTGGGTTCCCCCTTGCGCTCGGTGTCTCCGCCCTCCCTCCCACGGGAGGTGGCGCGCACCCCTCCGTCGCGCCGTATTGCGGGGGGGGCGTGGGTCAGGGGGCCCGGCTCCGCCGGGGGGGGCGTCCCACGGCACTGTCCCCCCCCCACTCTCTCGTGTCCGTCGTCTGGGACGTCACCTGCGCCGCCACTTGTGTGGGGGCTGGGGCTGTGGCGGTGGCCGGTTTCGCCGGCGGTAGCGCCAGTGGGTGAGGGCGTTGCGCAAGGCCCGGGGGAGCCAGTCGTTGGCGTCCGCATCCGTGATGCGGAGCACTGCCCCCCCCTCCAGGAAGGCCGGCCACGTCGGCTCCCTGTCCAGCCACGCCGCCCAGATCACTGACCGGAGGACCCTCTCGTGGTCCTCCGAGGCCACCCACCCCCCCGGGGGTACCTCCCAGTTCCCTCAGTCCCTCCGGAGGAGCAGGGCATCGAAAGGCCGGTTCCTCATCCCCCTGGTGGTCCCCGAGCTGGCCCAGCCCAGCCACCCCCACACCTCCACCACCAGGGGGAGGGCCTCATCCCCTAGAGGGTCCGGGACCGTGCCCCAGTCCCGGGCCCAGGGCCGGGCCCCCCCTGCCCCTCGCGCCGGCTCCCCCTGCAGCCCCTGTGCCTGCGGCGCCGCCGCCGCGTCCCGCCCCCCCCCCGCCGAGGCCATCCGCGCCGGCTCCGCCCTCGGCGCGGGGGCGGCTGGCTGGTGCTGGGGTCGTGGGGTTTTGGGGGGGATGAGTTCTCCAGCGTCGGGGTCGATGTTGTAGAGGTGGGCGTGGTGGTGGTGGTGGTGGTGGGTGTGGTGCGCCGGCATTTGTTGGATGCCGGGGGGGATGCACCGCACCGGCTGCACGTCCGGCGGCGGGGGCGCCGTGTCGCCCACCCCCCTCCCTTTGTTCCGCCCTCCCCCCCGGGCTCCCATGCCCCGTCCCGCCTGTTTCTGGGGGCCCACGGCGCCCTTGCCCTTGCCCTTGGGTCCCTTGCCGGCCCCCAGCCCTCTGTCCCCCTGTCCCTGCTGCCGGTCTCCCCCCCTGTCACCCACGCCCTGGCCTGCACTGCCGGCGCCCGTGCCCTTCCCGTGCCCGTGCCCATGCCCTTGGCTGCGCCCTCGCTCGCCCACCGTCCCTGGCTCCGCTCCATGCGCCCCCTGGCCGCCACTGGGCGCCCTGCTCGCGCCTTTGCGCGCCCTTCCCGTGCCCTGGCTCCTTCCCGGCTCCCTCCCCTGTGTCGCGTCGTCCGCTGCCCGTGCTCTGTCCCCCTCCCCTGCTGCTGACCTCGGCGCCCCGTCCGTGTTTGCGCCCTTGCTCCTTGCCGCGTGTGCCCTGCCCCCCCCCCTGCACGTGCCCCTGGGGACCTCCCCTGTCGCCTCCTGTCTCCCGCTCTGCGCTCCCGTGGCCGGCACGCTGCCCTGCCTGCGCGCCGTCCCCACCTTCCTGGATCACGCGCCGGGCGTCCCGCTGCCTCTGCAGCTGCGGCAGCGTGACGCCCGGCGGCGAACGCTCGGGCGCCGGGGGGCGGATGTGCCGCGTCCGCCCCAGGGGGAAGGGCTTGGGGGGGAACGCCTTGGGGGGGCTGCTGTGGGTGTGGGTCGGGCTGGTGTGAGCGCGGTACTTCGCGCCCTCCCTGCCCACTGCTGCTGCTGCGGCGGCCGCCGGCGAGGCGCCCGTGGCCCGCGCGGGGTCCGTTCCCCGCGTTTGTGGCGTGCTGGGGGCCGCGGCGTGGCCGGCCGAGGCAGTGGCGCGGCTCGCCCGGGCCGTGGTCACAACCCCTCGCGCACCCTCCCCGCTCCCCTATGCGGCTGCGGCAGCCCTCGGCGATGCGCCCGGTTCCTGCGCCAGGGCTACCCCCGGTGTCGTCGGCGCGCCGGGGGCCGCGGTCGGGGCCGCGGCGTGGCTTGTTGGGGCTGCGGTCTCCTCCCCCCATGCATCTGGGGTCCCCTCCAGGGGCGGGGCGGCAGGGCTGGCTGCTTGGGCGGCGGGGGCGGTCACCTCTGCCGGCTCGGGCTCCTGGGTCGACGGCCCGGTGTCGGCAGAGGTCGCCCAGGGCTGCCCAGCTGGCAGCCCGACCGGCACCGCCGCCTCCGCCAGCCTCCACTCCTCGCGCTCCGTGGGGGTCTCCCCCGTCCACTCTGGGGAGACGGGGGAGCGGGAGCGGGACCGGTGGTGTTGGCGGTCGTCCCGCTGGGGGGAGCCATCGGAGTCCGACATCACTGTTATCCTGGTAGGCATGCGCGGTGGCAGGTGCGCCCTTCCCACTACCTCCTGGTGCATCAGTGTCGTGCGGTGGGCAGTGCTGTGCAGTGCTCCGTGGGGGTGAGGGGGGGAGGGGGTGGGGAGCCGGCGGTGGCGTCAGTCCCGTACGGGCGGGGCCCGGTGGCCATCCATCGGCATTGGGAGGGGAGGCGGGGGAGCCACGCGGCCCACGTGTCGCGCCACAGCTCCCAGTCTGGGGCGGGGCTCAGGGCCCGGGGCCCCCGGGGGTCGTCGGGTGGTGCCGGGGGCAGCCGCACTAGGTGGACCCCTGTAATGGCGGTGACCCCCTGCGTTCGCAGGAAGGTGTGTACCTCGTCCTGCCCCGCGGGCGCCTGGAGGGGGGGGCGGGGTACGGGTGCTGCCCCGTAGAGGTGGGTCGGGGTGATCCCCAGGACCTGTTCCGGGTCCCCGCGGGTCGCGACGACGAGGAGGAGCAGGGGGGTGCCCAGGCGCTCTTGCCAGAGGACCTGCCCCCTGTGGTGGGCACCCTTGTCCTGGAGAGGGGGGGGGACAGGTCTGAATTGGCCCAGCCGTGCGGCGCGTGCGTCGCTGGCGGGAAGGCGGGGCACCAGGTGGGCTCCCCGGAGAACGCCTCGCACATGACGGCGTACGGGGGGGTTGGCCTGGCGACGTTGTATACCGGGTCGGTCGGCCCGGGGCGGGCGGGCGCCTCGTCCGCGCCTTCCACGAACACCGTGATCTCGCCCACCTCCAGGTCCTCGTCCGCTGGGTGTAGAAGTTGGAGCACCGCATCCAGCTCGGACACTCCCCCCGGGTATGTGGCCCGCGCCTGGTTCGGGTACGGGGCCGTGGCCCCGGGGCAGCGCGTCCTGAGGGCGTGCAGCAGGGCTGGGGCACTGCTGCGGAGAAACATGGCAGACCCCGCTCCCGTCAGCCGCAGGGTGTCCCCCATGGACAGGCGCCGGCCCGACCGGTTGGACTCACGCCACTCCATCCAGTGCCCGTAGAGTGCCGCCTCCGGGCTGATGAGCCCCGGCTGGACAGCGTTCACAATCAGGTGCATCGCCGTGAGTAGCGTAGGGGCCCTGCTCCGTTCAGGGCGCGGACGGCCGGGAGGGCGGTCTCGGTGAGGAAAGCCCTCGCACTGCCCGCCGGGTCCTGCTGGGCGGCAGCGTGCGCCTCGTGCGCCTCCGTCACCGCGTCCGCTACCAGGCCCCGGGCGGCGGCCTCTTGCGCTCGGCGGCGGGCCTCGGCGTGTCCCGGCCCATCCCCCCGTCGGCGAGGCATGGTACTGCGGGCTCTGTAAAGTGTGGCGGCGGGTGGGGGTCAGGGCACGAACACGTGCGACAGGTGCGCAACGGACGTGGGGTCCCGCAGGTGCACGTAGATCCACAGGAGGGCAGAGCTCGCGGGTCACGCACATTCGTGTGAGGGGACGTGTGCCCCCTCGATGCGCCGGTGCAAGGCCTTCTCCTCCGTGCGCATTTGCGGGCCCGCGGGAGGTTCGGGCCAGGGGCACGCGGCCACCTGGGAGCACTGCGCGCACCTGTTGGCAGCTGTCAGCGCTGCGGAGGACACGGTGTCGCATTCCCTGCAGAGTCGGCAGGTGTGTGGGAGGTGGGAGGGTGGCAACCAAGGGCCGAGACGGCAGAGCCAGAGGTCGTTTCACCTCTGTCGGAGGGGGTCCCGGATCTCCAGCAGGCGCGCGCGGACGCGGCGCCGGTAGTCCCTGCCGAACGTCTTCCGCTGGACCTCCCGCCACATGTCGTCAGGGAGAATCCCGTGGTCGTGGAAGACGGCGATGAGGTCGTCCCACGCCGGGTAGGGGTGCCCCTGGGGGGGGGGTTGCCATATACACGTGGCGCCCGGTGAGGTGGGGCGCCAGCATATCCCACTGGCACCCGTCCGCAGCGTCCCGGTGGAGGAGGGCCAGTAGGTTGCCGTCCGCGACTGCCTCCCACTCCACTCGCAGCTCGTCGCAGCTGTCCAGCTCCTGGCGCAGCGCAGCTGCAAGGCCGCTGGGGAGCATGAGGAGTAAGGGCCCCCGGGTGACGCCCAGCGGGGACAGGGCGTCGTCGTATACCGGCCCCCCGGTTTTAAAGCGCGCCACGGCGAGCCAGGTGGCCCCGTCCTCCGGGGGGTGCCATCGGATGGTGGCCGTGCCGTGTCCCCATGTGTGTATCTCCGTAGCCCGGAGCACGTTGGCGGCGTGACGGACGATGCCGGGGGGGACGGGCACCCTGACGAGCGAGGACACGTCCCCAGTCCATCCTAGTTGTGGCCCCGGGGCCGCTTGCAGCCATTCCTTCGTCGCCGCGTCCCACGGGTGGTCAGGTCCCGCCCCGCGAATCATGGTGGGTCTCGGCCTGGTGTGCGGCCCCCACCCCTCGAGCTGGGTGGCGGCGTATCGTTGCGCAGGGGTCTCCGGGGTGCGCGTTGCGGCGCCCCACCGCCCCACTCACGCGCCCACTCCTCACCCACTATGCGTCCCTCCCAGGCGGTCATGGAGCCGTGCCCGATGATCCACGGTGGGAAGAGAGGGTCTTGCAGGTGCCTCGAGAAACCCCCCGGCAGGTCCCGGTACAGGTGGGGGTTCTCTTGTGGCGGGTACTCCAGAGTGCCATTCACGACACGGAGGGAGGCTACGAAGTCCTTGCCAGGGCGCGGGGGAGGGGGGGGGCAGTTGCCCTCTGCCGCGGTGAGCAATCGGTGTACCCGGGCCGCCGCGCTTTGGGGCTCGCGGAGGAGTTGCTCCAGCCGGTGGTTGCGAAGCTCCCGTGCGAAGTCTCCTAGCCAGAGCATGTGGTGGAGGAAATCGTCCACGGAGGTCCCTCCCGGCGGGTCGTAGCGGGCTATGGCGCGGAGCTACGCCTCTGCCTCCTCGGGCACCAGCCCAGAGCAGAAGACTTCCGTCCATTCGGCGCCCGCAGAGCGCCACGAGGCCACCCACAGGGCTTTGTCCCGGGTGGGAGGTGGCGGGCCGCCTCTTGCACCGCCTGGCGGTAGTGGGGCCAGAGGAGCCGTGAGTGGGCGCACCTCACGTGCATGTGCACCGGGGTCTCCTCCGGGCCGCCGCATAGGAGGCACGGTTGTTGGAGGACGGCGACGACGAAGGGCCGCTCCTTACGGACGCGGAGCCTGCGATGCACCGGCATGTGGCCGTCTCTGGCCCGCAACGCCCGGTGGTTGGTGGCCGTCGCGGCAAGGTCCCGGGCGTGGACATAGGCTGTGGCGTGGGCCGCGCCCAGAGGTGTGTGTCCTCGGTGCGTCAGCGCATGGTCTGTCTGCGCCCGCTGCGCGACCTCGCCGAGCGTCCGCATCGTGGGGGGCCGTAGGTCGAGGCGGCCGTCATGACCGGCGACAATGAGTTGGGCGTGGCTAGGGCCCGGGGGCGTGTTCTGCACGACGGTGTCCTGGGACGCCGCCCAGTCCGCCTTGTGCAGTAGGGTGTCACTGTGGTGCGAGGTGGCTCGGACATACCAGAACAGGTGCCCGGCGTGTTGCCCTCGCGCGCGCAGGCCGTCCCGGAGCCAGCGTAGGGACATCTGGCTGACTACCTTCGCCGTGCCCGCGGGGACCCCCGTAGTCCGCTCGCGATGCACGGGTCGCAGGAGGTGAAGGATGACTTCGGCGTCCACCGTATGGACCCACGGTCGGTGGGCGCCGTATTGCAGGGGGGGGGAGGCGGCCACCCCCTCCCCGTCGGGCACCGTGCCCGAGATGGCCGTCGCCCACGTGCGGGTGAGGTCGGCGGCGAGAGCGACGCTGGTGGCGTGTTTGCAGGGTCCGCCCCCCGACGCATCAGAAGAGGTGAGGCCCCAGGCCTCCGGGATCCAGTAGTACCCGGTAGGGCTACCCCGCGTGGAGGTCGGCGGAGTGCCACCGGACGTCGGGGTGGCTGGGGGTCAGTTGGTCCACGCTCAGCGCCTTGGTGTCGCCGGGGCTAATCGCCGGGTGGTCGTGCAGCCGGATTTCCGCTCCGGCGATCGTGCTTGCCCAGGACCGGAGTGCCGTCACATGTTCCTTGAGCGACGCCCGGCCTCCGCGCTGGTGTACCACCAGGTGTCCTGTGCCCTCCGGCTGGTGCTCCAGCGCGTGCACTGCCATGTGTGGGTCGTGCGGCACCTCCCTAGCTACCAGCAGGGCGGTGCCGCGGGGGAGTCCAAGGGGCCTGGAATGGCCTGCCCCCACCTGCACTACCACCCACTCAGCCTGGAGGTGCGCTTGCTCCGCCGCTCGGGTGCATTGGTCCTCCCTGGTCACCAACCACACCGGCGTCGGCGCGTGGGGCCGGGGGCGCAGGGGTTCGGGCCACGCCACATCCGCGTTAGGTTCCCGGTGCTCGCTTTCCGCGAGTACGTCGTGGAGGATG
The DNA here is from genome assembly GCA_964036045.1 of Eutreptiella sp. 'Long Island Sound 2002'. Classification (NCBI taxonomy): domain Eukaryota; phylum Euglenozoa; class Euglenophyceae; order Eutreptiales; family Eutreptiaceae; genus Eutreptiella; species Eutreptiella sp. 'Long Island Sound 2002'. The sequence goes on from OZ038378.1 coordinate 49,196,114, forward strand.
TACATGAGGGCCGCCGCCGGGTAGTACGCTGCCCCCCGCGTGGGGGGGGATGGGCCGCCCCGGCGGCGGTACCCCCCGATGTGAAGGTGCAGGCCGTCCGGGGTCACCCGTGGGCCAGTGGGGGCGTCCTGCTTAGCTCTCGTGGGGTGGACGAGTCTCAGGCGGGGGTCCCGCGTGCCGGTGGTTTGGAAGAGGTGGACCAGGGCGTCGCGCCACCCGGGGTCGTTGGTGGGCTCACGCTCACGGCAGCAATAGTGGAGGTGTCCATCGGCGCACTGGTTGAGGCATTGCCGCACCGCCGTCGGCCACGAGTCGTCGTTGTCGGTGAAGGGGTAGAGTGGCCCGTGGTGCCCATGCCACGGCGTCGTCTGCGGCACCGTCAGCCGGCACGTGTCGCGGTGTCGTAGCTTGGCGGTGCGCAGCGTGACGATGTTGCCCGGTGGGGACTGTAGTTGGACGTGGGCCGCCCTGGGGCACGCGATGGGGTTGTAGAGCCCCACCCCCAGGGCGGCCAGGGCCCGGGGTATGCGGTGGACCCAGTCTCCTCCCGCTAGGGTTGCGAACTCCAGGACGGGGTAGTGCACCTCGGGGCAAATTCCGTGCGTGCCGCCTATTTCCGAGAACATCTTGGTGACCTCGGCGCGCATGGAGGTTGAGCGGTGGTGGACGAGTGTGCCCACGAGGGCTACTGCTGCCTGCTAGCACCGCGTTGGCACCCGTGTGAGCCCCAGGGTCCGGTCATCCTGCAGGCTGTCCCGCGAGGCGTCGAAGGCGTACCGCGCCCTGTCCTTCGCGGCCTGGACCACGATGTAGTCCAGGTGGCGCGCGGTATCGGAGTTGTCGGCGATGAAAGGGGCGACGTATTGTGTCAACCCCCCGAGGATCGCCAGGATATTGTCCTGCACCACTTTCGGTGGCGCGAGGGTGTTGAGGCACCAGTGGTGCGCCGTTGCCAGGCGCAGCCGGTGCTTGCGCTGTAGGGAGAACTCCTTGTCCGGCTGCAGCTGGAGTCCCGGGTAGGGGACGGAGTCCGTCGCTGGTACCCAGTGCCACGGGTTTTCCAGGTGGGAACAGAGGCGCCGCTGCACGCCCGGGACCCCCTCCGTGGTGGCCATGGCGCACTTGCGGGGGTTGAGCTCCATGCCCATCATCCCCAGGTACGTGGCCACCGCCTCCACGCCCTCTACGAAATGCTGCAGTGTGTGGGCCACTACCAGCAGGTCGTCGATGTAGGCCTGGATGAGGCCTTGTTCGGCCTCTCCCGGCGGGCGCAAGCGGTGCCCCTGCGCCCTGAGCAGGGGCTCCAGGAGGAGCGCGTACAGCAGGGGGCTCTCGGGGTTGCCCTGCCGGACGCCGCGCAGCATGTGGACGGGCTGCGTTAGCCCGTGCGCGGTGACGATGCGCAGCCTGGCGCACGTGTGGAGGAAGAGCAGGAGGTCGCTGATCTCCGGCGGCACGGAGAGGGGGCGCAGGATGAGGTGGAGGGCGCCGTGCGGGGTGGTGTTGAAGGCCTTGCGGGCGTCGAAGGAGAAAACGTAGTTGGGGCTTCCCCGTTGGAGCTGCCGCTGCGCCATAAACAGTGGGGGGCCTGTGTTGGAGCCAGGGAGGGCCCCTTGCTGCGAGTCGCTGACCACTCCGTGCCGTGTAAGCACTTCCGTGATGTGCTTGGTGAGGGGGCCCGTGAGGTGCTTCATGCCTAGCTGGCCTAGGGCTATGGGCCTGTAGTCATCCAGTCTGGCGGAGCCCGGTACCTTCGGGCTGAGCCGGATGTGCGCGTCCCTCCAGTGCAACGGTGGCGGGGCGCCGCGGAGGATGGCCCGGTAGGAGTGGACCAGGAGCCACTGGACGGGTGCCTGGAGGGACTTGATGAAACGGGCCTCCACGTGGTTGGGACCCGGGGCCTTGCCATCGGCCTTGTCCAGGGCGGACTGGAGGTCCTGCATGGAGTACTGCTGGACCTGTGTCCAGGCCCCGTCGGGGACCCGGGGGACATGGCGGCTGAGGACCGCCTGGAAGGCGTTTGTCATACAGTTCCCGCCAGACGGCACGAACCGCGAACATCACGTCGTGGGCCTCCGTGAGGAGCGTTTGGGTGTTGGGGACCCGCACGTTCCAGAGGCCTGACGGGCCCGGGGCCTCTACCTCTATGGCTCCCCGCAGGGCTTTCCACCGCTGGGCGATGTCGGGGGCGTGGCGGCACCAGAAATCCTTGATGGCGCGCTTGCGGTCTGCCGCCAGGAGTGCGCGAAGTTGGCAGATGTCCTCTTCGAGGGCGGCTGCTTGCCTCTCCAGCTCCTCCTGTGGCTGGCCCTGTGTGGCCGGGCGGAACCTGGGCAACCCACCCCGCAGCTCCTCCGCGAGCCGGAGCGCCGCCTCGGACCGGATGCCATGCCGTGCCGTGTCCGCCTGGTACGCCGCCGGCGCGCACGCTGCCAGGGTGTCATAGCGGAGGACCGCCGCCTGGAGCCTGGAGCCTGGAGCCGTTTTCCGCTCTCCGGGGGGTCCCCCCCCGCCGGGTCCGTTGCCGCCGGGGACGGCTGCCAGCGTCCCACCACACGCGCTAGGGCGTCATGCGCCGCGTGTAGGTGTTCGAACACCTTGTCCACTGCGGCCGCGGGCATGAACCTGTAGGCATGCTGTTCTGCGGGACCCAGCCAGGGCGGCTGGGGGGGTTCATCTTGCACGACGGTGACCGCTGCCCACAGGCAGTGCTGGACGGGCGCGGCCTCGGTGTCGTACAGGAGGAGGCAGCCCTCCGTGTGGCTGTAGGGGGTGGGCATCGTCGCGCGCCCCGCCGCGGTGAGGAGGCCCCGCAAGGCCAGGCGGACCAGGAGGTGGTCCGAACCGATCACCTGGGGGTGTGCCATGCCGCCAGCCCAGACGCTTTCCCGCAGGGACCACGGCAGGAGGGGTTCGTTGACCAAGAAGGTGTCCACCCTGTGCCGGGACGGGTGGAGCGTGGGGGTCATGTCCTCCTCGCCGCCTGCCGTGGCCGTCCGGAAACAGCAGGCCTCCGAGCCCGCGCGGAATTGCTCCGTAGCCGGGTAGGAGGTGGCATCCATGTAGACGTTGGTGTCAACTGCGATGACCACTGGGTGTCTCCCACCGAGGCTGCGTGCCGTGGCATACATTTGTATGTCGGCCCAGAACGCCGCCCATCCCGCCCACGGGGAGCAGCCTGCCTGTGGCCCGTGGACGTTGATGAGAGTGAAGCCTCCCCCGTCCGTGCGGATCTTAAGGGCCGCGGCCTTCCCGGGGACAGTTTCCGTGAAACTAAGTGCCTCGTGCTCTGCCACGTACTTACTGCTGACCGCGGTGAGGAGGCCTCCCCCTCTCGAGGTGGAAGTGGCTCCCGTCTCCGCCAGCCGGCTGCTGAAGAAGGGGGTGTTCCCCTTGTCCCGGAGCGCCACGGCCACGTGCATCTCCTGCGCCCGGGTGGCGATCCCTGTTTCCTGGCGCATGATGGCAAAGCCCCCCTCCCGGGGTAGCATGCCGGTGATGAGGTGCTCCTTGTCGGTACAGGCCGCCGGTCCCCGGCGCCGCCGGAGCGTGTCCCGGAGGGACCGGTCTGGTGGGACGAGGCCGTTGCGCAGGTTCCACGAGAGGAGCCATTGGGCGTCGTCCGCCGTATACTCCTGGAGTCAGCCGTCCCGCATCGGCATCGCCGCTGGGTCCGCTGGGGCAGCCAGGGCTCCCGGGTGCGCCGGGGCCATGGGGTGCGGGGAGCCCGTTCCCAGCGGGGCCCACAGGGGGGCCAGGGGGGCCAGCCCCGCGGGGATGGACCCTTGTTGGGCCGCACCGCCGGTCCCCGGGGCCGCTCCGGGTGCCTCCTCATCGCCGTCTGCGTGGTTGGCCGCCTGGGCCGGGGGGCGCCGGGCGTAAGGGGCGTGCCACGGGGACCTCCGTGCCCTCCCTGTGAGGATTTTGGAGGCCGCCTCCTTGTCGGCCACCGGGGCTGCAGCGTGCACTGCGTGCCACGCCAGGTGTTCCAGCATTGCCCCGCTGGTGCAGTACTTGTCTGCACACAGGGGGCATTTCTTTGGTTCCGTGGCCCCTCGCACCGGGGGGAGCGGCACCGACTTTTGGATGGCGCCCTCCGTCGCTGGTTCGAAGGGCAGGTTGGCTAGTGGAACCGTGTGTGGCGCCAAAGCGCGGCCCGGGGCCGCCGCATCAAGGCTTGGTGTCGCGGGCGCGGGCCCGAGACTCTCGACGGCATCGCGCTGCGCGTCTGCTTGCAGCCATGCTTGCCAGTGCGTGGCGCCGATTTGGCGGTCGGGTTTGCCCCTCCATCGCAGATCGTGGAAGGCTTGTAGCCAGTGGTACACTGTGGGCGGGACCGCCAGCTGGAGCTCCAGGTCGGCGGGGTGCGCCGCTGCCGGCCACACTCCCGGCCTCGCTGCCCGGGCATTGTCCTTCAGCCGGACCTGGAGCAGGAGGGCGTGGTGTTCGCCCTCCCGTAGCGCATTGACGATCATGCGGGTACGGTCCGCCACGCGGACTAGGGCTTCGGGCCCCGGCAGGCGCTCGGGGTCGCAGACGACGATGTGCGCGTCCGCCGGGCTGAACATGCAGACCACCCACTGTGAGTTCTACTCTCCCCGTTGGGCCTCCGCTAGGGTAGCCGCCGAGCGGGCGTGCGTGATTGGCCCCGCGTGGAGGTCCGGGACATTCGTGGCCCTGATGGCGTCTCCCTGCCACGCGGCCCGCAGGTGCTCCTCCTGGTCGGAGCTGCAAACTAGTGCGGGGGGGTTGACCCATCCCGGTTCCTTCCTCTTGTTGGGGGCGCCGACGGTGTGTAGCAGGACTCCTAGCGGCAAGGGGTCTGCCGACATATAGTAGGCCTGGGTGGGCCCCTGCTGCCAGTCGACATGGGGCAGGGGCGGGAATGCCCCTTGCCTGGCGGTGCTGTGCCAGACAGTCCAGCGGCCCCTGGTCAGGACGTGCGCCTGGTACCCTCCGGCGTGGCCGTGTAGGATGGCCTGGTAGCCTGCCGTCTGCATCACCAGTGCCTCCCCCTGCTGAGGCCCGGGAGGGGCTTTGCCGCCGCCTGCATCCCTGACGCGGTTGCGCCCGCGGAGTGTGGCGTGCCACGGCTGGGGTGCATCTCGCTGCGGCCCTCGTATGTTTCCCGCGATCTGCGCCGGGCCGTGGTGGTGGACGAAACTCTCCCCGCCGTCTGCCAGCAGCGCCGCCGCGACGACGTATAGCTGCTCCGCCGTGAGGGGTGCCGTCGGCGTGTGCGTTGCAGCACGCTTGCGGGGCTGCGTGTCTCGGTAGGGGACGTGGGGCAGCAGCTGTGCTGGCCACGCCGCCACGGGACCCATGGTGACGGCCGCGACCGCGGACTCCAGCGCCGTGCGGTCCGCTGGCCTGTACTGCCTGAGCCCCGGGGTATCTCGGGCGAGGGGCCTGCAGGCCGCCGTCCAGGCCACCGCTCCGCAGTTCGTGCAGTCCGGTTCGGCCCCATCCGCGCCGTTGCTTCCCCTTTGCTGTACCGTGGTGGCCGCGTCGAGCGGGGGGCCCTGCTGCAGCGCATCCGGGCCCTGCTCCGGCGGGAGGGCGGGCGGGGCCGGCTGCGGGAAGCTCTGCGCGCCCCGGCGCTCCGGGTGCGTGTGGTACGGGTTTTGCCGGCGGTGCTCCGGGGCCGCCCGGGGTAGGAAGAGGAGTTGGTGTAGGTACCAGTGGCCTTGTGCGGTGGACGGGTTGCGGAGCGTTAGCCACTGTTCCACCACGCCCCCCGGGTGCGTGGCCTTGCCGCGGCGCTGCAAACCCAGGCGGCCCGGGCGGTTGGACGTGCCCGCGGGCGGGATGTGGGTATGCGGGTAGAGAACCCGCAGCGGTTCCAGCGCCAGGTCTAGCACCTCGTCGGTGAGCTGCTCCGTGAGGGCCGACGCCCTGTGCAGGGTGTGGCGGACCCCGGGTGTGGGAACCGTGAGCTGTTCCAGCACCGGCGCCGGCGGGTACCGTGCACCCGGGTTCCTTAGCCACTCCCTGGTGTGGCCCAGCATGGCCCACCATACGTCCCTCGTAAGGGCGTGTTGGGGGGTCAAGGAGGGGACCGCCCGTAGGAGGCGGTGGCACGCCGGCGGCGATCGCATGGATTGCGGGGCGGCCGCAGCGATCCACCTGCACGCCGTGCCGGGCACGATGGCCCCCCATTCCACGGTCCCCATGCCCTCGGCGTGGAGTAGCGCCTGGCCCTGGACCAGGGGGAAATAGGGGCTCGGGCGCCCGCCTTCTTCCCTCCACCGTACCCAGGCCGCCCCCGCCTGTAGGCTGCGGAGCAGGGCTACGCCGGGGAGGAGCGGCTGCGGGAAAGCCCCCTGGACGGACTGGGTGGCATGGGCCAGGGTGCCCACGGGCAAATACCAAAATGGGAGGACCCAGGGGCCCGGCAGCGGTTGCGCCCCCCCTGCGTCCCACCGCCACTCGGAGTCTGGCGGGGCGGCCGGGACCGTGCCCGTCTGCAGGAAGTGGCGTGCCCTCTTGTCGGGGTGCCGCTGGAGGGTTGCCGCAAGGCTGAACCCCTCTGCCGCGGGTGCCACTGGAAGGCCGCCCTGGGGCCTACGCCAGGGGAAATCCTGGTCGGTTCGCCGGGTGTGGAGGTCCCGAGCGATTTCCTCCGCGGTTCTTGTGGGGGCGTCCTCCGGTGCCAGGTGCCACATGACGGCGAGCACCGCCCATGTGGAGAAGGGCCACGCCCGTGGGGGGGTGTACAGCTGGATGGTCCACTGTGGGCGCGCCTGCCGCACGCGAGATGCGTGGAGCACCCGTCGGACCATGTCCGCCGCCAGGACCAGCACCATTCCCGAGGGCTCCACGATGATCCCCTCCGCGGGTCCGCCGTGGCGGCCCCGGGTGTGCAAGGCCACTTCCGCTTGGCCCGTGTGGGCGACTCGGTCGACGGCCTCCTGGATGTTCACGCTGCCGCGCGCGGTCGCATCCAGGATCCAGCCCTGCGCCACCCCGTAGCGCAGGGCGGCGCGTGCGGCCGCGTGTCCCACCGCGGGCAGCGCTCCGTCATCGGGGCCGGGCTGGGGGTGCTGCTTGGGGCACCAGCCTTCGCCGGTGCAGTGGCCCCGTTTCCAGGCGGGGCAGAGGGTGGGCACGCTGCCCGCCGGCGGCGCAGGTTCCGCGGGCGCACTGCCCGTGGAGCGCTCCGGGATTTCCTCCAGGTCGGAGTCTGCGCCCGCGTCCCCTTGTGGGGGGTCTCCTTCGCCGCCTCTGAGTCCCAGCGCCCTGATGAACTCGTGTGCTGCGTCCAGCGTCGGAGATCGGGGGCGTGTTTTGCGTGGGGCCGCGGGTTCCGCCATTGTTGTGTCGGTGTGCCTAAGAGCAGGGGATGGGGTGCGGATTTCCCGTGGCTGGTGTACGTGCTGTGCGCGCTGCGGGGCGTGGGTTGGGGAGCTCGTACGCTGGTTCCGCGGGCCGGCGTTCGTGTGTGCGTGTCGGCATTAGGTGCTCTCCCTCCGCTGTCCGTGGTGACCCCGTTGCGAGGCGCGTCCCAGGCCAGGCGCTCTCTCTCCTCCGGCTGCCGTCCTCCTCGGGGCTGCCGGGGCCCGCTGTCCACGTGCTGTGGGCATGAGTGTGCGGGTATGGGGCCCAGCACTGTCCCCGTGGCTTGTATGCCCTGTGAGGGGCGTCCGGTGTCAGGCGCCGTCCCTCCCCCGGCTGCCCGTCCTCGGGGGCGGGCAGCCGGGGTTCCGCGGGCCGTGTGTCCCGGGTGCGGTTGTTGCGGGCATGGGGGCCCAGCACCGGCCCCATAGCGTGCGCCCTTGCGGGCCGGCGTTGCGCGCTGTGGGGGTGGCGGAAGGGCGTCCCCGGGGGGGGGGGACCGTTCGCCGTCGTGAGGGGCGTCTGAGGTCAGGCGCCCCCCCCCCGACCGCCCGCCCTCCGGGCGGGCTGTCGGGGTCCGCCACTGTGCCGTGGGTGCAGTGCAACTCTTCTAACTTGAAATCTATTGACCCAAAGCGGCATGCACGTCTCAACCACAAACTGCAAAGCAAATACCCCAGTTTCCGAATGCAAGTCCAGGACTCCAAAGTAGCGAAGCTGAAATTGTCATAGTCCTATCATAGGGTCTTTGAACAACAACAAGCATACTAAACACTGAAATCTGAACTATCACCGTAGCTCAAACTAACGATGTCGGATCATTAACTATACTCTGAAATCGACATTCCCATATCCCAAATCCCAGATCTCGATCTAAATCTCGACTTACAATTGACTATTGCTCAGCGCGCGTGTCCCTCTTAGTGTGCACGTGCTCCGGACGGCGCCTGTTACCAAACCCATAATCCCATCCCAATAGGTCAAGAGGTCACGAGGTTAAGGGTTAATTAGCCAACTCTTTCTTGGTCTATCGCACTCCCCTCACAAAATATTACTTGGGTTGAAAAAGGGGAGTGGGGATAACCCGAGTAATGTTTGATAAAAAATGTAATGGAACAAGGAAAGAGAAGGCTTTATGCATTGTATCCCCACAAGCTCTACATACATGCTAGGCTAAGATGGGGGAGGGTGGGGGGGGGGGGGGGCTGGCTGGCTGGCAGGGTGGCTGATTTCATGGGTCCGACCAGGAATGTCACCAAAAATCCAGAACGGATCAAAAATCAGTTTCGTAAAATTCTGGTGGCCCCTTGAGACCCAAAGCAAATTGTGGAACCATTTTCAGGTCCACTGTAGCCACCTACGCCCGTGGGTAGCCCCCACAAGTTCACCTACTCAATCTGTACCTAAGCAGGAAAAAACTGGGAGGGGGGGTCACTTGTACTCCAACCACCCATCACCAAGCAACGCCACAACCGCCAAAACACGTCGGAGGGCCGGAGCTAGGTTATGAGTGAGCGACTTATCACGGTAAAGGGAGGTGGGGAGGGGGGGGGGGGGAACCCGTTTCGGGGGAGGTGGGATGGTAGGTTGTGAGGTAAGGCAAAAGGATGGTTAGCACATGCAAGGTCACCATAGGGAAAGGAGGCTAACCAACCTTGTATCTTGCATTTGGACTCCCGGACGCGCCACGACCCAATGGGGGTCGGTGCCTTGCGCCCGGAGCCCACCTTAGTATGGAGGGGGGGGGGGGGGGGCACATGGCACATAGCCATGTTAGCAAAGGGCCATTCCCAAATTCCTTAACAAAGAAAAAAGAGCTCATTAAACAAAAGCGGCGCATGTGAAACACGAAAATTCAAAAATAATCGTCTTGGGAGAGAAAATATCGTTAACTAGCGTTACTCTATCGTTCAATTGAAATAGCCCAACAAAAAAATGAAAAAGATTGGACCCTTAGGGCTTGAGGTAAACGAAAAATTGTGTCTACCCACAACCCTCTCGCTTCAACTATCCCACAAAGCCCAAACCGTCGTGCCAAATCACCAACACGTCAAAACACGGCACTTGAATTGCGGACATAGGTGTGTGATGTTAGTTTGGCCGGGGGGTAGCGAGGGGGGGGCTGGTCATGAACCATGTTCCTCTGTGGAGGGGAGAAAAATTACCAATACCACACTACAACGCCACTAATAAACAACAACAAATGAGATAGGAGGATGTATGTCCAAACGTTTTATACCAGATAAAACTAACCATTGGCTTCACCTTTCATCTAGGGCTCACGTTTCGTATAACTATGCCCACACACATGTAACATGCGTTGCATGTCTAGTTACTGACACAACCGCCAAGCGGGCAAGTCCACTAGCTTAAATACCTTCAAACGAAAACAACCATGAAGGCATCAGAATTCACATAGTGCTACCTCCGAAAAATTAGCTCTTCACAACCATCCTAAGGGAAAGGGAGGGAGTAGGGGTAGGGGAGTAGGGGGGGTTGATTCCACACCCCAAGCAACGCCTCTCCTTTTGGCGCTACGCGCCTCGTGGGCCGGAGCTTGACGGTAGGCGTGGAGCCAGGATGCAAAGAAAATGCGGGGGAAGGGGTGTGTTATGCCCTCGACCAACTTCACAAACATGGATCGGTAAGCCCATCCCAAGGCAATGGAGGATTAGAGAAGAAGGTCATCCCGAGAACATGGTATGAGCGGGCCCCTTGACGCGCCACGGCCCAAAGAGGCCGGTGCCTTGCGTCCGGGTACCCGACGCAACCGGAGGATACAAGGCAATTGACAAACCCGCACGACAATGGAACTCTCCATACCTCAACGGATTGAAAATAGAGGGTATGGGGGGGGGGGGGGGGCAAGGTGTGCACTTGCTACTTGATACGAAAAACCGGGGGCAGGGTGGCGCTGGGAGGAAACCACGATGGGACGGCCACGCCTATGCCACCCCCGACTCCCATTGTAGGCCATTGAACCCACAAGAGTATGGCGGACCACCCTGGTAGAGCAATAACCTATGCCCATTTCAGCCACCAACACTACAAGGCGTCACAGCCCACCATGTAGCGTCACCGAGGGAAGGGGGTTGGGGGATGGGTGGATCTACTTTTTTCGCTCCCCACACCATAAGCAACCCCACAACAAATCCCCAACAAACGGCAGCACGCAAGACCCCACCATAGCACTTATCAAATTCAAATCTGTATGTCTATGTCGGGGGAATTGATGGTGGGGGGGGGGGGGTGACGTATTCCAATGGATGTAGTGACACACCACAAACGTGAAAAAAAACGACGGACCACTACTCAAGGTTGGTTCCCATGCCCCCATCGGCACATCACTACGTGAGGTTCCCAGCACAATCCCCAACCAGGAATCTAACCTGGACCTTCGGTTCAACACCGACGTACTACAAGCATTATACCATCGGGGAAACAAGGTGCCAGGCAACAACCTAAAAAGTCCAAACAGACGGGACTATGCCCAGTCAGTCCAAACGACACGGCACTATGTGGAGTATGCGGGTCATCACCCCGGACTCACACTGGATGATGATGGGCCCCCCAAGCGACAGTCGGTGCTCAGGCGCATGTCGCAATGCAGCAAACCCTTACAACGATTTCGGGGGGGTTACACTTCGGGGTGGACGAGGCCCCCTTCCTTACGGGCTGAATCTAATGGCAGCCAATGTGACATGGAAACAATCCTTGACACTCACGACACTCACGACACGTCATGAATTCACCGCACTGCACGGAACTCACCACACTTACTGCACGGATAAACAAATTGCCAATTAATTAATGACTGCACAAGCGTCGCACCGTAAAATTGTGGTGGAAGATGGTGTAAAATTGCTCGAAAAGAGAAAAGAGAAGAGAGAAGCCATTCACTCAAAGGTGATATCATGCAAACACATGGGGTCATAAATGCACACCATTTGTGAATCACGTGTATTGTGTGTGACCATGCGGGGTGGGGAGGGGTAGAACAACCAAAACACAAACCATGTCAGGTCTCCGGCCTGCACCTAAGTGGAATGGTTACCTCTATTACAGCACCGGCGCTTCACAGCGCCTCCCCTCACTTACCCTGCCCTACAGGGGGAGAACCGGGGATACTAAGCCGGGATTTACCTGGCCCACTGACACCAGGGAATTTGTGATTGAATATTCAAAGTGCGGGAAGAGGGGGAGATACCGAAAACGAAATTACAAAACATACTGGCTTTTGGGCCCACCCCTAGGATTGATAAATTACGGTAATTTAAGGTTTTTAAATTACGGGCCGTAACTTACGCCGTAACTTACGCCGTAACTTACAAAAATTACGTAATTTATGGTCCGGACCAAGGTTTTACGCCAAAAGCATGTAATTTTGCCAAAAATTGTACTTTTCCCGCTTTTGTAGGGGGGGTGAGGGGTGGGGGAGTTGTTGGCAACTTTTGTGGGGCCCCCATGGGCGAGCCACAACCTTCCACCTTCCCAAGTGGAGTATCTAGAGGAGTATCCACGGGTAGGGCATCTTCGACCTCCTCAGGTTGAGTGTGTTTGTCCCTCCAATGTTGAAGCATCCGGTTTTGGTTCGCAGCCTTGCGGTAGTCACAACCAGGGTGCTTGCATTGAACCGTTTTGGGTGTCTTCCGGCCCATCATCTTTGAACTCAACAATGGTGTATTCATCCCAAATAGCCCCTTTAGTCTTCATGTGTGTGAAAAGAGGCCTATGGAGAAGGGGTGGCGAAAAATTCGGGCGGGGCGTAACTTACGGCCCGTAATTTAGGATCGCCGTAACTTACGTAATTTACGGCCGTAACTTAAGTCGTAACTTACGTTTGTAACTTACGTTGCAATCCTACCCACCCCTGGGTGTCACCGCACCTCTGATAATGGTGCCAGCCCAATTTTAGGGCCCCTCCTCATCCCCAACACCTAAGGGAAGAACCGGAGGCACTAAGATAACCCGGGGGTACCCACCAACACTACGTTTATGGGAAAAGAACAAAGTCAGGGTCGCATGTCGCGTCCCGAAGGTCGGGGGTAAAACTAGGTACCCCTTTGTCCCCGAAAATGTCCCCTTTCCCAAAGAAAATGAACGGAGGCAGTAAATTGACCCGGGGGTATCCACCAATACTAAGTGTTGACTCCGACGCATTGACATACGGGGAGGGTGGAGTAGCTGTGGTGACGGTTGAGGGGAGAAAAGGCAATATTCCTTTGTACTTCCACACCCAGAGCGACGCCGCTGCCGGAAGTGACCCGGCGGGCCGGGGCCCGGGGTGTGGAGATGTGGTTTATTGAAGAACTCAAAGAAATAAGGGGGGTTGAAGTTGGTGTGTCGTTTAATTGTGCAATTTGTTCAGTTGGTTTGATGAAACAAATTGAAAATCATGGTGTGTTTGTTGGTGTCTTGTGATTTGTTTAAAAGTTGGAGAAGACGGGGGGGGGGGGCTCTCAAGCGCCCATTGCAAGCGTTCACTTGAAGAGCGCCTTTGAAGCGCCCACTTGGGGAGCGCAACTCAAGTGCCCACTGCAAGCGCCCACTTGAGGAGCGCTTTTGAAGCGCCCACTTGGGGAGCGCAACTCAAGCGCCCATTGCAAGCGCCCACGTGAAGAGCGCCTTGGAAGCGCCCACTGCAAGCGCCCACTTGGGGAGCGCATCTCAAGCGCCCACTGCAAGCGCCCACCGGAAGAGCGCCTTTGAAGCACCCACTGCAAGCGCTCACATGAAGAGCGCCTTTGAAGCGCCCACTTGGCAAGCGCAACTCAAGCGCCCAATGCAAGCGCCTACGTGAAGAGCGCCCAACACATGGCACTCACAAGGCGCCTCGGAGGGTTATGCTTCACAAATCAAACATACAAAGCAAGGGAAAAAGTATGGTTGGCAACCCCGATTAGCCCCGTGTGACCCAACCAAGTGAGGGTGGGGTTTGTTTTGAGGTCAGTCAAAATCAAGTTTTACCCCACCACCCAATAACACCACGAGTGGTGTGGGGGTTTAAAGGAAGGATCGAGATATCATATAATAAAACATGTCAAAAAAAATCCAATCTTAAGTGTCTTCTCCTTTTTGCAAACCATGTTGTGCCTAAATAAATTGTCAAGTCCCCATAGGGCCACCAATAGAAGCAAAAAAAACTCAAAAATGAAACAAGGGTGGCTCTTCTCACTTAAAGTGAGACCAACTAAAGCCCAAGACAAGGGACTTGTATTTTGCAAAAAGCAAAAAAAAATTACTCCTTATTTGAAAACCGCCACCCAAATACCAAAAGGCTTGTCTGAGCAAAAAAATGAACTCCCCACTTGAAAGTGCAAACCCAAAAGATATTCAAAAAGAAAATAAGCCCAAGTGTTTATGGACAAAAATAAGCCCAACAAAGTTCAAAAAGTGGGTGTGTGACTTGCAAGCCACTTAGATGCAAGTTGCATCTAAGCTCATTTGATCAAGGGTTGGGGGGAAAGGGGTTGCAAAAAGCACCACCCACCCCCAAAAGGTCCATATTGCCTAGGGACACACCTTAAAACCCAACAAACAAAGTCGACACCAAAGGCGAGGAAAGTCGACTTCAAAGTCGACACCAAAGGTGAGGAAAGTCGACTTCAAAGTCGACACCAAAGGCGACCAAAGTCGACTTCAAAGTCGACACCAAAGGCCACCAAAGTCGACTTCATAGTCCACAACAAAGGCGACGAAAGTCGACTTCAATGTCGACAGTGTGGGGCGAGTGTGTGTGGGTGTCGAATGGCGTGCAAAGTGTGTGTCGAGTGTGTGTGGGTGTCGAATGGTGTCGAAAGCGTGTTTTGAAAGTGTGGGTGGTCTAAATGGTTTCGAAAACGTGTTTCGAAAGTGTGTGTGGCAGGTTCCTGGACCAGTGTGTGGAATCGTGTCGAATGTGTGTGTCCAATTGTGTTGTAAGGGTGTGATGAAGGTTGGTGTGTGTGGCATTGTGTTGAACGTGTGTGTATTCAATTGGTGAAGGGCACATAAAAAGACAAAACCAGACCTTCACATGAACTAGCCCATTTATCTGCTTTGGGGCTAAAGGCGCCTATTGCAGGCACACCCTCCTCCACAGTGCCCAAAGGCCTTTCCTGAGCGCTTTTCAAGCACCCCACAACAAAGACCATGGGCGCCTTTCAAATTGCTGAGCGCCCCCACAGAGGCACACTCATGCATTGCTTTACCAGAAAAAAGCCACTTGAAGCGCCCACTTGATTAGCAGCAATGTGGACGCTCCACAAAGGCACCAGAAGGCACCAGAAGAGCCGCGGTGCCACATAATGGAGACGCCAAGAGAGCCGCGGCGCAAAGAATTGATTGAATATTGGCGCCCAAGCTCGCAAAGGCGCCACACGACGGAGAGAGCCTCGGCGCCACAAATGCTCCACTTGACCAAGGCTCCCTTTTTGATAAACGGCACCTTTCTTTGAGCCCACGCGCCACAAATGAAGGCACCTACCCATGAGAGGCGCCCAAAGCGCCCCTTGTGAGAGATTTGCATAATGAGAGGCACCAAGCACAATGGAAGACGCCACGAGAGAACCAAAGCGCCCATTTGGGGCAAAGGCGCCACGAATGAAGGACGCTGCTCTCCATAGCGAAGGCACTCGCAAACCACCCTGTTTTCGTTTATGAATTAAACGAATGCAGAATGGCACATGCACACACAAATAGCTTCATTCAAAGCCCGAAAGGGAAACCACCTAGGACGACTTATTGAGAATGCGTCCACTTGAAGCTGTTCTACCTTCAGCGTGACCTAGGAGGTCTTATGGAGAATGCCTCCCCCCAGAAAATGTTCCCACATGATCGAGACGTCGAAAGCCATAGGAAATGACAATTTTGCAACTCTTCTACCTTGAAGTCTATTGACCCAAAGCGGCATGCACGTCTCAACCACAAACTGCAAAGCAAATACCCCAGTCTCCGAATGCAAGTACAGGACTCCAAAGTAGCGAAGCTGAAATTGTCATAGTCCTATCATAGGGTCTTTGAACAACAACAAGCATACTAAACACTGAAATCTGAACTATCACCGTAGCTCAAACTAACGATGTCGGATCATTAACTATACTCTGAAATCGACATTCCCATATCCCAAATCCCAGATCTCGATCTAAATCTCGACTTACAATTAACTATTGCTCAGCGCGCGCGTCCCTCTAAGTGTGCACGTGCTCCGGACGGCGCCCGTTACCAAACCCATAATCCCATCCCAATAGGTCAAGAGGTCACGAGGTTAAGGGTTAATTAGCCAACTCTTTCTTGGTCTATTGCATGCGGTTGTGCGGGTGTGGGGGCCCAGCACTGTCCCCTTGGCTTGCACGCCCTTTCGGGGCTGTGTGCCGCGGGGGTGGTGGGGGGCCGCCGTTCCCTGGGGGCCTGCCACCGTTGTGATGGGCGTCTGGTGTCCCTGAGCGCTGTCCCTCCTCCGGTTGCCTGCCCTCTGGTGCGGGCAGCCGGGGTTCCGCGACCCGTATGCCCCAGGTGCGGTCGGTGCGGGCGTGGGGACCCGGCACCGGCCCCACAGCGCGCGCCCTTGCGAGCTGGCGTGGCGCACTGTAGGGATGGCGGAAGGGCGTCCCCGGGGGGGTGCCTTTACCGTTGTGACGGGCGTCTGCGGCCAGGCGCTCCCCCTCTCCCGACTGCCCGCCCTCCGGGCGGGCTGTCGGGGTCCGTCAACCACGTGCCGTGGGCGCGGGTGTGCGGGTGTGGGGGCCCGGCACTGTCCCCTTGGCCTGCATGCCCTGTGGGGCCTGCGTACCGCGCGGGTGGTGGGGGGCCGTCCCCGAGGGGGGGTGGCCTGCCACCGTTGTGAGGGGCGTCTGGTGTCAGGCGCCGTCCCTCTCCCAGCCGCCCGTCCTCTGGGGCGGGCAGTCGGGGTTCCGAGACCGGTGTGCCCCGGGTGCGGTCGGTGCGGGCGTGGGGACCCAGCACCGGCTCCATTGCGTCCGCCCTTGCGGGCCGGCGTTGCTCGCTGTGGGGGTGGCGGAGGGGCGTCCTCTAGGGGGGTGCCTTCCACTGTTGTGAGGGGCGTCTGAGGTCAGGCGCTCCCCCTCCCCCAACTGCCCGCCGTCCGGGCGGGCTGTCGGGGTCCGCCACCCACGTGCTATGGGCGCAAGTGTGCGGGTGTGGGGCCCAGCACTGTTCCCTTGGCTTGCGCGCCCTGTGGGGGCTGCGTGCCGCGGGGGTGGTGGGGGGCCGTCCCCGGGGGGGGTGGCCCGCCACCGTTGTGAGGGGCGTCTGGTGTCAGGCGCTGTCCCTCCCCCGGCCGCCCGTCCTCTGGGGCGGGCAGCCAGGGTTCCGCGACCCGTGTGTCCCGGGTGCGGTCGGTGCGGGCGTGGGGACCCAGCACCGGCCCCACGGCGCGCTCCCTTGCGGGCCGGCGTTGCGCGCCGTGGGGCTTGCGGAAGGGCGTCCCCGGGGGGGGTGCTGTTCGCTGTTGTGAGGGGCGTGTGGGGTCAGGCGCTCCCCCTCCCCCGGCTGCCCGCCCTCTGGGCTGGCTGTCGGGGTCCGCTACCCACATGCTGTTGGCGCGGGTGTGCGGGCGTGGGGGCCTGCACCGGCCCCGTGGCCCGCGTGCCCTGTGGGGGGCTGCGCGCCACGGGGATGGCGGGGGGCATCGGGGTTCAGGCGCCCCCTCTTCCCTGCTGCCCGCCCTCTGGGCGGGCTGCCGGGGCCCGCTGGCCACGTGCTGGGGGCGCGGGTGTGGGTGGGTGCGGTGTGTGTGGTGTCCGTGCGGTGCGTGTCGTGGTGCTTTCTCCTGTCCCTCTGGTGCTCCCCTCTCCGGTGCTTCGGTGCGGTGTGGTGCCCGCAATGTGCCGTGTGCCTGCCGTGCTCCCTTCCCTGCGCGCGTCCCTTGCTCGGATGTTGGCTACCCCTTGTTTCTTGCGTGGCTTCGTCGGTCTTTACCCTTTCCTCTGCTCGCCCTTCTCCCTGGCGTGCACTTTTTCCCTGCCTCCGCCCTGGTGTGTGTCTCTGTCTTTTTCTTCGCCGGCTCGTCCTTCTGTCTCGTTGCGCCCTGTGAGGCAAAGGAAAGATGGGGGTATGTGGGCCTTCGGCGGCTCGTTGCAGTCGTCGTGCAACGTTGGCACCTTGTTCGTTGCGGCGTCGCGGCGTATAACATACCTGCTCTCGCTCTTGTGTCTACGTGTGTGCGCACGCTCCTCCCTCTTCGCGCCATACCATGGTGTGCTTATGTCTCTCTCCCCGTACCCACACCTTTTCGTGTGTTGTTTGTCGCTCCCTATGCAAAAAGGGGCATGCGTGGGCGGGGGCCCTCTTTCCTTTTCCTCTCCCTGTTCCCTGGTTGGTCCCACACCTTTGTTGGTCTCGGTTGGTGGCGCGGGTCGGGCGAGCGTGGTGCATGTCATACTTGCACTTGCACCGCGGGCACATAACAAATATGGTGGTATCATGCCAATGCTTGTTCGAACCTTGCCTGACTGCAGCTCCATCTTTAGGAGTATTGACCAATACCCCGGCGCGCTTCCCGGGGCGCTTGACCTTGGTAGTGGAGCGCGGATCTGCAAATGGGTAGCGCTGGGGTTGAAATTCATCTCCAGCCCAATCCAAAATGTGGTGAAACGGCTGCAGGCCCAAAGAGAACCTTCCTTCCTTATACACTTGTGGGTGTATGGACGTCCTCTTGGTTGGCGGCCTCGACGTTCCCGTGAGGGCTGCCACCTTATGCCAATAAAGTTGACGCCTTTCCTTGTGATCCTTTGGATTCTCCCTTGGGCGCAACTCCATGCATTTTCCCGGAATCCTGGGAATCAAAACCTGATGCTAATAAATTAGAATTTGAACTGGAAGACTGTGTTTCAACTTGCTTAGCAAGCACCTGCAGGGTTTGCACTGTCTCCAAACTTTCCTCATCCCTAAGATAGCCATTCTGACCAATAAACTCGTCGGATGGCACGTCAGGGCCAACCGAGCCTTCATCGGTTGAGGGGCTCCACTCAGATTGTGAGTCCAGGGCAGCACAGTCCAGCTTAAGATCAGCAAGTTGCTGAGCCAATCTCTCTATTACAGCCTCTGGGATCTCACGAACTTTGGGACATTCATCTGGAGGCAATGTTTCTGGCACTGTCAAAATTTGGTCTATTAGAGACTCAATGCTCGTTCCTTGAGTCGCCCTACAACTATGTGACGCCCTTAAAGGAGGTGTATCCTGTTCTGGTAATTTAGGCCACACACCAGGGCCCAACTTCTGAAAATGCGCATGCAACACAATGGCTGACATTCTAGAAATGGCAAATAAGCAAATGGGAGAGAGCAAAGGACCATCCACATGTCCAATGACCTTAGGGAAAAGCCATCGGGAAGGGGCACCTCCACGTGATTTCTTCATTGGGAGGACAACACTATTGTTCAACGCCGTCAGTGACCCAACCAACATTCTTCCTATCAAACCCCTAACTTGTGGTATCGAACACTCCACGACACTCGGGCAAACCTGGGGAGGATTATTGTGTCCTTGCTCAAAAAAGTTCATCTCGGCACCTTCACCAGTTGCCAATTCATGAGAAGAAACACCCAAAAGTCGGTCATGCAAAGAAGAGGATTACTGCAACTCCTGTAGTTGCAACGAACTATGTGAAATATCAATGGTCACCAGCTCTTGATGCACCTCAGTGGCGTTCAAGTTCTTGTCATCCACGCAAGACATTGTAGCCGAGCCTTGCATAGGGCGGCACAACTGCTTGTCATGCTCCATCACATGGACCTCCCGCTCAAGCTCCCGGCTGCCCGCCGAGTGCAATGGTGTCCTTGTCTCCGGAGGAGGACATTTATAGTCAAATTCATCCCATGGGCCGCCTTGACAAAGCTCCTCCACCAAAGCAAAGCATCCCGGATCCGGTAGGACAACAAGTCCATACCGGGCAAAAAAAGGTAAACCAAGAATGGCTCGCAGGCCAACCGAGGCCACATAAGCCAAGCAATTGGCACGGCGCGCTATCACGACCTGGGAACCTCTTTGCACGGGCACAATGATATCGCTCCGGAACACATATTTCGCACCGGCTTCCAACTCCTTCCCACCAACTCCGAGTTGTCGGAACGGTTGGGTGGCCTCCTGCCGAAATCGTTCTGGGAATAATTCCCAACCAGCAACCAGAATCACCTCATTGCCGGTGTCCCCAAGCGATAGTGCCTCTACTCGTTCCGAGGTGCCTTTGTGAGGGATATATATCTCCGGAACGATGACGCCCTTCGGAAGCTTCTCGGCGTCCCCACTGATTTGAAGAACCAGACGCGTACAATATCCGTCATCCCATGCCGGGGCTTGGTTTACCCACATAATGGGGCATACAGTCCCCGGTGAGGGGCCCATATCCCTGCCAGCCTGGTCAATCTTCGTGGATTTCCAGCGTTGCTGGCAACTTTCTCAGTTGTGTCGCTTATCAAGCCGCCCCTCGGCCTTGGCTTTATCGCGCAACTCCGGATGGAGCGTCCAAAAATCCTCCGGCAGATGCAGCGTGCGCCCGCAGCCCTTGCAAGGCGGAAATTCCCACCTTTGTGTGGTCCCTGTCCTTTGCGACCTCCTTGCGCAGGGGGCTACGCTTGGCCGCCACTCCGAGTCCCCTTGGATTTGAGTTCGTCCTGGAGCCACTCGGGTGCTTTGTCAGGATGCAAGACCCAGCAATCCTCACGGCTATGTCTTCCCTTGCCACATGCCGGGGAGTTCGGGATGCAGCTCGCACCTGCGCCTGCTCGTCCTGACGTAGCCAGCACCTGGGCTTCAAAAATTTCTTGAATCTCCGCAATGCTCAACTCCGGGTCCGCTTGTTCTTGAGGCTTGAAGAGGGGAGGCGGCAACGCCAGCGGGAACCATGGGGCGCCTCTCCACGACCGAGTGGACCTACCTACCTACCTACCGCTTGTTCTTGATCTTGGCGACCTTCGGGATCCTCGGCTTTGTCCAGGTCCTGGACTCCTTCCATGCCCCGTACCCGGCCCGATCCATACTTGTTCCCGGTCCGTTGAGGAGGCACTTGGGGCTTGGGTTGCGGCGCTTCTGGGATGGCTTGCCCCAGCCTGTGCATGATGTGCCCCTTCTTGGTCGCCAATTTGTGGCGGGACATGAGGGGGTTCATCACAAAAATGATCATCTCAAGGTAGTTAAAGTCAAGCTGAACCTTGGTCTCCTCCTTGATGATTTCCTTGAGCAACCCATCCACCTTCATTGTCGCAATAAGATCAAGTAGTCGATCTTTTGCCTGCCGTTGCGTGATTCCGTCGCGAACACGGCGGCCCAAGGCGAGGAATGGTTCCAAAAAGGTAATGACCTCGCGTGGCGTTGGAGTTAGTGAAGACGGTTTGACCGTATGGAAGGCCTCCAAGATCACGTCGTTGTTCGCCTCCGTGAAGACTTTCTCCGTCATCTCCCTCAGCAAGTCTTAGTACTTGAATTGGTACCCATTCACCATTTCCTTGAGTGGGTTGGACCGGGAGGCGGGAGTAAGAGAAAGCAAAACTGCTCTCCTCATGGCGTCCATCAAACCGTATATCCCATCGCGCTCCCAAGCACGAAAATCTAAAAACCACTTAATGGCAGTGGTCCCACTTCCATCCCACCATGGGGCGACGGACATTCCTTGAAAGTCTGCCAAGGTTTACGGGTCCATCACCGGGGTTGCCAGCCTCCCATAGACCCCGGGAGGAATTAACCACGGATCCGTTCCTTCAAGTTGTGGCTCTTCCCAGTTGAACGGGGCGTCCAAAAGTTGCTCAGGGCAATTTTCATCAAACGCCATTGCCCGTAGAATTCCCAACGGCTTTTGTTTCGGAAGCCCAATCCCATCCTTGAGGGATACTTGTCGCTTGAACAACCGAAACACCGTCCGTGGCATGAACCAACCATCTCCGTCGGCCTCAAAGTAGCGGAGGTCCGACCCGGCGCAGTGCTTCCAATCAACCCCCATGCCAGGCGGGGTGTGTCCCTTGTGGGTGCGGGTCCCACTCCTTCCACCACGTGGGGCTCTACCCCGGAAACCCCGTTCATCCGACCTCATGGATGACAAGTCATCCTCGGCCGGGGGGAATCAGAAACGTTTTCTGGTTTGCTCTCACTTGTGTTTGTTCCTTGTATATGTTTTTGAAAAACCTTGCTGATTTTCCACAACTCAAAATGAAGTCCACACAGAGGTAATGTAGAGCAAGTGCAGGCACCGGATCAATCAAATCAGGATAAGTCCTGCCACAATCAAAACATGTGTAACAAAGAGGGGCTGCAGATAGACAAATGTAGATCTAAATACAAAGCTTCAATGGTTTATAAACAAAATAGAGGATTTTATGTGAAAACTGGCAAGACTTAGGCAACCAAGATAGCACCAAGCACTCCATGTGCATTCCTTTGGATGCAATGGAGTTGGTCAGGAATCTGGGGCAAAGGAGTTGGGCCAGACAGAGGATTTGGCTTGGCCAGCAGGGCCAAGCAACTGATTTCAGAAACAGTTACAAAGGAGACCACAATAAGTGGTAGAATCAATTGCGTATAGGGGTCTTGAGGTGGGGGACCACTAGGCTTAACCTACAAGGCCTTAGGCATGACGCGCCTACTTTATTTCGGTATAACCTCCATGAAGGAAGATACCTCTGCTCAGTTGAGTTGTAGGGGTGAACTTAATGGGGGGCTAGGGTTATAACCCTAGTTACTTTTCAGAGGGCGTACTTCAAACTTCAAAAGAAAGACAAAAATGATTAAGTTAGTCTCAACATCAACAAAAGACTTTTAAGGGGGGGCTCAGCCTGGATCAAGTCCCCCAAGAACGACATGGCAGTGACATTTTCTTACTCCCCTCTGGTGTAGTAGTTGATCAAGCTAATAGGACCAAGGAAAAACGCTCAAATTTTCCCCAAAATTACCTCAGAAAATGCATTAAACCAGCTAAAAACACCCTCATCAGTTCATAGAAGCCTATCACACTGCAGGTACCCTTGAAAAACAGTGTAACGTACGGTGAATGATGTCCCTTTGCTGGGGCATTCCTCAGAAGTCGTCGGCCTGTGGCGAAAACGTTTGGTAAAATTTTGGGTGTCTTGCGGTTTGAACGCAGGACTCCCTCCCTAGAGCACACATGCTTGCCCACTAGGGCACCATCGAACGCTCTAATTCGGACGGCAATCGCTGTATCAACAGCGTTTTAGTAATCATCCTGACCAAAGGCCAGGGCGGAGCAATACTCCCAATGGAGTGCACAAAAGTCCGGGAGCTGAAAAAAATTCAAAACGGAACCAACAGAGAGTGAATCCTGTGGTTTAGCGAAAGGGTTAGCGATTTAAGAAGTCAAAATGCTAAAAGTTGACGAAAAGACGTTGCAAATTGTCAATCTTAGGCCAAAACCTATAGTCGCAGACAAGCGCAACAGGAGCGGACTCCGAAAAGAGTGTTGCGCAAGCGTAAACGGCTCCAGAAAATGAAGGTATGAGCTGTAGTTTTTAAAGTTTTTAAAAGAAATTTTTGCACAGTTGCATCAAAGTTTTTATAAACTTTAGAAAAACGTATTGAACAGAAGCCCACACCACAGAGCAGGTGGACAACCCACCTCACAGGTATGTTGGTGTCATGTCACACGCATGCATGGCGTTCGTGTTGGTAATTTCGCTAAAACGCTAGGGTTGTCACCGTTGCGTTCGTTGGTGGTTTGGGCGTTCACTTTCCTTGCTCTGCACAGGTCAAAACGAAAATGAAAGCTATGTGTAACGAAATGGAGCACGCCGCGCGCACGTAGGGTTAGTGTATGCGCTGAGCTCGCGATGCATGCGCCTAATCTAGACATTCACACGGTGTTTGCCGCTTTCCCTGTGTCCCAATCCACTCTTCTCTTCGCTTCACAGGTCAAAAAGGAGAGTGCTTGCTCGTGTTTGTGTTGCCGTAGCGCTAAAATAGGGTTGCTCAGAACGCGTAGGCTCGTTTTGCGCTGTGTTGTTGTTCACCATCTCTGTCCTTCTTCTGCAGGAAACAAGGTAAGAAGGGCATGGATGACACACAATGCATTAATCGATTAGGGTTGTTTATAACTCGCCGTAGGGTTGTTTAAGTGCTCAGGGTTGTTTTGCGTTCGTGTTCCCTTCGGCATTCACATGATGCGTGGTGAGTAAGGTAGGTAAGCCCAGGTGGAGCTCACCTCCTGGTTGAGTCCCGCGCTGATTGGTTGTTGTCGGTGAATGGTTGGAGAAAAAACTTAGTCCATCGTCTCCCTTCCCTTCATACACACGATGCATTAAAGGGATATAGGCCACGCGCAGTGCACACGGTATAACTCTTGCTTAGGCTACCCAGGGCTCCGCCCTACGTTCTATAAGAGAACGGGCAGAGTCCTTAAGCTTGCTTGCTTGCGGCCTGGTTAGAGGACAGCGTATTCTAGGTCAGCCTGAGAAGCGTATGATACGTGGAGGCTGGCTTGGTTCCTCAGCCACTCACCAGGTCTCTTCCGCCTTTGCTTTACAGGTGGGAGAGGTCAGGGTGATTGGTACAGCAGCCGTTGCCTTTGGCGACTTTTTGCACTGTGCATCTCCTCAATCCCCGGGATGCTACGGGCTGTGTAAGCTTTCACAGCGGGCTTCTTTCCGTTAGTGTGATTTCTGGGTTATGCTTGTTATACCAGTCAGATAACTGAGCAGTTCTGACGTTTGGTTGTATAAACAATAGGATGTTTGGTTATATGAACAATATGATATTTGGTTGTATGAAAGATAGCAAATTGGAGAGAGCCTACCTGAGTGGATTTATAACGCCGTCGACCATTCAGAAAAGCCTGAGATGTGAAAATACCGTGGACCCGGTGTTATGTGGGAATCCTGTCGTTTGGGACTTCAGGTACGTCGTCACCTGCTTCTAGCTGTGCCTTTTTCGGGACTCCGCTTTCACATTGTCACCTACTGTTGGCTGTGCCGTTTTCGGGACTCTGTTTCCTTCTTCCCATGTGACTGAGTAGGGTATTGGAGGGAATCTCTGGTGCGGGACTCGGTTCTACCTTGTCTGCTTACCCGGGACTCGGCTTTTCCCTTGTCTATCCGGTTTTTTAATAAAAAAAAACAAGAAAAAAGGACAGCGGACATTGCACAAAGAGATGTCTGGTTGGGTCTACTTACAAAGTCTGAGAGCGAAACTGTGATCATATATATGATTATATATAGAGTGTTCAAAAGCAAAGTGAAAATATGCACTGTTTGAGAGGATGGCTAAGTCTCTGCCAAAAGGAACCACCTTTTTGTGTCGAAGTCAATAAACTAGCTGAGCAATGTGTGAAGGTGGCAGTAAAACCGCTGGTGGTGGTTGTCTGCAGCTAACTCTGACGCTGCAATCATCTGTTCGATCTGGATCTTCTGGCGTGTGACTGATTCTCCCCAGGTGGATGCGTATTGAAGCGGTACCCAGAACCCATGGCCCATGGCCCGGAGGCCTGTGAGCCGTCACTCCCGTGCGGAAGCCGTTGACACCGGCTGTCAGCGGGATATCCCTGTTCTCTAATCCGCGGCATTTGGAATCCGATCCTTAACCATTGAATCAATGTAGATTTACCATAACTTTATTGTCTTAGGCGATTTCCGGTCGGAAATCGGTGAAATACCCGATTTCTACCGCGGTTTCCAATTGTCGTGAAATCGCCGCAGTCGCGCCGCCTGTCGTCGCCTGTTCCGTGGACTGCATTAGATTATTCTGTAATACGATTTCTCTTGAGGTTAAGACTGAAACAGTCTTCGAGTGATCCGCAATTTTTTCCTTGATATAACGGATCGCGTCCCAGATTTTTCCCAGAAAATCTGGGCGACCGAAGGCGCTTTGAACCCCCAAGTGGAATAACAAGGGTTACGAGCGTTCAAGCGCCGAAGGGCGAACTAACGTGCCTCATAGGCACTGTGTATGAGGTTTTGCCCCCCATAGTCATAGGATGAGGCCAAGGGATCCCAACTCAATAGGCCCAAAGGGTTATTTATTTTGAGTGTTCTCCAAGAAGTGCGCTTTTTCACGTACTTGGCGTCCAAGTACGTGTAGAAGTATGTTGAGTTGGCGTTTGTCCCACCCTTGCTTGCCTCTACATCCGGGGCATATCACTTGTCTTCCCCGGATAGTGCATATATGATCTCCATATATATATTGGCAATATATTTGGCGTGCATGCTAAAATTCGGCTTTCCGAAAGGAGGTCGATTTTCGACCAAAGCACTTGCATGCGTGTTAAGGGACCAAAGTTACATTAGAATATAGGCATACTTTGATTCTGGGCCACTAGGTTGGGTGTAGAAGGCGTGGGTAGGGTTGTATGCCATTTTTGGTGTCATATCGCGTGCCCATTTGGCGGGTGCACCGTTCCGAGACAAACCCGCCAATGGACCCCATATCGCACGAGGCCCTTCATTGTACTCCCAACCAACACTCGCAAGCCTAACCTTCGTGAAGGGACGCTTGTGGAGCGCTCCCGAAGCGATGCGTTGCGAGCAAGGTGTGTTTTTTGCAATCTTCCATTTTTGCATGTGCCCACTTGGGAGGCAGCGCGCGCGACCTTCCAAAGCGCCCCAAGTGGAGCACATATGTGGAATCGAAGATCATTGGTGTCAAGTCATTGTGTTTAGAAGGATTGGTCGATTACTCAATCCAGGCCGAAGATATTATAATATATTTGTGCGCCTTTCAAGGCACTTTTGGGTGTTTTTTCGCCAATATTGCTGTTTTTTGCCCGTCATGATGTCAAGTGGCGACTGTGTATCTCAACGTTGCTCCCAATTGACATCATGACCCAAGTATGTTATGAGGGTTCATACTTCGGTGCCCAACATATCTTGAACCCGGCGAATAAATCCTCTTGGGCTTGGCGTACCGTGGCCGCCATGTTGGCGATTTGGGACCATCCCAAATCATGGGCTCACTTGGCGACCCTGCCATTCTCGAAACCCGAGGAGTTGGGCGACGCCCAAAAAATATGTTGGACACATATGACTTGATACCAATCCTATGGCACACTCCGGTCCAAGTCGGGCATGTGCCCCATTTGCCCCAACCATGAGTGTGCGCATTTTCGGCCATTTTGGGCAATTTTCCACATTTTCTGCCCGCCGTGCACCATGTTCAGCACCCTCGTGCACGCCGGACTCATGGACCAATGGACCATATATGACATGGGTGTTATGGACATTGGTCCCCATGGTTCACACACCACGTGGGCGAAGCGGAGCAACCTTCGTTAGGGTGCTAGCCCAAAGTGAGTGTGGGCAATTTTGCCATTTTGGCATTTGTGGACCCAATTGGGATTGTCACCACGCCGAGTGGCATGAAGATCTTTGAAAGCCAAAGGCATGGGAGTCTCTGTTGGACTCCCGGTGGATGGCGTATGGAATGGCGGATCTGATCTCCAAGCCGGCGTGGAGATATACTATTGGGAGCACCCCCGAATTTTGGCTCATTTCGAGCCGCCAAAATGCCCCCCTTTTGGGACCCCAATTTCACCCCCCGTGTGGTCAATTGGCGGCCCCATATCTCTATGCCCACGGGGAGCCGGGACCTAATTTCAGGTTGTACACTCAGCTGGAAGTCCTAGGTCCTGCCTCCTATCCTGTGAGCTATTGGCCTTGCCCTGGCAGGGCAAGCCACGCGTGAAAATGATGCCAATTTTGGTGATTTTGGCATCATGACCCCACTTGACGAACCCGTGGTGCCCTGATGCCGGGACCTCAGAGGGAACCAGGTTGGGTGAGGGCTCCAGAAATTTCATACTCGAAAAGCATAGGTTCAGTTGCCTCGTCCCTACCTCTGGCGGGTCCGGACGAGGGGTCAATTTTGGAGATTTTTGAGCTAATATCAGTTTGGGCTGAAACAGCCCATTTTCAGCTACCAACTCCTAGGGGATAATGGCGGGGCCATATCTCTAGCTCAGAGAGGAGTTAAGACCTGCCGTTGAGGGAGCATAGAGAGCCACTGTCGGTTGGACTTGGAGCCCCTTGGTTTCCAGGAACTCGCCTGTGGCTGGGCGGAACACCCTCCCCCATGGGCAGGGTTTCAGGGTCCGGACTGAGCAGGGCATGGGGTGTGTTTGAGCCCCCTCCCCCACCAGCCACTGGGAGGGTCGGACCTGGGATTGGGATATGAGTTTGGACTGAGTGTCTATTGTCCTGTGATGCCCTTACCCCAGTCCAGTCTTAACCCCATGTGTACATATCCTGATGTGTTGCTGTACATACTTTTGTTCCCTTGTTTCAGAGTGGCAGGGATCCTGAAACGCTTTGTCTCATGACACGAGCGTAATGATGCCCCCGTGAGCGCAGTGCTTTGCCTGCCTGCTTGCCTGTGCGTGTCACCGCAGCGTCCCGTGGCCAGGCCCCCCACGGGAACGCGTCAAAAGCGTTTCACCGCCGCAGGTTTACCCATTCCTCGCGTGCCACTCGGGGCCACCAACCCCGAGCAGCGCGGCGCAGCAGCTCGCAGCTCGCAGCTCGCAGCGCAGCGCAGCGGTCCGCAGCGCCGCCCAGAGCATCGCCCTGAGCGACCACGGAAGCGCCGTGACCGTGAAGGAGGTGGACTGACCAGGACTCCCTCATCAGCGAGTCCTATCGGCCGACCAGCAAGGCCGCACACCCAGTCGCGTCAACCACTTCCACAACCACCGGCCGACCAGCACCGGCCGCACTCCCAGTCCAGTGCTACATCACCCACCTCAACAACCACCCCAGGACCACTCCATCGAGACCACCGATGGTGAACTGGGACGAGGCGGGCAAGACCTGGCCGCAGCCCCACCCCCATGCGGCGCGCCTACTGCGTGGGTTGCTGTGGGGGCAGCAGTACCGCCACAGCAATCCCCAGTGCGAAGGCGGCATGCCCGGGAGCTTCGGGCTCCGCGAGGACATGGGCGAGGACCGCCTGCGGGCAGTGGAGGAATGGCTGCGGGCGGAAAGGTATGAGTACCGCTTCCGCCGCAAGCGCTGGAGGACCTGTGAAGCCGGTTCGGACCCCCGTGGCCATCTTGGGGTCAATTGGGGTGTGTATCTATGTGCCGGCAAGCCGCCATTGGCTGATATCATACTCTCCCATCCACCTGAACTAACCCGATGTGATAGTGTGATAGGTTTGGCAATTCCGGCTACGAGCGGCCATATTCAGTACCGAGGCGCCGCCAGCTGAGATTTATATATCAGAATATCAGGAATCCACAGGGTTTTATTATCATGATGTTTCCGTAATTTTTCAGCCTTTCGTTCTGATGGTCAATGTATCGGCGTCCGTCAGTTGGCTCGCTATTTTGCGTTAACCGATTGGTTAACTGTTATTTCCAGATATTTTGGCGGATACTCCGTTGAAGGGTCAGATTTTATCAGCAAAGGGTTCGTTGCTTCCGCAATTTTCTAAATAAGCACTCGAAATTTTAATCTGAATTTTTCGCGATGTCGAAATCAGATTTTCGACTTCGACATCGCCGCACTTGATTTGGACTTCTTCGAGTGGTCGTACGCCTTTCCCTATGCCCGAATCAGGTTTCCCTTATACTTGCCACCCATTTGACTTGGAGATATAAGGGAAACAAACGCAAAACGTGGGACCACTTTGAAGGATCATATCTACGCGCGAGTGTGAGAAACGAGAATAAGGAAGGTTGGGTTGCAAGCGCCTTAGTCTCAACTTAATTTAGGAAGCATCAAACGCCTTTCGTGTGTACACATGCCCGGTGTAGCAAGGGATAATGGTCAAGAGGGTATAAAGTGATATATAACTCTTGGACCGTGCAACCGAATATTTTAATGCGACTTTCGAGTGTACCGCATGAGTGTTGGGGTTGCATAGACACTTTCCTTGGGTTCCTACGCATTTTTAACGTGAAGTGATGTCCATGGAGGGACATGGCATATCATTGTGGGAGCCACTTTTGAGGGTATGTTTTATATGCATGGTATATGTCTTGATATGCTCACGCCCATGTTATATATCTTCGTGTGGCCGAAGAGATGGGGAGCCATACGTGACAAGGGTTTTGCCCATGTCTCAATTGTGGAATTCAAAGCGCTAGACTAAGTCTACCGCATATGTATTGCTCATGGTATGTTTGGGAAAGAGATCCATGAGTGCACTCCCATTTTCATGGAGCATGTAGATATGAGTGGCGAAGGTATCTCCATGCGCCCGATTGGGGATCCAAGTGGGAGAATTGTTCGTAAATGGTTCCAATCATTTGTGTATTGAATCATGAGCGGATATCATGGGTGAGCATAGAGATATACTATCATGACAACTTTGTATTCGGTCATATTTTCATGTTTTTGACCTCAATTTCTGCTCATTTTTGCGTTTTGTGTACTTACCTGGTCGGCAAACAGCAAGAAACCTATGGAGACTCGAACCATGGTATGTTGTTCATATGTTGGCATATGCTTTGGAGTTGAACACCACCATATGCCGGATCGCGTACTGCATTTGGCTTGGCGCACGAAGGATCACAAGAATTAGTCTCAAGATCATGGGCTGACTTGGGCAGTGCGTTGCGCCCATATCCGAAGGGGTTTCGAGGGTAAAGTGGAGATGTACATGGGCATTGACCTTTGGTCTATATCCTCCATGAATGATAGACTTCGATTCCATGCATGCTTGGAGCCTTCGGATAAGTGGTAACTTCAATTTTGAGCATATATGTGATACATGGCCAATATGGTGTGAATTGGCAGTTTTTTGGCATGTTATGAGTTCAAACTCATAGGTCATTTCTCTAAGCCCATTCGATTCCAAGTCCAACCAAGGTTATGTCAGGGTAGGGCATGGTCCTGAGTGCCACTCTAGGCCATGACATGCCACCTCCCCTATTGGGCTAGGATATATAGGCTTGGGAGTGAACACCTTTTTGGGGTTTATGTAGTGACTTGTGATACATGGCATTCAGCCGTCTCATTTGACC
The DNA here is from genome assembly GCA_964036045.1 of Eutreptiella sp. 'Long Island Sound 2002'. Classification (NCBI taxonomy): domain Eukaryota; phylum Euglenozoa; class Euglenophyceae; order Eutreptiales; family Eutreptiaceae; genus Eutreptiella; species Eutreptiella sp. 'Long Island Sound 2002'. The sequence goes on from OZ038378.1 coordinate 49,226,341, forward strand.
GGGTTCAGGGCAACATGTTGGTGAGTCAAGGGAAGGTCTTGAGTCCAGGGAATGAGGGGTTTATGGCGATGAATGTCTATGTTTACCTCTTTCCCCAACTTTGCTTTATTTGTGTTCATATGCCAATTTCAGGGCTTTCTTCCTTGGTGCAATTCTTGTACATGCCCGCCACCGTGGGAATACCGGTGTGCTGAACGAAAGCCCGCAGCCTGATTTGGATTGTGAATTGGGTTATTGCTGTATTTGTGGGATCTGGTTGCCATTCAGGGTTGAAGGAGGATTTTATTTTCTATATTTTTGGATTTGGAACCTTGGATTTTGAGCAATGCAATCGTTGATCAGGAGCAAATCGGCAGGGGTTACAGGCGGAAGGGGCACAGCGGGGGCCGGTCCTGGTAGGGACCTTCTTTATGGTAGCAGAGGCTTACCTGCTGCCCCTACCAACCGCCGACCCGGGGACTTGGGCCCTTATGAGCCCTGCCCAAGTACGCCCCGGGTGCGTATTGTGGACTCGGTGGAGACCACGCCGGAGATTGGAGCCATAGAAGAACCGAGACGTTCAAGAGCATGGCGAACTCCGGAAGTTGAAGCCCGAAGAGAAGTACGACATTCGGGAGGAGGAGGACGTGACATGGAGGACCTGGTCTCCATGTGTGAGCGTCGCTGCCGAAAGGCATGCAACCTCCGCTCCGCCGCGGAGGACTCTGATGAGGCTTGCCATTCAGGCAGCAGTGGAGGACGGGCCCGGCGCTACCGGAAGCGCGGGTCACCGAAGTCCGCGGCAAGGGACGCCGGGGCTATGGACACGGACCCCAGCCTGGTCAGGCTGTGGGAATCCGAGCATCACTCCGAGGGCTATCGGACAGCCTACGAGCCACCTTCGGAGCCGGAGATGTCCGCGCCGAGCGCCAGGGCGCATACCGCCCCCGAGCCCGCCCTGAAGCACGACGCCGAGGGCTTGGAGAGGCCGACCAGGGCCCGGACGGCACCTGTGCCCCGGCATACGGGACCAGAGACGGACGCCATAGGCGATACGCCCATGGGCGATGAGTCTGAGGTCCCGGGAACCGCGGGATGTGCTGAATCCGGCGGAAAGCACGCTGCGTGCCACTGCGAGCACGTGTCCTTCCTCATGGGCAAGTACCCGAAGATGGGGATGGACGCAATCGTGCATCGCCTTGACCGCCTGGACAACGCCAAGGACGGTCTAGAGGAGGACGTCGCGGGGATCCTGGACGACCAGTCGGCCGCGGAGAACCACATGGAGGAGCTGCGAGCGGATCAGGCCCGGTACCGGGAGAATCTGGAGCTGGCCCTGCAGAAGCAGCAGCAAGTGGTGGACAGCCTCCTCCACTTAGTGGAGGACTGTAAGTGCGGCTAACCCCCATCTGCTCCCATTTTCACTGATCTAACCCAGATTGGCTACATTTTGGTCATTTTCTTTGCTTCGGCGGAATCGCCGCCTCGCAGCTCAGTCTCAGGATCAGACCTATATATTTCTGATATGCCGGATCTGATTCCGCGGTCCATTCTCCGTAAATCCGCCGCGTTCACGATCATTTGCCTGGAATCGCCATTTGCCGCTGACGCGCGCTCGCGGGCCAGATCGGCCAAATATTTTTCACAATCGGATTTATTTAAATCTTTTCAGACAGATATGGACACTCAGATGTGCATAGTAAAATCCGCATCAATTTTCTTCATAGACTGGGATTTTCTGCCGGATAACACTCAACATGGATCTTGCTTCCGTTGTTGCTGCTCTCGCCTCCGTTGGTGTTCGAGTCTCCGGTTCTACCCCCAATAGCAGCGTTCAGGTCGACTCCTCGCGTGCCTGCCCCACTGGTCTTGCCGCCCCCGAGCCCTCCGGCACCATCAACGACCCAGGGCAGCACTTTCATGGTAGCAGAGGCTGCCTGAATGTTGTTCCTTTGGTGTCCCAACCACAGCTAGCTCCCCAGTACGGCCCCGTAGACCCCGCCGCTCCTGGAGACGTAACAATTACGCTGCCGTGGTGCTGTGCGAACGAGGCCTTGAGAGGAATGCCTTGCGCAAGCCCAAGCTGCCCAAGAAGGGCACAAATCAGCAGCTGTGGAGACCCAAATTATCCTAATCCCAGTCGAAATTGGCCATCAAGCAGCTGGAATCTCCCAGCCTACGACGATGGCAACGCTCCGGTAGACCTTACGGAGTTGGCAGGTACCCACATTCCTTACCAATGTCCAACATTCGAGACCATTGAAGCCGACATTGACGACATTGAGATGGGTGGTCCAGGTGAGGTACCTAGCTATAATCGACCAGCCTCTTGGGCACAATGGGACAACCATTTGTCTTCAGAAGTGACCCGTAACCTTGAGGCGCTTGAGGCCCTTTGTCTATTAGCCACGTCTAAGCTGATAGGACAAGAAAGAATCGCCTCTGATTTTTTAATGGAATATTTTTTCCTTCTTCAAGAAGAAATTAATACCAGGATGTGGTGGCGTTCTCAAGAAGATGACTCTTTTGCCATTTTTTCCCAGATCTGGGAGGCAAGCCCCTTCCCGAAGGAGAAGACCAAGGCACCTGTTGCCGGGCCCTCCGCCCCTCATCCCCCTGTTTCCATCCGCGACGATCTAGCCGCCGCGGTTGAGGAAGGGATTTTAGAGGCAGCCAGGCAGGCAAGTCTTGAAATCAGGGCTGAAGGAGCTCCCCAAGTGGACTCCTGGCTGCGGACCACGGAGATCAGCGGTCCGACAGCCTGCTCAGGCCCTTCAGGACACGGTATGTACTGTCCTGCCGACTGCTCCTGCAGATCCCAGCGAGATACTGAGCTCCAATTGCTCAAAGATCAAATGCAACTCATCATTCAAACGCTGGGAATAAAAGATCTTTTCAAGACGCACATGCGATCTGAAGGTGCATCATCGGTGGAACAAGTAACAGAACCGTCGGAGGAGGCGACAGAAATTTTTTCAATTGCTCCTTCGGTGGACTCCGGGACCACCGATGCAAGGATCAGCAGGACCAAGCTAAAGGAAAGGGTTACAATCTCTCGATCTCAGAGTAGGACGGCGAAGGCTAGGACTGAGGCTCAGAATGCCAAGCGAACTGCCTCCCGTACTGCCCCTCCTGCTGCTGATTCCAATGCCTTAGCCCAGCTGTTGCTCGCCCAGACCCTCGCCGGAGCTGGTGTGGCGAATGATGCCGCCAAGGTGTCTGCCATTACGGCCGGTGTTGGGCTGGATTCGCTTCTTAATCCTACTTCATTGCGACTTCGTCAGGTTGCCAAGCAACCGAAGTATAATGGGAACCCCAGACGTTGGCCTCAGTTCCAACGGGAATTTAAATTGTGGGTTAAGACTCAAAAACTCCAAGATGATCAGTTCCTGATGGCCCTCTTGGACTGCCTTGAGGGAGCGCCGGCCAACACTTGGCTCAGGACCTGGAGTGATCGTGAGGATTCAAGTTCCCCCCTTACCTTTGATGAGGTGTGGGAACAGTTGGAGGTACGTGGATCCAGGCTGCCAGAGGACCATTACCACCAGATGTTGAAGAATTTTCCTTCATTCTCGCGATTAATCTTGCACGAAGTGCAAGACAAAAGACAGCGCTTCTGGAATTTAGTGGAAGAGTCTGAACATTCAGGCGAAAAATTTTCTAGTGCCGAGCTGAAAAATCTGATTTTTGACAAGATCCCCTCCGAAACTGCCGCCACCCTTCGGAACAAACAGTCCGAAGAAAAGGTCAAGACCTGGTGGGCGGAGGTCGAAGGCTTTGATGCCTCGGCCAACAGGTTTACGGTCAGGGAGGCACTTCAAAAGTGCTCCCCCACGTCGTTTTCCAAGGTGAAATTCACTGAAAACACGTGGAAAATCAAATTTAATGAACACGAGGATCGGGACTTGTTTGTCCAAGTCCTCAACAGGGGAGTAAGCTACCATGGCCATCGCCTGAAGGCCAAGAACTGGGTGTTTTCGTTCACCCCAGAGGAATTGTGGGAAGAGGTTGAGCGGCTCGCTGACGCCGCCAATCAAAATTTCCATGAGGGTCTTGGGGGAAACAAGAATACCCAGCAAAACACCCAAAAATGGGGCCAAAAGGGGCAACAAAAAGGTGAATGACACCCGGAATGTTCAGGATCACTGTAGCATCTGCCTTCTTTTAGGTTCTACGAACCGAGCTAAGACGCATTCTACTGGTAATCACCGATGGTCTTCTTACGATCACAAGGTGATTGGTGAAAATATCAGTAATCCGCAGAATTCAGACAAGAATGACAGACAGGTGCATGGTGGAAAAGGGGGAAAAGGGAATCCGACCCCCTCCGGTTGGAACAAAAATACTGGAGGCCCTGGCGGGTCCCAAGGCACAGAAAATCGGACTCCATCCGGCTCCGGTGGGCAGCCGAACGGCCAGAAAAATCCCAATGGCAACGCCGGAGGCGGAAATCGAAATCCAGGCCAAACCCCTCAATCCGGTACAAACAAGGGAAATGCTCCAGGATCCCAGGGTAAAGGTAAGGGAAATCCTTCTGGGACCCCTTTCTCTGGTAAGGGCAGAGGGCGTGGCGACGGTGGTGGTCCATCATCCGGCGGCCGTGGCCGTGGACGTGGAAAGGGCAACCATCGTGTGGATCAGGTCTCAGGTGCAGATCAGGTGTCCGATGCGGATCGAGATTACGTTGAAAATGCCTTGAACCCAGCAGATGATCCGTTCCAAGATGAGTGGGTCGACGAATCAGGGTGTGTTCACAATGTTAACGCATCCACTGGAGGTCAGAACGCCTAGGGGAGCCACGAAAATCGCCCCTCCCCAGGCGATTTCAGGCATGATCCCCAGATTCCATCTCGACCATTACTTGATGTAGGGTCGCTTGTCTCCTCTCCCCTGGATTCGGCAGCGGATCCTTCTGTCGTAGTGGACGAGGTTGGTGTACAGTCCAAGCACAGGGCCCGCCAGTTTGTCACAAAGCTGTGGCTCTCTGATTGCAAGGGCAATTTCCACCTCGCCACTTGTTTGTGTGACAATGGATCAGAGGTAAATCTCCAATCCAACTCTTTCTTACCCGACGACTGCGTGTTTGAGTCGCCTCATCCTGTTACCCTCGAGGGAGTTTCTGGACATTCTCTCGCAGGTGGGCAACGCGGTTGTTATATATCAACTCATTTGGTCGCTCAAGACCTTTGGGAAGAAGGTAATGTGGAGGAAGTTGTCCTTAAGAAAGACTACTTCTATCGTGCCGACATAAAGTATGACCTTTACTTGGGCCATCCTTGGCTTAGCAAGAACAGGGTGGCGCCTGTAGGTCATCGGCGTTATCTTTTGCTGGAGTCAGGTCCCTTGGAGCGTCCTGAATTTCGTCTTTTGCACGCAGGGTTTAAAAGTGCAGAAGAATTTTTGAAGCAAAAGGTTACACCAAAATTTGGCGAAGATGTCACCATTGCAGAGGTGAATGGGAGTGCCGATTACTCCCGAGAGTTAGAATGTCTTCGTAGGGACTCCCAGCCACGACGCCCTTCGCGCTGGCACTCTTCATCCTACAGAGTTGTCGACAAATGGCGCGATGCAATTTGTGAATATTTTCATGAACACCATTCCTTTTGGCCACAGTATGATGCCTTTGCTAACCGCAAGAACAAGCGCTTCGACAAGCATTTTCGCGACGCTTGGACCCATAAATGGGACAAGAAGTTATGGATTAATCCTCCGTTTCACTTAATCCAGCAGGTCATCCACAAAATCAAGCAAGATAAAACCCAGGCGATTTTAGTTGTGCCCTTGTGGGACGACAAGCCTTGGTTTCAGGAATTACAAGACATTTGTGTAGATTACATCGAACTTCCCAGGAAGATTAAGCTGTATGCCAGGAACGACACAGGTCCCCTGCCACAGCGGTCCTGGAGTTTGCTTGCATTCCTGGTGGATGGAAAGCTTTCTGACTCTAATTCTGCTGATTCTGGTACTGATTCCTGTGTTGGGTCTGAATCTGAGGTTGAGCGTGGTACTGATGATGAATCTTTTTTTTCTGATTTTTGTCCGTCAGATACCCAAGGTGATCCAACGTCAAATGGATCCGCCTCGTCTCCCTCTTCCCCAATACGATCGACATCGAAAAGAATCTTCAGTGCACGGGCGAAGAAAAATTTCAAATCGCGCCGCAAATTCAGAGTTTTTTATGAAAAACCCCGTGTGGAAGCTTTCATAGATCCTTTCGAGGAGCTGGATCACGAAGATAATCTCTGGAATGTCGACACTCGACCCACCTATCTTCAAGAGGCAGTTGATACGGACCTGTTTAGGGACATCCGTAAGAAGATTCTTCCTGCCAAGGCCGAAGAAGTCGCCAAAGTTTTTTCGACAGTAATTCCTGGCGATCAGGGGGACACTGAATTGTGTTCCAAGTCAAGAGAAAAGATTTTTGAGGAACGGAAGGACACAACCCTTTCAGGGAAGTTGATCAAGGACCCCCCTGTCCGTGGGCAGTTCGGTGAAGCCTTCATCGAGCTTCGTGAAGGGTACAAGGCGAAGAAACAGCGCCCTTATGAGAACCATGGACACAAACATGAGATACTCAGAAAAATCATCGAGAGAAATCTCAGGGAATTTGGTTGGCTTGAGGGTTGTATGACCAGCGAATGGTGCTGTGCACCCTTCACAGTCCCGAAGCCACCGCCTGCAGACCAGAACACTATTGATGGTTGGCGAATGGTTGTTGATTTTCGCAATCTCAACGCCGAAACCAAGGCGGATTCACACCCCCTGCCCCTCATTGAGGAGGAAATCGCCAACAGGGCAAGAGGTCGTTTGTTTTCTGTGCTGGATCTCCGTCACGGCTTTCACCAAATGCCGTGGAGGAAGGACAGCCGACCTCTCACCTGTATGTGCACGCCATGTGGCCCAGTCCAGTGGACGGTCATGCCCATGGGCCTGAAGAACGCCCCCTCGTTTTTTCAAAGAATGATGGAGGATGTGCTTTTTTCAGCTCATCCTGAGCTTCGTGCCTTCGTGAGCGTGTACATAGATGACATAATCATCGCGACGGAAGGGGAGGGACTGACCGAAGCTGAGCTGGTGGCCCTACATGAAAAGCAGCTGAACCAAGTTTTGGACATCCTTGATGCCAATCAGCTGATTTGTGGGCCAAAGAAGGGAAAATTATTTTTAAAATCAGTCGAATTTTGTGGTTCTCTCCTAGAGAATGGCACCCGACGACCAAGTCCAGGGAAGCTCGTCGCTATTCAGAAGTGGAAGCGCCCTGAGACGATCACGGAATTGAGAGGAATCCTGGGTTGTTGCAATTTTTACCACACTTTTGTGCCGAATTATGCCAAATTTGCTGCCCCCCTCACTGAATTATTGAAGGTAGGGAGAGATGCAGGCAAGGCAGGTTCAAAGGTTCGTGTCAAGTGGACTGACGAGTGCGAGGAGGCCTTCCATCACTTGAAGGCGGCCCTCTGCGAAGTCGCCACGTTGCATGTGCCGCAATTCGACCGACCTTTCTACATAAGAACCGACGCTTCTAGGTACGCGATCGGAGCTGTTCTTGAACAGGTTGATGAAGCCACCGGCGATCATTACCCTCTTGCATTTTGGTCTCGGAAGCTAGCCCCACGCCAAATGCAATGGTCGCCGCGTGAGCAAGAAACCTACGCCATAATCTGTGCTTTAAAAAAGTACCAATCGTGGGTTGGCACCAATCGAGTCGAGGTCCTGACGGATCATCGATCTCTGGAGTATTGGGCCACCGAACACATTGATACTGTCGCGAGCCCAGCTGGTCGACGGGCCAGATGGCACGAATTTCTCAGTCTGTTTGACCTCCATGTGTCGTATTTGCCTGGAAAACACAACACGGTAGCGGATGCTCTGAGCCGATGGGCTTACCCCGCTTCAGAGGGGCTGCAAAGTACCAACATCCATGGTACGGAGCAGGACCGCCACGTCGTGATCGAGTGGGATCAAGAGGAAAAAAAGCTCCTCCGACCGTGAATGCATGCAATGCGCAGTTAAACAGCATGCATTGCCGTCTCACGACATCACGGCCTTCTCAGATCCGGCGCATGCTCATGAGATCTGCACCAAAACACTGAAAGTCGTGGAAAAAGTCACCGATCCCTCCTCAGAAGTGTGAAACGGTTTGACTATACCCGACGAGTAAGTCGATTTCGGTTGATCCAGGGCATTAAGCGTCGAGATCCGGCCAAAACTCCACCCCTGCCGAAAGATTCCCTTATCATCCGTGACTGGACGTCCGATTATCTGCAGGATCCCATGTTTAAAGAGGTCTTTGGAAATCTCAAATCCAAAGATGCTCACAAGGATGGGATTTTTTCTGAGTATTCGTTGGATGGGGGGAAGCTGTGGATGGAGGGTAAATTGTGCGTACCAGACGCCCTGGCCCCCCGAGTGTTAAACTGGTGGCACAAATGGGAGTCCCCCCACGCACATGGCCGTCGACTGTGGTCGATGATTAAACATAGGTTGTTTGGCTCACGGCTATATACTCACTGCATGAAAGTAGCCGCCGGATGTGCCCAATGTGCTGTCTCGACGCCCCCCAGCGCAAAGAAGCACGGCCATCTGAGGCCACACCCTATTCCGGAGCGCCTCTTAACAGAGTCACCAGTGATTTCTTCTATCTCGGTGAACTCGACGACGAAGAGTGCCATTGGACCAACAAAAAAGTCAATGGTGTGCTCCTTATTCAGTGCCGTCATTCTGGCTACATGCAAGTGTTGCCTTGCAACATTGAGTCGATGACTGGCAAGGCTGCCGCCAAATGGTGCGCGCAGACCTGGATGGGAGGTTGGGACGTCCCATCCGAGGTGGTTACGGACTCAGGCAAAGAGTACACCTCCGAATGGTGGAGAGAATTATGTGCTCGCCTTGGAATCCACCACCTCAGGTGTGAGATCCACTCACATCGAGCGCTGCCTGGCGAAAGAGCCGGCCGCTCACTTATAAATATGCTTCGTAAGGAGCTCGCCAGTGAGAAGGACTTCCATTGGCTTGAGATTCTTTTCGCCATGCTTCGCCGTTACCACAACACGCCTTTGTACCATGGCCTTTCTCCAAATGAAATTGTCTTTGGACGAAAGAAGTGTTGGTGGAACATGCCGTTGAATAATCCTCGCCCCTGTAAAGATGCTTCGTTGTTTTTGGACGACGTCCAACGAGCAGATAAAACTGTGTCAAAATTAATCGAGAAGCATCAAGCTGACTGGCTTTGGGTTCAGAATCAAGGTCGAAAAAACCCCCACAAGTTTGAAGTCGATGATCGAGTTTGGCTTCGAAAATCCGAAACCACCCTGGACGGAGATGATAAGCTTATTCCCTTGTGGGAGGGGCCATTCGCTGTTACAGCGCGTCTTGGTGAGAACAGGTGGAGGATTCGTGTGGATGTCAGCAGGGAAATTGACGTTTCGGGCGATCGCCTCAAGAGAGAGATCCCCTCCCCCAAGGATCGGGTTAAACCCCTTTTTTGGACTTCGAAAATTTTGTCAGATCGGGTAATTGAAGGGGGGAAGTACGAACTCAAGAGGATTGTTGAAGCAAGACGTCACCAAAAGGGCGAATGGGAATTTCTGTGTGAGTGGAGGGGCTTTGATTCCAGTCACAACAACTGGGAACCAGCCCAATCTTTTGTCCATGGGTACACCAAGGGGTTCATCGACTTCCTCAAGAAGCACCCCGAAATTGGCGTACTCCTGACAGACTGTTTGTCGAAACCAGACAGACAAGTGGAGAGCGACGGAAAAAGACCTGTGGTGAATCGAGATCCAGCCTTTTACGGCCCTCAGCAGCCACATTCCAGGGCTGATCCGTCGATCCCCCCTCCTGCGGTCAGGCCAGCCCAGGAGCCAAATGAAGACCAAGCTTCGAGTTCGGCCGCTGATTTGCAGCGCCCAAGCCGTACGAGGGCCAGGCCAGACAGGTTGGTGGTCACATGTATAGGTGCTTGGCCGAATTGAGGAAGCCATCCCACCACATTCTGCTCATTCCACTGTTCATTTTTCCTGATTACTTCATGATGTGGAGAACTGCAAATGTTTGATAATTTGACGTCAATCAACTTTTCTTTGGTCTCCGTTCGGTAGCGTATCGAAAGTCGAAAGCCGAAAGCCACGGAGTGTGCTGCCGTGTTCAGAAAAAACCAAACTCAGGCTTAATTCAGGCAGATTCGGGGTAATCTTGTCTCTGTTGGTCTGTGCATCTTTGGAATTTGGCTACTCGTGCAGATGGAAGCAAATGTACATATTAAAAACGCTGGCCAGCGACATTCACCCCTACAGGCACCCCCTGTAGTACTGGCTGCACCAGATGCGACGCCAGGAACTCAGATCTTACCTTCATTTGCCGTGATGCGGAAGCCAAAGTCCAGATTCAGATCCAGGATCCTCAAATTTGCCTTGAATTTCTCAGGTTTGTCCATCATTCTGCCACTGTTGCACAAAACCCAGACGTCAATTGTCCAGACAACCTTCACATAGGAGCTCTAGGGACTTCTAACAGCAACCTCTGAAGTCCGTAAGCTTCGTTGTATTTTTGGCACACGCCAATGTGAGCTCAATCCGACCTGAAACTGTCAAAAATGGTGAATCCAAGTGTCTTGTGGGACTCAATCGAAAGATTGGCCTTGCCCAAGTCGATTGACACCGCCGCCACTGTAAATAAAGGACTCTTCGGTGTCTCTCAGTTATATACTGTCAGTAAAGCGCCTTCAGCGAACCTTCGGCGCGTTACATGCCAAGGATCCAGGGCCAGCATGTCCCATCATGATGCATCATCACATGATCCACATTTTCATAGAATCTGTTAGATGCTCGCGAACCAACGTGCCGGAAAGCACAATTGAGCTGAATAAACGACAATATATATTAACTTTAGTCTAAACGAAAGTATTAGTAGTTTCAGTTCTAGACATTCCGCTTCATTTCACCTTCATCTTAGGGAATTTGCTCATTTTAGGACAATTTAGGTTGATTTCCTTGTCATCTCCTCTCATTCCTCGAAGATCTGTTTAGATCTAAGTGCACAGAAAAACATCCCTACCTTCTGTGGTTCACTTAGGGTCTGTAGACTACATTTCTATTTGTTTCCCCTCTCTGTGGTTGTTTAATGTCCTTCATCTCTGCCCAAATTGATTCCCAATCTTGCTGAATCTTGTGATCATCCACCAGATGCGCCAAATCTGAAGCACATGCTGCACTTTTCAGAACGAGAAAAGCGGGAGTAACACGATGTAGAGTTCGGCGAGGACACCGTAGCGTGCCCGCGACAGCGAAAATGTGCCAGAGCGCTGAGATGTCACTCCATTTCTTGATTCCCCCACTCAATCCACCAATAATCTACCTCATTGTCAACCAGTGCATGGTTTGGTATCGATTCTCGATACGTTTACATGCTTTTTAGCCCTTAACCTAATGTTTTACTGCACGGAGGACTGTTCGTCACTTCTCATTCTGTCTCATTTCAGGTTCATCCATCCTGATTCAGTGCCAATTCAGCCAAAATCAGGTCAGATCAAGCAGATTTCGCCCCATCGAGGCTACATTTCTATTTTTTTCTGGGACTTACCCGCACTACGTTCTTTGTTGACGTAGCGACACACCCCAGTGTGTTTTTGGAGGGGGAGTGTAAGTGCGGCTAACCCCCATCTGCTCAGATTTTCACTGATCTAACCCAGATTGGCTACATTTTGGTCATTTTCTTTGCTTCGGCGGAATCGCCGCCTCGCAGCTCAGTCTCAGGATCAGACCTATATATTTCTGATATGCCGGATCTGATTCCGCGGTCCATTCTCCGTAAATCCGCCGCGTTCCGATCATTTGCCTGGAATCGCCATTTGCCGCTGACGCGCGCTCGCGGGCCAGATCGGCCAAATATTTTTCACAATCGGATTTATTTAAATCTTTTCAGACAGATATGGACACTCAGATGTGCATAGTAAAATCCGCATCAATTTTCTTCATAGACTGGGATTTTCTGCCGGATAACACTCAACATGGATCTTGCTTCCGTTGTTGCTGCTCTCGCCTCCGTTGGTGTTCGAGTCTCCGGTTCTACCCCGAATAGCAGCGTTCAGGTCGACTCCTCGCGTGCCTGCCCCACTGGTCTTGCCGGCCCCGAGCCCTCCGGCACCATCAACGACCCAGGGCAGCACTTTCAAGGACATGTCGGGACGCCTGAAAAGGCTAGAGGAGCGACAGCCCCTCGCCTCGGGTCCGGAGCTCCCGGCAAAGCCGGCCGCGGTAGAGCTGGTTGAGCGGGTTAAGACCCTCAGGAGCGCCATGGAGAAACCCATGGGCGGCCTTGCAGAGGCACCATACGCGCCTCCGCGTGTTGACCCGGGTGCGCTGCCGTTTGTTCCCATGTTCAGCGAATCCACAATGCTCGGGGAACACACGGCACCGGCTGGGTCCATGCGGGAAGGGCACGCAACCACGGACCCGAGGAGCCTGACGGTACAGATGTCCCATGCCGCCCAGGATGTACCGATCACGACGAATATGGTAGTTTATGCGGAAGAGAAGATCGAGAACCATACCATGCAAGGGCGAACCATGGAAAGCGCCGACGGACATGGTCGAGGTCATCCAGGCGGAAACCTGTGTGCGAAGGACCCCAATACGGGGATATGGACGGCCGATGGAGCAAATCCTTCCCGCATTCCAAACCCCATGGGTTCAGGCCCAACTGGACCGCACTCCATGGAGGAGAGGGATGTACGGGGAGTGTACTCACACCCCCCGGCCACAGGTGGTATCCGTCTCGGTGGAGTGGTGGCTGGAGACGTCGGAGACGCCATCAGGATTGACGACCTCAGGGGAATCAAAATCCCCTATTACGACGGGAACCCGTCCAACCTGGATGACTTCATCCTGGACTGGGAGGACTTCGCCGAGGAGGTAGTCGGCGAGATGCGGGGAGCGCCGCGGGATAAGTGGGTATGCCGGACATTCCCACACCGCCTGGCGCAGGACCTGAAGGAGGAGCTGCGGGATCAGATCCGGGAAGGACTGATCCGTACGGAGCAGGCCTGCCTCCAGTGGTTGGAGGATGAGGAGCGGGTGGACGCTCCGAATCAGAAGCTGGAGGGCCTGTGGTCCATTCCACTGCCGCTGGACCGCGGTGAGTTGCGGGTCCGGGAGTGGAACCGGTATCTGCGGAAGTACCGCAGATGCCTCAAGTTGGTGGAAGACTGGAACGAGGCCAGTGAGATCCGCCACTTGCTGAAGGACGTCCTCCCCGGCAACTGGAAGAGGAGAGTGGAGGACGAGGAGAAGAAGCGCGCCAAGAAGCAGGTGGCGGTGAGGATCATGGCGGCGGAGGATACCCATTCGGGTATCATGGAGTTCTTCAGGAGGAACTTGGGCGAATCCAACCGGATGTTGGGACTGAAGAACGCCGTGTACGTGGAGGTATTCGGAGACTCCATGGGGCAAAGGTTGCTGCGCCTCAACAACGTGGAGTGGAGGCGCGGGGAGCCGCTGAGGATGCAGGTCATCTTCGCCCGCATGAGCCTGGACGAGATTGTGAAGTACATCACGGTGGAGTTGAAGCTCAATGCGAAGAACGAGGCCCACGTGCAGGATCGACATGGTCATGGACAACGAGGCCACCGAGAAGACCGCCATCATCGGGAGATCCAGGAGGACACGGCCAACTCTGCGGAGGATGGTAGTGGAAGTGGCCAAGACCACTGGTCCCGGGAGGATCACGAGGAGGCCCATTTCTTCGCGTTTGTGGCGCACAACGTGAAGAACAGTGGGCAGGATCGGTCCAGACGGAGCCGGGCGGGACCAAGGGGCAAAGAGCCAAGGAGGATCGGGAACCCACCGCTCTCGTTCCGAGAGTACAGGTCTCAGCACGACGGGTGCTGGGTCTGTTATGGCAAGGAAAACAACTATGCACACGACCACCGTCAGTGCAAGGTGTATGAGGCGGACAAGAAGGCTTACTTCGCCGCCCACCCCGAGAAGAAGCCCAAGGAGCAGCGGATTTCCGATTGGAAGGCGAAGGGCGGAGACGGGGGAAAAGGCCAAGGCAAAGGCCATTGAAAAGGCGGAGGAAGAGGCTATGGTGGTGGACCTGGCCAAGACCGACGAGTGAGGTCGATCGAGGAGGTTGCTGAGGACATGTTGAGGACGTTGGAGGAACTCAAAGCCCAGCAATGTGGTGGACAAAGTCCTGGCGGATCGCAGCCGGAACGGGCTGCGGGAAGCCAAGTCTAGAGAGGCACCCACGGGAGTGGGACCTCGGAGGTCTCTCCTCCGAAAATCAGTGGAATCCCAGAGAAAGCGAAGGCACATCGGGTGCCGAAGAAGGCTCCAGAAGAGCCAAAACCACTGAGCTTCGCCACTCCCAACCCCTGGAGCGCCCTGCCGAGGGAAGTACATGTGGGTACGGGACATGGCAAGAAGGAAGGAGCGACCACGGAGAGCCCCGTGGACGGGCAGGACCAACCCAAGATCTACACCATCCGTGACCATACCCTTGAAGTCCTGATGCACCTGGACGTGCTAGAGTTGCATGCCGTGAGAGTCGTCCATACACGTCATGGCGACGAGCGGCAGTTGCACTTGAAAGTGCGAGTACGGTGCGGACGAGAGGAGCAGGTGGTGGATGTGTTGGTGGATACGGGTGCCCAGGTGAGCCTGGTCCGGAGAGGGTTGTTCAAGGAGGAATTCCTGCAGCCCAGCCGGAGATCGGTCCGCCTGAAGGTCGCCAATGGAGAGATCATGGGTTGTGGCACCCATGAGGCCACTATCAGTCTGGAATTCTGGGAACATGAGCGCTTGAACCGCCCTGATCAGGCGAAGAGAAGCACTGTATCCGGGAACTTCTATGTGGCCGACATCACCGATTGGGATATGATCATGGGGTATGACTTCATGGTGGCAAACGCCATTGGAGCCCTTCCCCATCGTGCAACGCTGGTCCGGGAGGATGATGAATGCCTCACATGGCTATCCACGGACTATGCATGCGGATCATCTGAATGGAATGCTGAGGAAGAGGATCGGATCGTCCAAGCGGTGCAAGCTGTGGGTGCCAAGTCCAGAGGAGACCGTGGAGTTCAGCTCACGGAGTATGGAATCGCGCCGCAGGTGTATGCCAGGATGATCCAGACGCTAGGAGCCGAAGCGCCCGAGATGGACGTCTTCGCTTCCCGGGATGCCCCACTTCTGCGGAAGTGTAGGAGGCATTGGCATCGAGGAGACTCAGCCTGGCACAGGCATTGGGGTTTGAAGGAGTGGGGACCCATGTATTGGCATGGCTCCCTGGACAATACCAGACGTACGGTGGAGAAGATCATCGCGGATAGGGCGAAGGGGATCCTGGTCATAACCGGCATAGGATCCACCCCATGTCCGCTGGAGGGTCTCAAGTCGACGCTTGACTCCATCACCCTGAACGAGATGTCATTCGGGCCAGAGGAGGAGCTGTTCATCGACGCCAAGGGTGTATCAATGCCCTCCCCGGGTCAAGCGTGGGGTACCAAGGCTTTCTTGGTGGATTGGGCGCAAGCCCAGCCCACGGGTGATGAAGCATTCATCCGTAGGGTGGGGGCGGTGCCCATGAAGGTCATGTTTGAGCCCAAGGAGGGGACGGACCAGCCAATCGATGGCATTGACGTCCTGTCCCACGCCGAGATCGACGACGTCGTCAACTACATGCGGATGGGGATGCACGACCGTGTGGCAGCCAAGAAGAGGCGGGCCATGGTCACATCTCCGCATTGGTGGGATGACAAGATGTTGGTCACCGGCAAGTACGAGAAGGATGAGTTCGTGGCGAGGGTCATGGATCACATCGCGGACCAATACGATGGTCTGGTTGGGTCGGACCCACCAACGTGGGGTTTTCCAAGAGTGGGAACCGGTAGCGACGAGCACCAGCCCGAGGCCGCAAATTTTCGAAGATTATCGGTGGGAATCGCGACCCACGACGATGAGGACGGCATATCGGACGAGGAGAAGTCGGACTCGGACCCAGAAGAGGCCTATACTGCAGTGCGGTTGGTTGTGTCTATACCGAAGCAAGCGGCTGAAGAGGCCCAGGAGAACCCGAAGGTCGCCGAGCTGAAGGAGAAGTTGATCAAGGCCTATCCGCGGCTATTCAGTGGCGTCGCCAACAAGAACCCTCCAGATCGTGGGAGGTTTGGTACAGCGAAGATCAAGCTGAAGCCGAACCCGAAGATCTATCGTCATCGGGAGTACCAACTTCAGGGCGATCGGGCCCAGGCCATGAAGAAGCTGTTGGCCGAGTTCATTGAGCGGGGATGGATCGAACCCTCCGACAGTGAGTGGGCCAGCCCAGCCTTCATCGTGCCCAAGAAGGAGAAGGGCGAGTGGAGGTTGGTGGTTGATTACAGAGGTTTAAACGAGCAAACCGAGCACGACTCGTACTCGCTTCCCCTGATCGACTCCATCCTCCAGAAACAACAGAAAAAGCGGATTTTCACGGTGTTGGACCTGAAACACGGTTATCACCAGATGCCGCTACACCCGGACTCCAGGCCCTGCACAGCGATGTCGACGCCGCTGGGGCCCATGCAGTGGAAAGTGGTGCCCATGGGCGCCAAGAATGGCAACGCCGCTTTCCAGCGCATGATGGAGGACCTACTCGGTCCTGTCCGGGACTGTGCCGATCCCTTCGTGGATGACATCATCATCGCGTCCGGCACGGAGAACATGACTGAGGACGAGCTCATCGACGCGCATGAGAAGGATCTGCGCCGAGTGCTCAGCGAGTTGGACAAGCACAACATGGTGTGCAAGCCCACCAAAGCCTCACTCTTCGTGAAGGAAGTGGAGTTCGCGGGTCACGTGGTTGGTCACGGGCAACGCCGTCCCATGCCTAGGAAGCTGGCGTCCCTGCACCACTGGGAGAAGCCCCAGACCATCAGCGAACTCCGGTCCTTCATGGGGTTCTGCAATTACTATTCGGGCTATGTCCGGATGTATGCAGAACTGTCGGGGCCGCTGCACAAGATGTTGCGGGTGGGCAAGTTCGATGGCCGGAAGGGGAGCAAGAAGAAGCTTGCCTGGACCCCTGAGGCTGAGGATGCGTTCAACCGCCTGAAGGAGCGACTCCTGGGGCAGTTGGGGCTATTTCTGGTGGACCCGGACAAGGGATTCGTGCTACGGACAGACGCCTCGGACTATGCTGTGGGGGCAGTCCTCGAGCAAGTCCGGGACGACGGGACTCATGTTCCCGTGGCGTTTTGGAGCAGGATCCTGGCCGAGGGCCAACGCCGAACATGGACCCCGAGGGAGAACGAGACATACGCCATTGTATGTGCGCTCAGGAAGTGGTCTGGCCACATCGGACTGCAGCCGGTGGTGGTTTGCACGGACCACCAGTCCCTACAGAGCTGGCACAAGGAGCATGTCGACACCCCCTCAGGACCAGCGGCTAGGAGGGCCCGATGGCACAAAACGTCCGCCAAGCTCGACCTCAGCGTCGTGTACGTCCCAGGGAAGGACAACACTGTGGCAGATTGCCTCAGTCGCTGGGCCTACCCCGCGGGCAAGCCGTGGATGAACATATCCAGCCATGGCGACGCCGAGGAGACCGAGGAGGCCAAGCGCATCATCGAGATGGAGAAGGTCATGGAGCAAGAGGGGGTCAAGTGTTTTGTGGTGATGGCAAACCGTACAGACCTGGCCAAGTTCCGGGGCGCCCGAGTCCAGGCTATTCGAGAGGAAACCCTCGAGCAATGGATGGTGGCCCCTGTAGAGCTAGTCAGGTCGGTGCCCACAGAGGACTGGTCGGATGACTATGCGGCATCCGAGCACTGGAGCAAGTACTGGAACGCCGTGAGCGCCCCGTCGGACGACGAATGGCCCGAGGGCTTGACTCAGGATGGCGACAAGTTGTTCCTCAAGGACAAGCTGCTGGTGCCCGAGAACCGAGTGGAGGAGCTCATTGACCATTGGCACAACGCCCAGCTCATGCACCCTGGCCGAGACAAGATGCAGCAGGACCTGGAGTGGCGTTTCAAGTTCTCTCCGGGGTACTACGCCGTCCTGGATAGGTACTGCAGCGACTGTGCCGTGTGTCGGGCCGCGAAGAGCCCCAACCACTTGACAGCGGGCAACCCGGTGTATACGGCTATACCGGAGGCCCCTACGCGGTCCGTGGTCATGGATGTGTTGGCCATGCCTGAGGTCACCGTGGAAGGACAGACCTACGACTGTGTCATCCTGGCGGTGGACAGGCACAGCGGGTATATCGTGGCAGTCCCGGGCAAGAAGTCCAAGAAGAAGGACAAGAAGGACAAGCATGGAGTGGGGCTGCAGGCCAAGACCGTCGCGAATGCCATGATCAGGCATTGGCTGACGATTTTCGATATCCCAGCTGTCATTTCCAGCGATCGTGGCAGTCAATTCGTGGGGACGTGGTTCAAGACGATGTGCAAGCACATGGGGATTCGGCATGCCAAGACCGTGGCATACCACAGTCGGTCGAATGGCCGGGCTGAGGTGGCCGGGCAGCAGATGTTCGAGAAGATCCGCCAGTTGCACATCGACGAACCGGGCCAGAATTGGTACAATTCGCTGTGGAGGGTACTCCAGGCGTATCACGACCTTCCGGGGCCCACTGGACTGTCGCCCCATCGCATCCTGTTCCTACGGGATCGAGTGTCACGCACTCTCCCGTGGATGAACCATGGCAAAGTGGCCCGGGATGCGAATGCCATGATGGCTGAGGCAGACGACACGGCGGCCAAGGTGTGCAAGGCACTTCAGGACGAGCATGACAAGAGGGCCAAGTACTTCAAGCAAGGGAAGGTCCAGAAGTATGCTCTCCAAGACACCGTGTGGGTGGAGCGGCACCACAAGGATGTCCTGTCCAGGCATCGGCAGGCATGTTGGTATGTGCCGGGGGTAATCGTGCGGAAGGTCGGGCAGGATGTGTATGCGGTTCGTGTGGGGGATAACAAGATCCTGGACCGCGACCATACCCAGCTTCGTCCCCGAGCACCAGACCCCAGCGGACGTCCCGTCACCTTCGAGTTCACGGCCGGCGATGTGGACTCGGACGACGAGGGTGAGGACGACGACTTCACCGCCCAGAAGATCCTGGCGGACAAGCCGGACCCGGGGACGCCTGGGGGTAGGCTTTAGAAAGTCTGTTGGAAGGGTTTCGCCGCATCCAGGGATTCGTGGGAGCCTCCGAGCAGTTTTGTGCCGAGGTATACCACGGTCTGGATGGACTACCTAAAGAAAAAGAATATTTCTTTGGATGTCGAGGACGTGTTGGTCCATTTGGTTGCTGCTGTAGCACCGTAATGGATCCCCCCTTGGCATTTTGTTTGTTTCTGTGCTTGGGGAGACGGGTGAGGGCGTTCATCCGGGGATTTTTCGGCCTTGATTGGCCATATACCCCCTTCACTCGATCTCCACGTATATATTTCACTGTGGTATACTTTTTTAGGTCGACCGACGACGTTTCTCTATCTTTGATCCCCTTGGTCCATGTTGTAGATCAAGAGGAGACCGGACATGGCGTAGGGCGCTGAGTATCAGTGTCCTCACCCCTCCCTTGGGGCATGGGGGACGCCTACGACGTGTGTGGGGCCTCCATGTGTCCTTAGGACATGGAGGGGGGGGTTGGAGCCCATTGGGGTCCTCCCGTCCTCTCTTCAATGACTTCCGAGCGGTAACAACGCTCTGAGAAGGGGGGTGAAGCCGGTTCGGACCCCCGTGGCCATCTTGGGGTCACTTGGGGTGTGTATCTATGTGCCGGCAAGCCGCCATTGGCTGATATCATACTCTCCCATCCACCTGAACTAGCCTGATGTGATAGTGTGATAGGTTTGGCCATTCCGGCTACGAGCGGCCATATTCAGTACCGAGGCGCCGCCAGCTGAGATTTATATATCAGAATATCAGGAATCCACAGGGTTTTATTATCATGATGTTTCCGTAATTTTTCAGCCTTTCGTTCTGATGGTCAATGTATCGGGGACCGTCAGTTGGCTCGCGATTTTGCGTTAACCGATTGGTTAACTGTTTTTTCCAGATATTTTGGCGGATACTCCGTTGAAGGGTCAGATTTCATCAGCAAAGGGTTCGTTGCTTCCGCAATTTTCTAAATAAGCACTCGAAATTTTAATCTGAATTTTTCGCGATGTCGAAATCGGATTTTCGACTTCGACATCGCCGCACTTGATTTGGACTTCTTCGAGTGGTCGTACGCCTTTCCCTATGCCCGAATCAGGTTTCCCTTATACTTGCCACCCATTTGACTTGGAGATATGAGGGAAACAAAAGCGAAACGTGGGACCACTTTGAAGGATCATATCTACGCGCGAGTGTGAGAAACGAGAATAAGGAAGGTTGGGTTGCAAGCGCCTTAGTCTCAACTTAACTTAGGAAGCATCAAACGCCTTTGGTGTGTACACATGCCCGGTGTAGCAAGGGATAATGGTCAAGAGGGTATAAAGTGATATATAACTCTTGGACTGTGCAACGGAATATTCTAATGCGACTTTCGAGTGTACCGCATGAGTGTTGGGGTTGCATAGACACTTTCCTTGGGTTCCTACGCATTTTTAACGTGAAGTGATGTCCATGGAGGGACATGGCATATCATGGTGGGAGCCACTTTTGAGGGTATGTTTTATATGCATGGTATATGTCTTGATATGCTCACGCCCATGTTATATATCTTCGTGTGGCCGAAGAGATGGGGAGCCATACGTGACAAGGGTTTTGCCCATGTCTCAATTGTGGAATTCAAAGCGCTAGACTAAGTCTACCGCATATGTATTGCTCATGGTATGTTTGGGAAAGAGATCCATGAGTGCACTCCCATTTTCATGGGGCATGTAGATATGAGTGGCGAAGGTATCTCCATGCGCCCGATTGGGGATCCAAGTGGGAGAATTGTTCGTAAATGGTTCCAATCATTTGTGTATTGAATCATGAGCGGATATCATGGGTGAGCATAGAGATATACTATCATGACAACTTTGTATTCGGTCATATTTTCATGTTTTTACCTCAATTTCTGCTCATTTTTGCGTTTTGTGTACTTACCTGGTCGGCAAACAGCAAGAAGCCTATGGAGAGTCGAACCATGGTATGTTGTTCATATGTTGGCATATGCTTTGGAGTTGAACACCACCATATGCCGGATCGCGTACTCCATTTGGCTTGGCGCACGAAGGATCACAAGAATTAGTCTCAAGATCATGGGCTGACTTGGGCAGTGCGTGGCGCCCATATCCGAAGGGGTTTCGAGGGTAAAGTGTGGATGTACATGGGCATTGACCTTTGGTCTATATCCTCCATGAATGATAGACTTCGATTCCATGCATGCTTGGAGCCTTCGGATAAGTGGTAACTTCAATTTTGAGCATATATGTGATACATAGCCAATATGGTGTGAATTGGCAGTTTTTTGGCATGTTATGAGTTCAAACTCATAGGTCATTTCTCTAAGCCCATTCGATTCCAAGTCCAACCAAGGTTATGTCAGGGTAGGGCATGGTCCTGAGTGCCACTCTAGGCCATGACATGCCACCTCCCCTATTGGGCTAGGATATATAGGCTTGGGGGTGAACACCTTTTTGGGGTTTATGTAGTGACTTGTGATACATGGCATTCAGCCGTCTCATTTGACCGGGTTCAGGGCAACATGTTGGTGAGTCAAGGGAAGGTCTTGAGTCCAGGGAATGAGGGGTTTATGGTGATGAATGTGTATGTTTACCTCTTTCCCCAACTTTGCTTTTTTTGTGTTCATATGCCAATTTCAGGGCTTTCTTCCTTGGTGCAATTCTTGTACATGCCCGCCACCGTGGGAATACCGGTGTGCTGAACGAAAGCCCGCAGCCTGATTTGGATTGTGAATTGGGTTATTGCTGTATTTGTGGGATCTGGTTGCCATTCAGGGTTGAAGGAGGATTTTATTTTCTATATTTTTGGATTTGGAACCTTGGATTTTGAGCAATGCAATCGTTGATCAGGAGCAAATCGGCAGGGGTTACAGGCGGAAGGGCCACAGCGGGGGCCGGTCCTGGTAGGGACCTCCTTTACCTGGACCCGCCCGGACAGGCCCGGCGAGGGGCTGCGCCCTGACGGGATTGAGGAGGACGACAAGCCCAACGAGTACCCGTCGGGCGCCTCGATCAATGTCTCCATGTGGGACATGATCGAGAAGGAGTTCCCGGCGCTGGGGAACGAGCGCAGGCTGCAGGGCAGCAGCAGCAGCGCGTCTCCTGGGAAGGAGAAGCGTTCCGATGGGGACAGGAGGCGGGACAGGAAGTGGCGGGAGTACCAGGAGTCCCTGGCCGCCGAAGCCGTGCAAGGCGCCAGGGGCGGAACCCCAGCCCACAGTCCCCAACGGGCCAATGGCGGTCACCACCCCGGCCACACCACCCTTGGTGACTTCCTGGAAATCGCCAAGCAGACCAAGGCCAAGCCCCGTCCGCTGCTCCTGAGGAAGTCAGGCCCCAGCAGCGACGTGGAATCGGCCCACCGCGGGAGGATGCCGGCCGACCAGGCCAGCTCCAGCAGCAGCGTCGCTCCCCACGAAAGGGATGTTGCGCGCGCCTGCGAGCGCACCTGTGGGGTGCCCTGCAACCTTTGGGTTGCCCGGCAACGGGCCACGCAGCAGAACGCTGCCGTGGAGGGCGCCGTCGGCATCGCCCATGAGGAGGCCACCGAGTGGGGCAGAGGCATGGACTACCACGCCTCGACCGTGGCAGCCATCGCGACCGGTCTCACGGCTGCGGCCGCCCACGAGGCAGTGGCTGCCCGGATCAGGGGTGAGGTGGCGGCAACCGCCGAGGAAGCCCGCCTGCCCCAGGAGGCCATTGCATGCAAGGAGGCCGAGGTGAAGGCGCTGGAACAGGCGCTTGCCCAAGAGGGGGCAAAGAAGGAGGCGGAGGAAAGGGCCCATGCCGAGGCAACGGCCAAGGCCCAGGCGGACGCCGCCAAGAAGGACGCCATCGAGGCCGCGCGACGGAAGGTCGCCGAGGAGAGGGCCAAGACGGAGGCGGAGCTGGCGGCGTTGGAAGCGGAGAAGGCTCGGCTGCAGCAGGCCCGGGAAGTCGAAGCGGCTCGTGCTCGGGAGGAAGCCGAAGGGCGAGCTGCCGCAGCCACCGCCGCCGCAATGGTGGAGACAGACGCCAAACTCCGCCGCGGGACTCCCCCGGGAGGATCACGAGTGGAGACCCTTCGAAAGCTTTTCGAAGGGGACGCCTCCTCCAAGATGACGCTGGACGAGGCCGACACGGGCAGCAGTGGGAGCAGTGGCCCCACTGCCTACCGACGGAGGAAGGGTAAGGGGAAGACCCCCGAGAGGCCACGGAGGCCAGCGGGCGGACACCCCCACAACAGGGACCCCTTCTTCACCGCCAGCGACGGGGATGAACGAGGCCGCCGACATCGCCGAGGAGTAGCTGGCGGAGGAGGCGGAGACGTCCCCATGGAGCCGGAAGGTGAGGATGAGGATCCCCCTCCTCCCTACCGGAGCTCGGAGTCTTCCGAGACCAAGACGCCCAGGTGGGGCGACATGGACGAGGATGACGACATGGACTTCGACATCACGAAGAAGCGCCCATCCTCGGACCCACCGAGGCGACCCGGCGGAGACCCACCGGGACCCCCTGGCGGAGGACCATCAGGACCCCCTGGAGGACGCCCACCAAGTGGACCCCCTGGAGGCGGACCACCGGGCGGGGGAGGACCCCCTGGACCGGGCGGACCCGGCGGAGGCCCTCCTGGAGGCCCCCCCTGGGGACCCCGACGACCCACCAGGGGACAGCGACCCGGATGCCACCCGGCGGTGGATTCTCTACCTCCGCAGGGGTCCCATCGGCCTCGCCCACGGACTCCCACGGCCGCCACGGCCCATCTCCTCCATGGAATCCCTGTGGCTACTCCGCGGTTCCTCCATGTACGCTGAACCCAGATGCTCACGCCGTACCCCTTCCATGTATGCCTCCTCATCACGCCGCCGGCGGCTGCGTTCAGCGGCCTCCCGTCGTACACCACGCCGCGGGCTAATGTCGAACTCCTCCAGGTCTTCCTCCGCCAACATCCCGACATCCCACTCCACGTCTCCTCCGGGGACCTCATCCCTGAGTCCACCATAACGTCCGCCAGGCATTGGGATTGGCTCCGGGGCTGGTGCGGGGCGTCGGGGGCATACCGGTGTCCGCGGTGGAGCACGGCGGTTGTAGTAGTCCGAACTGAGCCACTCATCACGCCAATCCTTACTGCCACTGCCAGGCGGCACGCGCTCGTTGCGGCGGCCCGCGCTGTGGTGAGAGGGGGCGGTGAGAGAGGGGGCACTGGTGCTGGGGCGACTCCTGGGGGCTCCGCCGGGGGCGTGGGGTCTGCCCGGACCTGGTCCGGGTCCCCAGCCGTCGTCCGACGAGCCAGACTCCAGGGGTGGGTGGTCGCTGCCGACGCTCCCACGGGCTTCCAGCGCGTCCAGCCTCCGCTGCAGGCCGCTGATGACCTTGTTCAGCGACCTGGTCTCGCCCCTGGCGATGTCCAACAGCTTCTGGGTGGCGGTGGCGACCTGGGCGCTCTTGACCATCTCGATCTTGGCGATGTCTAGCTCCCTCTGAGCGCGCGCGGCGACCCTGGCGATGCGAGTCATCTCGCCCTTGCCCGTGTCTACCTCGCGCTCGAGGGACTGGACCCAACCTCGGTCGACCTCGCGGCCGGCGTTCATGGTCTCTAAGGCCGCGGATGCCGCCATGTGGGAAGACTTGAAGGACATCAAGCCCCCCATGTACGATGGCAACCCCCTCAACCTCGACCGCTTCTTGGAGAAGCTGGACGATTGGGGGGTGACCGTCACTGAAGACATGGATCCCGCAGATGCGGAGAAATATGTCTTCAGACGGTTCAGGTACCGCCTGCCGGAAGTGCTCCAAGAGCTGTACTTCGTGGCGACCAAGGAGGGGAAAATCAAGACCCTCAAGGAAGCCAAGAAGTGGCTCAACGAGCAGGAGCGGGTGGACGCTCCGCAGGTGGCTGCCAAGCGGTGGAAGTCCATCAAGCTTCAGCATGATGGACGGGACATCCGCCTACGGGACTGGCGAGACTTCGGAGGGCAATACACCCTATTCTGCCGCAACGTGGAGGACTGGAACGAGGGTGACGAGCAGGCTCCCCTGCTCTCCATGCTGCCGGAAGCATGGATCAAGAGGGTCACCAAGGAGGAAGCCAAGAGGGCCAAGTCCAACCACACGGTCAAGATGATGCTCCCCAAAGAGTATCATACGAACGTGGTGGCTTGGACGAGGAAGAACGTGGCCCGGGATGTCAAACGGCACTCCCTGCGGAACGCTCTCCTCATCAACGTCTCGGGCGATCGCGAGAAGACCGCGATGTGGCGCCTTGACGAGTGTGACGTGAGCGGCCAGACCATCCGTCTGCAGGCCATCCTGGCGCGGATGAGCTGCGACGAGATCCTGGAGTGGGTTGGAGAGGAAGTACTCAAGGAGTACCGGAACCTCCACCACACCCGCGGGTTGAGGCCCGGCGACCGCGACGTCAACTACGTTGGCGAGGGGCCTGGCAGGGAAGCTGCCATGGACCCAGCGGGAGCCGATGGCGATGAAGCTCTCGTCGACGATGACGACAACGATGAGCCCGCCGAGGTGGCCGTTTGTGCCTTCGTGGCCCACAACGGCGCGGGGAGCAACCGGGGAAGCTGGAAGCCCCTGCAGCCGGGTTGGAAGAAGAAGGAGAAGAGGGACCCCCGCCGCATTGGCGACCCTCCGCTGTCCTTTGGGGAGTTCATACGAGCTCACCCTCAGGGCTGTTTTGTCTGTTATGGGAGGAAGAAAGGCTTCAACCATGACCACCGAACATGCTCCACCCACCAGGCTGAAACGGAGGCCTACAAGAAGGCGCACGGGTCGAAGAAGCGTGCACCTGCGGGTATCCGGGAGGCCAAAGTGGAGGTGGACAAGGACGAGCTCTCCAAGCTGATGTCGCAGGGGACCGAGTTAGCCAAGGAGATCCAGGAGATCAAGAGGAACTGGGTCCCCAGGTCGGACAACAAGAACAAGGAGAACAACCAGAACAACCAGAACAAGGACAAGGACAAGAAGCCTAGGAATAGGAGGAAGAAGGGTGTCAACGAGGTTGATGCGGAGGAGAATACCCCTACTTCCACAACCGACGCCCCCTAGCGGAGCCCCTGCAGCCAAGGGCCCCAGCTAGGGCGGTCGCAGGATGGTGTCGTGGGAAGCGCCACACCATCCGAATAGGGAGTCGGTAAGCACAAAGGGACTGCCGCGGGCGGAAGGCCCGGTCCGGCACCCGACAGTCGCGGTGGCCGGGTGAGGGCAAGTGAAGGCACGAACCCTTGCACCCGTCCATCCTTCGCGACTAAGAATGTGTTTGATGTACTTCAAGATCTATCCGAGAGTATCGGAGGATCACCCGGACCGCAGCTGGATGCTGCAGATGGGCAGCCTGAGCCCATTGTCCACGACCTGCACCAGTCGCTTGTTGAGCTTCTGGAACGGCCGGAGATCCTGAGCTTGCACGCCGTGCGCCGAGTTGGGCGTGAGCGGCAGTTGCACCTTAAGGTCCGTGCCTTATGCGGGGAAGTGGAAAAGGACTTCGACGTGTTGGTCGACACGGGAGCACAGGTCAGCTTGGTCAAGGCTGGCCTACTTCCACCAGAGTGTTTGACTGACAGTCGGAAACCTGTCAGGCTGAAGGTGGCGAACGGCCAGTACATGGTGGGAGGCACGAAGGAAGCGGCCATTGGGCCGCAGTTTGTGAACCACCGTGAGCTGAGCCGCCCAGACCTCGGCAAGAAAAACCTCCTGCATGGTCGCTTCTACGAGGCCGAGATGGACTGGGACATGGTCGTTGGGTACGACTTCATGATGGAGACGGACTCCGGCGTTCTCCCGGCCCAGGCCTCAATGACCCTGTACAGGGACGACCAGGTCTTGTGGCTTTCGTCACCTGAGCACCATGTGGAATGCCAATGGATCTGGCCCGAACGCAATCAGCTGGAATTAGCCGCGCTGGACACTGAGCCAACTGGGCCAGCAAACCAGGAGTACGGCGTAATGCCGGAAGTGGCGAACCGAGTGGTTGCAGACCTGGGAGCTTCGGATCTGGCCCTGGATGAGTTCTCTTCAGGAACCCCCGCCCATCTTCGGGTTTGTGAGAAGTACTGGAGCGCACAGGACTCCGCGTGGAAGAAGCACTGGGGTCCGCATCAGGGCTTCATGTGGATCCATTGCCCCGTTGGGACATTCCAAGGGCGGTAGCGAAGATACGCAAGGACCACTCCAAGGCAGTGCTGGTTGTTCCTATGGGATGCACCGAGGAGGAAAGTACCCAACATTGGGTAGTCTCATTGACCAACATGACCTTAAACAAGGTCGTCCTACCGGCTGGAGAGAGTGTCTATCAGGACGCTAAGGGACAGCCCATGCCACCCAAGAGATGGCCAACGGAATTCCACTATGTGGATGGGGGCCTTGATCAGGCCGACACTACGGATTTCGTGTGTGTCAACCGCATCATAGCAGAGCCATGGCGGCAATGCTTTGCGGTTCCCCCTGTCGACACCGGAGAATCGGAAGACCCCCTCACTGAAGAGGAGTTGGATCTGGTTCAAGGGTATATGGATCAGCCCTTTCACGACTGGGGAAGCCAGCGTGAGGGCAAAGGCCAGGACAAAGCCTGGTGGGAAGTGGACGCCATCGTCTCTGGTTCATATGATGGGAACACCTTCGTTCAGAGGGTGCTGGACTACATGTCCAGCCAGGACGAGCCAAACGGCGGGAACCCACCCACCTACGGCGATCTGTTCCGGAGCAAGGCCAGAGATGGCCCGTTGGGCCACCTGGGAAGACCACCTGAGCCGAAGCCGAGCGGGGTCGCTACCCCACAAGTAAGCTCAGTGGTCCAGGTGCCCGGAAAAGCCAAGGCGGAGTCCGATGACTGCCCCACGATCCAGGCATTGAGGGCCAGGCTGAAGCAGAAGTATGGGGATACTTTCTTCCGCGGAAAGCCTGTGCTTCCCCCACCAGTGCGTGGACCGTATGGCGAGGCCAAGATACGACTGAAGCAGGACCCCCGTGTGTATCGGCACCGGGAGTTTGCCCTGAGGGGCGAGAGGAAGGAGGCCATGGAGAAGATCCTCCGTGACTTCATCGCGAGAGGCTGGCTCGAGCCGTGCCACTCGGAATGGGCCTCTCCGTGCTTCGTCGTCCCCAAGACGGTCGCCGGTGAATGGCGGCTCGTGGTCGACTACCGCGGCCTGAACGCCCAAACGCAGCATGACAGCTATACGCTGCCCCTCATTGAGGACATGCTGCAAAAACAACACCGGCGGAGGATCTTCACTGTGATTGACCTGAAACATGGTTATCATCAGATGCCTGTCGCCCAGGAGTCCCGTGCCTGCACAGCCGTGAGCACTCCACTTGGACCTCTCCAGTGGAAGGTGATGCCCATGGGCGTTACCAACGGCAATGCGGCTTTTCATCGGATGCTGGAGAACCTGCTTGAGCCGGTGCGTGACTGTGCGGACCCCTTCGTGGACGACGTGATCATCGCGTCCGGGGACCCCAGTATGAGCTACGAGGAGCTCCTGGAGGCACATGAGAGGGACGTCACTCGAGTGCTGGACCTTCTGGTTCGGGACAAACTCACGGGCAGCAGTGACAAGGCCACTATTGCGGTAAGCGAGGTGGTTTTCGCTGGCCACGTAGTCGGGAACGGGCAGCGAAAGCCCATACCTGGCAAGGTGGCTGCGATTGAGCACTGGGAAAAGCCCAAGACGGTCTCTGAGCTACGGGCGTATCTGGGGTTTTGCAACTACCACTCGGGGTATATCAAGATGTATGCCGAGTATGCAGCCCCCATGACGACCATGCTCAAGGGCAACCGAGAGGAGACCAGAAAGGGGTCCAAGAAGGCTCTGGTCTGGAATGAAGAGTCCGACCGTGCCTTTGAGGGGATGAAGCAGGCGCTGCTATCCGCAGTGGGTCTGCACCTCGTGGATCCCGACCTAGGGTTCGTCCTGCGCACCGACGCTTCCGACTACGCCGTTGGTGCTGTGTTGGAACAAGTGCTTGACGATGGGAGGCACGTGCCCGTGGCCTTCTGGAGCCGAGTCCTGGCGGAAGGCCAGAGACAGACGTGGACGCCCCGAGAAAAGGAGGCGTATGCCATCGTCATGGCTCTCAGGAAATGGGCTGGGTACATAGCCCTCCATCCCGTCACCGTCTGCACCGACCATCAGAGTCTGCAGTCGTGGCACAAGGAGCACGTGGACACACCCTCTGGTCCCGCCTCTCGACGGGCAAGATGGCATGAGACCTTGGCCAAGCTCAACCTTACGGTTGTTTATATTCCTGGAAAGGACAACACCGTGGCGGACTGTCTCAGCAGGTGGGCCTATCCCGCCAGCAAGGGCATGACGGATATCTCTGCCCATGGCGATGAGGCTGAGACCGCTGAAGCCAAGAAGATTATTGAAATGGAGCGCCTGATGGAGGAGGAGGGTGTCAAATGCTTCGTCTTCATGGCTGCGGATGCCCCTCTCGGAACGAGGATGGGCAGAGCAGTCAGAGTACTCGCCCCTGATGGAGCTGAGTCCGACAAGCACCTCTTCCCTGAGTCTTGCCTCCAGGACAACTGGACCGAGGACTACGCCAAGTCTGAGGCCTTTGCGGCCGAGTATAGGGCTGTGACCGACCCTGATGACGGGCAGAAGTGGCCAAAGGGGCTGACTGAGGAAGATGGCAAGCTCTACCGGAATGGTAAGCTGCTAGTACCAGAGTCCCGAGTGCTCGAGCTATGTGAAGCTTGGCACCACCACATGCTGCACCCAGGGGTCAAGAAGCAAGCCCTTGACATGCAGCGCCGGTTCGAGATCGACCAGATCGGTCTCTACACCGCCATCAAGAAGGTCAGGAAGGGTTGCTCGGTCTGTCAGGCCTGCAATCCCGATAACGGGAACATCAAGGGGGAAGCCCAATGGACCCGGGTTCCTGACCAGCCCATGGAGAGCGTGGCCATGGACGTCTTCTCCATGCCCGAAGTGCACATTGGCAAGGAAACCTTTGACTGTGTGGTTCTTTGTGTGGATCGCCACAGTGGCTACGTAGTAGCCGTTCCGGCACGCAAAAAGGGGTTGCTTGCCAAGGAAGTGGCAGTCATGATGATTCGTCATTGGCTGACCGTCTTTGACATCCCCCGCACCATTTGCAGTGACCGAGGGCCCCAGTTTATTGGTGGCTGGTTCAAGGCCATGTGTTCCCTTATGGGAATACGTCATGCCAAGAGCGTAGCTTATCTCAGCCGGTCTAACGGCCGTGCCGAAGTGGCTGGACGGCAGCTGTTCGAGAAGCTGCGCAAGATTCACATCACCAATCCACGTCGGAACTGGTTCGAGGAGATGTGGCCTGCTCTGAAGGCCCATCATGACACCCCCACTCCGGGTGGTTTGTCCCCTCACCAGATTCTGTTCGGCAGGGACCCCCTGGGTCGGGGACTTCCCTTGTCTGGTGATGGCATGGCCATGGACGCCAAAGAATTCTTTGCGCGGCAAGAGGCAACTACGCGGGACATCCGCCAGCAGCTCGAGAAAGAGCATGCTGAGCGTCAGAAGTCCGCCCCGAGCTCGACAGCGCAGAAGTTCCGGGTGGGAGACCCGGTGTGGGTGATCAGACCCCGCCCTATGGGCACCCACCGCACCAAAACCTGGTTCACACCCGGAGAGGTGGTCCGCAAGATTGGTGAGGACACCTACCGCATCAAGGTGGGTCACGGACAGTTCCGGGAGCGCCACGAGAGTCAGCTCCGTGTGCGGGAACCCGACCTCCGTGGCCAACATGTGTCCCTGAGCTATGCCGCACATGAGGCTGATTCGGACGATGATTATGCTGAGCAGGACGACTACACAGTCGAGAAGATCCTGGCCCAGCGTCTGAACGCCTCGGCACCCGGAGGCCTGGAGTTCAAGGTTCGTTGGCGAGGCTATGGGCCGTCCCACGACACCTGCTAACCCGTCTCCTCGTTCGTGCCGCGGATCAATACCCCCTTCATGGACTACACCCGCAGGCACAAGACCAAGATCCATGTCTCGAACTTGGCAGCACTCACCCGGGCGATTGCAGCCAGGGGTGCCTGATCAGCGCCCGCAGCTCTCCCCTGATGCATTTTGAGCGCCTGTGAGGTCGACGGATCGTCCCTTACTTGCTTGCTCTCTTCCATCTTTCGGTGACCTGCCATCAGAGTGGCCATATACCTCCCCCTGCTGAATCGAGAGGAGGATGGCCCCTCTCTTCTTCGATTTGTCATTCCCCCCCCTGCTGAATCCTTGGGAAACCAGGTAGGGCGACTGACCTTCATATTTCTGAGCTCTTGGGGCCTTGAAGCCCATACGACGTTGCGCAACGGATGCCGCTGTCATCGGCATTGCGATTTGTGAGTGTGTGGTCTGGTCCCATGGCACTTGTGGGATCCAGACCAGTCTACGTGTGTCGCGACTATATATGGCCTGAACTCAGGCGTTTTCCTGTCCACCCTCCTGCACATGCCCTATCCTAACCGGGGCGTGGTTTGGCGCTCTGTCCAGAGTGTGTTTACACGCCTATTACCCCGCTTGTTGCTTGTTCTTCTGTTCCCCAGGATATGTGCATCTGTATGTTAAGTGTTGTCAGTCCATCGCCGAGATATGGACTGTTTTTCCCCCGAGGGGATGCGAATCGGAATACGCAGGCGCCTGAGTCGCCGTTTACATCCTTTTACATAAGGTCCAGCCTGGACCAGTACCTAAGTACAGATTCTTCTGTTTGAGTGCCCGTGATACCGTGTGCCCTAGTGGCTGTGATGTGCTGAGATCCTGATGGCGCCAGGCGGGAAGCCCAGTTGCCTGAATGCACTCCCAGCGGTCCGCCACTGTCAGTCCCAGTGTGAGCCTACCGACTCGCAGACGCACTTGCAGTCGGACGGCGACCTCCGGTGCTCCTGACCTCGGTCAGTCTGCCTGGGAAACTGGTGGTTTGAGGAGTTGACGCCTCCGCCCACACTGCATGAGGACTCCCTCATGTATGGCCTTCGTGGTAATAGGGCGAGGGAGAAGACGGCCTTGATGTCCGATCCCTTAAGGAGGAGCTCGTTCGGCTGTACCACTCTCGACTCGCGTCGTGGATATGGACATGGTGCGCCCGAGGAAGGATCCGTGGGGACTCTCCCCCAGCCGGCGGGCCTTGGGAAGCTTGGGGTAGCCTGATGGATCTTTGTAGTCGCTTTCGACCTGTGGGACCACCTCGGTCGTCGTGCGACGCCTATGTTGGCCGTGTATGCCACTGCCAATGTGGTGGTGACCGTAGCAGCTGGCACGCGGTGCACCTGGTATGGGTTAACGGGTCCTTTGGATGCCGAACAATCGCCGCCAGGACCCGGGACTTGATACTTGATACTTTACTTGCAGTCACTAACAGCTACAGCACCTTACCTGTCTTACTGTGTGGTTTGGGCAGCCTAACCTGCAAATCGGCCTGAAGTGAGGATGTGACACCTCTCCCCCCCTTTCAGGGGATGGTCCTGGGTACCCGCTGCCATGCTTGGGTGTTATCGACCCCCCCCCAGGGTTTGCTCTAAGGAGGGGGGTGAAGCGGTACCCAGAACCCATGGCCCATGGCCCGGAGGCCTGTGAGCCGTCACTCCCGTGCGGAAGTCGTTGACACCGGCTGTCAGCGGGATATCCCTGTTGTCTAATCCGCGGGATTTGGAATCCGATCCTTAACCATTCAATCAATGTAGATTTACCATAACTTTATTGTCTTGAGCGATTTCCGGTCGGAAATCGGTGAAATACCCGATTTCTACCGCGGTTTCCAATCGTCGTGAAATCGCCGCAGTCGCGCCGCCTGTCGTCGCCTGTTCCGTGGACTGCATTAGATTATTCTGTAATACGATTTCTCTTGAAGTTAAGACTGAAACAGTCTTCGAGTGATGCGCAATTTTTTCCTTGATATAACGGATCGCGTCCCAGATTTTTCCCAGAAAATCTGGGCGACCGAAGGCGCTTTGAACCCCCAAGTGGAATAACAAGGGTTACGAGCGTTCAAGCGCCCATGGGCGAACTAACGTGCCTCATAGGCACTGTGTATGAAGTTTTGGCCCCCATAGTCATAGGATGAGGCCAAAGGATCCTAACTCAATAGGCCCAAAGGGTTATTTATTTTGAGTGTTCTCCAAGAAGTGCGCTTTTTCACGTACTTGGCGTCCAAGTACGTGTAGAAGTATGTTGAGTTGGCGTTTGTCCCACCCTTGCTTGCCTCTACATCCGGGGCATATCACTTGTCTTCCCCGGATAGTGCATATATGATCTCCATATATATATTGGCAATATATTTGGCGTGGATGCTAAAATTCGGCTTTCCGAAAGGAGGTCGATTTTCGACCAAAGCACTTGCATACGTGTTAAGGGACCAAAGTTACATTAGAATAAAGGCATACTTTGATTCTGGGCCACTAAGTTGGGTGTAGAAGGCGTGGGTAGGGTTGTATGCCATTTTTGGTGTCATATCGCGTGCCCATTTGGCGGGTGCACCATTCCGAGACAAACGCGCCAATGGACCCCATATCGCACGAGGCCCTTCATTGTACTCCCAACCAACACTCGCAAGCCTAACCTTCGTGCAGGGACGCTTGTGGAGCGCTCCCGAAGCGATGCGTTGCGAGCAAGGTGTGTTTTTTGCAATCTTCCATTTTTGCATGTGCCCACTTGGGAGGCAGCGCGCGCGACCTTCCAAAGCGCCCCAAGTGGAGCACATAAGTGGAATCGAAGGTCATTGGTGTCAAGTCATTTTGTTTAGAAGGATTGGTCGATTACTCAATCCAGGCCGAAGATATTATAATATATTTGTGCGCCTTTCAAGGCCCTTTGGGGTGTTTTTTCGCCAATATTGCTGTTTTTTGCCCGTCATGATGTCAAGTGGCGACTGTGTATCTCAACGCTGCGCCCAATTGACATCATGACCCAAGTATGTTATGGGGGTACATACTTCGGTGCCCATCATATCTTGGACCCGGCGAATAACTCCTCTTGAGCTTGGCGTACCGTGGCCGCCATGTTGGCGATTTGGGACCATCCCAAATCATGGGCTCACTTGGCGACCCTGCCATTCCCGAAACCGGAGGAGTTGGGCGACGCCCAAAAAGATATGTTGGACACATATGACTTGATACCAATCCTATGGCACACTCCGGTCCAAGTCGGGCATGTGCCTCATTTGCCCCAACCATGAGTGTGCGCATTTTCGGCCATTTTGGGCAATTTTCCACATTTTCTGCCCGCCGTGCACCATGTTCAGCACCCTCGTGCACGCCGGTCGCATGGACCAATGGACCATATATGACATGGGTGTTATGGAGATTGGTCCCCATGGTTCACACACCACGTGGGCGAAGCGGAGCATCCTTCGTTAGGGTGCTAGCCCAAAGTGAGTGTGGGCTCAGGTCCCTTTTCAGTCCCACAGACCACTGGGTCTTTCAGACAATCCAAGCCAGCAGGCACCCCAGTTTCACTGGAACCTGCATGCCCAGGCCCTCATTTATTTTCTAATTTTCTGTTGTACTTCTGCAGAAGTCCCTGTTTTCCCGGATTCAAGCCATGGTATATTGTTTATATTCTGCCTACCTCTGGACTCTGTCTCCCTAGGATGAACCATCAGTCACAGAGTTCACGCTCTTTTTCAGTCGTACAGACCACTGCATTTTGCCCTATCTTTTTTAGTTTCATCACGCTTTTCAAACTGCTTCCTCTCCTGTTGGTAGCCCAGCAATATTTGATTGCCATTTGTCACCCTCTCTAGGCTATTAGTGCCTCTCTTGGCAGTGCTTTGCACCCAGGGAAATTTACAGTGGCATGATCTTTTTGTACGGGTTCTATTCCCGCGGCTGTCCTTCGAGGAACCTCGCATTGTGAGCAGTTTGTGATGATGTTTTGGGCGGGAAACCGCCATGTCTCAAAAAAAAAGTGAGTGTGGGCAATTTTGCCATTTTGGCATTTGTGGACCCAATTGGGATTGTCACCACGCCGAGTGGCATGGAGATCTTTGACAGCCAAGGGCATGGGAGTCTTTGTCGGACTCCTGGTGGATCGCGTATGGAATGGCGGATCTGATCTCCAAGCCGGCGTAGAGATATACTATTGGGAGCACCCCCGAATTTCGGCTCATTTCGAGCAGCCAAAATGACCCCCTTTTGGGACCCCAATTTCACCCCCCCGTGTGGTCAATTGGCGGCCCCATATCTCTATGCCCACGGGGAGCCCGGACCTAATTTCAAGTTGTACACTCAGATGAAAGTCCCAGGTCCTGCCTCCTATCCTGTGAGCTATTGGCCTTGCCCTAGCCGGGCGAGCCACGCGTGAAAATGATGCCAATTTTGGTGATTTTGGCATCATGAACCCACTTGACAAACCCGTGGTGCCCTGATGCTGGGACCTCAGAGGGAACCAGGTTGGGTGAGGGCTCCACAAATTTCATACTCGAAGGGCATAGGTTCAGTTGCCTCGTCCCTACCTCTGGCGGGTCCGGACGAGGGGTCAATTTTGGAGATTTTTGAGCTAATATCAGTTTGGGCTGAAACAGCCCATTTTCAGCTACCAACTCCTAGGGGATAATGGCGGGGCCATATCTCTGGCTCAGAGAGGAGTTGGGACCTGCCGTTGAGGGAGCATGGAGAGCCTCTGTCGGTTGGACTTGGTGCCACTTGGTTCCTAGGAACTCGCCTGTGGCTGGGCGGGACACCTCCTTTATTGGCAGGGCTTCAGGGTCCGGACTGAGCAGGGCATGGGGTGTGTTTGAGCCCCCGCCCCCACCAGCCACTGGGAGGGTCGGACCTGGGATTGGGATATGAGTTGGGACTGAGTGTCTATTGTCCTGTGATGCCCCTACCCCAGTCCAGTCCTAACCCCATGTGTACATATCCTCATGTGTTGCTGTACATACTTTTGTTCCCTTGTTTCAGAGTGGCAAGGATCCTGAAACGCTTTGTCTCATGACACGAGCGTAATAATGCCCCCGTGAGCGCAGTGCTTTGCCTGCCTGCTTGCCTGTGCGTGTCACCGCAGCGTCCCGTGGCCAGGCCCCCCACGGGAACGCGTCAGTATGCCACAAGTGAGTCACATAAACTGGTGGATGAGTCCCAGGGAGTGACTAGCTCAATACAGGCATTGGTGTCAGGTACAACGAAACAATTGGGAGGAGAAGCAACGGCAGAGTCCTGTTCATCCATAATATCCGCCCATCGCTGAGTGCTAAAAAGCCGTGGAAAATGTTTGATCAGAGGCGCTTTCAGCATCCCTTGGGTCTTCAGGAAGTCCGTGAGAAAGGCTTCGCTGTGGCGGAATGGGTCCAGGTCTTGTGGTAGATGGCCTCCGTTGAGTGCCACTGTCTTTTCCCAGCTGTTAGAGAAGATTGTGTCTTTTTCATGACATTTAATCTGGTAGCCCATGACTCGTTGACAGCAAGATAGGTGGGAAGGTCCGAAGTTTATCCTCCAGGCTCGTAGCTCTTCAGAGTGGAGAAAGGAGCGTAGTTCGTCTTCAAAGCCTGCAAGAGTCATTATTGTAACAGAGTCAAACGCCGCGGACAATTTGTTTTGGACATCTTGTCGATCACACAACCGCAGTTCTGTCTGGAGGCGAGTAGCTAACTTAGACCACAGTTGCTTATGTGCTTCTCTGGCCATGGTGTCACTTTCGATCAGCCAAAAGGAGAGAACGTAGGTATCGAAAGCTTCGGATTTAATTGCCTCACCCTGAAGTGTTTCTTGAAGGCATAGCAACGAAGGTACGAAGGCTGCCTCGGAGGTGGACTGGGCTTTGATTTGAGTTCGGTAGTAAGTTTCTTCCCGTAGCAGGGTAGCTCGGTCGCCGAGATGACCAAGTATTCGTTTCTCCTCATGATGTATTTGGCTTCTGGATTGGTTTTCGGTAAATTCAAGGCCACCGGCAACGGTTGCCTAAAAGAATTCAGAACACTGGCAAAAAAGTCCATTCCTGCAAGTGGCCTCTTCCAGGTACAGGTTGTCAATGTCCTCGGATAGGCGAGGTTGTTGTTGGAGTTCGCTGGAACGAGGCTTCGTCTTTCGGCGTTTCAAGGTGCACGGAAGTGAAAGGTGTTGGCGGAGGTATCAGCTGCAGATGCGGAGGGATTGTCATCTTTCCGGGATGATTCAGGATTCCCCGAAGGCGCTGTGGCATGGAGGTCTTCAGCGGCTGCCAGTAATTCATACTGT
Organism: Eutreptiella sp. 'Long Island Sound 2002'; assembly: GCA_964036045.1. Lineage (NCBI taxonomy): Eukaryota > Euglenozoa > Euglenophyceae > Eutreptiales > Eutreptiaceae > Eutreptiella > Eutreptiella sp. 'Long Island Sound 2002'. Next base: position 49,263,600 of record OZ038378.1, read on the forward strand.
TGGCTTGGAGTGTCGTAGGTGGCTAAGGGGTTGGACCAATAACCGGGCAGAGTGTCCGGTTGTAATTTCGGTGATGGTGTGACGCTGAATTCTGTGTTTGAGTCCCAGAATTTCCCATTCAGCTGTTCCGGTTGTTTGGCGGTGTTTCCTTCGCTGGATCTGAAAGATTCTACATCTGGTAAATGGGCATCGTCAGACGTGGATGCTTTGGATGTAATAGCAGGCGGCAGACCGTGGTTCAAGGCTGGCAATAGGTCATAGAACAGCGACCGTCTTATCCGTGTTTCTTGCTCCTATGTGGATTCAAGCGCTGTAGGAGGCGGTGACCGATCGGAGTCAGAGTAGGGATTGCAATTGTCCGTGGTGTTCTTGCTCGGCGTATTGACTGCATGGGCTGGCGTCTGGTTTGATGGCTTTAGTCTGACGCTGTCAACGGTAAACTGTTCAGAAGTGAAACGTGGCGGCTTTTTAGTATGTGGACTCCGTGATTCAAAGCTAGGTGTTGTTACAGAGCCTAAAAAAACTGATGTGGGAGAGTAGACCTTAGCAGTGTAAGCCGGCGACTCGGCGGGTGCGTCGTCTGCCTTGGCGAACTGCGTAGAGCCTGTCTCGGTGAATTGTGGGGCGTCATCTCCTGTGTGAGAGTATGTGAAGCGTGAGTCGTTTAAGGGAGGTCTCGGAGGTACGGCTGCCTGTTTTGTTTGTGGTTTCGTATTTACCACAAAAGGTGGGTTTGTGTTATGTTGCAGCTGGCCTGTTAGAAGGTATGCTAGCGCAGAGGACATCTGGCGAATGGATTCAGCGATGTTTTCAAAAATCTGGACTGACTGGGAAACTTTCTGGTCTGAACGATGAAAAACGTCTGCGATGGATGCCCAATGCATCATTTTGTTAAAATGATGTGAAAGGATGGATAATGGGCGTTGTTTTTCTTTCTCTGTAATTTACATTGTTAAGGAACGCGCGACATTCATGCCTCTTGAAACCTTCGGCGACTTTGGATTTTTCTCCCCACGCTAAAAAGGGCGCTGATCACACAATCAACAAACTGTACCTCATCCGTGAGTGGCAAGGACAGTCCGACCTCTTCATCATACATGCTGTGCACGCAAACAGAGCACTCCTTCCCTCCAAACCCTGACAGGGAAACTTGTTGTGACGTCCCTGTTAGGCAATAGTCGCTGAGTAGCGCTGTGTTCTCTTGCAAGTTCACAGGGGGGCCAGTAGGGCCCGTGACTCCTTTGTCATGGCCACCCAGTAGCGTGTGTAGGTGTTGGGGTCAGCAAGCCTGGCAGCAACTGAGTGCGGTTGTGCTCACCCTGCCTTCGAAGGCTGGTGCTGGCATTAGTGTGTGTAGTGTAGTCGTGTCTCCTGTCCCCCGTGCTTTTCCTCGCGGACAGGGGAGTGTGTTAGTTTTCGGTCCTTAGAAAAACAAGCGTTTTGTATGCCCTTAGCACACTTGGCAGCCCCTCCCCTCTAGTAGGTAGGGTGTTTGCCGTCTTCCTCAAGGATAGGCGCCAGCACAGAAACGGGGCGCCATACGAGTGGTAATAGTACCTGATTAGTACTTTCAGTACGACGTCAGCAAAGCCTGTTCTCCGGGAGGGACGCCGGGGAGTGAAGTGAGACACATACAGACATACGTAGCACAGTTAGGGGTATGGTAACCCGGTAAGGAAGGGTAGAACCCCATGGGTCTGGACCAGTCAGGGGTCCCAACTGTGGGCACGCTTGTCCCCAAGGAGGGTGGACACACCTTGCCTCATAACACCTTGCTTGTCATTCCCCCCTGGAGTAGAAAGCCACCGCTCTTCGTTGGCTGCCGGAGGTCATTGCACCAGGGCAGTTCCCATGCAGCACATGTTCAACAAGGCACACACTCGCTTGGTGGCTGCTAACCTGATAAGCGGCCACCTGGCTCACGCTGATAACGATAGGCATGGGACTACAGGGCACAGCCAGGGCTGGTGCAGTGCTCCGAATGCAGTGGTCTGGGCAAAACAGATGGCCTTCGGCCAGGGGGTGGTTGCCAGCGGGGGCTACTGGTCCTGTCCTGCGATGCAATGCGGGGCAACTGTCACAACTGCTCTGACACAGCTACACAGACATATCTGCACAAGAGTGTTCACCGCCCGTGGGACGTTAGAAGACAGTAAATAGTAAGGCACAAGGAGATTAGTTTTTCTTTTTCCGCTCGGACAGAGTCTTAGCACGGGTTAGTAGCTGTCCCTTGTTGTTCTCAACGAGGTAGGAGCGAGGGTTGGGGTTGATACTCCCATCTGGTTGTTCAAAGGCCGACATGGGTTCCCAGGTCGCCTCAGACAGCCCATAGCCATCCCACAGAGTAAGGAATTTCCAAACCTGTTTATCCTCTGGCGTGCAATACCTGCAACCACGTAGTAGCCATCGACTGCCATCTCATCGGCAGTCATCTCTTCGAGTTCGTCTGCCTCAGGGTAGGCAGCGTTCTCTACGTCGATGCGCTCGACCCCTCTATCAGACAAACGCCACTCGTCCCAGGACAGTTCGTCAGGCTATTGGTAATGTCTCGGCTGCTTAGGTGCACACAGCAACTCCCCACCTAGGCGGGGGCTGCATCTCACATGGATCGTGGATCCATTTATTTTCGTAGTACAATAGGGCCCAAAGTAGGGATCCTGCAGACAGTTGGCGGTCAAGTGGGCAATTGCGAATGGTGTACCAGCACAAGGTCCCCTACCTTGAAGGTGGCAGGACGTCTCGTGCGGTGACGCCTAGTGAACTCACGTTCGCGAACGTGTTTCAGGCTAGCTCTAGCTAGGTTAGCCAGGTCCTGCCTATGATCCAGCCAATCACCTATGGGGCTCTTGTAGTCCTCAGGAAAAGGGGTTTCAAAGAACCACGCAGGACACCTCCCATGGAACAGTTCGTGGGGGGTATATCCAGTTGAGGAACTCTCCTGACAGTTCATGGTCAGGAAAGGCCAGGGTAACAAACGTATCCAATCTTTGGTACGTTCCTGTTTCATCAGAATCCTCAGGTTCTGCTCCAACACACGTTTCTGTTTCTCGCACAGAGGGTTCGAATTATGAGTGGAGGGCACACCTGTGGTCAAATGGACGTTCAGGGCGTCCAATACTCGCTTGTACCATCCGGTATCGCTGCAGATACGTACATCCTCGTCTGAGTGCACCTCCTTGGGTGCCCCATAGTGTTCGAACCACTGTTCAACCAAAGCTTTCACAGTCTGTTCCCCTGTGATTTTTTTGTTGCAGGGGAACGCACAGGTGAAACCGGCTAGGCCACAGGTGACAACCCAACAGCTATCATAACATCCAAACTTACGCAGGACGTGGATGAAATCCACGTGAAACAGAGAATTAGCACAGTAGGGGATGGGCAGACTGGGGACCAGTCCCGAGTCACGTGAGTCGCTCTGTTTGCTGGCGTGACAGCCACAGGGGTCCACTATGGACTGCATCCGAGCACGTAGCTCAGCACAGGTTAGTGGGGAGTAGAAACGCTCCCTGAAAAAGTCAACAGACCTGTTGCACCCTGTGTGCCCCGAGCTGAGATGGGCCCACTGTAGGCAAACACCAAGTCGTGCCTCAGACACGACTATAGGATCCTCATAGTACAGATATTGGTTATCTTTACGCCAACGGTCGCCGTCTATCAGGTGTGCCTCTAGGCCATCACTGAGGGAGTTGAGTACGCATTTGTAGTCAGCATGGTAGTCTCTCAGATTCCAGCCCTCCAGTACACCTGCAGTGTGCATGGATAGGTCCAGCTGGACGTCCATGCGCTGAAACGCCTCTTTGGCCAACGCCTCCGAGCTCTCACCTATGAGGGCGTCGAAGTTGTTACGAGATATATAGTCAGCCATTTTGTTCTTGATACCCTGGATATGGTGGACAGTCAGCCTTAATTGACTGTGGTAGGTCCACCATCGTTTTAGTTTCGCTTTATGAGGAGGGGGACCCTTCTGAAACGTTTCCACTGGCTCTTCATCACAAAGCCAGAAAATAGGGTTAGTACCAAGTAGGCGGGACTGAGAAGAAAGCACGAGCATCCCAGCCAGGAGTTCCTGGTCGTAGGTACTGTAGTTTGATCGTGCTTGATTCCACTTGCAATTCCCGTGACCAAGAGGTACCAGACGCCATTCATTGGCAGGGCAGTCATGCTTCAGTGTTCCATCGCGGTTCAGACCTGAAGTTTCAAACTGGCAGTGAGACAACTTAGCGGGGTTGGGCTCCTGCCACTGGTATAGGGTACCACCCCCCCTACATCACAGGCATCTGTGATGAGTATTATCTCGCCGTTAGGGCGGGGTACCCCCAGGCATTTGGCAGAGGAAACCTTCTTCTTCAGCTCCCGGAAACAGGCCTCTTCCTTGTCGGTCCACCGCCAAGGATCGATCTCTTTTATAAGGTCGGTCAGGGAGGCTGATGAATACGCAAAATTGTGGATATGGCGCCGGTAAAAATTGCAGGTGCCAATGAAACTCCGCACGTCGTGCAGACCCTTCTTAGGGTCGTCACGTATCTGCATGTCTTGCAGGGGTTGCATCTTAGATGCGGCTGGTTTGCACCAGCCATACCCAACATCGAAACCTAGATACTCCATCTCCTCACGCATTAACTCACATTTCTCGAGTTTGATGCGGAGATGGCTTTCCTGACAGACAGTGAAAAACTCTTGTAGGAGGAGGATATGATCCTCCTGGGTATTAGTTCCCAGGCTCACGTCATCGATGTGTGCCTCCATCTCAGCCCCGCGGGAAACCAGTTCCTGAACAAAAGGTCTGCGTCTCAGGATATATAGGATTTTATTCATCAGCTCCTGAAAGAGAGCAGGGATATTCGCGACACCGAAGGGCATGACCTTCGAGCAGAATACACGGCCCTTAGGCGTTACAAAGGCGAGCAGTTCCTGGGCTGCTCGGGTTAGGTCTACCTGCCAGAAGCCACTGCGCTTGTCCATCTTAGTTTTGAATCGGCACTTAGCGATTCTCTCCAGGGGAATCTCCATATTGGGGATACTCCCTGAGTGGTTCTGGGTCTTTTTGTTGACGTCACCGTAGTCAACGACCAAGCCCATGGCGGTGGAGCCAGGTTTAGCCACTAGAAAAGAAGGGCTACAATGGCGCGGGTAGTCCCCGTGTTTATATTCCTCAACGAGGCCAGCATCTATACATTCTTGCAACTGGCGTTCGAACTCGTCAATCTGGTCTTGTGGAGCGGGATATGGACGCCGTCTTACCACAGACTCTTCAAACTCTGGTTTGAGTTTGAGGTCCATCTGGACCAGTTTTTTGCAAGACAGGGGTGGGGGCAACGCTCCAAAAACCTCCTGATATTTCTGGATGAGCTTACTGCGACGGGGGTCTAGGTTCATGCTCTCCAGTTTTTCAACAAACTCCTCATCAGCATGGAGGTTGCTCTTCCCCTTTTCCTGTTTCTTCATACCCCCCATGGCTTCAGGGGGTAGTTCATCCTCCCAGTTCTGGCGACCCTGCTGGGCTTGATGAGGGGAGTATACCAGAGGTACCTCAGGATCGGGAGAGTCATCTCTTCTTCATCCTCCTCGGACCATATAGATGTTTTCCAGGTCCTCTTGAGGAGGTCCAGGCAGCTCCGTCGCTCAATACCCTCAGCCTTAGCCCATAGAACCTGTTGGAGATCCTGTATATCGTACCCACAGACGGGCATATTGTTGGCTGAGGGTTTAGCGCCAGGTACCTGACCCGTAGGGCCATCTATGGCCTGCATAGGGAGTACAATGTGGTCATGGGAACCGCAATGAGTGGACTCACCAAGGTCCACCTCAACCATAAGCAGCTGCGCTAGGAAAGCGCTGTGCTTCAGTGTCACCATCTCCAGGTCTACCGGGGGTATAACACTGGCGATATCGCTGAGGCGGTCCTCAGCATCAGCCAAGGGAGTGGAGACGGCTGGCGTCTCATGCTCATCGGAGCACTGGCCACTCGTAGTAGTGACCGAAGAGTACTCGGATCTTTTCCTGAGATCCACGAGGGTAAGGCCTCTGTTTTCGGCCATCAACTCCTTGAGTACCACCTGGTCGAGGTCACTCACAGGTACGGGGTTTAGACAGCCATCTACGAGGGACAGGAAACTGCCCCATTGAGGGGCGGGCATGGTCTCTTGAGAGTCTTCAGGGACGTAGATTGCACCATTGAGCAGTTCAGTTCTTCCCACTGTCATACAGTCCAACAGTCGTCTCCAATAGGCGTGTTCGCCTGTGGTACCCCAGTGGGGGGTACACAGGACCACTCTCGCTTCTTCAAGGGCGATTTTTGTAAGCGCATTAGTCAGTTGAGAGAGTGGGGGATTAGCATAGCACAACCCCATCGACTTCCAAAAGAAGCCCCAGGCGTTTTTCAGACACCATGAGCAATAGAGCTGCATCCTGGGCTGCTCTTTACTCGCGAACAATTCCACCTGTACTTCATTCAGGTCTACCTGCAGGGCGGCGAGTCCATTTTCCAAGACGGGCCGCACCAACTGATAGTTTTCAGTTGGATAAGACCGTTTCACGTAGCGCAGACCGGATTCTTTTCGTCCTGACAGCTCCAGAGGGACAGAGAAAAGGCCACTGCCAAAGTCGCAGTGAAGGGCATAGCGACATTGCAAAGACAACAGTTTTGCCTGGGGGTTATCGCGCAGAAAATCTGTGCCTATGAAAATGTCAAACGCATCGGTGTCCAGCACTTTGCAGTGCTGAGTCACCTGCTCGTCACCCAGACACACGGTCACATCGACCCCCCCCAGGGAATGGATGGTCCCACCATCTCCAACCCCTATGGCCACGGTTTTGAGTTTCAGGATCTTGGCCTGTTTCAGCAGTCTGCGGGCCACAATAGAAAGCGTAGCGCCCGTGTCTAAGACAGCCTTGTAGACCTGGTCACCAATTCTTACGGTGATCCAGAGAACCAAATCCTCATCCTCCGAGCTGCCGCCGTATCCCTCTTCAGGGAACTTGACCTCAACCCCAGCGGCCTGCAGGCGGTTAGAGTGCCAACTTAGGCGGCGCTTCTTGGCGTTCTCGCTGCTCTTGCCGGCGCCACCAGCGCTGGGGTTGGAGGGGGCTGGCCGTTTCTCACCCGACGGTTCACCCTTAGGTGTGGGGTGGGGTGCTCCTCTTCCACCAGAGGGGGGGCTGAGGACCTTCGTCCTCCAGGGTTACCCTTACCCTTAGAACCTCCAGGGTTAGGGCCCCCCCCTTCGGCTCCTCCGCCCTTACCGGCGGACTCGCGCCGCTCCTCTTCCGCTTTCTTTAGTTTTTCGGATTCGCGGCGTTTGATGTGGCATTCGCCTTCATAATGCCTCCTCTTGCCGCAAAATCTGCACGTGATCATGCAGCAGAAATGGTCTTGTTGCTTTACCTCCTGACCATCTTTAGTTTTCTGCGTGCTCTTCAGCTGGAGCATACGCGCACTTTGCCCATCACAGTCGGGCGCGTGGCAGGGTCCACCCTTATCGTCCGTAGGACGACAATACGAAAGATTGGGGGTCCCTTTGCCTTTGGAGGAGGGGGTCTCAGTCATGTGCTTCAACTGCCCCCCACGGCCCTTCCCAGGGTTAGAGTGGGGTTTAGGCGACCTCCCTCCAGGAGACTTCTCAAGAGGGGTCTCCCTTCGCAGATATTTGCGCAGATACTTGTCCATGTGGGAGTCATTCTCCCTCCCCATGGCCAACTTGATCAACAGATCGACCAGGTCATCGTAAGAGTGCGTCCAACTCTTCCTCTCGGACGTCTCTCTGCAGTTATCCCATGTCCTCGTAGGAATCTTCCCCACTAGCCACAGATGTGGCTCAGTCGGCCCATAGGAGGAGGGCTTCATGCGCCCCATGAGCTCTTCCAACTGCGCCACGAACTCGGAGATGCGCGCAGCAGTCAGGAATTCGGGGAGAGGGGGCAGTTCCTCAATCTCCGTTCGGACACTCAGGTCCCTTTCGTAGACTGGATACATTTGCTCCAGTCTTTTCAGGAGGTCGCCCCAGTTGGAGCTCTTCCTGATAGCGGTTTTAACCTGCCGCTGAAGCAATTTTTTTAACGACTTTTTGATGAGTGTGCATTTAGTACGGACTTCAGCAAGTTGCTGGCCCGTGAGAAGCAAAGACTCAGAAAGCTCCTCAGCCCATTCAGGCAGGTTTTTTTCGGATTGAACTCAGGGAGTGCGATCTGAAGGTTCGCCGTGGCGATGACCTTCGTTCCCCTTCCTGGGACGCCTCTGTAACATGTACCACCTTAGAGGGGTGAGGGGTGCACTGTGGCCAATGGGGCCAGGGCTGACAGACCATAGCCTTTCATCTCAACCTCTGTGGTGTCGCCTACACTGCAGACAGGCACAGTCCTCACACGAGGGTGGAAAGGGCTGGGACAGGTGTCCACTGGGGAGCTGCGAATGCCTCTGCAGCTCTTCACATCCCTGGTTAACAGTTCAACAACTGGGGACATGGTAGGTGGGGGCTTCTTCAGGTGGGAGAGCCTCAACTTCGTCTTGAGTGCTGCTGATAAGGCACTCAGATCTGGATCTTCATCGCCTGCACCAAGGACTCAGGATAGCAACTCCATGGTCTCATCGAGACCCAGCTCAGGGGCCGCCATTTCTGGGGGCCAACCCCGATCCACGCTCGTAGGTTCGGGTGCCACTGCCCTGGGACTGGGGCCAGGCTTCCAGCACTCATGCTCCTTCGGTTTCTCTGGAGGCGTAGGTTCCCTAGACACCCAGTCGGCTTCCCACTCAGATGATTGGGCCCACAAAGGCCAGTCCATTTCGCCGCGAGCTATCTCGAACGTCTCCTCGCCCCACGTAGCTCCGAATATCGTTCCCAAAGGCGCCTCCTTTCCCTTTGCTTTCGTTGCCGCTCTTCTCCGGGCCTTGACCTTGGCATTTGCCACTTCGATCCCTCGCGTAGGAGAAGTTTCGGATGGGGGCATTGAGGACACGACGGAAGGTAAGGCGGCTGCCATAGGGTCCTTGCCTTCGAGACGCCTGAGGTCCGCCCGCGTTATGCCGGGCGCCTCAGCGCTTGCACTCGGGCGAGCTCCTTCTCCATATCTCTTCTTGATTTCTTCCGCCCCTCTTGTTACTGCAAGTTCTCCCAGAGGACCAGTATCAACGGGTACACTACCTGTAGATGAAGGCCGTACCCTTACAACATCACTCTTGGATCTGGTGCTTGTGATCGGCACTGTTTTGGCACTGAGAGTGACAGACATCTTCACAGTTCAGGATACAAGTTTTTATTGGTGTTCTTCGTGTTCTGCTTTAGTCTTCTAGGGCCTGCCTCTGGTACCAGAAACGGTTTCTGCTTTGCTCTCACTTGTTTTTCTTCCTTGTATATGTTTTTCACAAACCTTGCTGATTTTCCACAACTCAAAATGAAGTCCACACAGAGGTAATGTAGAGCAAGTCCAGGCACCCGATCAATCCAATCCGGATACGTCCTTGCACAATCAAAACATGTGTAACAAAGAGGGGCTGCAGATGGACAAATGTAGATCTAAATACAAAGCTCCAATGGTTTATAAACAAAATAGATGATTTTATGTGAAAGCTGGCACCACTCAGGCCAGCACGATAGCACCAAGCACTTCATGTGCATTCCTTTGGATGAAATGGAGTTGGTTAGGAATCTGGGGCAAAGGATTTGGGCCAGACACAGGATGTGGCTTGGCCAAGTAACCGAATTCCGAAACAGTTACAAAGTAGAACCACAATAAGTGGTAGAATCAATTGAGTATAGGGGTCTTGAGGTGGGGGACCACTAGGCTTAACCTACAAGGCCTTAGGCATGAAGTGCCTACTTTTTTTCGGTATAACCTCCATGCACCTAGGCTTTTATGGCAGGTATTTTGCCCTAGATGTTTCCTTAAATTCCTAAAATGGGCAATAATGCCCCCCAATGGGATTTTGTTGCTATTGGTGCCACAGTTTTGGGAAGAACATACCACCGTCATTTTGCGCCATATGCATCCGTCTCATGGTAACTCAACATATTACCGTAATTTGAAAAAGAAAAGTTGGCCCGTAGGGTGGCAAGTAAATGTGGTCCCATGAAACAAGCCAATGGGGTTTCAAATGTCCCGCCACGTCATGCTGTCTTTTCTATGTGCCGGCACCCACTTTATCCGGCCTGATTTTCAATACACACATAGAACAGACAGGACAACAACGCAGGATTACATCAACCTAATTAGTAAAAACCCTGGAAATCGTTGACGAAGGGGCCAACCAAACTTGGCTCGTCCCAATGCACCTCAATGACACCCCATCCTACGGGCCAATGCTTGTTGTGCAAAAATTTAACATATACTGGATTGTTATGAAAAAAAAGAACACAGACACGATATCGTGAATGTATGTCCTTCAAAAACACGTGGCAACAATAACAACATACTCGACACCGGGGCATGCATTGGCGATTGGGGGCCATTTAGGGGGAAAATACCTGCCATAAAAGCCTAGGTGTAAAGGAAGATAACTCCGCTCAGTTGAGTGGTAGGGGTGAAATTCATGGGGGGCTAGGGTTATAACCCTAGTTACTTTGAGAAAGTGTACTTCAAACTTCAAAAGAAGGCAAAAATGATTAAGTTAGTCTCAACATCAACAAAAGGTTTTCAGGGGGGGGCTCAGCCTGGATCAAGTCCCCCAAGAAAGACATGGCAGTGACTTTTTCTTACTGAATCCAAACCCCGGTAGGCTTCCCGAAACCCCTTCTTCCCGCGCTGGCACTCCAAAATTTTGGACTCCTGGTTCAGGCTTCGGTGTCCGTGTTGGCATCCCAATTTGATTCACCGGTGGCGTGCCCGCGTGGTTGAACAATTGATATTTATTCTCCAAAGACTCCAGTTTTCTATGTAATTCACCAATGACATGAGAATCCGACCGAATTTTTTCGGGTGGACCACCATGGGGTCGGGTCCGGATCTCCTCCCTGAGCGTATGTACCTCATGCTCACTTTGTTCCAACCGGGTCATGAGCAATCGCACCTGTAATTCCAGGGCCTCAACCTTGGCCAATTCCAGCTTGGGCATAGTTACCCAATGGTGCATCTGGCCGGTGAGCGTAGCCAATTGTGCACTCGTGATCTCCAGGTTCGCCGCTATGTATCTCACGTCCGTTGCGGGCACCTTCGCCTCTCCAGCTTCTCCTGTAGATGTTGACGAAACAGCAGGGTGCTCCACATTGTGTACCCGATTGATAAGCAGGGGAAAAGATGCCTTGTGGCTTTCCCCCATTGCTTCGACACCATGCACCCGCTTTTCAGCATACTCAAAGTTGAGACCTATCCGCCGGATTTCCTCAGCCATGCTGGTGGTGACGCGGTCACAATTCAACACCTTGCCTTCCACACTCCTCAATTCCTCAACCGATTTGTCCCATCCGGCCCGGTGTGAAATCAACCCGGTGACTTCATTGCACACTCCCTCGAGTTGCCGTTTCAACTCATTGATGGCATGCTCCCACCCTTGACGGGAATTGTCCACCTTCGCCTTAAGAGCTTCAGCCACTTGGCGATATTCCAAAGCGGCTGCAGTCGCTTGTTCTAAGGTCGATTGCATCTCCCCTCTCTTCGAGTCCAACTGGGACCTCTGGTCCTGCAATTCGTTGTTTACCTCATTCAACAATTGTCCCAATGCCTCCACTCGCGCCGTCAAAGCTGACCCATCTACTTGAACTCCCCGCGAATGGAGTTCAAGCTCGCGAGGAAGGGCTTGGATTACCTGGCGGATTTCGGAAATAGCTGAAACCGCCTCGAAATTAAAGTTTTGGAGATAACTCGACGCACCCGTAAGCTCCTCAAGCTGCGCGGGCAAGGTTGCTAAATCATGAGTCTCTGGTGTGCACTCATGAATCAAAGTCCTTTCCGCTGCTTCACCGAATTGATTCACCATCCGAATCCGCTCAAAAGACCGGTATCCCCATGGTGCTGACTCCACATTGGTGTCTTCCTCAGTTGGGTAGGGTGGCTGGCCCTGCCGAAGCCCAACTGCCCATTCTAAAGGAGACCCAACAGTCGACTGATGCCCTGTCGCATAGTCCGAACCCGATTCCTCTGGCCGTGCTGTGATCATCCCGATCATGCCCGTAACCTCTCCAAGAGGCATTCCACTACTGGTGTCAGAGCTGTAGGGTAAACCCTGCCCGGGTAAGCATCTGCTACCAACAATTCCCCCTCGAGGTGACGTGAAACGAGTGAATCTTCCATTTTTCCCAATTTCCAACCAACCAAATTTCCAACCAATAAAACTAGCAGAGATTTCCAAGCTCACAACCCACTCAAGTCCCTCAGAGCACAGCAAAGACACAAACAATTCCAACTGAAGGCCCAATCACGAAATGACCCAAGAATCCAATACGGTCCAACAATGATCCAACCAAAAGTTCACCAATGGTCCACAAAAACCCACAAATGACCCACGGTCCAACAATGGTTCACAAATGAGCCAATACGGGTCCAGGACGGGTCCACTAGTCCACACGGGACGACCACGGGTCCAAGGAGGGTTCAAATGGGCACAAGGTAGGTCCACCCTTGAGAAAGGAAAATGAATTTACAAGCGCGAGTAAGACTCAACCTACTCTTCCGGTCGGACCACATGCAATGCAAGGACGAAGAGTTCATGGGCACACGGGCATCATCCTATGGACTTGGGTGATGCATGCAAAAGTGTAACCCAAAATTCACACTACTTCTACCCGTCGACAAGGATGGTCTCACCAGGGGTCGAGGAGTGGAAAGAAATGATCCACACCATCGTTGGGCCATCCCCAAAGAGCAAATGAGTCACACTTGAGTCTCCGGACGTCTTGACTACAACAATATGAGAGAAGGAAGTGCACATGCACATACATGCTCACATGGGCCATGTAAACGCACCAACAAAGGCAACAAACCATGACCCGGTCAGCTTCTAGGATCAATAACTAATCCAAGCCAAAATGGCAAACGAGCAACACACCATTGCCAATGAGATCCACCTCTTGGGCAAAGAAGCACACAATAGGCCAACGGCCGCACGGGCTACTCATGGGACCTAACCTCCACCAAAAGAGAGCACGGGCATGGAGAGATGATCCCACCCAAAGAGAGAGTTAGATGGACCCACTGAGGCTGTTTCGTTTTGCGAACATGCCTTTTTATATGAGCATTCAGTTATTAAGCTGAACTCTGGTAGTGAATTTTCTACTTTAATGCACAATTTGCATCCAGATCCTAGAATGCACTGCATGATGCTACTAATCCAACATTGCCCAGCATGAACAGTGAAGATGATCAGTAAATCTTAAGAATGACTGAAGATGATGGTGACAGGCAGATTCTCAGAGGTCTAATTGTTCATAATCGGATCATGATGCAGAAATGACATGATGGGTCATGATGGGGCACATGAATGGCTCCATGGTGGGGAGTCTTACTAAGTGGGCAGTTCAAGAGACAAAGGTCAGAACTGAACTTTGGTGATAGTAAAAGGCCCAGAAACCAAAGAAACATATCTTTTTCATGTATTTAATACGCAGGAGACATGTGCATATTTTTGGGTTATTTGTTTAGCCTTTTATGCCATGGACCTACAATCAATGGTGGACTTTCATCAGCATGTTTGATCCTGAATTTTTGCTTTGTGCTAGGGTGTAAGGCAGAAATCTTTCTGGTAGCAGAGGCGAGAGTTGTAGCAGCTCCAGGACCCTGCCTGGCGGATTTTTGAAAATTTTGAAAATTGAAAAATCTGAGATTTTCATCATCTCAATCATCATCACATTTCATCAACCCCAGGCTAGCCCTGTAGTTCTACAACCCAGCTGTTTGACATGGCCCTACCCAAAAGTTCAAAGGCAAAAAGGCGAGAAGATAAGACACTCAGAAGGGTACATGTGCGTTCAGGGATAAGGTTAAAAGGGAGCGCCGAGCGAGAGAGAGTCAGGGCAATGAAGGCAAGGGATGCAAGGTTGAGAGAGTCAGAGAAGTCAAGGTTAGGAGAGTCAGAGAAGTCAACATCGCACGCCGCTAAGATTCCAACAGAAGCAAAGCCTGTACCAACTCCCTCGCAATCTTCTGGGTGCGCGCACGAAGACACTCACGCGCATGGAGAGAGGGTAAGGCTCACGCCCCAAGCACGTCCTGCGCGCGAGACAAAGCCTGCGCGCGAAACCAGGATACAATTCGAGACTGATCCTGCGCGCGAAGCAAGACCAATGCGTGAGGCAATGCAGGCACCAGAGACTGGCTATGCGAAGCAAGAGTGGACCACACGCACATGCGAGGCTGGTCCTTCGCACGCAAGTGGACGAGCAAGTGAAGTTGATGCGGAGGTCGAATGGTTAGAAGATCTTGCAGAACACCCGAAAACAATGGGCAAAGACAAGATGTTGAGGGACCTATTGGCGCGCGACGACAAGAAGGAAAGCAACGAGTTGCACCATCTACATGAGTACGAACTACCAACTTGCGCCACTGGGAAAGAACATGACCCTACGCTACACGACCTCTTACACAAGATGGAAACCCTGACACTGGAACTGAATCAGCTGAAGGATGGCAGCAAGTTGACAGAACTGGACACCACCATCACAGGGTTGTCGTACCTAGGTGACAAGCGCTCGCCCTTTATTCCACGACAAACCTATTGCAAGTGAACGCCCTTTCTCCAAGTAGTCAGTACCAATCAAGACGCTACACGAAGCACACCTACATGGCCTTCAAATTCTTGCGTGCTTGGTGGCGCCAACGGAGCTCGGAACTGAAGATTCTGAAGAAGAAGCAGAGCGAAAGAGAGAAAGGAAGGGTGTCGCCACAGCGAAGATCAAAACACCACTGCCTGTGTTCACTGGAAGGGACATTGTCTTCTGGGCAAAGGACTTTGCGCGCTTTCTGTGAGTCACAGGCCAAACTAAGGCGTCAGACATGATCAAAGCCGACCTCGTGGTGACTGGATGCAAGACAGACTGGTTGCGAGAACTCCTAAAAGACCTATTATCCGAATCTAACACCTTCGTGGAGTTCCTTTCTAAGATTGAGGAGACCTTCCCTGTGTTGGAGACTGACATGCACTTTCACCAACAACTCTTAGATCTCTCCAAGTTTAAGGAGTTCCCCAAGCTGGACGAGATCAATCAGATGGAGGCAAGGATCAGAAATCTGGTGGCACGGCTTACGTGTGGTTACTCTGAGTACAACAAAAAGATTCTGTTGCGCAGCAAGATCCCAGCGAAGACATGGTCAGAGTGCAAAGACACGCCAGCACGCAAGGCCCTTACCCACAGCTACTGCGATCTACTAAGACTGCTCAAAGCCCTGTCTATGGAGCGAAAGTCTGATGAAGCCGCCGACCGCCACACGCACCTCAACTACGCGCAGTACAACGCTGAGGCCGAACTATTCACTGGCGAAGGCAAAGGAGAAAGCAAAGGCGGTGGTAAAGGAAAAGGAAAAGGTCGAAGACGAGGCGGCGGCAAAGGCAAAGGTGGAAGAGGCTGGCAATGGACGCAAGAACACCCACCACCTGCTATCAAGGTTACCATCTACTGCGAATACTGTGGAAAAAGGAACCACACAGTGTCGAACTGCTGGAAGAAGCAAAAGGATGACAAGAAAGGACAAGAAGACTGCAATGCACAACAGCAAGCACCACAGCAAGATCGGCCTGTCAACCCCAAGCCAGGCGCGCAGCCATTTCCGAAGCCAGCGCCGAAGCCTGCACCTTCACTGAAGCCAGCTTTTGTGCCGAAACCAGCACCGAATCCCGCTCCTGTGGCAGCACCTGAAGAGGAAGGAAGCAACAAAAAGAAGAGGAAGCTGTTGTCCATGGAGAAGTACCTTCTCAAGCAATGCGAGAAGCACGGGATTGCACTCAAGACCCTTCAGGCCGCACAGAAGTAGAAGGGTGGGACCTCGGAAAAGAGGCTCTAAGCGTGCCTGATCTCAATGGGGGAGCAAAAGTATCATGGGTTACTCGACACGGGCGCCAGTAACAGCTTATTGGCGGAGAGACTGGTGGAGCAAGGGCAGACGCAAATGGGTGAAATTTTCGGAGTCAAGGTTGGCAACGGAGCTGTACAGCTGACAGGTGGGGAGACGGAAGGAGTTGTTCACGTGGGAGAAGAGGACATCCCTTTCTCGTTCGCCACCTTCGACACGGACGCGTTTGACGTGATCCTGGGAAATTACTTCTTTGAAGCCAACCCGCACATCAAGTACCTCTCCCTGCAAGCGCCCCACCATTTACTGGTACAGAGACATGGGCAACTCGTGGAAGTCCCACTGAACGAGGACACCACACCAAAACCCTCCGTGCAGGTCATGCAAGGTCTGTTGCTCAATCTAGGCGCAGACATGAAGCTGGAAGCTATGGTGGCCCTCCACACGCAGCTTGCTCGTACTGAGAACTACAAGCTTTCGACAGAGATGAAGAGACAAGGGTTTGCGGACTTATCTTTGGAGGGAGTTCCGACAGGGTTCGGACTTCATTGACCTGTTCGCCTCGAAGCAGAACGCCGACTCACAATACTACTGCAAACGCAACGACAACTCCGCCTTTTGGTCTCATTGGAGGTGGCTACAAAGGTGGAAGCAGTTGTACGCAAATCCAAGGTTCTCCCAACTCTTAAGAGTTCTGTGAAGCCGGTTCGGACCCCCGTGGCCATCTTTGGTCACTTGGGGTGTGTATCTATGGGCAGGCAAGCCGCCATTCGCTGATATCATACTCTCCCATCCACCTGACCTAGTCTGATGTGATAGTGTGATAGGCTTGGCCATTCCAGCTATGAGCGGCCATATTCAATACCGAGGCGCCGCTGGCTGAGATTTATATATCAAAATATCAGGAATCAACAGGGTTTTTTTATCATAATGTTTCCGTAATTTTTCAGCTAGCCGTTCTGATTGTCAATGTATCGGCGACTGTCAGTTGGCTCGCGATTTTGCGGTAACCGATTGGTTAACTGTTATTTCCAGATATTTTTGCGGAAACCCCGATGAAGGGTCAATCTTCATCAGAAAAGGGTTCGTTGCTTCCGCAATTTTCATGTTATATACTCGCAAAATTAATTTGATTTTTTCAGACATTCAGAATCGGATTTTCGACTTCGAGGTCGCCGCAATGGATATGATGAATTTCGAGTGGTCCTACATTTTTCCCCGATCACGAATCGACCTTCCTTTTGTGGTCTCCTTCATTTTTCTTGGAGATATAGGCGAAACAAAATTGATTCTTGAGGCCACTTTGAAAAGTCATATCTCCGGCTCACTGCGAGGAATACCAATTTTGAGACTTGTGTTGCAACCGCCTTGGTCTCAACTTAATTTAGAACGCGTCAAACGCCATTGGTATGCACACCTGTCTGTGGTATCAAAGGATCATGCTCAAGAGGGTAGAAAGTGCTTTACAACTCTTGGACCATGATACGGAATATTTTAATATGGGTTTCGAGTGTGCCGCACGAGTGTTGGTGTTGCATAGAAACTTTTCTTGGGTTCCTACGTATTTTTAACGTGAAGTTATGTCCATGGAGGGGCATGGCATATCATGGTGGGAGCCATTTTTGAGGGTATGTGTTATATGCATGGTATGTGCTTCACTATGCTCACGCCCATGTTATATATCTCCGGTTGTAGGAAGATACATGGAGTCGCACGTGGCAAAGGCTTTGCCCATGTCCTAATGGCGTGCTTCATAGCGCTAGACTAAGTCTACTGCACATATAGTGCATGTGGGAAGGCTTACGGAGCGACCCACAAGCGCCCCTATCAATTTTCCCATTTTCATGGTGCGTAACGTGGGGAGGTTCGAAGGTGTCCCTATGCATCATTGTGGGGATCCAAGTGGGGGGATTGTTTGCAAATGGTTCCAAGCAATAGTGTGTTGAACCATATGTTGATACCATGGGTGAGCGAAGTTATATACTATTGTGATTACTTTGAGTTTGGCAATATTTGCATGTTTTTGACCTCATTTTATGCTCATTGTTGTATTTTATGTGCTCAACTGGTCGGCTAACCGTAAAGTACCTAGAGATCCGTGAACTGGGGTATGTTGCTTAATTGTTGGCGTATGCTTCGGTGTTGCACCTCACCATATGCCAGATCACGTGGTCATCTTGGCGTGGCACACGAGGCCTCACAAAATTACGTCTCCAATTCGGGACTTGACTTGTGAAGCATGGCATGAATATATCCGGAGGGGTTTGGAAGCCAATGTTGGAATATTCTTGGGCATGGACCTTTGGTCTATATTACCCTTGTATATTACTTTCCAGTTTGACACATGCATGCAGCATTTGAACATTTGCCGTATGCTTTTTTGAGTATATAATTGAATTTTGGGCATTATGGTGTGATTTGCCTAATTTTGCTATGTTGTGAGGTCATGTTCATGGGGCAATTCTCCAAGCCCAAATGACTTCAAGTCCAACTAAGTTTATGTCAGGGTAGGTCATGGTCCTGAGTGTCACTCTAGGCCATGGCACGCCACCTCCCCTATTGGGCTAGGATTTAGAGGCTTGGGAGTGAACGCATTTTTGGGGTTTGTGTAGTGACTTTTGACACATGGCATTTAGCGGTCTTATTTGACTTGGTTCAGGGCAATATGTTGGCGTGTCAAGGGAAGGTCCTGAGTCCAGGGAATGAGGGGTCTACGGCTCTGATTGTGTATGTTTCCATCTTTCCCCAATTTTGCTTGATTTGTGTTCATATGCCAATTTCAGGGCTTTGCTTCTTTATCCTATTGGTGCAATTCTATGTACATGCCCAACGCCCGTGTCTCCGTGTGCACCGTGAGACGACCGGCGTGTTGAAGGAAGTTGTTGAGTGTCAACGCGGGACCTCAAACACCCTTGGAAGCCCTCAGTGTGGATTATTTGGATTCGAGCTATTGTACTTGGGAGTTGCTTATTGCAAGGGATCAGGATTTGTGTAAAGGAGCCATATTTTACTATTTTTTGTCGGAAATTGTGCAGGATAAAGCAAGATCATGCAGAACCTGGTGAGAAGCAAGACCATAGGAGTGACAGGAAATGGTGGAAGGGGTACAGCAGGGGCCGGTCCTGGTAGGGACCTTCTTCATGGTAGCAGAGGAGTACCTGACCCCTACCGCCGCAACGGGGACTTGGGCCCTCATGAGCCTTGCCCAAGGACGCCCCGGGTGTAGATTGTCGAGTCCGTGGACTCGACGCCGGACTCCGAAGCCCGAGAAGAGCGAAGATGCTCAGGACGGAGAGCCCTTGTAGGACATGGGCTAGACATGGAGGACCTGGCCTCCATGTGTGAAAGGCAATGCCGCAAGGCTTGCAATCTCCGCTCCGCTGCGGAGGAGTTGGAGGAGACTGGCAGCAAGGGCAGGGCCCAGCGTTACCGGAAGCGTGGGTCCCCAAAACCCGCGGCGGAAACCAGGGCGATGGAGACGGATCCCAGCCCGGTCAGGCTGTGGTCAGCTGGAGATTCCGAGGGGCATTCCGATGGCTATCGACCGCTTTCCCTTCGGAGTCGGAGGAGATGGCCATACCGCCCACAACGGCGCACACGGCTTCCGAACCCAGCCTGACGCATGACGCCAAGTCGATTGGAGAGGCCTACCAGAGCCAGAACGGCGCCTGTGGCCCGGCTAACGGAGCCAAAGCGGGATAACATGGGCGACACACCCATGGCGAAGGAGTCAGAGGCGCCGGGAACGGTGGGATGCGCCAGATCAGGTGGAAGGCACGTTGAGTGCCACTGCCAGCAGGTATCCTTCCTCATCGGCAAGTACCCAAAGATGGGGATGGACGCCATCGTGCAGCACCTCGACCGCCTGGACAACCAGAAGGACGGCCTAGAGGAGGACATCGCGGGGATCCTGGATGACCAGTCTGAAGCGGAGAGAGACATGGCGGAGCTGCGAGCGGAGCAGGACTGGTACCGAGAGAAGCTGAAGATGGCCCCCCAGAAGCAGCAGCGAGTGGTGGACAGCCTCCTCCACCTGGTGGCGGACATGTCGGGAGGCCTGAAAAGGCTAGAGGAGTTACAATCCCTCGCCTCGGGTCGGGAGCTCCCGGCAAGGCTGGCATGGCAGAGCTGGTGGAGCGGGTTAAGACCCTCAGGAGCGCCATGGAGAAACCCATGGGCGGCCCTGCTGAGGCACCTTACGCGCCTCCGCGTGTTGACCCGGGTGCGCTGCCGTTTGTTCCCATGTTCAGCGAATCCATAATGCTCCGGGAGCATACGGCACCGCCTGGGTCCATGCGGGAAGAGCACGCAACCACGGACCTAAGGAGCCTGACGGTACAGATGTCCCATGCCGCCCAGGATCCACCGACCGCTATGACTGCCCATGCAGTTTATGCGGAAGAGGAGATCCAGACCATGCAGGGGCGAACCATGGGAAGGGCCGACGGACATGGTCGAGGCCATCCAGGCGGGAATCTGTGGGTGAAGGACCCCACTACGGGGATATGGAGAGCCGGTGGAGCAAGTCCTTCCCGCATCCCAAATGCCATGGGTTCAGGCCCAACTGGACCGCACTCCATGGAGGAGAGGGATGTACGGGGAGTGTACTCACACCCCCCGGCCACAGGTGGTATCCGTCTCGGTGGAGTGGTGGCTGCGGACGTCGGAGACGCCATCAGGATTGACGACCTCAGGGGTATCAAAATCCCCCACTACAATGGCAACGCCTCCAACCTGGATGACTTCATCCTTGATTGGGAGGACTTCGACAAGGAGGTCGTCGGCGAGATGAAGGGAGCGCCAAGGGACAAGTGGGTATGTCGGACATTCCCACACAGGCTAGCGCAGGACCTGAAGGAGGAGCTCAGGGATCAGATCCGCGAGGGATTGATCCAGACAGAGCAGGCTTGCCTCCAGTGGCTGGAGGACGAGGAGCGAGTGGACGCCCCCAACCAGAAGTTGGAGGATTTGTGCTCCATTCCGCTGCCGCTGGAGCGCGGGGAGTTGCGGGTCCGGGAATGGAATCGGTACATCCGCAAGTACCGAGAAAGCCTCAAGCTGGTGGAGGACTGGAATGAGTTCAGCGAGATCCAACACCTGCTGAAAGATGTCCTCCCCGGCCACTGGAAGAGAAGGGTGGAGGACGAGGAGAAGAAGAGAGCAAAGAGGCGCGTGGCCGTACAGATCATGGCATCGGAGGACACCCACGCCGGAATAATGGAGTTTTTCCGGCGAAACCTCGGCGAGCCGAGCCGAATGTTGGGGTCGAAGAATGCCGTCTACGTGGAGGTAGTCGGCGACACCATGGGGCAGAGGCTGACGCGCCTCAACAACGCAGAGTGGAGGCGCGGAGAGCCGCTGAGGATGCAGGTTATCTTCGCTTGCATGCGCCTGGGCAAGATCGTGAAGTACATCACGGTGGAGCTGAAGCTCAACGCCAAGAACGAGGCCCACGTGCAGGATCGACAGGGCCATGGACATCGAGGTCATCGGGAAGATTGCCAACACCGAGAGGTCAAGGAGGACACGGTCGGCACCGCGGAGGAAGGGATTGGAAGCGGCAAAATTTCTGGACCGCGACCACCCGAGAGGATCATGAAGAAGCCCACTTCTTCGCGTTCGTAGCGCACAATACGAAGGAGCATGGGCAGGACGGGTCCAGGTGGAACCACCTGGACCCAAGGTTCAACAAGAACCGCAAGGAACCGCTGAGGATCGGGAGCCCGCGGCTCTCGTTCCGCGAGTACAGATCACAGCAGGATGGTTGTTGGGTCTGCTACGGCAAGGGGAACAACCATGCACATGACCACCGGCATTGCAAGGTATATGAGGATGACAAGAAGACCTACTTCGCCGCCCATCCGGACAAGAAGCCCAAGGAGCAACGAATTGCCGATTGGAAGGCAAAGGGCGGAGACGGTGGAAAAGGCCAAGGAAAGGGCCAAGGGAAAGGCGGAGGAAAAGGTTATGGTGGAGGACCCGGCCCGGACCGACGCGTGGGGACGATCGAGGAGGTTGCTGAGGACATGTTGAGGACGTTGGAGAAACTCAAAGCCCAGCAACGTGGTGGACAAGATCTGGGCGGATCGCAGCAGGAGGGAGCTGCGGCAGGCCACGTCTAGAGGAGCCCCCACAGGAGTGGGACCCCGGAGGGCTCTCCTCCGAAAATCAGTGGAATCCAAGAGAAAGCGAAGGCACATCGGGTGCCGAAGAAGGCTCCAAAAGAGCCAAAACCATTGAGTTTCGTCACTCCCAGCCCCTGGAGCGCCCTGCCAAGGGAAGTGTATGTGGGCAAGGGACGTGGCAAGAAAGAAGGAGCGACCACGGAGAGCCCCGTGGACGGGCAGGACCAGCCCAGGATCTACACCATCCGTGACCACAACCTCGAAGTCCTGATGCACCCGGATGTGCTAGAGTTGCATGCCGTGAGAGTCGTGCATACACCGCAGGGTGACGAGCAGCAGTTGCACTTGAAGGTGCGTGTACGGTGCGGACAAGAGGAGTTGGTGGTGGATGTTTTGGTGGATACGGGTGCCCAGGTGAGCCTGGTCCGGAGAGGGTTGTTCAAGGAGGAATCCCTGCAGCCCAGCCGGAGACCGGTACGCCTGAAGGTGGCCAATGGAGAGAGTATGGGTGGTGGCACCCATGAGGCCACTATCAGTATTGAATTCTGGGAGCATGAGCGCTTGAACCGCCCTGATTTGGCGAAGAGAAGCACTCTATCCGGGAACTTCTATGTGGCCGACATTACAGATTGGGATATGATCATGGGGTATGACTTCATGTTGGGAAACGCCATTGGAGCCCTTCCCCATCGTGCAACGCTGGTCCGGGAGGATGATGAATGCCTTACATGGCTGTCCACAGACTATGCATGCGGATCATCCCAATTGATTCCTGAGAAAGAGGATCGGATCGTCCAAGCGGTGCAAGCTGTGGGTGCCAAGTCCAGAGGAGACCGCAGAGTTCAGCTCACGAAGTATGAAATGGCGCCGCAGGTGTATGCCAGGATGATTCAGACGCTGAGAGCCGAAGCGCCCGAGACGGACGTCTTCGCTTCCTGGGATGCCCCACTTTTGAGGAAGTGTAGGAGGCATTGGCATCGAGGAGACTCAGCCTGGCACAGGCATTCGGCTTTGAAGGAGTGGGGGCCCATGTATTGGCATGGCTCCCTGGAAAATACCAGACGTACGGTGGAGAAGATCGTCGCGGATAGGGCGAAGGGGATCCTGGTCATAACCGGCATAGGATCCGGCCCATTTCAGCTTGAAGGTCTCAAGTCGACGCTGGATTCCATCACCCTGAACGAGATGTCATTCGGGCCAGAGGAGGAGATGTTCATCGACGCCAAGGGTTTATCAATGCCCTCCCCGGGTCAAGCGTGGGGTACCAAGGCTTTCCTGGTGGATGGGGCGCAAGCCCAGCCCACGGGTGATGAAGCATTCATCCGTAGCGTTGAGGCGGTGCCCATGGGGGTCATGTTTGAGCCCAAGAAGCGGACGGATCAGCCAATGAATGGCATTGACGTCCTGTCCCACGCCGGAGATCGACCACGTCGCCAACTACATGCGGATGGGGATGCACGACCGTGTGGCAGCAAAGAAGGAGCGGGCCATGGTCACATCTCCGCATTGGTGGGATGACAAGGGGTTGGTCAATGGCAAGTACGAGAAGGATGAGTTCGTGGCGAGGGTCATGGATCACATCGCGGACCAATATGATGGTCCCGTTGGGTCGGACCCGCTGACGTGGGATTTTCCAAGAATGGGGGCCGGTAGCGACAAGAACTCGGCTGATGCCGCAAATTTCGGAAGATTATCGGTGGGAAGCATGCCCCACGACGATGAAAACGGCATATCGGACGAGGAGAAGTCGGACTCGGACCCGGAAGAGGCCTATACCGCAGTGCGGTCGGATGTATCGATACCGAAGCAAGCGGCTGAAGAGTCCCAGGAGAAGCCAAAGGTCGCCGAGCTGAAGGAGAGGCTGATAAATGCTCATCCGCGGCTATTCAGTGGCGTCGCCAACAAGAACCCTCCAGATCGTGGGAGGTTTGGCACAGCGGGGATCAAGCTGAAGCCGAACCCCCAGATCTATCGTCATCGGGAGTACCAACTTCAGGGCGATCGGGCCGAGGCCATGAAGAAGTTGTTGGCCGAGTTTATTGAGCGGGGCTGGATCGAACCCTCCGACAGTGAGTGGGCCAGCCGAGCCTTTATTGTGCCCAAGAAAGAGAAGGGCGAGTGGAGGTTGGTGGTTGATTACAGAGGTTTGAATCAGCAAACCGAGCACGACTCGTACTCGCTTCCTCTGATCAACACCATCCTCGAAAAACAATAAAAAAAGCAGATCTTAACGGTGTTAGACCTGAAACACGGCTATCACCAGATGCTGCTACACCCGGACTCCAGGCCCTGCACAGCGATGTCGACGCCGCTGAGGCCCATACAGTGGAAAGCGGTGCCTATGGGCGCCAAGAATGGCAACGCCGCTTTCCAGCGCATGATGGAGGACCTACTCGGTCCTGTCCGGGACTGTGCCGACCCCTTTGTGGATGACATCATCATCAGGTCCGGCACGGAAGACATGACTGAGGACGAGCTCATCGAAGCGCATGAGAAGGATCTGCGCCGAGTGCTCAGCGAGCTGGACAAGCACAACATGGTGTGCAAGCCCACCAAAGCCACACTCTTCGTGATGGAAGTGGAGTTTGCGGGTCACGTGGTTGGTCACGGGCAACGCCGTCCCATGCCTGGGAAGCTGGCGTCCCTGCACCACTGGGAGACACCCCAGACCATCAGCGAACTCCGATCCTTCATGGGGTTCTGCAATTACTATTCGGGCTATGTCCGGATGTATGCAGAACTACCGGGCCCGCTGCACAGAATGCAGCAGGTGGGCAAGTTTGATGGTCGGAAGGGGAGCAAGAAAAAGCTTCCCTGGACCCCTGAGGCCGAAGATGCGTTCAGCTGCCGGAAGGAGCGACTCCTGGAGCAGTTGGGGCTATTCCTGGTGGACCGGGACAAGGGATTTGTGCTACGGACGGACGCCTTGGACTATGCTGTAGGGGCAGTCAACGAGCAGGTCCGGGACGACAGGTCGCACGTACCCGTGGCGTTTTGGAGCCGGATCCTGGCCCAGGGCCAACGTCGAACCTGCACCACGAGGGAGAAGGAGACGTACGCCATTGTTTGTGCGCTCAGGAAGTAGTCTGGCCACATCGGATTACAACCGGTGGTGGTTTGCACGGACCATCAGTCCTTACAGAGCTGGCACAAGGAGCACGTCGACACCCCCTCGGGACCGGCGGCAAGGAGGGCCCGGTGGCACGAGAGTTTCACCAAGTTCGACCTCAGCGTCGCATATGTCCCGAGGAAGGACAACACTGTGGCAGATTGCCTCAGTCGATGGGCCTACCCCGCGGGCCAAGCATGGATGGACATATCCAGCCATGGGGACGCCGAGGAGACCGAGGAGGCCAAGCGCATCATCAAGATGGAGAAGGCCATGGAGCAAGAGGGGGTCAAGTGCTTTGTGGTGATGCAAACAGTACAGACCTGGCCAAGTTGCGGGGCGCCCGAGTCCAAGCTATTCGAGAGGAAACCCTCTAGCAATGGATGGTGCCCCCTGTAGAGCTAGTCAGGTCGGTGCTTACAGAAGACTGGTCGGATGACTACGCGGCATCCGAGCACTGGAGCAGGTACTGGAATGCCGTGAGCGCCCCGTCGGACGACGAATGGCCTGAGGGCTTGACCGAGGATGGGGATAAACTATTCCTCAAGGACAAGCTATTGATCCCTGAGAACCGAACGGAGGAGCTCATTGACCACTGGCATAACGCCCAGCTCATGCATCCTGGTCAGGACAAGATGCAGCAGGACCTGGAGTGGCGCTTTAAGTTCCCACCGGGGTACTACGCCATCCTGGACAAGTACTGCAGCGACTGCGCCGTGTGTCGGGCGGCGAAAAGCCCCAACCATTCCACAGCGGGCAACCCGGTGTATACGGCTATACCGGAGGCCCCAATGCGGTCCGTGGCCATGGATGTATTCGCCATGCCTGAGGTCACCGTGGAAGGAGAGACCCACGACTGTTTCATCCTTGCGGTGGATAGGCACAGAGGGTATATCGTGGCGGTCCCTGGCAAGAAGTCCAAGAAGAAGGACAAGAAGGCCAAGCATGGAGTGGGTCTGCAGGCCAAGACCGTCGCTAATGCCATGATCAGGCATTGGCTGACAATTTTTGATGTCCCAGCTGTCATCTGCAGGGATCGGGGCAGTCAATTTGTGGGGACGTGGTTCAAGACGATGTGCAAGCACATGGGGATTCGGCACGCCAAGACCGTGGCGTACTACCGCCGGTCGAATGGCCGGGCTGAGGTGGCCGGGCGGCAGATTTTCGAAACGTTCCGCCAGCTGAACATTGACGAACTGGGCCGGAATTGGTACAATTCGCTGTGGAGAGTACTCCAGGCGTACCACGACCTTCCGGGGCCCACTGGACTGTCGCCCCATCGTGTCTTGTTCCTACGGGATTGAGTGTCACGCACTCTCCCGTGGTTACACCATGGCAAAGTGGCCCAGGATGCAAGTGCTATGATGGCTGAGGCGGACAATACGGCGGCCAAGGTGTGCAAAGCACTTCAGGACGAGCATGAGAAGAGGGCCAAGTACTTCAAGCAGGGAAAAGTCGAGAAGTATGCTCTCAGAGACACCGTATGGGTGGAGCGGCACCACAAGGATGTCCTGTCCAGGCATCGCCAGGCGTCTTGGTATGTGCCGGGGGTAATCGTTCGGAAAGTCGGGCAGGATGTGTATGCGGTTCGTGTGGGGGATAACAAGATCCTGGACCGCGACCATACCCAGCTTCGTCCCCGAGCACCAGACCCCAGCGGACGTCCCGTCACCTTCGAGTTCACAGCCGGCGATGTGGACTCGGATGACGAGGGTGAGGACGACGACTTCACCGCCGAGAAGATCCTGATGGACAAGCCAGACCCGGGGACGCCTGGGGGGCGGCTTTATAAAGTCCGTTGTAGGGGATTTGCCGCATCCACAGATTCGTGGGAGCCTCCGAGCAATTTTGTGCCGAGGTATACTACGATCTGGATTGATTATCTAAGGAAAAAGAACATTTCCTTGGATGTCAAGGACGTGTTGGTCCATTTGGTGGCTGCAGCAGCACCGTGATGGATCCACCTTGGCATTTTTGTTTGTTTTTGTGCTTCGGAGACGGGTGAGGGCGTTATTCCGGGGATTTTTGGGTCTTGATTGGCCATATATCCTCTTCACTCGGTCTCCACAAATATATTTCATTGTGGTATACGTATTTAGGTCAACCGACCACGTTTCTCTATCTTTGATCCCCTTGGTCCATGTTGTAGATCAAGAGGAGACCGGATATGGCGGAGGGCACCGATTATGAGTGTCCTCACCCCTTTCTTAGGGCATGGGGGACGCCTACGCCGTATGTGGGGCCTCCATGTATCCTTGGGACAATGGGGGGGGGGGGTTGGAGCCCATTGGGGTCCTCCCGTCCTCTCTTCAAAGACTTCCGAGCGGATACAACGCTCTGACAAGGGGGATGAAGCCGGTTGGGACCCCCGTGGCCATCTTTGGTCACTTGGGGTGTGTATCTATGGGCCGGTAAGCCGCCATTGGCTGATATCATACTCTTCCATCCACCTGACCTAGCCTAATGTGATAGTGTGATAGGCTTGGCCATTCCAGCTATGAGCGGCCATATTCAATACCGAGGCGCCGCCGGCTGAGATTTATATATCAAAATATAAGGAATCAACAGGGTTTTTTATCATAATGTTTCTGTAATTTTTCAGCTATCCGTTCTGATTGTCAATGTATCGGCGACTGCCAGTTGGCTCGCGATTTTGCGATAACCGATTGGTTAACTGTTATTTCCAGATATTTTAGCGGAAACCCCGATGAAGGGTCAGATATCATCAGAAAAGGGTTCGTTGCTTCCGCAATTTTCATGTTATATACTCGCAAAATTAATTTGATTTTTTCAGACATTCAGAATCGGATTTTCCACTTCGAGGTCGCCGCACTGGATATGATGAATTTCGAGTGGTCCTACATTTTTCCCCGATCACGGATCAACCTTCCTTTTGTTGTCTCTTTCATTTTTCTTGGAGATATAGGCGAAACAAAATTGATTCGTGGGGCCACTTTGAAAAGTCATATCTCCGGCTCACTGCGAGGAATACCAATTTTGAGACTTGTGTTGCAACCGCCTTGGTCTCAACTTAATTTAGAAAGCATCAAACGCCATTGGTATGCACACCTGTTCGTAATATCAAAGGATCGTGGTTGAGGGGGTAGAAAGTGCTTTAGAACTCTTGGACCATGATGAGGAATATTTTGATATGTGTTTCGAGTGTACCGCACGAGTGTTGGTGTTGCATAGAAACTTTCTTTGGGTTCCTACGTATTTTTAACGTGAAGTTATGTCCATGAAGGGGCATGGCATATCATGGTGGGAGCCATTTTTGAGGGTATGTGTTATATGCATGGTATGTGCTTCGCTATGCTCACGCCCATGTTATATATCTCCGGTTGTAGGAAGATACATGGAGTCGCAGGTGGCAAACGCTTTGCCCATGTCCAGATGGCGTGCTCCATAGCGCTAGACTAAGTCTACCGCACATATAGTGCATGTGGAAAGGCCTATGGAGCGACCCACAAGCGCCCCTATCAATTTTCCCATTTTCATGGTGCGTATCGTGAGGAGGTTCAAAGGTGTCCCTATGCATCCATGTGGGGATCCAAGTGGGGGGATTGTTCGCACATGGTCCCAAGCAATAGTGTGCTGAACCATATGTTGATACCATGGGTGAGCAAAGTTATATACTATGGTGATTACTTTGAATTCGGCAATATTTGCATGTTTTTGACCTCATTTTATGCTCATTTCTGTATTTTATGTGCTCAACTGGTCGGCTAACAGTAAAGTAGCTAGAGATCCGTGAACTATGGTATGTTGCTTATATGTTGGCATATGCTTCGGTGTTGCACCTCACCATATGCCGGATCACGTGGTCACTTTGGCGTGGCACACGGGGCCTCACAAAATTAGGTCTCAAATTCGTGAGTTGACTTGTGAAGCATGGCATGTATATATCCAGAGGGGTTTGGAAGCCAATGTTGGAATATTCTTGGGCATGGACCTTTGGTCTATATTACCCTTGTATCTTACTTTCCGGTTTGACACATGCATGGAGCATTTGAACATTTGCCGTATGCATTTTTGAGTATATAATTGAATTTTGGGCATTATGGTGTGATTTGCCTAATTTTGCTATGTTGTGAGGTCATCTTCATGGGGCAATTCTCCGAGCCCAATCGATTCCAAGTCCAACCAAGGTTATGTCAGGGTAGGTCATGGTCCTGAGTACCACTCTAGGCCATGACACGCCAGCTCCCCCATTGGGCTAGGATTTAGAGGCTTGGGAGTGAACACATTTTTGGGGTTTGTGTAGTGACTTTTGACACATGGCATTTAGCCATCTTATTTGACTTGGTTCAGGGCATCATGTTGGCGAGTCAAGGGAAGGTCCTGAGTCCAGGGAATGAGGGGTCTATGGCTGTGATTGTGTATGTTTCCATCTCTCCCCAATTTTGCTTGATTTGTGTTCATATGCCGATTTCAGGGCTTTTCTTCTTTATTCTATTGGTGCAATTCTATGTACATGCCCAACGCCTGTGTCTCCGTGTGCACCGTGAGACAACCAGCGTGTTGAAAGGAGTCGTTGCGTGTCAACGCGGGACCTCAAACACCCTTGGAAGCCCTCAGTGTGGATTATTCGGATTTGAGCTATTGTACTTGGGAGTTGGTTATTGCAAGGGATCAGGATTTGTGTAAAGGAGCCATATTTTACTTTTTTTTGTGGGAAATTGTGCAGGATAAGGCAAGATCATGCAGAACCTGGTGAGAAGCAAGACCATAGGAGTGACAGGAAATGGTGGAAGGGGTACAGCAGGGGCCAGTCCTGGTAGGGACCTTCTTCAAGGTGGCGATCGACAAAGCGCGCTTAGTTTTAGTAGTACCAGAAGGGAAGAAATCGGAAAGTAAAGGAGCGAAGTGGAAAGGACTCCTCGAAAGACTGAGTATCTCGAAGATCATCCTACCCGACCCGCCGATGTACAGCCAAGATGGGAGTGAAGAAATTTTACCGAAGCCTTCCTGGCGAACGTGTCTCTATCTACTGGACGGGGATACCAAACCTGTACCGATGGAAGAACTCGACCAGGAGGAGGTACAGTGGGTCACAAGGCAGAAGCGAGGTTGGGGAAAAGCAAAGATGCTAAGCAAATTCCCTGATCACCCTGAGGGCAAATAAGAGGAACGGGAACCTGTCGTCAACGCTCCGACGCTGGACATGGAAAGTGATAGCGGAGGAGAAGAGGAGACCTGTGCAGCAAACACAGGAGACAACATCAGGAATCCAAGTGTGTCGACGATCCCGATTCATAACTCCGAAGGGTAGGAATCAGTGAAATGGGACGATTTGGTGGATGCACTACTACTCGAAACTGAACCTGACATACCTCTGCAATGAGGACAAGTCGATGACCAAGCCAAGTACTTACTCGCCTTTGCGTGCATGGTGGCCGACAAGACGACCCACTCAGAGAAAAAGGATCCTCAGTGGGCGAAGCCCAGCAAAGACGGTAGAAAAAATGCTTTTCCAATGTTTTAGGATATACTTTAGTTGTATTAGAGATGCTCTAAGCACTCAGGCATTTTTATCTTAGTATTGGCCCAACCAAAATGGGTGATAACACATTTTGATTCATGGAACCAAACACTAAATCAGGATGTTGTGTGGACCCCTTTATCCCCAAGCTACAGGCACTAAAACATCTTTTCCTGGGTTGCTGAGGCGCTGATATACTGAAGGCAGAGCCTATGAAGTTATCTATGTTTTCTCATGAATTCTTAGCTATGCTAGTGGTATGCACCCTATGGGGCTGGGGCACTTCTTTTTGAGAGGTCCTGGGTTCAATACCCAGTCAGCCTAGCTAAGTAGGATTATCCCATGTGACATGGCAGTGACCTCAGCTCCACAAGCCATGCCGCCTCGGCACCTATGGGACCCAAAAACAAAGAGTGCACATCTCAAGATGGCACTATGGATGAAAGTGAGCCCTTGGGGCAGTTTTCCAATCAGTGTTTCTCAAACATGTAAAATATTTCATCCTGAGTTGCAATGTATGCTAATTGCTGTGGTCTATTGTTGATAGTTGTCTTTATCTAACTCTTTCTGACTGCAGCCCTTCATGCTTTGATCCTGATTCTCTTCTACTTGCTTATCTTTGGCTTGGGTTATCCCGGATTGGTTGTATTTCAACAATAAAACATTTTCCTCATCAAAAACAAGCAGGAGGAACCCTACACCAGCAGCAAGCAGCAGGAGAGGCACAACAAAAACACAGTGTTGAAATCACTATAAAACTTTCTGGTAGCAAGAGGGAGACAGTCTCTGCGTACCGGCAGCAACCCCGTGCCGTACATCCAATGCGCGGAGATCTGTCATATATAAGCACGAAGGGCAAAGATGGACACAAAGAAGGAGGACACCGACGTGAGGACGGCGCCTGAGGCACCAGCAATGCCAGCACCTGGTGAACCTGGACCTGGACCTAGCGCTGTACCTTCGGTGCCCTTACACGGGCCAGTGGACGTGGTTGATGACTCGCTGGAGGGACTTCAGTCGGCCTTCCGGGCCCTCTCAGTCGAGGAAGTGGACAACAACCCTGTGAATAGAAAGAGAGAGAGAGGGAAGGATGCTGGAGAAAGCATGGCACACGAAGGAGTAGACCATGGGCACGACCCGACAAATGAGTCGACCTTCGAGGGCGCACCAAGCGCTTCTGGCCTCCACGCATCACCCTCTCCTACTACCACCACACTCCCAACTCCAGACCCAGCCGCTACAACATCCACACCCATAACCACCCCGCCTATGGCTCAGGGCACAGGCTTTACTGGTATGCCTACCTACCCTGCCTATGGTGTGAAACCACCTACCACTGCGTTTCCAGAGGCAACTACAACCAGCGAGCCGATGGCCTCCAGTTCTGCGCCGCGATGGTATGCGTGTAAGTGCAGCTAACCCCCATCTGCTCAGATTTTCACAGATCTGCCCCAGATTGGCTACATTTTGGTCATTTTCTCTGCTTCGGCGGAATCGCCGCCCCGCAGCTCAGTCTCAGGATCAGACCTATATATTTCTGATGTGCCGGATCTGATTCCGCGGTCCATTCATCGTAAATCCGCCGCGTTCCGATCATTTACCCGGAATCGCCAATTGCCGCTGACGCGCCCGGCGAGCCAAATGGGCCAAATATTTTTCACAATCGGATTTTTATAAATCTTTTCAGATAGATATGGACACTCAGATGTACTTAGGATTATCCGCATCAATTTTCTTCATAGACTGGGATTTTTTGCCGGATAAAAATCAGCATGGATCTTGCCTCCGTTGTCGCCGCTCTTGCCTCCGTTGGTGTCCGTGTATCCAGTTCTGCCCCCAACAGCAGCGTTCAGGTCGACTCCTCGCGTGCCTGCCCCCCTGGTCTTGCCGGCCCTGAGCCCTCCGGCACCATCCACGACCTAGGGCAGCACTTTCATGGTAGCAGAGGCTACCTGAATGTTGCTTCAGTGGCATCCCATCCACAGCCCGCGCCCCAGTACGGCCCCGTAGACCCCGCCGCTTCCTGAGAAGTAACGATTACGATACCATGGTGCTGTGCGAACGAGGCCTTGAGAGGAATGCCTTGCACAAGTCCAAGCTGCCCAAGAAGGGCGCACATCAGCAGCTGTGGGGACTCAGATTACCATAATCCCAGTCGAAACTGGCCATCGAGCAGCTGGAATCCGCCGGCCTACGACGATGGCAATGCTCCGGTGGAGCTTACGGAGCTGACAGGTACCAACATTCCTTACGCATGTCCAACATTTGAGACCACTGACGCCGATCTGAACGACATTGAGATGGGCGGTCCAGGTGAGGTACCTAGCTATAATCGACCAGCCTCTTTGGCACACTGGGACGACCATTTGTCTCCAGAAGTGACCCGTAGCCTTGAGGCCCTTGAGGCCCTTTGTTACTTAGCCTCGTCTAAGCTGATCGAACAAGAAAGAATCGGCTCTGATTTTTTAACGGAATATTTTTTCCTCCTTCAGGACGAAATTAATACCAGGATCTGGTGGCGTTCTCAAGAGGATGACTCTTTTGCCATTTTTTTGCAGATCTGGGAGGCAAGCCCCTTCCCGAAGGAGAAGGTCCGGGCACCTGTTCCCGGGCCCTCCGCCCCTCATCCCCCTGGTTCCATCCGCGACGATCTAGCCGCCGCGGTTGAGGAGGGAATTTTAGAGGCGGCCAGGCAGGCAAGCCTGGAAATCAGGGCTGAAGGAGCTCCCCAAGTCGACTCCTGGCTGCGCACCACCGAGATCAGCGGTCCGACAGCCTGCTCAGGCCCTTCAGGACACGGCATGTACTGTCCTGCCGACTGCTCCTGCAGATTCCAGCGAGATGCTGAGCTCCAACAGCTCAAAGATCAAATGCACCTCATCATTCAAACGC
Source organism: Eutreptiella sp. 'Long Island Sound 2002' (assembly GCA_964036045.1). Lineage (NCBI taxonomy): Eukaryota > Euglenozoa > Euglenophyceae > Eutreptiales > Eutreptiaceae > Eutreptiella > Eutreptiella sp. 'Long Island Sound 2002'. The sequence goes on from OZ038378.1 coordinate 49,297,138, forward strand.
TGGGAAGAAAAAATCTTTTCAAGACGCACATGCGGTCTGAGGGCGCCTCATCGGTGGGACAAACAACAGAGCCATCGGAGGAGGCGACAGAAATTTTTTCAATTGCTCCTTCGGTGGACTCCAGGACCACCGATGCAAGGATCAGCAGGACCAAGCTAAAGGAAAGGGTTAAAATCTCTCGTTCTGAGAGTAGGACGGCGAAGGCTAGGACTGAGGCTCAGAATGCCAAGCGAACTGCCTCCCGTACTGCCCCTCCTGCTGCTGATTCCAATACCTTAGCCCAGTTGTTGCTCGCCCAGACCCTCGCCGGAGCTGGTGTGGCGAATGATGCCGCCAAGGTGTCTGCCATTACGGCCGGTGTTGGGCTGGATTCGCTTCTTAACCCTACTTCCTTGCGACTTCGTCAGGTTGCCAAGCAACCGAAGTATAATGGGAACCCCCGACGTTGGCCTCAGTTTCAACGGGAATTTAAACTGTGGGTTAAGACTCAAAAACTCCAAGATGATCAGTTCCTGATGGTCCTCTTGGATTGCCTTGAGGGACCGCCGGCCAACACTTGGCTCAGGACTTGGAGTGATCGCGAGGATACAAGTTCCCCCCTTACCTTTGATGAGGTGTGGGAACAGTTGGAGGTACGTGGATCCCGGCTGCCAGAGGACCACTACCACCAAATGTTGAAGAATTTTCCTTCATTCTCGCGATTAATTTTGCACGAAGTGCAAGACAAAAAACAGCGCTTCTGGAATTTAGTGGAAGAAGCTGAACATTCAGGCGAAAAATTTTCTAGTGCCGAGCTGAAAAGTCTGATTTTTGACAAGACCCCCTCAGAAACTGCCGCCACCCTTCGGAACAAACAGTCCGAAGAAAAGGTCAAGACCTGGTGGGCGGAGGTGGAAGGCTTCGATGCCTCTGCCAACAAGTTTTCCGTCGGGGAGGCACTTCAAAAGTGCTCCCCCACGTCCTTTTCTAGGGTGAAATTCACCGAAGAGACGTGGAGAATAAAGTTTCATGAGCACGAGGATCGGGACTTGTTTGTCCAAGTCCTCAACAGGGGAGTCAGCTTCCATGGCCATCGCCTGAGGGCCAAAAACTGGGTGTTTTCGTACACCCCGAAGGAACTCTGGGAGGAGGTTGAGCGGCTCGCCGACGCCGCCAACCAGAATTTCCATGAGGGTCTTGGGGGAAACAAGAATACCCAGCAAAACACCCAAAATGGGGCCCAAAAGGGCAACAAAAAGGCGAATGACACCCGGAATGTTCAGCAGCACTGTAGCATCTGCCTTCTTTTAGGTTCTACGAACCGAGCTAAGTCGCATTCTAATGATAATCACCGATGGTCTCCTTACAATCACAGGGTGATTGGTGAAAATATCAGTAATTCTCAGAATTCAGACAGGAATGACAGACAGGTGCGCGGTGGGAAGGCTGGAAAAGGGAATCCGACCCCCTCCGGTGGAAACAAAAATCCTGGAGGCCCTGGCGTGTCCCAAGGCACAAGCAATCGGACTCCATCCGGCTCCGGTGGGCAGCCGAACGGCCAGAAAAATCCCAATAGCAACGCCGGAGGCGGAAATCGAAATCCAGGCCAAACCCCTCAATCCGGTGCAAACAAGGGAAATGCTCTAGGATCCCAGGGTAAAGGTAAGGGAAATCCTTCGGGAACCCCTTTCTCTGGTAAGGGCAGAGGGCGTGGCGAGGGTGGAGGTCCATCATCCGGCGGCCGTGGCCGTGGACGTGGAAAGGGCAACCATCGTGTGGATCAGGTCTCAGGTGCAGATCAGGTGTCCGATGCGGACCGAGATTATGAATTAAATGCCTTGAATCCAGCAGATGATCCGCTCCAAGATGAGTGGCTCGACGAATCAGGGTGTGTCCATAATGTTAACGCAGCCACTGGAGGTCAGAACGCCTAGGGGAGCCACGAAAATCGCCCCTCCCCAGGCGATTTCAGGCATGATCACCAGATTCCTTCTCGACCACTACTTGATGTAGGGTCGCTTGTCTCCTCTCCCCTGGATCCGGCAGCGGATCCTTCTGTTGTAGTGGACGAGGTCGGTGTACAGTCCAAGCACAGGGCCCGTCAGTTTGTCACAAAGCTGTGGGTCTCTGATTGCAAGGGCAATTTCCACCTCGCCACTTGTTTGTGTGACAATGGATCGGAGGTAAATCTCCAATCCAATTCTTTTTTGCCTGACGACTGCGTGTTTGATTCGCCTCATCCTGTTACCCTCGAGGGAGTTTCTGGACATTCTCTCGCAGGTGGGCAACGCGGTTGTTATATATCAACTCATTTGGTCGCTCAAGACCTTTGGGAAGATGGCAATGTGGAGGAAGTTATCCTTAAGGATGACTACTTCTATCGTGCCGACATAAAGTATGACCTTTACTTGGGCCATCCTTGGCTTCGCAAGAACAGGGTGGCGCCCGTAGGTCATCGGCGTTGTTTTTTGCTGGAGTCAGGTCCCTTGGAGCGTCCTGAAGTTCGTTTTTTGCACGCAGGGTTTAAAAGTGCAGAAGAATTTTTGAAGCAAAAGGTTACACCAAAGTTTGGCGAAGATGTCACCATTGCAGAGGTGAATGGGAGTGCGGATTACTCCCGAGAGTTAGAATGTCTTCGTAGGGACTTCCAGCCACGACGCCCTTCGCGCTGGCACTCTTCATCCTACAGAGTTGTCGACAAATGGCGCGATACAATTTGTGAATATTTTTATGAACACCATTCCTTTTGGCCACAGTGTGATGCCTTTGCTAACCGCGAGAACAAGCGCTTGGACAAGCACTTTCGCGACGCTTGGACCCATAAATGGGACAAGAAGTTATGGATTAATCCTCCGTTTCACTTAATCCAGCAGGTCATCCACAAAATCAAGCAAGATAAAACCCAGGCGATTTTAGTTGTGCCCTTGTGGGACGACAAGCCTTGGTTTCAGGAATTGCAAGACATTTGTGTAGATTACATCGAACTTCCCAGGAAGATTAAGCTGTATGCCAGGGACGACACAGGTCCCCTGCCACAGCGGCCCTGGAGTTCGCTTGCATTCCTGGTGGATGGAAAGCTTTCTGACTCTGATTCTGCTGATTCTAGTACTGATTCCTGTGTTGGGTCTGAATCTGAGGTTGAGCGTGGTACTGATGATGAATCTATTTTTTCTGATTTTTGTCCGTCAGATGCCCAAGGTGATCCAACGTCAAATGGATCCGCCTCGTCTCCCTCTTCCCCAATACGATCTACATCCAAAAGAATCTACGACGCACGGACGACAAAAAAATTTTCTTCGCGCCGCAAATTCAGAGTTTTTTATGAAAAACCCCGTGTGGAAGCTTTCATAGATCCTTTCGAGGAGCTGGATCACGAGGAGGATCTCTGGAATGTCGACACTCGACCCACCTATCTTCAAGAGGCAGTTGATACGGACCTTTTTAGGGACATCCGTAAGAACATTCTTCCTGCCAAGGCCGAAGAAATCGCCAAAGTTTTTTCGACAGTAATTCCTGGCGATCAGGTGGACACTGAGTTGTGTTCCAAGACAAGAGAAAAGATTTTTGAGGAACGGAAGGACACAACCCTTTCGGGAAAGTTGATCAAAAACCCCCCTGTCCGTGGGCAGTTCGGTGAAGCCTTCATCGAGCTTCGTGAAGGGTACAAGGCGAAGAAACAGCGTCCTTATGAGAACCATGGACAGAAACATGAGATACTCAGAAAGAAAATCGAGAGAAATCTCAGGGAATTTGGTTGGCTTGAGGGTTGTATGACCAGCGAGTGGTGCTGTGCACCCTTCACAGTCCCAAAGCCGCCGCCTGCAGACCAGAACACTATTGATGGTTGGCGAATGGTTGTTGATTTTCGCAACCTCAACGCCGAAACCAAGGCGGATTCACACCCCCTGCCCCTCATTGAGGAGGAAATCGCCAAGAGGGCAAGAGGTCGTTTGTTTTCTGTGCTGGATCTCCGTCACGGCTTTCACCAAATGCCGTTGAGGAAGGACAGCCGACCTCTCACCTGTATGTGCACGCCATGTGGCCCAGTCCAGTGGACGGTCATGCCCATGGGCCTGAAGAACGCCCCTTCGTTTTTTCAAAGAATGATGGAGGATGTGCTTTTTACAGCTCATGCTGAGCTTCGTGCCTTCGTGAGTGTGTACATAGATGACATAATCATCGCGACAGAGGGGGAGGGACTGACCGACGCTGAGCTGGTGGCCCTACATGAAAAGCAGCTGAACCAGGTTTTGGACATTCTTGATGCCAATCAGCTGATTTGTGGGCCAAAGAAGGGAAAACTATTTTTAAAATCAGTCGAATTTTGTGGTTCTCTCCTTGAGAATGGCACCCGACGACCCAGTCCAGGGAAGCTCGTCGCTATTCAGAAGTGGAAGCGCCCTGAGACGATCACGGAATTGAGAGGATTCCTGGGTTGTTGCAATTTTTACCACACTTTTGTGCCGAATTATGCCAAATTTGCTGCCCCCCTCACTGAACTATTGAAGGTAGGGAGAGATGCGGGCAAGGCAGGTTCAAAGGTTCGTGTCAAGTGGACTGACGAGTGCGAGGAGGCCTTCCATCACTTGAAGGCGGCCCTCTGCGAAGTTGCCACGTTGCATGTGCCGAAATTCGACCGACCCTTCTACATAAGAACCGACGCTTCTAGGTACGCGATCGGAGCTGTCCTTGAACAGGTTGATGAAGCCACAGGTGATCATTACCCTCTTGCATTTTGGTCTCGGAAGCTAGCTCCACGCCAGATGCAATGGTCACCGCGTGAGCAAGAGACTTATGCCATAATCTGCGCTCTGAAGAAGTACCAATCGTGGGTTGGCACCAATCGAGTCGAGATCCTGACGGATTATCGATCTCTGGAGTATTGGGCCACCGAACACATTGATACTATCGCGAGCCCAGCTGGTCGACGGGCCAGATGGCATGAATTTCTCAGTCTGTTTGACCTCCATGTGTCGTATTTGCCTGGAAAACACAACACGGTAGCGGATGCTCTGAGCGGATGGGCTTACCCCGCTTCAGAGGGGCTGCAAAGTACCAAC